>CM057382.1:21860000-22532500 GCA_030015415.1 Cynopterus sphinx
AAGTCTGGACCTTGTTGGAAAGGGCGTGGTGATGGCTCACTGAACGGCAGTGAAATTGCTGTGGTGGAACTTGTTGGAAATGCACTTTATGGAAACTGCTAGAAATCCACCCCTTAGGGTACCATGGGAGGAGCCTATTTCCTTGTGGGTGCTGCATACTGCTGAATGCTGCAGGAGTCTGATCACTTGGAGAATCTGGCTGGAGCTGGGTGCTGAAGATGCTGTGCACGGGCACTGCAGGAGCTTGCCTAGAGGAGCATGCTGGAACCAGACAGGGAAAGGCTCTTCCTCCTGAAGTCTCTCTCCAGCGGTCTTTATTAATAATGCTTAACATTGTGCCAGCTGGTGAAGGAAATCTATTTAAAGGCTCCAGCTCGATTTTCGCAGAGTAGGCAATGACAGGTGAGAGGCAATAAATTGTTAACTGTTGCATGCAGAGAATCATTTTATCTCCAAGTTCAATGCTACCCTTTCTGTAGCGCTTCCTAAGTCTAATTCTAGAAAAGTATGAGGTAGTGTGTAGGATCTGAATGAATGAGGGCCGGAAACAAATTAGAGAGGACAAGAAGGTAATTGGCAGTGTAAATTTACACTGAGACACTTAACTTGCTTGTAAGCTTGTGAAAGTCTGTATGCATTCCAAACAGAATGACAGTTTCCTGGAACATTGAGCCTGAAGCAAGACTGTTAACAACTATTATTTATATTTTATTTTTTTGAGGCATGCTGGTGTTTTATACTGTATTATCTTATTTGTCTCTGCTGTTTCAAACTTGCAAAGATCCTTGAGAGTATGTTGTTTATTGATACTTTTCACCCCAATAAAGCAGTAAGTGTCTTTGAGCAAGCTACTTTGACATTTCTTTCATTATCTTTTTACATGGGGCTACTGGTAAGTTATGTGAAGTTTTAGACATTTGTGTTTGTAATGATCCTGAAACACACACACACACACACACACACACAAATTTAAAACACTACATTTCTCTTTAGGGGTAGGCATTTATTACACACGAATCTGTTGAACAAAGGTAATTTTTAGTTATAATTATCAGAGTAATATCTTCTTATTCTGAATTTAGATTTAATAGCAGCATCAGTTATTTGACATAACACAGCATTAAGCTTGGAAATTTTATTATTTCTTTAAAGATCCTTTGAATAATGTGGAACAATGAAAATAGTTGAAATAAGTTAAGCTGAAGAACCAAAGGCTGTATGCTGTGCACTTTGCATTTGGCTGAACAGAAGTTCACATTTGTAAGAAAAACCAAGACTGGTTTATGAAAAACAGAGGCGTTGGAATAATGGTATGGAAGGGAGAAGCATGAGAGATAAGACAAAAAAGGAAAATGAAGAGAGGGTGACTTTCTAGTAGAGGCTGCTAGCCACAGCCACTTGGGGCAGGCTTTGGAGGCAGTGATGGTATTAATATTAAGCCCAGCGAAAAGCTAGAGTATCCCAAGGAGGTAGGGAGGCAGAGCACCCAAGAGGACTACTCCATCTTCTGAAGATGAATATAGGGAAAGGAGGTTTCTGACTCATACCAGGGGGGCAAGCAGTTTTATATATTTATATTTAGAAGAATTCTTGCAGTTAAATGTGATAGAACTTCAACTTAAACTAGCTTAAGTAAAAAGAGACGTTGATTGGCTCAAGAAACTGAAAAGTCAGAGGGATGGCTTAATCTGTATTGATAATCTAAAATCTCAAAGTGTCACTAGGCATCTGTCTCTGGCTCTCTTAGATCTTATTTTCTCTGTAATTGCATCTGAAGGCAGGTTCTCCACAAAAGATGGCAGTAGTGGACTACCATCAGCTTCAGTCTTACATTCCACCAGTTTTAGCAATCTTAGTTTCTAGCGAATCCTGGAATTGAGTCCTTTTGTCCTGATTTGGTTTGTTAGTCTTTTCCTCGATCATTAGGAGGATAGAATGTTTCGATTAGCTATGTCTGGGTCATTTGCTTACATTTGGTGCCCAGGAAGTAGGGTCACCTCACTAAACCATATAGATTGAAAGATGGGGAGAGGTTAATGCTCATAGGAAACTAGGGATGCTGTTGCCAGAGAAAGGGGGAAATTGATGTTGGGTAGCACAGACAACAGATGTCCATTTGTATCTCTGTAACTCCCCTGTGCACTTCCTTTTGTTTAAAGTTATGTTTTGAAAAGAGCTTGCCACCAGAATGTGGAGAAAGCATTTTATGTTTCTTTAAAAAACAAACCAAAAGCCCCTCATTTCAGCACTACTTTTTTTTTCACTGTTTGAACTCTACTCATCTTTAAGACCTAGCTCACATCTTGACTCTTGTATAAGGGAGAAAGCCTCTTTCCTACTTGTGGATTCTTAGAGCTTTTATTTTCTTTGCTATGCATCTTTTGTGTTATGATCTTTTGCTAGTATTTAAAATATTTTAGGAAAACCATTAAGTATAAAACTATATTGATGAGGGAGAAAAAAATAATTTCATCAGATGCTCACAACTTTTGTGTTCTACTTTATAAATAATTATTGAAATACGGAGTGGGTTAATGACAGTTAATGATATTTTATAATGTGAAATGTGTTAATATCAAATTCATAGCTATAAGACTGTATAAAGCCATAGCTTTTAAGTTAATCAGATAAAAATGTAAATAACAACATCAGTTACCAAATTAAATACAGGTGATTTGTCAGGCTGAATTATACCTGAAAGCTATCCGCCAATATTTTGTTATTGCAAAAATGAAAGAGAACCGCAAAAAAAGAAAAATTCAGTCTCCTGCCAGTTGAGTTTAGGTATGTTGTATTATCAACCCTTGAGTGTTTAAAGAATTAACATGTAATTAAAATATTGTTTTATTCACAAGAATGAAAATGAGATGTTTTCTTTAAAGGCATATAACCCTAATTAAGTTTGGGCTTTATTTCTTTTGCTTACTAACCAGAGTATATTACATAGTATAAAACTAATTTCTTGGGATTCAGTAAGATTCAAAAATACAATAACAACCTGAGCTAATCTGTAACATAAACTTTCCCCAGTTTAAAAGAAAATATTGTCCAACATGCTATATAAAGCTACATTTACTTCAAAAAAATTCCTGATTATATGATTCCAATTTTATTTTTGTTATTTAATTTTTCACCATAGGAATTTAAAATGATTTGGTTGATTTTTGCCCAAGTTTCAGAAATGTGTTATAGTAAAGAAGTAAAACATTATTTAGCATACTTTATCTCCAGTTGGAGACAAAGGTGTCTCAGCTAGGTTCTATCAATATCAATAAAGAGAAAAAAATTTATGAGAGAAATATAGAAATGACATAGTTCTTAATATTAAATTTGTAATTAAATGCCACCATAATGACAGCTACATTTACAATAATGATACTTTTGAGGATTGGAGAACCTCATTATTTAGAAATTGTAACTAAGGAATGACACTGGGATTATATAATGAAGAGTTCTTCACTTGTTTTATTTTTTTTTAATTAATTATTTTTTTTTTATGGTGGCATTGGTTAATGAAATCCAATATGTTTCGCCTGTATGCTTTAACAGTAAGGCATATGTATATTGACACTGTATGTTTACCTCCCCACTTGTTTTATTTTCATATTGAATACAATTACAAAAATAAAACCAAGTAAGGAATAACAATGGAACCAAAGAAAAACTCACCAGGTAACAGGAAACTAAGAAATAAGGGAAGATCAGAAACCAAGAAAGTGTACAGCAATATCATTTAGTAATATTATACTTGACATTAACATCAAATACTTTTTCTATCTAAGAAAGTCCGTTGTACTTTACTCAGAGATCACTGCTTGCACTGTAATAAACCCTTTGAAGTATGGCTAGCTTTGTATACTTGTCATTTATCATTTTAAAGTTTTCTGAATTTTGGAATCCCTCCAGTCCCTCCACTGATTGCAATAATAGTTTCTTCACTCAAGTAACAAGGTCTATCTAAGTTATTTTTTTTTTCTCTTGGTAAGGTCATTTTTTTGCAGTTGTCCTGGTGACCAAGATCTCCTTATTTAGATGGTGTTTAATCTGCATTAGTTGTTAGGATGATCCCATGCAAGAGATCAGCCGTATTTCAATTGTTGTTTTTCATTAAGTAAACATGGCTTTAAATATTAAAAATTTAAGTTCACCAATGTGAAACATACACTTACATCATTGTGTTAACAATTTTCATTGAAAAACTTGAATTCGTGCTATGTACATTAAGATAGTACAGTGGATAAAGCCTAAATTTTATTACAGCATAAATATTTTGACACAATAGATTCTTATTAGGTGTTGAGAAATAAAAATGTTATATAGTTCTTATACCATAAAATCTCATATTAGAATCCATCTTTTCTATATCACATCATCTCAACAATTGGTGTCATTCAGAATGCTGAGTGGGAAAGTACACTTTATTTGGTGAGGTGACCCTCCTTCCTGGGCACCAAATGTATTTACCCAGGGTGGTGGTTGCTTAAAATTTTCTGCAGGGAAAAAAGTTTCATTATCACTTCCAGTTTTAAAGGAGTTTTATCAAATGCCTGAAGATTCCTTTAAAATAATGACACTTAAAAGGCTAATATATATGTGCAAATGTAATTAAAAATTGTTTGCAGCCTGTTTTCAGAGTTGTCACTGGGTCTCCTAGATGCCATGTGCTAATTGCACCTGGAATTGGCCACTTGTATTTTTGAAAATAGAAGTAGTGGAAAAAATAAATAGGATCTTATAGTACTTAGTGAATTTTAAGCTTTTGGAGGCCAGGGACTTACCTTAGCTTCTTGTCCCTATACCTTACAGTTTCTTAAAATTACAAGCACTCAATAGTTACATGGTTAGTTTGATTTTACATGACACATGAGTGACTGCGATTTCTTGTTTGGCTACTGTGTGTCTCAGACAAGCAATTCACCTTCTTAATGCTTGTTGATGAAGGAACTTGTGATTAGGTTCATAGAATATAGACTGAGGTGTAGAATCTCTTTAAGAATTTCCAATATGTGAACTTGTCTAGATAAGACAAGTCATGTGCCAGAGCAAAAGCATTCGCTGTCTCTTGGATAGAATCACTCTGGACTTTGGAACGAGTGGATTGAGAAGTAGTCTTTTGGAACCTAATCTGATCATAGGTAGAAATACTTTGAATTTTGATTGCTTGAGGCTCATGGCATTTAAAGTCTGTAGGAAAAGAGAATCTGCTGAAGCTTTGACTACTTTTTTGAGGGGTAAACAGCTTTTCGATAATGATAAGACAGACACTATAGTCAGCAAAGCATCCTATAGAATTTTCTCCAAATAATAAGGACTTTTGGTGTTAGTTTTCTAATACAAGTAAACTTCCTATTTTACACAAACCTGGGGGAGAAATATTAGGAGAGATGGCAGCAACAGAATTAATAGTCATTCTTTGATATCTACAGAGGAATTGGTTCCAGGACCCCGCCCCTGCCCCATACCAAAACCCATGGATGCCCAAGTACTTTATATAAAATGGTATAGTATTTGCATATAACCTACTTACATCCTCTCGTATACTTTAAATAATCTCTAGTTTACTTAACAATACTTAATACAATGCAAATGGTTTGTACATAATTATATACTATATTATTTAAGGAATAATGACAAGGAAAAAGGTCTGTACATTTTTAGTGCAGACCTGACCATGGTAGGCCTACCTACATAATACACATCAGCAACAAGGTAACATTTGTTCTTCAAATGTTTTTTATCCAGGGTCGATTGACTTTGCAGGTGTGGCGACACAGAGGGGTGACTATAATAATTCTTGTCACACCCAAAAGAATAAAAACTTGACATGTAAATATATGTTAGTAAATATGTGTAATTTGTATAGATACTCTGAGAAAGAATTATTATCCTTCTTTACTGAGAACATTATACTGTCATTGCCTAGGGCAAAATCTTAGGTTTCCAAGATGGTTAGGTGGAGAGGTAAGCAATCAAGAATCTTTCATCTCTAAATAGTTTGCCCATTTAAGTCAGATCAAGGTACTCTAGTAGTTTGAAATTAGTAAAAGCTGAGATCAAATTCAACGGCCAAATATATTTTACAGACCATTGGAATTTAAATTACAGATAAGAGGTTGATATTACAAAGCCTTGGACAGCTACTCTTAAGACCAGACCTTAAGATGTAAATGTTTCAAAATTTTTGTCTAAAAATAAGTTCACCAATGTGAAATATACACTTACATCATTGTTCCTTGAGATTTTATGATACTATTTATCAACTTTGAACTGGTTTTGTTATTAAAGAAAAGAAAACTCTGCCAGCATGGGCACATAGGTCCGGTTTTATCCTTTTTCTTTATGTGCAAATTTCATGATACCATTTGAATTTGATATGTGGAAAAAGGAAGGATAACAGCCTTGTTCTTAATACTTGTATGCATTCTATCTAACAATTCTCCTATAAAGTGACATATTTTAAGCCATGTTTCTGAGCCACATTTCAGAGGGTTGAGAAAGCAATAAGAGTGTGCATACTTCTCTCAGGGTGGTAAGTCAGGTTTTTGCAATTTTAAATATAGCTCATATTTTGATGTCAAGGTTTTAGTTCTTGGAGAACAAATCAAGTTAAGCAATTCACTGGAGAAGAAACATTTAGTTTTGTGGGTATGCAGTTTTGGTGGTAGTCAGCCAAAGGTACATCTGCAGGATACAGTTGTTTTTTTCTCTACTGCCTGGGATTTTGCAGATTCATGGGTTCAACATGCTTCAAGAGCACTTGCATTTCATATTTCTGTAACTGAGTTTTTAGCTGTGGTTTCTGTTTCCAGGCTTCACTAAGGATATCACTTTTCATGTAGGGTTCCATCTAGTGGTCAAAGTAATCATTGCAGACTATAAATAGGTTTTAAAAATTATCCTTATCCTCATACATTGCTGTGGTACTGCAAATTGGTACAGCCACTGTGGAAAACAGTATGGAGGTTCCTCACAAAACTAAGAATTGATCTACCGTATGAGCCAGCAATTCCTCTACTGGGTATTTACCTCAAAGACTTGAAAACCCATATCCTTAAAGATTTGCACACCGATGTTCATAGCAACATTATTCACAATGGCCAGGACATGGAAGCAACCTAAATGTCCTACAATAGATGATTGGATAAAGAAACTGTGGTACCTATATATGGAATATTACTCAACCATAAGAAGAGATGCAATACTGCCATTTGTAACAATGTGGATGGACCTTGAGATAATCATACTAAGCAAAATAAGCCAGACAGAAAAAATTGAAAATCACGTGATATCACTTATATGTGGGATATAAACCTAAAAGCAACAAAGGAATAGGACAAACAGATTCATGTACATGGACAATAGACAATATTATTTACCACATTAACAAATAAAGGAGAAAAATTATATGATCAATAGATGAAAAAATACCTGTGAAAGTTAAGCAATGACTCATAATTATGAATAAGTAAATAACTTATTGAACTAGGAATAAAAAGATGTCTGAATCTGGATAGTCTTTGCCAAAATGACGGATGGGAAAAGACCATTTTTCAATTTGTTTTAACATGATAGTTTATAAAGTTGAAATTCTTTTCATGTTAATTAGTCATTTAGTTTCCTCCTTTATGACTTACTTAATCAGATCCTTTGACTAATTTTGTATTGAATTCAGGGTATTTTTCTTATAAATTTTAGGCATACTGATAAATTCTGAGTACTAATCCTTTTATATGCATGATGGATTTATTTTTTAGTTTGGCTTTTATTATTTTAAAGTCTTAAATTTATTAATTATGATTGGATAGTATGTTCACATGAATAGGAAATATAGAAAGTATAAGAGCATACAGTGAAAAATTTCTCTTCTACTCGTTTAAAGTTTGGCTTTCCATATTTAGATCTTTATTCTGTCTGGAATTGACTTTTTATGTGTGTGTATGATGTGAGGTAGGGATAACCTTTCCCTCCATATTATAAACTACTTGTCCTTATACTGTTATATTGTGTGATTGTTTCATCTAATACAACTTTCTGTGTAATGGGAGACTACTGTTGAGCTTCATCTGTGTGTTGGCAAACACAATTAAGTAGTCCAGTATTTAATTTCTGGTTTGTTCCCACTTGCAGATGAGTGCTAATAAGTACTGCCTTTCAGGCCCCATAATGTGCCCTTGTGTCCTCTAAAATGCCTGGAATTTGTGTAGGCTGTGATGGGGAAGGGAAAGGAGGGTTCCTTCATCACAATAAACAAGGAGAAAGCTTTTTTCCTGTCTCTTCAATTTACCAATGCCTCATCAGAAGCTTTCAGCACTCATGTAAGAAATTTATTTTTTTTCTTGAACTTGAGCAAACTTATTAGAGTTTATTTTAAAATAAGATACTGTAGAGTAGGAAGTTGTTTTTGCTTAAATATAGCAATTTTTTCTTTAGTCCTAGAAATCTCTTACATTCTTAGCTATGATTCTTGATATTCTCAGCTTTATATTGTGGTTTTGTATATTCTGTGGAAAGGGATTAGCAGGCTTTGTAATGTGGGGATAATTTAAAAACATAACCCATCATATCTGTTTTCCATCTCTTAGCTTCCATTTCACTTCTTTTTTAACCCTTTTTCTTCCTTACATCGTCTTGCCAGATGCTCCATTCAGAAAAAGTGAGAAAGAGAAAAAAAACTAAATTAAAGAAATTTAAGTGAGGCCTTTAGAGCCATCCTTCTCTTGCTCAGGCCCACTTTCATGTCTGGAAGTGTACTTTACCTTCTAAGAAAACTTTTTTTCCCTACTGTTAAAAAAAAAAGAAAAAAGAAATTTAAGTGGGGTAAAACAACAGTGAATGATTATGAAAAGGAAGGGGAGTAAAAGCAGAAGGGGAAAAGAAACTTAGATTGTTTCTTGTGTATTAGGACCCCCAAGATATCTTTTTTTTTTTTGTATTTCTTATGAATAGGTAGGGACAGCCTTGTACTTATTTATTCTTCTACCTATTTTACCTATTTGGGAGGGAGCGGATTTGGGGGTGAGGCCACATAGAAAGGATTCTCTTGAGAAATGATGTAGCTAGGGCTTTGTACTTCTAACTCCTTTCTCACTGTGTATCTGATCCAGTTTAATGCTGGAGGGTCAACTGTGATGTAAGTTTTAGAATCTTAGTTGAGCCTTGCTCTTAATATTAATAAAAGAAAGGTCTGGAAGTTATATATGAATATGTGTTTTTACTTCAGGAATATAATGGATGGTATTCATGTACATTTATATGTTAAAACTAATTTGATCTGAAATCTGTTTCTCAGAATTAAAAGGGGTGTGAAATCCATAAAATGATAGTTTAGATCTGATAGATGATAAGACTCTTCAGTGCTAACACATTTCATGATTTTCTGGCTCTGTAGAGTAGTAATTTCTCATTGGCAGTGATTATAAACAATATTTTTATATTGACTTTTACTTTTTGACTGAAATAAGCTGACATAAAAAAAGCAGCTTTGTGAACAATGTAGGATAAAGTTGCTTTTGATTTTAATAGGCTTATCATTGGCATTTTAAAATTTATACAAGAAAAACAACCTTAGTATGTAAAAAAGCCAAGTTGACGAGCATTTTAATTTCTCTTTAATGAGTTTTTGGCTTGAGTACACACATTCATAATTTTTAATTTTTATGTGAACTGTTATATTACCATTTTAGAGAAAAATGTTTGCAACCACCAACTGAAGATTTGGGCTGTTGATTTCAATTGTGTAATAATTTTTCAAGGAAGTAGAGATGAATTTTAAAGTTTACCCATGCCTTGTTTTCATTATACCATTATTAAAAATTATCCATGAAGTGTTGGCAAACTGTGTTATAGATTAGTTATATTTAATATTTAGAGGAGTAATTTTTCCTGAAACAGTGCTTTGATATCTAAGAGTGTTGTGGAAGACTTAAATTGTGATTGTTTTTATTTAGAGTATGTTTGTATGAGTAAGGAAATTTTGACTTTGACCCACAGATGTGATGACTTACCCTTTCCGGCTTGTGTTGTAGCTACTCATTGGTTATATAATATATGACTGTTTATATGAAAAGAATGAGAACAAATCATTCGAGATAATTGGTAATGGGTACAAACAAGCAGTGATGGGTCTGGTCCAACAGATGGAATAATACAGTTCTTATATGTAACATATTAAAAGTAAACAAGAGTACAGTAGTTAAGCATTTAGAAACAAAGAATAAGGAAAGAAATATTTCTGAGAGTCAAAGGAGCTTTGCCAGAAGTAAAACCTAAGTAATGTTCAGGCACCAACAGAACATATCTGCTAAGTATTACTCAGTGTTAGAAGAGTGAAATTAGAAACAAAACACTACAGAATTTTTCCAAGTGCCTTAGAAGAATCTGTCAGAGGAGACTTAGGACTTAGATGAGGGGCCAAAGGCATCCAGAATTGAAGGATTTTAAAATAGAACCCATTTCTGGACCTGAGCAAGGCCTAATTAATATCTATTCCATGTATGTGTGCATTTCATTCTAGTGAAGTCTTTTTGGTTATGAGGAACAGAATTCAAGGGTGCCTGGCTCAATTAAAGGGGGTTGATTACAAGGAAATACCTGCCTGTGTAGGGACCCAGGAACCCAGGAACCAAAGAACTCTATGGATAATTGACTTCAAAATATTATTACACTATTTAGATATATTTAATTTAGCTCTTAAATAGTATTATGCTTACTGTCACATAGTTTCTGTGCTACTTGAGACTAGCCTGAAGTGGTGCCGTCAGCAGTTGATTGCTGCATGAGAAGTACTGTATAGTACTGGCTGAATTCCCAAGAAAGCCTTAGTTTGATGATTATACATTGCTGTGGTAGGGGTAGCAGCTGCAAGTTTGATGTTTTATAAGCATTTTACAGTAGTAATTCCAGGTTAGACTTTTAATAAGGAAATGTGGTCTATGAGACTACCAAAACTATTATGCTATTAGATTTTGGAGGCTGTATCTACATCTTCCTATGGTGTATGCCTGGAATTAAGAGGCAAATTCAGATCATATCATAGAGGCTATCTGGTGTTTTTTCTCTAAACTAAATTCCTAAGAATCTAGGTGGGTGTAGCTTAAACAGCAACAAGCCCAAATTGTTTTTTTTTTCAGCAGTCAGCAGATTCAGGATTAGGTTTTTGAAAAGACCATTATGTAGATTAATCCACAGAAAGAGTAAATAGTTGTATGGCTGAGAAGGCATGAGAAACACCTACAAAAATGATCCCCCCAAAGATTCTTCTGTTTCAATTTTTTTCAGTGATGCCATCTGCAATTTTGTTATCTGCAATGACTCTTCTCTTCGAGGTCAGCCTATTATCTTCAATCCTGACTTTTTTGTGGAGAAACTCCGGCATGAGAGACCTGAGGTGTTCACTGAGTTGGTGGTCAGCAATATCACAAGGCTCATCGATTTACCTGGAACTGAGTTGGCTCAGCTGATGGGAGAAGTGGACCTTAAGTTGCCTGGTGGGGCCAGCCCAGCATCAGGATTCTTCCGGTCTCTAATGTCTCTCAAGCGAAAGGGTAGGAGATGTGTCTGTGAAGGGTGGGCATGCCTCAGCTGTTCCCTGGGCTTCACTCTTTACATCTGCATGTTCATTGAGGAGTAGCTAATACTGTAAAGCATTTTTGGTCATTAAAAATATTTTCATAAGTAGGAAAACCTTAAGTAATTGTAATAAAAATTAGAAAAACATGTCTAGATAAACTGAACAAATATATTAATTCCTGAGAGATGATATCATTAGGTTAAGTAGTTATTAGGGGCACCTTGATTTTCATGTCCTATTAGTACTGTACTAAAATAGTGTTAAAAAAAAATCAACAAAGTTACACTGCCAGAGAGTATGGTAAGGAAAGTTTGAATATTTTTTTAATGCAGCAGTTAGTTCTCAAATATTTTCATTCCATGGACTGCTTCAATAAGACAAATACCTATGAATCACCCAAAAAAAGTCTTTCCAGAAAATAAGTTATAGCACTGCTTTTGATAAGATATTAAAGAGGTACTATTTTATTTTATTAAATATAAGAAAAGCATTAAGGTAGTCAGCAGTTTAAATATTGTAACAGATATCAGACCCTGTACCAATTCCAGTGGATAATCTGTCATGCTTTGACAATCATGACTCTAAGTTCTGGCTTTTGTTTGTTTTTATTAAATTAAATATCAAAATTTTTGGTTTTGTTACTTAAATAAGATAGTCTTTATCTCCAGGGAACCTATGATCTAATATTAAATTTGCAGAGAGTTGACTGAGAGTTGTTTTGATTGCATTTTCTGGTACACTTCTAGTGCTAAGGATTTTGTTTTCTGACCTTGTGAAGACATTTGCTGAACTGTAATATAGGATGCTTGAATGGTTTTCATTATGCTGATTTTATACTATTTGTGGAAAATATAGCTCTGTCCTATTGTATCCTTTTTTTTTTTTAGAAAAAGGAGTAGTATTTGGATCCCCATTGACTGAAGAAGGCATTGCTCAGATATACCAACTAATTGAGTATTTACATAAAAGTAAGACTACTTGAAATTTAGTTGTTCTTTGTTAATAAAGAATTGTCGGTTTTCTGTTGAGAGCTAACATCCTTCAGTTAGTAGGTGCCAATTAACCATCAACAAAGACACCAATCAGTAATGATTTCAGGAGGCATGTTTCTAAATATATTTCCTTTTAAATTTCATCTTATGTATTGATTTTTTTTTAAATTTTCACAGATGTAAATAAATTAGATAATGTCTATAAAATCACAATTTCCTCTTGACTTAGAGAAAATTTTCTGGAAAAATTGTCCCTAAAGAATCAACATTTACTCAAGGGAGAATGATTTTTCACCAAAGTTACTTTGCATCTCTAGAATTCTGTAGTTAAAATATACTCTTCACTTGATTCCCATTCATATTTTAGTAGTCATGCTGGTTATGTTCTTGCTCTAAGTGCTTGGCATAGCTGAGTGTATGTGAAATGTGTGGCATTATATGCTGTTTTGATAAATTCAGCACAAATACTTATTTTTGGTTTATTCTATGTGAGACACTGCAAAGAACTAAAGCAGAGGTAGTAAACTGGCAGCCCTTGAAGGGCTTGATTCATCTATATTCATGTTTTATTTGTTTGGCAAATGATTAATATAAAATCAAATTAGTTATCAGTGTTTTAAAGTGGAAAAAGTTCAGGTTTTCAGTTTCTTGAGATGATAGGAAGATTTAGCATCCTTGAGCCTCATAGTCACTTTGACGCAATTAACTAGAGTATAGTGTGTACTCTCCAGTTTGTTATGGTTCCTATTCATTCATTTACTGTTACCTGCTTGGCCCTGTAAGCATTTGAACGTGGCCTCCTCAATTAGGAAGTTATATGAAGGTAAATATGTACCTAAGCTGAAAACATGAACTTTCACACTTCCAGATCAAACCAAAACTATGCATTCCATCTTTTTGTCCTCTTAGATTAGCTTAGTTGGGAGGGAAGCATAGTTTAGTTTTGATGACCCTAATCTTCTGGGAATCTGAGACTGAAAAGTGGTCTGACAGGTTAGGATTTCAAATTCTGGGGCAACACAGAGACTCTAGATTCATTTTGGGCTGGGAAACCATTTATAGGAGCAACAAACCTCCACAGACAACTCAGCTCCTTCAAACAAAGTCTCAGATGGCTACAGGGAAGGGGCCTTCAGGGAGATCTGGCTTTTCTTTCAACTTACTTTTCAAGCTTATTTCAATTGTTTAGGTTAGATTCAGTCCCTAACTGTGCCTCAGGGGGTTGGACTACTGGGCAGATGACCCCTTCTCTGGGAGATCTCCAGGTGCTCAGGGATATTCAGATATGTCTTCCCAGGGTCTAGTGGGTTCTAAACGACTGGGAAAAATGGCAAAAACTTCCTTCAAGATCTTTTTAAGGAGCCTTACAAGAGTAAAGTAGCCTGTTGGATGACTTATTTTAATCATCCTGTCTCTTTTTGCTTCATTTTTGCATGCCCTCTGTTTTCTTCCTTGCTAAACAGATTTGCGAGTAGAAGGTTTGTTTAGAGTACCAGGGAATAGTGTCCGACAGCAGATTTTAAGAGATGCTCTCAATAATGGAACTGATATTGACTTGGAATCAGGGGAATTTCACTCAAATGATGTTGCCACCTTGCTAAAGATGTTTCTGGGAGAATTACCTGAGCCCCTGCTGACACATAAACATTTCCATGCACACCTCAAAATTGCTGGTGAGTATAGGAGTTGAGAAGATTTTCTGTTGTTTGTAACTAACCCACAGCAATACTTCTGCTAAATATTGGTTAAAACTTCATGATATTTCTGGACTTCTCTGGGTACTCAAAGAATATTGGCCAGCTAAGTTTGATTTATTAATCAAATGTTTCTCTTGCTAAATTAATTCCTTTGAAGATAAAGTCTGGTTTATTTATTTTTGTACCCCTGATGGATCCTCACATAGTGCTTTGAATATTTTAGTTGCTCAACAAACATATGCTTTTTGTTGGATTGATTCACATACCTGAGTTGTTTACAGGTTTGGTACATTTGCCTTGGTTTGAGGTTTTGTTAAGTGTTATTATGTATCATTTGAGATCATTTCTACTTTTAGAAGTTTATTTTTTAAAAATAATTTTATTTGTTTTCTTAAGTAAACAGTACAATCATGTGGTTGAAATTCAAAGGGTTCAAAAGAGTATACAGTGAAAAGCCTCTCTCTCACCTTTGTTCCCCAGCACTCAGTTTTTCTTCCTAGAGGCAACCAATGCAATGATTTCTAATGTATCCTTCCAAAGACATTTTATATATTTACAAATAATTACATATATTTATTTTCTCTTTTTTTATGTAATGGTAGACTATTATATACATGATGCTGTGGTTTGCTTTTTTCACTTAATGTATCTTGGAGAATGTTCCATTTTCACCTCATAAATAGTTATAGTTTCTTCATTTTCTTTTATGCCTATGTGATAGGGAATTCATTCTTAAATTGCATAGCTGTTATGCTGCTATATACTCTTAAGTGTATACAACATCAAAATTCATACTACATTTACTTCTTTTTCTGCCCTTGAGTGTTTTCCTCTTGCTTCTAATTTTAAGGAAAATGAATATGAGGTTTTTCTTCCTTTGAATATTTTTACTTTGAATATTTAAACTAAGTTTGAATTTTTAAAATCTAAGATTAGATATTTTTTTAGCACTATCAGTAACAATCCAGATGATACAAATGAGTAAATATTACTGGAATGTTATATAACTTTATAATTATTTTGGAGAGAAAGTTGTTGAATCTTTGAAAAAATATGGAAAATTGGATAGGTTTAGGTTTTATAAGGGTTGACATGAACAGTGCTTTTTCTGTTTGCTTTCCTATTGAGTTAATTTAGTGCAATATTTGAAATCCTCCCTTCCACTACCCTGTGAGTCACTGTTCTTTGAAATCATATTGAGGTGCGGCAGAGTTGTATCATTTGATATGCCTTGCTGATAACTGGAAGAGAATTTTGTTTTCAATTTCATATTAACGAAGAATAGTTTCTAGAATGTGTGACCTGCCTTTCTTAAACCTGGTATTTTTATTGCAGTTTAACAGTTTAAACAACATGCTATAATCATTTTCAGATCTATATGAATTATACCCAAATGGTTATTGTCCTTTAAAAGTCTGGTTGTCTATGGGACTGTTTTTATTGAAAACCTATGTAGTCTGTTAGGGGAGAAACAATGATATTGACTCCATGAGGTGCTGCCTAGAATATCCTGTAATCAGGGCATAATTCACTCCATATTTATTTTAGCAGTAAATTATCTGGGTGAGGAAAAGTGAAGGGGTGGAATTATTAAAGATATGTGTGGACACATTTTTATTTCTCTTGGGTGTACACCTAGGAATGGAAATTGCTGGGTCATATGGTAACTCTATGTTTAACTTTTCAAGGAACTGTCAAACTGTTTTTCCTAAGTGGTTGTACTATTTTACATTTTCACCAGCACTGTAGGAGGTTTAATTCTCAGTATTCTTGTCAACACTTATTATGGTCATTTTTTTTGATTATAGTCATACTAGTGGGTATGAAGTAGTGTCTCATTTGATTTACATTTCCCTGATAACTAATGATGCCGAATATATAAATGCTTCTTGCCCATTTGTATATTTTCTTTAGAGGAATATTTATTCAAGTCTTTTCCCCATTTTTGATTAGGTTTTTGTCTTTTTATTATTGAATTGTATTGACATTATTTTGTTATTGTATTTTGTTGTATCTCTTTATGCATGATTCCCTTTTTGTTTTTGTTATTTTGATAGGAGTGGAGGGGAGGATAATAGTAAGAGCATTGATTTTTTTTTTTCTTGCTTGTATTTTCTCTTTCTTTTGCAATCACCTCTGTTGCCCTCAAGATTTGATGCAGTTTGATGATAAAGGAAACAAGACCAATATACCAGATAAGGAACGGCAGATTGAGGCCCTTCAGTTGCTCTTCCTCATTCTTCCTCCACCCAATCGTAACTTGCTGAAGTTATTGCTCGATCTCCTTTACCAAACAGCAAAGAAACAAGACAAGAATAAGATGTCTGCCTATAACCTTGCCCTTATGTTTGCACCCCATGTCCTGTGGCCCAAAAATGTGAGTGTTGAGGGAAGAACAAAGACTGCTAGGTTTTCTTGGGGTGGGCCTCATCCTGTGATGGTACCTTGGTGAGGTTATTAAGGGTTCAAGGTCTAGTCTTCAGCTTTATAAGTTTAGGAACTTATTTTATTAGTTCATTTAAGAGTCATCAAACCTGAGGGGGTCAATTCCGGTTAACCTCACTTATAATCAATCTCTGATAAACCTAAATGGCAATTTATTAGTGGAAACTCTTAGTGGAAAATTATAACTGCTAAATAAATTAGAATAGTCATTTTGGCTGATCAATGTGAATTTTTTTTAACACAAAAGCCATCTTAGGAAATAAAATTTATTTCTGAAGATTGCACAGATATTTAGATAGAGCTAAATGATCTTACAAGATAATGTCACTAAGCTTTTAGATAAGGTGTCACACAGAACAATTCTACCTTGTCCTAACTTTTCTATTTCCTATAGATAGTCTCTCCTTGTATAAAGCTGAAAGTGCTTTTTATTACTAAAAGCCTGGCTTTCTCAGTGACTTACATGAGAAATAAATTATTTGAAGTCTTTTGAACTAATTCTTGACCTGGAGGCACATAGTTTTATGTTCCTGTCCATTCATAGTATAGCTTTTACTGTCTGATGGAATTGGGAGCCAGGATACTTGTGCTGGAAGCTGCAAACCAGCTGTGACCTGTGTTCTTTACAATTTCTATGTTTAGGCTCCTCCTCTAAACTGGGAATAATAGTACCTTTGTCATTTAACTGACAAAGTAGTTGGAAAGATAAATAGATAGGATATGGTGACTTATAAAAGTTTGGAGATTAAAAGAAATGAGAAAAGGAAGGTAAAGGAGAGAGGTTATGTGGTACATCTTACCTAACAAGTAACTCATGAAAAATAGTATGAAGTTCTGGGTCAGGAAGAGCCTCTATGCAGAGAAAGATTGGTGGGTGGTGGGGATGAGGGTTAGGAGGTAGGGTGGATGGTTGGGTGGTGAGAAGAGGACATACCAACATTTGTCCATATTAAGGAGATCAAACTTCATAATGCAAGGATTTTAGGACCAGCTAAGAGTGACTGTGAAAAAGGAGTGAATAATCTGTGCCTATAAAGAAAAATATTTAAGAGGTCATAGTAAAAGCAAAAATTAACAAAGAAACAGGTTGAGGGCTTTGGGATATAGAGATGCTGAAGCTCTTAAAAAGGCAGGAGAAACAAGAGAACAGAATCAATGACCATTTGACTGTGTTTTTAAGAAACAGATGTCACCTTTGGTATCAATTAGTAGTGACAGTTCTCTTTCATCTTTGGAGAAACTCCTGTTTCTCTGAAGATGCAATGTCCTTCGCATTTGGTACAGATTCTGTTCTTCTTTAGTCTTTTCCTAGACTAGATCTTAAACAACTCTGCTTACATGTCTAATTCTGAGACAAATAGGAACTGAAGACTGATTCTCAAGGATTTCCTCATCTCTTCAGGGACACATGGTTCTCCCTAGATTATGTCATTCCACTGGAAATCTGCTGGACCAAAAAGCCTTTCTAGAATTAAACATTGTATGAGAGGCACCTTTGTTAGGGACAGAAACTTGATATCATACCTTTTAAAGAATAAGCTTGTTGGTAAGTAAATGGAGTACCTGCTCTTAATCCCCCTTTTTTGGTTTCTTTTCCTCTGAATAGGTCACTGCAAATGACCTTCAAGAGAATATCACAAAGTTAAACAACGGGATGGCTTTTATGATTAAACACTCCCAGAAACTTTTTAAGGTAGGTAAGGGATGAGATTTGGGAGATAATTGGATCAGGAGAATGGAGCAAGGTAGGATCCTAAGCTGGGCTATAGAAATGACTGATGGCTAGATAAGAAAGGTACCTGACTGAGACTGGGAAGCAGAGTAGACAATGGTAAACCCAGAGGGAACTACCAAGGTGGAGAGGAGTATAGGAAGGTACCTGGAGGCTGAGTAGTGCTGTGCCTCCCTGAGTAAGCAGTGCCTCCCTGAGTAATTGGCTTTACCATCTGGGTTATGCTTCCTTTTTCATGAAATGCAATATATGATGGCTGCTGAGTAGTTTTATCCTGCCTGCTTCCGGCCAGTAGACTTTTGAGGATCTGACAGCCTTCTTTCATTTTGTACTGTTTGTCCTTTTTAGTCCAAAATTAGCAGTGTTTCTGCCAACATACTTTTCTCAAGAACTTTGTGGGTCTTCTGTGGATTTCAGTGGGATTCACTCCATTAGACAAAAGTCACATATACACATATTTTGAAGATAAGCCCCTTCTCTATCTGATTCTCCCTAAATACTTAATATGTATCTCCTAAGAATAAGAATATTCTTAAAATTGTAATACCATTATTGCATCTAAAATAATTAACAAGAATTTAATATCAGCTAATATTTAGTACAAATTAAAATTTCTTCAATTGCCGTAAGAATGTATTTGATAGCTGCTTTTTTTTTAAATCTTAAGCTAGTTGAGGTTTATGTATTGTTTTGATTATTATGTCACTTTTAATCTGGAACAGTCATGCTTTTCATGTCATTGATTTGTTGAAGCATTCAGACCAACTGTTATAAAAAATTACACATTCTAAATTTGTCTTATTGTCTTCTCAAAGTCATTTAACTTGTTCCTCTGTCACCCTCTATATAGTTTCTGTAAACTGCAAGTTAAGTTTAGAGGCTTGATTAGATTCAGGTTAAGCGATTTTGGCAAAGATACTTCATAGGTGTTGTTTGTGTATATCATATTGCATCATATTGCATCACATTAGGAGGCACATAATTATCTAACTCTTAGTGATGCTAATTTTGCTAGCTGCTGCACATCTCAGTTATAAAGGTACATTTTTTTTTTTCATTTGCAACAGTGGGTAACCTGCAGGGAGATTGTGTAATATTAGGATAATTTTAGCATCCACTGATAATCCTGCTGGAATCTATGATTACATTTGGTATTAAAAATAGTGATTTTTCTAATTCTGTTATTTAATCTTTATTAGCATTTCAGAGAAAAGCTTTCCTTTTCTCTGTCTCATTCTCTCTTTTCCTGAGTGTGTCTATAGACTCATGGATTTTTAGTTATTTAAAGTGTTCTTCAATTTTGGTACTAATTTTGATATTTAAATTGTCCCAGTTTGGCCAGTGATTGTTCCTGTAAGCAGGTTCCTGCTTGTCTTTTTGACAAGACTCTACTAGTCTTTGAGTTTTTCCTCCCTCCTTCCTTCCTTCTCTTCTTCCTTTCCTCCCTCCTTCCCTCCCTCCCTCCTTCTCTTCCTTGTTTCATTTTTAATGACCACATAGTACTGCATTGCATGGTTGTATAAAAATTCATTCCACCAGTCTGATATTAGTAGACATTTGAGACTGGGTCTAGTCTTTTGATTAGTTTTATCCAAGTATGTTTTATATTTCTGGAGTTATATCTTCAGAATAGATTTGCAAAACAGATTTCTTCTTAAAGGGTAAATGCAAATGTAATTTTCTTAGTAGTTGCCAAATTCTTTCATAGTACTTATTTTATACTTCTACTAGGACTGTACAAGATACTTGTCACAGGACTCTGGGCAATGTAGCAGTAAGCTAAATTCTTCCTGTCTGCTGTTACCCCATAGTAATTCCAAATGGTATTTTTTATACAATGATGCTAAAATACTACCACTTGTCATTTGTAAGAATTTTGGGGGTGGTTTTTGTCAATTATAAACATTACTAGGAATCTATATTTTGTTTCTGGTTCATTGAGTACACACATGCCGTATTTGATTCTCAGAATAGCAACAACTATAGTGGTGTCTTCTCACAAACAGTTTTCCCATCAGATTTGTTTAGATTATCTTTTTGGTGGAAGCTATAGAATAGGGCATTTTGAAGATCTTTTGTTTTTCCAAAGTAATCTGCCAATCAGATCATTTTGAGAACCACTGTTTTTGTGTCTTGAAAGACTCTTAGATACAACCAATTATTTGGTCTTGGTTTTCTTTTATAACCTGCCCAGGCTCCTGCTTACGTTCGGCAATGTGCCAGATTGCACTATTTGGGCTCCAGAACTCAAGCATCAAAGGTAAGAATAGGAAATTGCTCTTAGCCCAAATAAGGATAAAGTTAATTAAAATCAGTGAAGTTTTAAAACAAAGTCTGAAATTAAAGTAAAGCCATGGAAAATAAAATATTTTTAATATTATAGTTCAAAATTATTTAGTCATTTTGAGATAAGGAAAAAGACTGAGAAGAAAGTTATATGTCGAAATAGAAATGCCCTGACATATGGTCTTTATGTCTGCTTTCAGAGGTGCTCTGCTAGAGGACGGTATCCTCTGCATATGAGTGATGGCATACGCTATAGGCTTAAAGGTTTTTATAAAGTCTGTGTGTGTTCTTACAGCATGTGATATAAACAATCTGTAAATAGCAAATGTATTATTTTATAAAAGTAATAAAGTACAATTTTATGTAATGCATTCTTATTTCAGGTTCAGCAGTAAGGTAGTACTATCAAATAGTTAAAGACTTGAGACCAAATGAGCTTAGAAAGCAGATGTGTGATGTTTATTAACAAGATTATATATGATTACTGGGCTTTAAAAGTGAGAAGTTTAAAAAATTTTATAAGTACTTTTTGATGATTTCTGTTTAGCCTATCTTGGTTAGAAACTTAAGCTGTTGTCTTATACTATTTTTTCTGTTCCTGTTTGTTTTCTACCGCTCATTTAGCAAATACTCGGTATAACCAGGAAAACAGTATTTGATTTCAACTAGTTTAACTGGGATGTGGTCTTTCTTAGAGAGTTGTTTTTGTTTCACTATTACTGCCAAGTAGTTGTCACATAATGTTATACATGGGAAAGAGTACTTGGCTCTAACATGAGTGTATCACTTTAGTATCTAATAGAGTTTAAACTTATAACTTTATTTTTTTTCTGTTAAATGGGAATGGTGATACTTTGTTTATTTCATAGGGTAGCAGTGAAAATTGCATGAGGTTAAAAGATGCTTTGAAAACTGAACTCTTATGTAAATATAACTTTTAGTGGCAGTATTCTAAATGAATTTAGGTTCTCTGGGCAGGTCATGGAAGTGGGCTATTATTATAGTCTATAATTATAGGTTTCTTTTTATCTGGTAATAGCTTTTAGATTTTTCTCATTTCTGGGTATAAGAATATACCAGGTTTCCCACTCCTTCACCCCTCTTTTTGTTCTAGGATTATGGGAACCTGAAAACAAAAACTGATAAGGATATATTAATTTACTTTTCTTTTAAATTTTTCTCTAGGATGATCTTGATCTGACAGCCTCATGTCATACTAAGTCCTTCCAAATGGCAAAATCTTGGAAATGGAACCAGGTAGATTCCTGCTCTCATCAGGAGGAGACCCAGCAGCGTACGGAAGAGGCACTAAGAGAGCTGTTTCAACATGTTCACAATATGCCAGAGTCAGCAAAGAAGAAACAGCTTATCAGACAGGTGGCTGAAGGCAGGGAAACAATGATGGGGCTTTGGGAATGTGATCAGGGTTGTAGAATCACTAGGGAGTATTGTTACAAATTTCATTTAATTCTTGGGTCTTCTTGGCCCAAGCTTTGCCTCAGCCAAGAAAGCGAGCTTGTCTATGAAACCTCAGTGTGATCTCTGTTTTCCTGCCCCATTAGAGAAAGGAGTAGAGGCTTTTGGATTTCTAGAGTTAAACAGGGATCCAAGTGTAGTTAGAGTTTCTCTAGTTTGGTCATGTACCAAGTTTGCTGAGAGAGAACCAGCAGTTATAATATATTGTTTCAAAGTTTAAACCCTTTAGATTTTTTTGGCAAATAACTTAATCTTTCTGAATTTCAGTTTTCTTGTTTGTAAAATGGTCATTGTAATGCCCATGTTTCATGGTTATAAAGATTAGAGAGAATCTATGTAAAGTGGCTGGTATAGCAGAGTGCAAGTGGCGACTTTGATTAGTGAGTTGTTTGCAGTTGGAAAACAGTCAAGGGCCCAATCTGATACTAGAAATAAGAATTCTAGACAAAGTTTGTTTGTTTTGGAGCTAAGGGAGGTCTCTCATTTCCCATTTTGAGACTCAAAGTATAGCTTAAGTAAATCCAGATGACTTGGTTAGTTTCTTTTTCAAGAAATTAATTTTGTCTCAGTCCCTCTTGAATTTTAGCTCATCAGGCAAGGTCAGTCTCTTGACTATATATTCAGTTGGGACTGTCTTGAGGGGAGGGTCTGTGTTTTTATTTTTTATACCTAACCTCAAGCATAGGGCCAGACATGAACAAGTGCTCAGAAAATGTTGAATTGCGTGGTTCTTAACTGACAAAACTCTTTAAGAGAAGTTTTGTTTCACTCTCTTTGAAGTTACTTTGACATCTAGCAAATTGTGCTATGACTAGAATTTTGAAGGATGTTGGCTGAGAATTATAGATTCAAAGCAGTTTAGTGATTTAATTCTTGGTAGAAACTAAGATAGCAATTCAGGTAGGACAAGTATAATGACTTACAAGAACACTGAGAATTAAAGATAATATAAAGGAAAAATCTTAATATTATTTTTTCACCTTTTTAGAAAAAATAGGAAATTATAGAGAAGGATAAGAAGAAAACAAATCATTCATCTAGTGATTAGATTTTGGCTATTTTTTTCAGTCTTTTTCTAAGGACATATTTTTACATAGTTATGATTATAGCATATACTTTATTTTATCGCTCCCTTTTCACAAAACATTACAGCATAAGCATTTTCTCATGCATGCTTGTAAACTCCTTGCATACATTAAAAATACTACCCATTTCTTTTAAAAGAAACTATAATTTTACTATTTCCTAATTTTTTTCTTCATGATTATAAAAATAAATGAATGCTCATTACAGAAACATTTAAACCTCCAGAAGAATTTAAAGACGAAAATAAAAACCACCTGTAAGTCAGAGATAACCACCAATAACATTTTGGAGTATTTCCTTCTGGTGGCTTTTTTTTTTTTCCATGACTGTATTTCACTTTATTTTTTATTTTTTTGCTTAATTGAGATCAAAATATATATTTAGTTTTTTATATCCTGCCCTTTTCATTTAAAATTATATCATGAACATTTTTCATGTCATTAAAAGCCAGTAAACATTTTAATCATTACATATATCTTATATATAACCTAATGTATATGCAGCTTGCCTTCTATTGGATATATTGAGGAAATTGGGTCATTTTTTCATTTATAAATTTTTGTTATAAGTATTTTCATTGCAGATTTTTTCTAGAAGTGGCATGACCAAAGG
Source organism: Cynopterus sphinx (assembly GCA_030015415.1). Taxonomy (NCBI): domain Eukaryota; kingdom Metazoa; phylum Chordata; class Mammalia; order Chiroptera; family Pteropodidae; genus Cynopterus; species Cynopterus sphinx. Next base: position 21,883,896 of record CM057382.1, read on the forward strand.
GTATGCATTTTTTTGTTGATACATCTACTATGTCCCTTTTAGTATGTAGGTCCCTTCCCTCCCTCTAAAAAATTACCAGTTTCTTTGAACAAACTTTTTAAATTTGAAATTTATATTTAGAGGAAAATTGCAAAGATAGTACAGAGAATTCCCACATCCCCTTCACCCAGTTCCTTCTAAAGTTCACTTTGTCAAAACTAAGAAATTAACAGATGGTACATTGCTATTAACCCTACAGACTTTATTCAGATTTTTTCTTTTTTTGGGATCCAATCCAGGATACCACACTGCATTTAACACACATAGACACATTCTTTCTCTCCCTGCCCCCTGTAGTTTATTTGTGAAAGAAACCAGGTTATCTCCTACAGTCTGGATTTTGCTGATTGCATCCCTATGATGTTATTTAAGATGTTCCTCAGTCCTCTATATTTGCTATAAACTGATTGTTAGATCTAATTCTGGAAGAATTGTCTGATTTCGATTTATTTTTGTTTTGGCTTTAGTGTGTACTATTTAGCTTAATTAGCCCTCAGACTAATATAATAAATTTTGACTTGTTTTTGGCAGCATCATTTCTGCCTTTGTGATTTGCTTGCCACCCTACTACTCCATATATTCTATTGATTGTCACAGAATGCTCTCTCTTGATGGGAGAATATTAACAAAATGTGTTCTCTCTGTTTTATTTTAGTTTAATAAGCAATCTGTGACCCAGACACCAGGGCGAGAACCTTCTACTCCCCGGGTACAGAAGAGGGCCCGTTCACGTTCCTTCAGTGGCCTTATTAAGGTAGGTATGCTGTGCTGTCATATTCAGCATTAACTGTGAGAAGATTGAACAATTTGACTTTTCTTATGCATGAACAGTTTTCTTCCATTCTTTGGGATCATTTGTAAGGGGAAATGGATAGAATTTGGAAAAGCTTTTATTTTTCCAAGCAGTTTTGCTGTGTTTCAAACCCAAGAAGGGGCTCCATGATGGTAGAATTGAGGAATAAAGGATATAAAGGTCCATCTTCCTCTTCTGGGGCTAAGAACAGGGTCCTTATTCCTGAGCTGTTTAGAGAGTCCTTTTTGCTTCATGACATGCTTTGTGCTACACACTTCACTGTGCAATTTGCTAAAGTTTAGAGAAATGAGAAGTTTGACAGTCTAGGAAAATTGTTGAAAAATGGTTAGAAGGCTAGTGAGTTTTAGGTAACTCAGATTTTTGTGAGCTTAGTCTTTTATCAGTTGTGTTCTCTTCCTTTGTATCAAAGTTGCTAAAAGTCTTGTTTTAAAACAAATACAGTATACACTTATGTGCTGTTGCTGCCATCACGATGTTTGTAGATTCAATTTACCAGTCTTCATGGACAATTTGAACTTGTAGTTAAGGAATATTGTCATCAGATGGCAGTAGATAACTTCATTATAGGGTTCAAATTTCCAGGCATAAAGAAACTAAGGCAAGGTTCTGGTTAACTTGGAGAAAGATTTGCACTATTCTATATTCTACTGGTTTCCTTTTAAAGTAATTTTAACATTATTAAAATTTATAAATTTAGCAACATTAAATAGCTCTTTGCTTAGAATTTTTATATATATATAAAATTTATACATATAATTTATATTTACATATATAAAAATATTTTTATATTTAAGCTGCAGTTATTAGCAGTTGCAACTTCATCTAACTGTAATTTTGATGGTTAATATCATTAATAGAAGTTTAGAATTCACTCTCAATCCTGATCCACTGGGGCCAGTAGCCTCTGGGATATTAGGTTTGCTTGACATTAAAATTTCCTTTCCTATTAATAAAGCAAAAAGGCAACAAAGAGAATGGGAGAAGATACTTGTAAAACATATATCTGATTGAGGGCTAATATCTAGAATATAAAAAGAACTTGCAGTAGCAAAAAACACCAAAGAACAGTTCAAAACCCAATTAAAAAATAACCAAAGGACTTAAATCAACATTTCTAGGAAAATATATACAAATGGCCAATGAACACATGAAAAGATGCTCAGTATCACTTATCATTAGAGAAATGCTAATCAAAACCACAGTGAAATACCAATTTACTCACTTAGATGGCTACTCTCACAAAAACAAAAAAATAAGTTTTGGTGAGGATGTGAAGAAATTGGAACCCTTGTGGATTGTTGGTGGGGATGAAAAATGGTATAACTGCTATGGAAAACAGTATGGCAGTTCCTCAGAAAATTAAAAATAGAATTACTGTATGATTCAGCAATTCTACTTATGAGTATATAACCCTCAGAGACACGAACATATATTTTTATACCCATGTTTGTAGCGGTATTATTTACAATAGTAAAAAGGTAGAAGCCACTCAAGTGTTCACTGGTGGATGAAAAACAATGTGGCTTATACAAATATGCAACGGAATATTTAACTTTGAAAAGGAAGAAAATTCTGACACATGCTGCAACATGGATGATACTTGAAAACATTATTAAGCCAGTCACAAATGAACAAATATTGTATTATTTCACTTATATGAGGTATCTAGAATAGTCAAATTCATAGAGAAAGTGGAATGGTTGTCAGGGATTAGGAGTGTGGGGGGAATTAGAGTTATTATTTATTGGGTGTAGCATTTCTGTTTGGGAAGGTGAAAAAGTTCTGGAGATGAAAGGTGGGATGGTTACACAACAGTGTGACTACTTAATGCCACTGAACTGTACATTTAAAAATGGTAAAAAGGCAAAATTTGGTAAAATTTTATCACAATTGAAAAACAATTCCCTCTGCTGGAACCCAAGAGGTACATTTACCTGCTTAGATGTGGCAAGTAAAATGAATGTCCTTTGTTCATTTTACTTGGAAGTCTGTCATTCCCTTTGACTTCCCTGTCATAGAGGTGATTGGTAACAAGAAAAGTTATAGTCAAAGACATGTTTCTCTATGTGTTAGTCAAACCACTGTTTCGTTAACTGAAGTTAGATGGGTATTGTTTTCTCTTCATAGTGAGCTCTTCTGCATTTGGTTGTAGATATATTGCTAATTGTTGCTTGAAATGTAAACATATAGTCTTGTCAGCTGCCCACTTCTTTACGAGAGAGAATTTAGAACTTTAGAGTTAAAAAAGAGCTTATAATTCTATCAGGATAAAACAGAACAACAATTTTAAACACAGTGTTTGCAAGTTTTATGAAACAGGATACACTGTTTCCATTATAAATGAAGAGATTTTTGAGCTAATAATAGATGTAGGTTTCTGCTCAATAGTAATAGAGTAATAAATGTCTTTTGAAAAGTTGACTGGAGATTTTATAGCCAGTCCTCTGGCTTCTGACATCCCTAATTGAGCCTTCTCTGAGGTGATAACTGCCATCTGAAAGGAGTCATTCAATGTACTAGTCTTATTTTTCTGGCATTTCTGTGTTTTAGCTATTTGCTTTTTATCTTGCTGTTTTACTTTGATCTTCCCTCTCTTTTTTTGGCTAGACTTTTTTCCTCTAAAATTTCTCTCATGTAAATAATTTATTACATTGCAGTATTCTGAATATTGCTACTAATATTTACATCGTAGAGTTTAATGTTTTAGTTTTGATATGTTCTGTTTTTGGAATTAAAATTTATTATCTAAGGAGAAAAAAGAGATTTCTTCAAACATGGTAGAATTGTCACTATCAGTATTACAGTAGGTTACATCAGCTTCTAGGCTGTTCAGAAATGAAAGGGCTTTTAGTCTTGCTCTGAATGTCAGTATAGTCATGTGACCCTCTTAAGAAAACCTGTACCCTCTTGTGGTTATATTAGACACTCTTACAGAATTTCTCCAAATTTTTCAATCCTGTGTGAAGATGTGATAGGGAAGCAAAGTTTTAGAATGGACTCAGTGTAAGTATCTTTTAGTTGGGAGGAAAGGAAGGGTCTCTTAAGAGCTGCCAGAGACAACATACATGTCTGTGAGGAAAAAATTGTACAGTTAAGTAACTGGTGTTTCTTTTAAGATCTCAGAAGAATACTGTCATTGCCTATATTAGCTAGTATAAGTCTATAAATGTTGCTTCTAACATCTTGGCCCTTTTTAAATGTAGAGAAAAAGTGGTTATCTGAAGAAGGCAATGATTTCAGGGTTTTTTTTTTTTTTTTCCTGGTGATGGACTTTGGCCTCTCTTGTATAAGATGGCTTGGGAGAATTTATCTGAATGCTGAGATTTTTTTAACCTACGAAACTAGTTTTGAAGGCCAGAATAGCTATAATATAGATGTAGATGTTTATAAATTAAATATTTTCTCTTCTTAAATCAGCGGAAGGTCCTGGGAAACCAGATGATGTCAGAAAAGAAAAATAAGGCCCCTTCTCCGGAATCTCCAGCCATGGGTGAATTGAAGGGAGCCAGCAAAGAAAATCTGAACTTAGTAAGATACTGTTCTTTGTACTTTCTATTTGTATGTGTACATTTTTAGAAAGGAAGAAAATGGATATACTGTTATCTGTCTTAATGTGTCACTCTGGACTATTCAACTATGCTTTTTTCTCAATTAATCCTTTCATTTATGCTGTCATCTTTCTATAGGTTTTCATTGATTCATTCAACAAACACATTTTGAGTTCAAGGAGGACATAGCCAGTCATAAGCAGAGAAGATAAATACAGTGAAATAGCCCCAGGAACATAGTGCTGGAGGGAGCAGTTCTTACTGGGAGACTCCAGAGGGTGGGTAATATTTGAGCCAGGCCTACCTGGCAATGCATTACCTGTGGAGTAGTTCTTCAAGGTATCCCAGGCATAGTTATTTCATTAAGCCAGGAATAAAATCAGTTAAGATTAATGATATAAATACATCAGTAAAAGTCTTCACATTGAAATTTAACTAGTAAATAATTCCTCTGTTAGTAACTAGTTAGTAATTCCTCTGTCTATAGGAACAACATTAGGACATTTAAGCCACTGTAAAATTTTCTTGTTACAGTTATGTTCTGGTTCTCCAGCTGTCACGATGATACCAACAAGATTGAAATGGTCTGAGGGAAAGAAGGAGGGGAAAAAAGGTACTAATTGTACTTATTCTGTGTTCTTACTGAATGTAGATCTTTTCTGCATCTAGTCAGTCAGTAGCATTTTTAAAATTCCCAGTGTGATATGGTTGTAGTCAGCAGTGATGTAAAAATCACAAGGCTGGGTCCTGGTCCTTGTGTTCACTTAGCAGATAGTTATTGAGCACCTACTTAGCACTGTCCCAGGTGCTAAGGGATGGAGCTGTGAACACAGACCTACATTGTCCCTACATCCCTGGGAAAATGGGACACATGTGAAAAATGTCTTCAGAATACTTGTTAAGCAACTAAAAGCAAGTGTAAACCAATTCGTGAGAGCAAATACAGAAGTGCTGAGAATATGCTCAGTAAATGTGGAATAGTTATGCCCTTTGGACACTTTAGTTTTGTTTATTCACAGAAGCTTTTCAGATAAATAGCTCATGCTGAAGATCCCTAGAAATCATGTACAAGATGTTTTTGAAGATATTTAAGGCAAAAAGGAATATTTAGTGCTGAGACTGCTGGTTGCTTAGTCTCTTCTGGTAAAAGGCAGAGGCTGCTTTGCTTTGCTCTGAAGAAGCCATGTGGTTTATTGGAAAGACTAGGGGTTTTGTAGTTAGACCTGACTTAAGTCATCATTCCTCTGGCCTCGGAAAATTGTTCATTCTCTCTGAGCCCACATTTCCTCTGAAAACAAGAATGGTACTTATATCTACTTTAGAGATTTCTTGTGAGGCTCAATTGAAATAATGTTTTGGAAGCACATTGTGATTGTTAAAACATTAACAAGTGGTCATAATTGTAACTAAAGGAAACTGGATGAGAGTTGGTCTTCTTTTATTAGGCTCGTGCAGCAACCGAAGAGATCTCTGGTTTGACATGCTCATTTTAGCACTGAGATATGAATACAATTACTGTTTGGGACATCAGCAATAGAAAGAGAACAAAAGCTTAATTTTTATACTTTTCTAGAAAGTTAGATTTCAATATAGTCTGCTTACTTATCCTTGAATAATTATCTCAATTCTTCTTTCTATCCTACTTCTGATTTCTAGGCTGGGCTGTCTGATTGATGCAAGTTTGTTGTTTGAGTTATGTGTGTCTAAGTATTTCTACTTTTATATCCATAAGTCAAAACAAAGCCTGAGGTATTTTTGAAGGATACATTGTTTTTTATCAATTTTACCTTTTGTTGCTTTCATTTTTGAAGATAATCGAGAAATGTCTTTCTATATTGACAACTCACTCTGTTTTCAGAAGAAAGAAATACATAAAACAATTAAGCCAGTTTAATATATAATATTTTACCAAGGAGTTTTAGAGCAGGGATGCTTGACCTGTTAAACTGTTAACTACAGACTTCATAAAGCTCTAATAAAGTTCTGGTATTGTTGATGTAATTTTATGTGTAGGCACATATGTGCGTTTTTCTGGAGGAGAGAAGATATTTTTTTATTAGATTCTCAAAAATGTTAGTGATTCAGAAAAGTGGAGGCCCACAGATAATGAATGACCTTTCACTGTATTAGGCAGTGGCATTTTTATTTTACTTTCTTCCTGGTCACTCCCTCTATCTTGAAATGCCTTCCTTGGCTGTCATGATGTGATACTATCTTGTTCTCCTTTTTACTCTTTAATTTTTTTTGATCTCTGCAGTGACTTACTGTCATCTGCCTACACCTCAACCTCTTTGTGTTTTCAGCCCTTTTAAGTTCTCTGCGCATCTCTGCTCTTGCTTCCCACATCTTAGCAGCTTCATCTACTTCTATGGCTCAGTTCAGTTCTCTGTATGTTAACTGCATCTAAGCCTGCATCTCCAGATCTGAACTCTCTTCAGTCTCCAAGCCCACAGATTTAATTTCTTGCCATCTATTTCTTTTACACAATGAATACAACCCTAGATTTTTTTATGCTAATTTTATAAAAGAAATATTGTTTGAAGGAGATAATGCAGTTATCATCATCATCAATAGTATACTCCCCAAAGATATTTATTTAGCACAGGGTTTCTCAGCCTGACAAATGACATTTTGGGTCAGATAATTTTTGTCGTGGGGAGCTGTCCTGTGTATTGTATATTTAGCAGCATCCCTGGTCTCTACCCACTAGGTGCCAGTAACACCCTTCTTCCAGTTGCGACAACCAAAAATGCCTTCAGACATTGCCAAATGTCCCCTGGGGAACAGGGGGCAAAATCACCCCAGATGAGAACTGCTGATTTAGCACCTATTTCTTAACTGGCCTTCATTTCAGCAGAGTCTTATTCTTCAGAGCCCTCCTCATTGAAATTTTCTTTGGCTAACCCATGATTTTTCATAGTTATTTATTGTATTGTGTTATCAATGTAACCAGTTTCTCTTCTGGAAGACGAAGTCCAGGCTAAAGAATATGCTTATGGCCTCCTGTCTTCTATTCTCTTCCTCCCAACAATGATAGTGCCTTGTATCTAGTGGGTATTTAGTAAACATTTTCGGGTGAAAGGCATACTGGTAGTGTTTTATGCTGGTCTCAGCCTGTCAATAACCAATGTTGTGGTTGGATTAGCCATTGTAGTTCTTATTATGATTGTAAGATGCCATTCAGCAGTAAGTATCAGGAAACTTAGCAGGGAAAATGAAGATTATTTACTTGTAAAACCTGGAAATTACACAGCACACCTGGGGCCACACAGCGAGGTTGTGGGTAGAGAGAAAGTGTGGGCCTAGGGTTCTGTTTTTATTGGGGCCTAGGATTTCACAGGCTCACTCTTTATTGGTGAATTTAAAACATAAAAGTGGGAATTTAAAGGGAAGAGAAAGAAAACAAGTGGCCCAAATGGTCAGTTATTGAAATAGGATCCTCAGTGGAGAGGTGGCCTAGCTCTTTACCTAGTCTATTTTATCTTCGGAGTGGATGCCTCTTGACAATCAAAGCTTAAGTCAGGCACTTGCATTACAAAAATGAAAAAACTGTCAGGGTTTATACTATAGGTGGTAAGAACCTGAACTCTGCATTCTGTTAGGCTTGGGTTCCGCTCTCAGGTTCACTGCTTAATAGCCTTATAAATCTGGGAGCAAGTGAGCTTGTGTAGGCTTCAAATTCTTCAACTGTAAAATGGCAAGCACATCACCTCATCCACAGATTGTTATGAAGATAAATGAGAATGTACATCAAGAAGTTAGAGCAGTGCCTGGCACAAAATAGGCACTTAGTTAACTGGTAGCCATTTTGCCATTAAGATGATGTGGACAAAGTGAGGTTTATTTGATATTCATCATTTCTCATTTAAACTCTTAGCCCTCAGTTTATGGAAAATATTTAAATATAGATTATCTAGCTTTTAGGTGGGATGTTTGGAAAAATATTCATAAACGTGCTTAATGCTCTTGTTTCTCTTTCATCCTAGGATTCCTCTGAAGGATCCAGAGTTCTGTTGTCCACTCAGAATTTTCTCTTTAGTGGGCCAGGTATCGTGATCGCTCACAGAGAAGCTTGGACTTGCAGCTTGCTTGCTGTATTTTGAATTGTGAAAGTTAATTAATCCTATGACCTAACTGATACCTCTAACCCTACTCACTGGATGATTTCTGCAGACTCTGCCTTCTGAACCAGTGCTAGCAGCACTCTCTTTCTCTCCCTCCTTTAATATTATGGGGAAACCACTAACCAACCAACCAGCTTTCACAGCACAGCAAGTGGGCAGAATCAAGCAGACTCCAGTGCTCATTTCATGCATTTGTTGAAACGAATTTTGTTTTTTAGAAATGAGATTTGTGCTCAACTGCCAATGATTTTTTTTTAAGTACTGTCAATCCTAGTGGATTGATGTCATTTTTAGCTGATATTTTCTCTGTTTTGATAGTGTTGGGTATTTTTGCTGTTATTTCTCGTTTATTTGTTGTTTGTTTATTTTTAAAAGCCATTTTTTTATAGGCACTCTAACTGGACTCTAAGCCATATGTCTTTCCTCTCTTTTTCACCTTCAACTTTGGGAAAGCTCTTTAGAGCACGAGGCTATATTCTTTAATACTTTATTTGTGTCCAAGGAATTTATAGCTTTCCTGGAAATTTTTTATTATTTCTTGGGCCTGAGATTGCAAGATGTTTGTTCTAAAGTATTGAAAAAAGAGAATTCTGAATGATACAATATTTTAACAAATGTTAATTATTAAACTGTTGTTCCTCTCTCCCTCCCTCTCTTCCCCTTTTCTCATTGATGACAAACAATTGGTTGCTGAACTCTTTTCCTTCATTCAGTTTCTTCTTGCCTAAAACATCTCTGGTGCCAATGTGGTGCCAATACTTCTGTGCCACTGTGACTCACTGTAACTCAAGGAAAGTCACCGACAGTTTATTAGAGGTTTGCTGAAATAGCTGTATGTGGTGGAAGCTCTGGCGTATGACTAGGAGAGGGCTGGCTGGCTTTATGTCCAGGACGACTCCTTAGGGGTAGGATTATATTGCATCCTTCTAAGGGATCAGGTGTGCAGGCTAGACCGTCTCCTGAGAGCCAGCTGGAGTCAGAGGAAGGGAGTGAGCATCAGTCTCTGCAGGGCTTAGAGGATTTGAAGGAGAGAGTGTTCTCATTTGGAAATAGTGTGGTTTACCACCACTGTTCAAGGAGCTGTTCTGCCCCTGTCCTTATTAGAATGGGCATGAGGAATAGTTTGGGGATGCGGCTGGCGCTTTGGGCTGAGATGTTCACATGTGTTTGAGGTGAGCAATGGCATAGCTCTGATCTCATGTAAATGCTGCCCAGGAAGCAAGCAGCATGTGGCAGGTGAGAATGTTCAGTCTGTGCCTGCTTCTGAAGCTGTAACCGTTCTCAGCCTGTGTGGTGGAGCCGAGTCAGGCCTTACCCAGCAAAGTATGGTTTGCCAACCTGTTTTTAAATTATTGAAAATACTGCATTTTTGCTGAAACAAAAGATGATTCTGGGGAGCAAAGGATATTTTGATGTCTGGTTGCCAGTCCTCTCATACTTCCCATTTCTTTTGTTGCTGTAACAGCAATAGTGAAGGCAAAAGCTTTGGCCTTCCAGCTTGATAGATTGTGACCATAACTGGATAGGAGTGTAAAACTGTTCAGAAGCCCTTTTCTCTAGAGCAGTTTTATGTCATTCTTATGTCAAAACGCTTGTTAGCAGTTCATTTGTGTAGGTTTCTATTTGTCTTTTTTTCTTATTGAGAAAAAATTAAATTCCTTTCACCAGCTATCAGTGAATTCAAATAGAAACTTCTTTAGGTATGACCAGACTGAAGTAGTGTTCTCGCTTCACTCCATACTTTCTTTTTTTGTTCATTTACGTGTTTTATTCTGGAGTCATATGGTATGTTAAACATGGTCTGGCCTCAGGTAGAGGGAGCAGAGTAGTGACCTGATACCTCCTTGTCATTGAGTTTGTTCTGCAGTTCTACTTAAGGGAGGTACCTGAGATTTAGGAGACTCTCATGATTGGATGGAACTGGTAGCCCCTGGTAGTGTTATGGGACTAGGGTGGTGAGAAGTGTATGTCACATGCACATGCTTTTATATAGCCTGCCTATGGGCAGTTTATGTGTATATTTGGGTATGTGTTTTTCATGTAAGTTATTTATTAAATATGCTTTCCCTTGCTTTAAGGGCATGATGGGTCATTTTTTTTTTAATAGAAGCTGTGATCCAGTTTCAAGAAATAAATAGTATAACCTTCTGCTTTGTACTATTTAACTGTTCTAATCCTGTGGAATCTTTGGAGAAGACAAAAACCTTTTTCATATGTCACAGGAGGGTACTGTCTCCCTTCTGACTTGATGGGCGGGTATTTTTGAGCCAGTATTTAACAATTTTAAAACTCTATCCTATATTTTTTCAGTGTTATGTTTACTTTTCATATTGAAACAATCTCTTTGGAAATGCTCTTCTGGATTTTAAAATTTAATTTCTTTCTAGGGTCAGTTGCGATGAGTTTTGATGTGGTGTCAATTTGGGGCAGTGTATTTATGTATTTGTACCAGATGGCACAAGCATAAAAACATAGACCACCTCCTTGATTCACATCTGCACTAGCTGAGTCACACTGGTTGAATCAGTGAAAACCATAGGCACTGGGGTTTCTAACCTTTTACAATGAGGGACTGGGACTAATGAATCTGGTTTGAAAAACTCCACTGCAGCAGTGAGAGGGTTAGGAGACACTGATTATATCTGAGTGCCAAACATATAAAAGGAGGTGGATCTTAATGAATCATAATTGAAACCACAATTGATCCCTCACAAGCTCTTTGCCTTGATGTCCTTCCAGAGTTGGTTAGCAGTGACAAGGGGGACCCTTGGGGAATGGAGTTGTGCAGGGATGTTGACTGTGATGACCACTGGGTATTCCAGAAGTGGCTGTTTTGTTGCCCTGTAAGGAAGACAGTAGATCCCAGAGTGTCAGAGCAGAGTCATTCTTTCCTGAAGAGCAATATTTCTGCTCAGCTTCCCTCACAGAGTCTGTATTAGGACATAGTTTAAAATACTGTCTTCCAGGAGAATCTGTGGTCACTGGGGCTGTGCCCACAGTGCCAGCCGTATGACTACACATAACTGGGAAGCCATCTTTGGGAATGGACTTCTCTAGACTGTCGGCTTCCTTACTTCCTACAGGGCCTCACACAGATGCTTGAAGCTGGAGGCTCTCATTATGAAGTCAGCAAATTTCTAAGTAGAACTCCTTTCTTCAGGAGAGAGCCCCATCTTTGCCCTTCACCACCCTGAATCCTTTGTGCTGAAGATGGGACCTGGATCCAAACCTGAATACCAGCATTTGGCAGGATTACCCTAGAATCTGGGGAAAATGTGGGTTCTTAAAATGCACAAGCTTTTCAAACCAGTGATAATTAGCCCAATCTAAAACTCACAATAGAAAAGCTGGCTTTTCTAGACAGCTAATGCTGAGATCTTTCTACCAGTGGAGAGTTGATGGAGGGGCTAGTGAGGAGGTGGAGTACATAACAGCCTGAGTGCTTGGGTTACCATGGAAACTGGAGTGTGCGAGGCCATAGCCTATGCTGAAGAGCCATCGAGCACTCCCCCAGATATGTTTGGGGACCAGCAGGACCTGTAGGGAAGTACTCCCGCCAGGGTCCTTTCTTCATAAAGCACTGAATAGTTGCCTTTGCACTATCTCCGAGCAAGCTCAACAAGAGAAACAAGGTTTCTTAACCATTTCACCGTTTCTAATTTTCATTCTTATTTGACTATAATCTCTCTCTATATATGTAACTGTAAAGAAATAATCATATGCATTTTTGTCTTTATATTCATGTAACATTTTGAAATTAAATTTGTTTTATTTCCAAAGGCTTTGGTTTCTTAATTTATATTTTGACTGACACATTATTTTAAAAAGGTTGCCTCTTTTTAAATGTTTTTCCAGTTTTATTGAGGTATTATTGACAGAGAGGTTGCCTCTTGTTCTGACGAATACGAAGCCTCTAAGCAAAGCTACTCTTTGGCTTGTTTTCCTGCTGGGTGGGTGGGCGTGGGGGGAGTGGGGATTTTGGCTGATAGGAAATAGGATTGGAACCTCTGGGCATTTTGAGCTTCTTGATTTTCTGTGACTGGAACACTTTGTACAGATTTTAGTTTCTCACATAATCTTTATTTCCTCGTTTAAAAATAAGGAGTGATATTTGCAGTAACAGTAAAGACCAAATGACATTTCATCTAAGGCAGCAAGTTGTGTTTAGACAACTCTGGTTGAAATGTTTCTGCTACCTGTTATGCATGTGACCTTGGATATGTCCCCTCATCTGTAAGATGGGGACAGTGGTATTTAGTGTTAGTAATGCCATGCTATCAGATGTAAAGGCTCAGCACAAAAGGGTTTAACTAAGGTCTGTGGTTGTGCTTTAGGCATCATTCGCCCTGTATTTCTATGTAACATTTTATGTGCATTTGAATTTTTCTAAGGAAGAGATTTCAAAGCTTACCCAAGAATCTCAGAGGAGTCCCTGACTACTAAAATACTGAGAACCACTAACCCCACACAGTGCCTGGAGTGGCACATATTCATTAAATGTTAATTCTCTTATCTCTCTGCCAAGGATAAATTTTATAATCAGCAGGTTATTGATTCTGACATCGTTGTTTTTGATAACAAAGGAGTTACTTAAATCTGGACTAATAAAAACCCTCTGCAGCTGTCTCCTTCATTAGCTGTGTTAGCTCCCTAGGTGCTGCTCAGAACTGTCCCTTTCTCCTCATCTCCCAGGACCCACTTGCATTACATACTACTGTAAAGAAAGGAGCCAGGTCTGTTTCTTGAAAGTGAAGCATGGAAAGACTTACAGATAGTACATGGGAAACTGATTAATACAGAAGAAAAAGGCACGGAGAGGGGCAAGAATAATTTTGAAAAATGGGAGGAGGGTCAAAATGTGTACTACTGTACCAAGCACATATTAACTGAATCATAGAAAGGAATGAAGAAGCAGACATGCATTAAACAGCAGAAGGGGAAGATGGGAAAATAGAATAGGAAAGAGTTTTCTTTAGTCTTCTCTTCCTGTTGGGACAGTTCCGTGGCCATTGTTCCCTGTGGAGGACTGCCCAGTTTTTGCTCATATCTGTATTCCTGAATTAGAAGCATACAGGAACAGGAATGACAAGAAGCTAGGGGGTTATGGTGTGAAGCACATCATGCTTGTTTAGATGCTGCTTTTAAGTCCCAGCCTCTCGATTTTTCTGTAATGAGCAAAAACAACAAAAATGGGTTGAGCAATGGTTGAGTCTTGGGCCAAGGGGATCACTGATATCCTATCCTTTATCAGCAGCATCCAGTAACCAGACCCTGAGGGTCTTCCACCTGGGAACCAGGATGGGGGTTAGCGGGAGAGGCCATTGGTGTCATTGCTAACTTTCTCATTTTGTTTTCAGAAATCAGACTTAAAATTTTCAGTGCCTTAGTGCTGAGGAATGCTTAATTCAGTTGAACTATACCGGTGGATAACAGAGAAAGGAAGCTGTTAAAAAATTTGCAGAATCTATTCCTCAACACCAATATACGGAACTGGGGGTTGCTTTTCAGAGCTCTTGCCCACGTGCTTCCCAGTTTTCCAGTATCGGAGAGGGCCTTTAAGGAGTTAAGTCTCCTGTGAATGAGAAATTAATACAATTTACTGAGTACTATGTACTAAGCTTTGTGCTAGCCAATTAATTCCTTGTCTCATTAAAGTCACACATCTCTATGGAGTATTGTTTTATCTGATTTCATAGTAGAAGGAAGAAGTTAATGTATCAGTTGTTGGCTGAAAAGTGGCGGAGCCAAGATGAGCATCCAGGGCTGCCCGACTTTAAGAACTGTGGTCTCATGCGGGGTTTACCTGCCCCAGTGTCTGTAGGAGCTAGAAGGAAGCATCCGGTCACGAAAACTACAACTACCTCAAGAGATTTAAAAACACCCTGGGAGCCAAACACAACTCCTCCAAGGACTGGTTTTGGCCCACAGGGCCCACTTGGCGTCCTCTGCGTGATGCTGTGCTGCTTGTCTGCTGGCTGGGTCTCAGGCCTGCACAGGACGTTTTCCAGAGCTTTGCAGCACTGGCTCTGAGATGACTGCAAGTGTGCCTTCCAGGAGTGGCGTTCTGACACAGGAGGGTTGGCGAACCCCCGACTGCCGGGAACTGCTTAGGGAGAGTCTGTCCTCATTTCTTTGCTCTCCTATGTGTGCTGTCCAATATGGTAGCCGCTAGCTGAGCACGTGAAATGTGGCCAGTCTGAACTGAGATGTGCTTTAGCTGTGAAATATACCCCAAAATTCATTCTTAGTAAAAAAAAAGAATGTAAAAATGTCTCAATTTTTTATATTGCTTACATATTGAAATGCTATTTTGGATATATTGTTAATACAATTATATCACTAAAATTAATTTTATCTGTTTTTACCTTTTGAATATGGCTGCTAGAAAATATTAAATTACACACATGGCTCATGTTAGATTGCTATGTTCCAGAGCCTCTGGGGTTCTAATCCTAGGCTGTCATTTCTCTCTTAGAACCTACCCCTGAACTCTAGATGCACCTGTGGTCACATTTCTTCTTTGAATCCTGAGACCACCCTGGAGAGGGGAATGGAAGTCAGGAAAAGCAGGGAAAGGTTCATCCCCTGACCCTCCTGGGACTGGCTCCTGCTAGCTATCGCTGGCTATGGGAATGCCTCAGTGTGCCCCTGCTCCCTGGTGTGCACTTGCGGGCTATAGCTGTGAGAGTGGTCAAGGGTGTGTGCCAGGCACTGCCTGCCTCTACCAGAGGGGACACTGCCCTTTAGTGTTTTCCATGTTGTGATCCATCAAGATACTTTAAGTTAATGAATTCATAATAGGTTGTGTGTGTGTGTCTCCTATATTTTCCATATGGATAAAAGTGCAGCCATGAGTATGGTAACTGAAGTTTGTGGGTATTAAAAAGAGTCTTCATATTCCCAAATGCAGAGATCTCTGAAAGCAAAAGAGAAGCCCATGCTGGCAGGAGAGAAAACTTTAAAAATGTAACCTCCCTCCTATGACCCCCTGTGGTGGGCATAAAGACCCATTTGTCTTTCTGTTCAGCTTAGTGGCCTAGGCCCAGGGCCTTCTGCCTCTCCCCAAGAAGAGCCACTGGGATTTAAGGGAAACGTAATGAGCCAGTAATCTAGGCTTTGTTAGGTACTTTAATGTAACCGGAATTTACCATTAACAAGAGACCTTGCACTGCAGCCACTTTTTGAACTGTGTGTTGTGTCGAATGAACCAGGAAGAAGAGGAGCGTGAAGAGGAGAGGCATGGCCCTATTCCTTGTCTTTGCTTCTCTCTTCCATGGGAGCAAAAAGCCTACTCTTTCCAGAGGAATCTAGACACCATCTGGTATGGAAGAAAAGGCGATATATTTAGTGCGAAGCAAATCCTCAGCAGTGATGTAGGATCAGAACCAGTCAGCTATTTGGGACTTTGAGATTATGGCGTTCCCCTCAGGGTCACTTCAGCCAGGGAGCTCCTGTGTCTCGGGTTTAGAGTTAGATTTTGTTTAAGTAAATCCCATCCAACAAAAGGGGTCTTAAAAATCGAACTCATTCACAAATGATGTTTTACAGACAAGCAGAGATTTGGAAAGCTGGAGGCTTAGGCCTGAGATGATACATCCAGTGAGTGGCTGTACCGACAACGTGAGTTCATGTCTTTCAATCAGCTCTACTAGGCGTACAGTTTGATACGTTTTGACAAATGTAGACATCCTGTAACCACCACTCCAATTAAGATGTACAACAGTTCCATCACTCCAGGGAGTTCTCTCATGCCAATCCCCCATGTGCCCGCCCAGACAATCATCTTATTTCTATCACTGGAGGTTACTTTTGTCACTGATCCTAACTTGCACCTGGTGTTTTGACTATGCCTCTTTTCACTCCCTGGCTGACTTTAATATTGGAGTGTCCCAATGTGGAGGAGGGAAGCCCATTGTTATGTGTTTCTTTGTTTCTGGGACCAATGGTAGGGGCCACAAGCCAAGGGATGTGGGCCGTCTCTAGAAGCTGAAAAAGGCGAGGAAATGGATTCCTCCCTAGAGCCTCCAGAAGGAACGTAGCTCTGCTGACACTTTGATTTTAGCCCCAGTGAGACCCATTTCTGACTTCTGACCTCCAGACCTCTAAGAATGGATTTGTTTTGTCTTAAGCCACTAAATTTGTGGTGATCTGTTCCAGCAGGAATGGAAAACTACTACAGTGGAAGATTCCTGCAGTGGAAATCCGCACAGCAGTGAGAACAATCTACAATTACATGTAACAATATGGCTGAGGACACATAAAAAGTATATATATAGTACATGATTTCATTTACCTAAGTACGAAAATGGGCAAGACCATGCTATTAAAAAATCGGAGCATGATTACTCTTGGGGTGGGGTGGATACAGTGGGTAGCAACTGCAAGTAGGCATGAGGAAGTTCTGAGGCATTGGTTACAAAGATGTGTCCAGTTTGTGGATTCATTGAGCTGTACACTTATAATATGTGTACTTTGCTCTCTGTATAATGTGCCTCAATAGAGTGTGTGTGTGTGTGTGTGTGTGTGTGTGTGTGTGTGTGTGCGTGCGCATGTTTTGTCCAGATTAGCCTGGATTTTGAGGGGCATGAAAGGGATTGTTTTTTAACTGGGAACTAATTATTTAAATGTTTAGTGCTTAGCCTTGGTGAGAGGGTAGGTAGCTGGAAGGCTGGACAGACAGTGGAAAGACCAGGGTAGGGGACATCCTGGGGACACTTCCTGCAGGTAGTGCTTAGAGTAGAGTATGTAATAAAGGGGGTTTGGGGTGCCGTGGAGCAGCAGTGGACACCTTGGGGGCCCAGAGTTGAGCTGGTGATATTTGATGGGGAGTCCTCAGGGATATCAGAGTCATTTCAACAGGGTAGGTGAAAAGAGGGTGCTAAGTGGTCCGGGAAGGTAGTACTGACAAAAGGGTGGAGTTTAGATGAGAGGCAAAGGGGAAATTGAGGATCTGGGGAGAATGGACAGGGTAGGTGGAGTGTGTTCTGGGAGACCCAGGCTACACTTAAGGTATTGTTTCCCAAAATGACTTTTAGGTGGTACTTCAGATGAACTGTTCAGATTTTAATAGTGTTTATTTTAATGTGCAACAGAAAAATATAACTTGTATATTGAGTTTGAATTTATAGATTCTTTAGGACCAAGCTGACGTGTGTATTTAGATTAGTGTCAAATTAAAAAATATGTTGAGCAAAGAATGTAAGAGTGGGCTGCCTATGTGACAAAGTATTGAAGATTTGCTGTGCATGAGGTTTGCTCAGCATTATGGTAGGTGTAGTGAAAAGAAAGAGTATAGGATAGTTTTAAGCACTGAGAGAACTTCTCCACAATAGACTAGGGAGTCAGTCGCTCGATGGAGGTGGTGGGGAGGAGGCAGAAGCTGACAGCAGGAAGTTGAGAGGAAGGCCTGGCAGCTGAGTCAGGGCTTTATAGAGCGATGGTTATGAATTTCACCATGCATCAGAATCACCTGGAGGATGTGTTGCAACACTGCTGGCCTGTTTCAGTTGGTCCGAGCCCCAAGAATTTGCATTTCTAACAAGTTCCCAGGTGATGCTGATACTGCTGGTCCAGGACCACGCTGAGAACCCCTGGTGCAGAGGTGGCAGTGAGTTGTTTGTGCCCAGTCATGGATGTGGAGGGACAGGGGACACAGCTCACTATGGGAAAGGGGAGGAGGAGGTGTGTGGACGGGGAGACACTCAGGCAGAAAGGCAGATTCGGCCTTGTCTGACAGAGTGCAGAGTGAGCTGGTGTCTGGTACTGGGAGCCGAATGGATATCAAGTGGGATAGCTAGGAAGGCCGCAGCTAGAGCTGGTCCTCCCCAATTAGGAAGGCTGATCACCTGGCCAGATCACCTACATTTTAGGAATAACTTGAAAAAGGGAAGTAAATCAAGACCCTCTGCCAGTGTCTGGGGAGGCCACGACCTCTAGCCATTTTGATCAGCTCATTTTGATCGGGGGGGAAAACCAACTTCTAGCAAGCACCCACCGTGTCTCAGGAATTTTATGTGCCTTATCACATTTAATCATCATAATCCTATGATTTAGGTACTGTTAGTCTGTTTTAAGGATGAGCAAACTAAGGCCCTAAGAAGTGAAGGAACTTGCTCATTGTCACCTAGATAGACCTGTGATGCAATCAGCTCTGGGGTCATCTTGTGTAATTAAATCTCCCTCCTGCTTTCTCCCCTCCTCCCAAATATCATTTCAACATGTAATCAATATAAAATTAGTATGTAGTCAGTGTAAACGATTGTTAGATAGTTTATTGTTTTCCACATTAAGGCTTCAAGATCTAGTATTTCTTTTTTACACCAACAGCACATCTCAGTTCAGACAAGCTGCATTTCAAGGGCTCAATAACCATATGTTGTTACTCATACCTTATTGGGCGTGAGGAAATCCATGTACACGTATCTGTACTCACCATTTCTGCCTCTAGATGGTGCAGGTGATCTTTCCCCCAGTTAATACGTCAGGAGTTAAGAGATTGAGTGGGTAGGGACCTCTCTTAAAATTCCTTGTTTATTTGTTTAAATTTTAGCCAGAAGTGAGCTTGAAAGCGTCCCAACCATTATAAACTCACTCTAAAAATAAACACAAGTAGCTGGGTCGGTGTGTGTCTGGGGCCAGTTGTATAATTGGGATTTCTCCAAGTTTATATTCATGTAAAATCTATTTATTAAAAGATAAATAATGAAAATGTGCTAATTTAAACCTTACACATATGTTGTTAAAACTTAGCATATGCATATACTATTAAAACAATAGTAATGGTAGAAATTGTTTATAATTTTGGCAAACAAGACCTGTTTGGTGAGGAGTATTCTCTCACTGACATTTTTTTTTAGAATTGCAGGCATACAATGATAATAGAAAGCATATTATTAGTTGATTACTAACAAATCTCCATAGACAACTGACTCCCTTATTGCCTGCACCCAAGGGAATGAGTCCAACCACCCAATGCTTGGTCTACCACTGGTACCTGCTATACTAGGGCTTCTGTTCTGGTGTAAGGATGGGGAGATTGAGCCTCACGAGGCAACTGGCCTCTATTCACGTCACTTGGGTGCTGATGGCTAACTGAGACTGCTCTGGACTTGCTGTCCAGTTCTCTTTTTGCCATGTCATTCTGTTTGCGAAGTCGTGGCATTTGTAACCATCTTGTTTCACATGTCTCTGTGTGCAAAAACCCTGAGCCTGACATGGTGTCCAAGAGCCCACCCCCTGCTGTGCCACTTACAGGTTGAGCATAAGGCTGGGCCCAGAGGGTCTTAGAAAATTATTGAGCGAAAGAGGAAAGGAAGGAAAAAAAAATGCCTTCCAGATATTTTAGAAGCTTACCATTCTCAGAGTTGGGGGGACCAGTCAGCCAGCCATCTGGTGGCAGATTGATTACACTGGACCCCTTCCATCATGGCAGGGAGGGCATCGATTTGGTGTTCATTGGAACACACACTCTCTTATTCTGGATATAGATTTCCCACTCCTTCCTGAAATACTTCTGTTAGCCTGACCATCTGTGTGTTCATGGAATACCTCATTCACTGTCCTGGTATTCCACACAATATTGCTTCTGATCAGGGAATTCATTTCAGAGCAATGTAAATGCACCAACGGATTTGTGCTCACGGGATTCACCAGTCTTTCCGCATGCCCTGTAACCTAGAAGCAGTCGCCCTGATAGAATGGTGGCATGGCCTACTGAGGACTTGCTTATGAGACCAGCCGGCCTGAAAGGTTGGGATTCTGTCTTGCAGGGTACACTAGTGCTTTGAATCTGCAGCTGTTTCTCTCATAGTAATCAAGGGGTGGAAATGGGAGGGTCTCCTCTCACTATCACATTGAATAACTTATCTGCAGAATATTCCCCCCATCTGTGCAACTTTCAGCTCTTCTTGTTCAGGTGTAGAATGCCTCCACAGGGGGACGCTACAATGATTCCATTGCCTAGAGACTGCTGCAGGCTCCATCTTTCTCTGAAACGAGGGGAAATTGGGTTGCTGCTATAAAATGTGGCAGAACTATATCTGCAAGTTTGGGGCATATCTTAGTACTTTCATGTAAACAGTCAAAAGGTTAATGGATAACTATAGCAACCAACAAAAGATGGGGCCACTTAGGATTCAGATTTTTCAGCAACGAATGTTTAGGCCACTCCACCACGTAAAGGACTCTGACTAGCTGAGGTGTTTTAATTTTACAAATTATATACATTTTAATTATTTAAAATTTTAATATATCTTAGAGTCTATTTTATATTAGTACATGGAGAGATACCTCATTCTTTTTAATATCTGAATGATAGTTCATTGTGTGGCTACGTCATGTGTTTGGCTGAATAATAGGCCCCTAAAAAATGTTCACGTCCTAATCCTTGGAACCTGTGGATGTTAACTTTATGGTAAAAAAGGGATTTTCAGATATGATTAAATTAATGATTTTGATATGGGGAGATTGTCCTGGGCCATAAATGCAATCATATTTGTCCTTATATGAGGGAGACAGATTTGACACAGAAGAAGAGTGGAAGGCACTGTGACCACAGAGGTAGAGACTGGCATTCCTGGCAAACCGAGGAATGCTAGCAGCCACCAGCAATTCGAAGAAGCAAAGAAAAGATTCTCTCTTAGAGTCTTGGGAAGAATCACAGTTCTGCCAGTTTCTTGATTTTGGTGATACTGATTTCAGACTTCTGGCCTCCAGAACTGTGAGAGAATAAAGTTCTGTTGTGGTAAGCCACTGAGTTTGTAGTAATTTGTTAGAACAGCCACAGGAAATGAATACAACCATCTCGTACTGATGGATACTTAGATTATTTCTAATCTTTTGTTTTGCAAACAGTGTTGTAGTACGTTTCCTTGAAGATGTGTCATTCATTTCACATGTGAGTGAATAAATCTGTAAGTTAAATTGTAGAAGTGGAATTGCAGGATCAAAGAAATGCAAAACACTCCTTTTCTGCCTATGTTTATAATTTAGTTCTGCTGCTTGTGTCCATGGAGCATTAATTCATGTTGGATCCATGGACAGGTTCCCCTACCTTGACTTTTCATTTAAGACTCAGCTCAAGAGATACCTTTCCCAAGAAAACTTCTCTCTTCCAGAGCAATCTGTGCTGCCGGCTGAATTCCCATTACAATGTGAATACAGCTCTCCTGGACAATGTTTACATGACTGTCTCTCTCGGCGATGGAGAGCTCTTCAGCACAGGGCCTGGGTCTTACTCACCTTTGCGTCTCCCTGGCTTCACACATTGTCTGGAGCATAGTGAGGGCTCAGTGAATGGATGGAAGTCATGGCAGAAGGAAAGCTGCTGCTTTTGGGGACTGAGGAGAGAAAGCTGTATGTACTATAAGATCAATCTGGGTAAAGGCCAGGTCTCAGAAAGATCAGGGAACTGAGCAAGAAGAGTTCTAGAACCATGGATGTTGTCCTCTTACTGTGGAACATCATATGGCATATGATAAAACTGCTCTCTGAGTCTGGAAACCCATCTGTGTACTTTGTATATTTTGTGTGTTCCAAGTACCTGAGTGAACATGAGGCCAATCGCTTGTGGTGAGGAAGGAGAAGAGTCACAAGTAGAGGCAAAGCGACAAGTCCCCAGGTTTCAGTGCAAATTGGAAACCCTTGTAGGCCTAAGGGGTGCTGGCAGGTAGACCTGACCATGGAAGGGAGTGTCTGATGATCCTTCCCTCTTTGTTTCTATTGGGTTGTTTCTGGAATCTCTGATATCCTGAGGAAGTTCTTTCCCATAGAGCTCATATTTGTCCTTTGTAAGATCTATGGGAGTTGTGTAGAGATATTCATTCATGCACTTATCTTTTTAATGTCTATGTTTCCTGCTAGACTGTAAACTTCGTGAGGGCAGGGACTGGGGCCCTGTTTTCTACCTGATATACTGCCTGACACATGGTCGGCATGCACTAAGTACTTGTTGGACAAATGCACAGCAGCCCGGTAAAGCAGGTATTATTATTTTCCTTGTTTCAGGATGAGCAAACTGAGGCATAGAGAGGTTGGCTTGCCCAAGCCACAGAGTCAGAAAGTGGCCCCAGGATTCAGACTTAGAGTGAGAAGCCCAGGAAGTAGGCATGTGAGCTGGAGAAAGTAAGAGCCCTGTCCTTTTTGGCCCTTGGCTGTTGGGATGGAAGACTAAGGGTGCTGGTGGCTATGATTCTAGGCTAGTGGGGTAGCTGACCTGAGGGCATAGGTTCAGAGAGAAGCAAAGTTGAGAGAGAGGAGGAGAGAGAGATTTCGAGTTCCTGGACACAGCTGTCCCTTTGCCCTCTCTGTAGTTGGAAATGAGAGTCTATTGATCCATGCGCTCTTAGGTTTAGGCTGGCCCAGCTCACGTCCCTTGTTCTTGTAATGGAGTGTTCCAATGGACATGCTTATCAAACCCATCTCCACTGTCAGTGTAGAGGAGAAGGAACCAAAGACCTGGGTGGGTTTCAGTTCCAACTGCACCAGGCACCCAATGTGTGACAGAGCCAGTTCCTCTCAATCACTGGGTCTCAGCTTTATCAGCTATAAAATGGGTGTAATTGTTTCCAACTATTGGGGTGCCTGTGAGGGTATTGAGAGAGATTTGAGGTTTGTGACTCAGGGCCTACTCTCCAGCAATTGCTCAGGAAGTGTTAGCTGCCTGCCCTACCCTCATAGGTGGCGTTAGGCTACACGTGACAGAAGACTCATTTAGGACCAGCTTAAACGATGAGGGCTTTTATCATTACATGCCATAAGAAGACCAAGGGCAGGGCAGTTGTAGGGTGGTGAGTTCAGAGGCTTAACAGGGTCATCACGGATCTAGATTCCTTCTGTCTTTCAGCTACGTCATTCTCAGAGTGTCATTTACTTACCTCAAGGTCATGAGAAAGCTGCCCCAGGTCCAGGCATTACACAATGTAGGCCTGAGGAAGAGGTGTGTCTTCCTTATGTTCCTCTGTAAGAGTGAGGAAAACCTTCCCAGAAGCTTCCCAGCAGACTTTTCCTCAAGTTTAATTAGCCAGAATTGTCACATGCCCATCGCTAAACTGAGCGTTTACAAAGGGAACACAGTACTGTGATTGGTTCAGAGTGATTCAGAAAGATTCCAAGAGTCTGAAAAAAATTGGAAGGGGAGAGTGGCTGTTGGACTGTGCCTGCCGCACTTGTTCAGTGAGGTGCCCCAACCATGTTTCACAGTGCCTGGCACATAGTAGGTGCTCAATAAGTACTCACTGAACAAGTGACCATGTGCAGTGAGCCCTCTGCACGAGCTGGCAGAGTAGAGTGTTCGGAAGAGGTTCTTGGGTGGAAGAAGGGTCTTCAGATGACTGTGGCTGTGTGTCTTTCCCCTTACAGGCTTGGGGATGGTGTGGGGACCTGCAGTGGAGGCTTTGGCTCAGTAGGCCCAAAGGGGCCAGGTTTTCATGGAAACATTCTCGATCCAGGTTTACCCCAGTTGACTTGGGGGTCCTGAGGAGCAGCAGGCAGGAGGACCACAGGGAAGGGAGCAGGTAGAGAGAAGTGACTTATATAGGGAGGGCCCTAAGGGCTACAGCAGGTGCAGGTTCCTTTGGGCCACAGTATGTAAATGGCGGCAACAAGCTCCATTTTCCTCTAATATTTAGTTCGTCCCGTGTATCTTCACTGAGCACCTGCAATGTGCTAGGCCAGGCATGTGCTAAGTGCAGGAGGTGTAATGGTGAGTAGTGCAGGCACGTCCCCTACCCTCTTGGAGCTTATAGTCTAGTGGAGGAGGCAGATATCAATCAAATAATTGCAGAAGTAAATTTAAATGGTGACTATGATAGTGACAAGAAGGAGAGGTGTGTGGTACAGCCCCAGGGAACACTGTTTGCAAAGCATCAGGGCGGGGTGAGGGGGAAGGTGGTAGGGAGTTGGGGACAAGTTAATGACCTCGCCTCAATCAAAGGTGAAGTTAATTTGTCATGATGATGGGTCAGCAGTGAGGTGAGGAAGAGGGAGGAGGACAGGGAGCTGCTTAGGTTTCTGGCTCATCTAGGGTGGGCAGGAGGGCTTTCAGAGAGATAGAAAACACTAGAAGAGGATCAGGATTGGTGGGGGAGAGCTCGTGAATCGAGTTTTAGTCATGTTGAGTTTCGGGTGTTGAGCAAGCAATTGGATGAAGGATCCTGGAAACAGACTCCTCAGGCTGTCCCTGAGGCTCAGACGCAGGGCGTCATTAGCAGAGACCTGTCCCTCCTCCCTGATTTTTCTCTCTGTTCATTATGGACCTGGGGTTGTGTCCTTAAATGATGTAATAATAAGTGCTGACTTCTTACCCTTAGCCAGGCTCTCTCTTTAAAGATTTGACATATTTCAGCTTTTCGAGGCCCTGTAACAACTCTATGAAATAATGGTGTTGTGACCCACACTTTACATGTGGGGAAACAGAGGCCCCGAAGTTATAAGCAGAGTCTGGTGCCCCAGGTCAGAGGGTGGAGCCCAGTTTGAACCCAGGCAGCCTGAACCAGAAGTTGTGGTCTTTACCACTTAGTCCACAGTGGCCTCCTCTGTGGGCTAGGGGCCCTGTTTGTGTAAGCATCAGGGTCTCAGTGTTGGGACCCTCCTCACCACAGACTGACAGAAAGTTGTTGCAATCCTGACCCTGTGACAGCACATTATGGTGGCATAAGATTTTAGTGGAATTTGCATTAGAGGGCTGGGGAACCAGAAATGAAATTTGACAGCTGACAACAAAGGCAGCGGAGCCTTATTTTCTGCACTCATGTGGGTGAGACCCTGGCTTGTCACGCTGCGGAGTCCTGTTGTGCTCTGTGACCCCTGCAGGGCTCAGCTGTTTTAGCTCTGTGAGAATGTCCCCAGGGGTAGAGGCAGGCTGTGTGCAGGATCTGGGGAGAAGACTTAGTGAAATGCAGGTGTTTGCCAAAGTACTCAGCAAGGCAGGGGTGAGGCAGGCCCAGCTTTGGGCTACCTCGCTCCCCAATTCTCTTAGGTTAATTCAGGTGAAGTGGTTGTTTTGCTAGAATATGCTGGCTGAAAGTCAGGATTGCAGCAGCTTTCTTTTCAGGTTATTTAAAAAACTTTTTAATTATATTTAAAATGGATACAGAAAATTGCAGAAGGAAAATGTATAGCATTATGAACTATTATCAGGTGAACTACTCTGGTAAATTATCACCTAGATCAAGAAATGCAGCTTCAAAAGCTCCTCTGCTCCCTGTCTCAAACGCAGTTCCTTCTCTCCCCACACGAGTAGCTCCCATCCTGACTTTTATGGTAATTACGTTCCTGAATTTCTATATAATTTTATTACCCAAACACCTTCTTAAACTTACCATTTAGTCTTACCCACTTGTTAAAATTACATGAAAAAAACGTAATAGTAATAAGAAACACATAACATAAAATTCACCATCTTCACCTTTTATAGATGTGCAGTTCAGTAGTGGTAAGAATATTCACAGTGTTGTGCAGCACTCTCTAGAACTTTTTCATCTTGAAAAACAGACTCTGTACCCATGAAACGGCAATCTGCCATTCCCCCTCCCCCAGCCGTGGTGACCTCCTTTCTACTTTCTGTCTCTATGGATTTGAGTGTTCCAGGTACCTCGCATGAGGGCGTCATATGGCGTTCATCTTTCCATGACTGACTTCTTTCATTTAGCATTGTGTTCTCCAGGTTGGTCCACGTCATAGTATGTGTGGGAATTTCTTTCCTTTTAAGGCCGAATGGTATTCCATTGTGTGTTTATACCATATTTTGTTTATCTACTCATCCATCAGCAGGTATTTGAGTTGCTTCCACCTCTTGGCTAGTGTGAATAATGCTGCTTTGCACATGGGTATGCACTTACCCACTTTTTCATTTGATATGTCTTTTAAGGCTCTCTTAATCCAAAGATTCTCTTTCCATCTCCTTTTCCCTACTCTTTTATATGTTCAAAGACCCGGGGTGTTCTACCAGTAGACCTTGGCGAGTCTGTTTGCCCACTGCCTCCTGATGGTATACTTGTGTATACAGAAAGGAACGCTAATTGTTTTTGTCTCACAGCAAACTGGCTGGAATGATGGATTGACAATGGTTCTGAAGCTGAGTTTCATGAAAGGAGTAGGGTGATTAATTAGCAATGCCTGCCATGGGCAAAGGAGGGGAAAGAGGTAGTATGCCCCCCATGTACTTGTTATCTCTGATAGAAATGTGTTTTTCCTTTTTTAAAAATGGGGTATAACCTTTACAAAGTACATTGATTTTAAGTGTACAACTTGGTGTATGTCACACACACACACACACACACACACACACACACACTCCCACCATCTAGATCAAACTACAAAATATTTCCAGAAGCCCATAGGAATTTCCTTGTGTCCTTTTCCTGTCACAACTCTCTTGAACACAGCCGTTATTTTAACTTCTATCACCATAGATTAGTTTTGCTTGTGTTTAACTTCAAATAGATTGAATTAAACAATATGTGCTCTTGTGTCTAGCTTCTCTCACTCAGCATAATGCCTGTGAGTCATTCATATTGTCGGGGTTTGTTCTTGTTCATTAATCAGTTGTATGAACACACCGCAATTAGTGTATCCATTCTCCTGTGGATGAGCATTTGAGTTATTTCCAAATGTGGGCTATAATGAACGAGGCTGCTATAAATATTCTTGTACATGTCTTTTTGTGAATTAAGCCTATCGTTTCTGTTGAGTATTATTATGGAACAATTGTACCCCCTCCCCTGCAATTCATATGTTGCAGCCCTAACACCCAGTGTTATAGTATTAAGAAGCAGGGTCTTTGAGAGGTAATGATTAGGTTTGGGGAAGTCCACGAAGGTAGAGCCCCCATGATAAGATTAGTTATTATTCCTTATAAGAAGAGAAAGAAACATCAGATATTCCTCTCTTTGCCATGCGAGGATACAGCAAGAAAGCAGCTATCTGCAAGTCGGAACAGGGCTCTCTCCCCAAGAACCTGATCTGAGACCTCCTGGTCTCCAGAACTTGAGAAATAAATGTCTGTTTAAGCCATCCAGTCTACCCAGTGTACGGTATTTTATTATAGCAGCTGGAGCTAAGACAGCTACTTTCTCTCTCTCTCATCATCATTTCTATCTATCTATCTATCATCTATCTATCTATCATCTATCTAATCATCTATCATCTGTCATCTACCATCATCTATTTATCCATCCATCCATCCATCCATCCATCCATCCATCCATCCAACCAATCTATCTAATCTATCTAATCTATCATCTGTCTATCATCCCTCATCTATCTCCAGGAGAGGATTTGCTGGTTTGTAGGGAAGGTGAATGTTTGGTTGGATTTCTACTTACAAAACACTGAATTGCATTCACCTCAAACACGGTGCTGGGCTGCAGGTCCACATTGAGCTGTTGAACTCAGACTCTGATCCTGAGATATCAACTTAGAGTAAGACTTAAGGAAAAGCAAAAACCTCTACAACCAGGTGGCTCATTCTTTAACCTTTGACTATGTTAATATTTTTGCCATATTTCATATTTTCAATTACTTAATTGAACTTTGGTTTTCCGCAGCCTTGAATTCCCTCTAATTCTTTTCTGACGTTCCAGGGGCTTGTCTAGGCTTGTTTTGCCTGATGCCAAATCTTCAGCTTTCTGTAGTTATCCGAGAGTGGATTTTGTCTGTATTTGCTGGAAAAAGGCTTTCGATACCTCTACAGCTCACCCATCAGTTCTATATGCCTGGAAATTGTTGTTTTTTTCCATCTAGAAGGGAAAATTTCTCCCCAAAATGACCTCTTTTAACCTTGAAATAATAGCTGCTGTATGTACCGTTTGCATTGAATGCTTACGTTTGTTCACTAGATACTTCTGGCTGTAGAAAACTCCTGACTTATAAATTTGCTTCTAATTTTAACAAGGATCCCACTTCTTATTTCAGCAATCCAGGGCTTTTGTTCATGGTGGATGTGCAATAAATGTTTATTGAATGAAGTTAATGAAAATCATTTAAGAAAACATTACATAGACGGTAGCTAGAGGCTATGAAAGATTCCTTCCAGCTCTAAGATTTTAAAGGCAAAGCCCTTGGACAATTCCTCAGCCTCAGCCACTGGGGCAGGCGAGAGCCCCTCTTATTTTCACTGCAGAAAGGAGTGGAGCTGCATAGGCAGCCACCTGGGGTCCCTGTATTGGGCCTATTTATTTAGACTCTGGTTGCCCTGGCTCTGAACAACTGTTATTATTCCTGAATCTCTAAATTTTGTTTTCCTTAAAGATTGAAGACCTGAGTTTTCTGCTCTCATCCCAGTTCATTTTGGTTTCACACACATTTATTGATCATCTACTGGGCTAGGTGCTAGACTGCAAACACGAACGGCACCCAAGCTGATAGTGAGCCAGTCAGCTCTGTGACCTTGGAGCAGTTACTTGTCCTCTAGGGCCTTCATTTGCTTGTCTGTAAAATGGGGGAGTGAGGATTGCAATGCTTATTTCTGAAGAAGCGTTCAGCTGTGCTATGCTGGGGCTCTATGCATCTATCTTCACTGAAGGAAACTGAGGACAGGGTGGCCAGACAACTGGATTGGTCACAGAGCTGGACCAATATGGTGCCTCCTAGGATGCAAGTCTGCCTGCCCTCAGCCCCTCACAGATGTTGGCTGAAACCTCCCAGAGAGTCTTGGTGCTGCACCCACCCCTGTTTGTCCAGAGGTACAGTTCTGATTGATCCAACAAAGGCGAGTGGTTTCGTTTCCCAGGAGACCCTCTCAGCAGAGAGCCCCCCACACCCACACCTAGCAGGGGTCCAGATGGCCCCACTCTGCCCTCCCGCTTTGGCACTGCCCTCACCCTCTCTCTGTCTCCTGAGAACCGACAGCAGTGCCCCATCTGTGTTCTGCCAGGCAGAGCCTGTGGTGGGCAAATGTCCTCAAACCCACCAGGGACCTGGATTCTGGGCCACTGCCCTGGCGGGCCCGGGCCAGTGGATGGATGTTCGTTGAAGAAGGTAAGACTGTCCAAGGACCGAAAGTGTCTTGTTGGAAGCCCAGAGCATTCTAACAATTGATTTAAAGAATTCTCCCTACACTCTGCAATCAGTCATTTACACCTTGCTGGCCTTGTAGCCACCAGGCCTGATTGTGAGAATGGAGCTTTGCCCCCTACTAGTGGCTAACCTGCAGGCAGCTCATGCTGAGCCTCAGATTTCTGTTTGTTAATAGGACAACAGCACCTAGTTGTGGGGTCCTCTGCAGATGATTCATGTCATACAGGAAATCTACAGTAAACCGCTTTATCATTGTGGAGTACCCTGATGGTTAAAGGTGTGACAGCTGGAGTCAGACTGCCTAGGTTCAAATCCCTTGTCTGTCCGTGGGCCATGACGAGCAAGTTACTTACCTCTGGGCAGCAGTCACTTATTGGGAGTGGTCACTGCTGTGTTCATCATTTATGGGCTGCAGCCTGGGCAGCTGGAGACAAAGACCAGTTGAGAGGATGGCATTCTCAGCCACATCCTTTCCCTTCACTAAACCTTCACTTATTATTACTATTTTTTATTGTGGTATATATATATACACACACACGTATATGTGTATGTACATGTGTGTGTGTGTGTGTGTGTGTGTATAATTTGCCATTTTAACAATAATTTTAAGTGTATAATTCGGTAGCATTAATTATATCCACAGTGTTGTGTAACTATCACCCCTATTTCCCAAACTTTTCATCACTCCAAACAGAAACTCTGTACCCATTAAACAGTTAACTACCCATTCCCCCTTCCCTCCACCCTGGTGACCTCTAATCTACTCTCTGTTTCTCTGAATTTGCGTGTTTCTAGATATTTCATAAAAGCTATTGCTTATTTTTAAAGCTCCCTTTGTACAACTATAGCAACTCTGTCAATGCAGGAATGTAAAGTGCGTTGTTTAGCATTGAGTTTGCTCATAAAATTATTAAATTTGATAAATTGAATGGCAATTTTATTCAGGCAATAGTTCTAGATATAATTACGTTTTTATTTCTAAAATAACGTTTTAATTTCTTATGTTATAGACTGTTTATTGTAGAGAATATGGAAAATATAGATGAGTATAAAAAAGAGATTAAAGTTACCTGTAACTCCAATGAAGTTAATATATTTTTTTAAGAAATTAGATCTACAATTAAATGTATTTAATGGTTTTAGGCGATGAGCTGCTGAACTTAGGTGTTTGTCAGTTTGAGAAAGACTCCTACATTTGAGATTAGAAGACCCCACCTGCGGTCTAGAAGGCAAGGCAAGATCTAAGAACATCTGCACTTTGTGTTGTGACATTGCCAAGTAGACCCAGAAAGCATTCATTTGCGGAAGAAGCTGTACAAAAAGGAGAGGAAGGAATCCTCTGAAATGAGTCATACATTTGTTAAAGGAAACTTTTTTAGACAGACCTTTTCCTTAACCTAAAACTCTTACCAGTTTTGGCTTTTTTTTCCCCCCCAAATGAACACACTTATCATATGCCAGCACAGCATAAAGCGCTTTCATATGTAGTATTATTCATTCAATCCCACACCCTCCTGAGGAGGTAGATTTTAGACTCTTTTTACATCCTGGCTCTGCCACCCACATGCTGTGTGACCTTGGGTAAGTTACTAAACCTCTCTGGGGTTTCAGCGCCTCACTTATAAAAATATTACCCACCTCATAAGTTGTAAAACCCTTGGAATAGAATAAGGCCTTAGAATTTATAGGCATAATGAAAGTGTTTTTGTTAGCTGTTAGGATTATTCTTTATAGATGAGGTCCCTGAAACTTAGGGGGACTAATGGGCTGCCTGATGCCAGTTTTTGTCACCTTGGGTTTTGGAGGATTGCAGGCTGGCTCAGGTGGAGAAGGCTGCCTCCTCCTTCTCACATGTGGGTTTTGAGTAGATGATATGCTTCCAGACAGGGCCTTCTCCCTCCCTTAGGAGGCAGAAGGGGCTGAATTAAAAGATAAGTCAAGGAGAGAAAATTGATCTCATCTCACTCTTCACTTTAAATCTCCAAAGGCTTCCCAATACCCTTAGGATTCAACCCAATTTCTTAACAAATTTACTCAGACCTTCAGGATCTTCCCTTCCCTTGTCACTACCCCAGGCTCATCTTCCTCCTAAAAATCTACTCCCAGTCATGCTAAAAGGCCCTGTGCCTCTGCTTGCCTCTGGGCCTTCTCCTACTCTCTTCCCTCTGTCTGGAACACTCTTCCTTCACTCCTGCTCCACTGGCTAATCCCTAAGCACCCTTTAGTTCCTAAGCTTATCTTCACTCTTGCCTTCCCTGGTTTCTTGGGTTAGCTGCCCCTCCTGTGGACTCCCCTGGCCTGTATACTGCCTGTAAATGCTATTTGTACCTTGTAATGAAGTGTCTGGATCTGCCTTCAGGAATGTCCCCCAGCTGTTTGAAGAGCTGACCAAGGATGGCCCTTAGTTGGTGGCCCTTACTGAGTGTCGCCCTTAACTGAGGAAAATGGCCTCACTCAAGGTTATGGCTCCTTCCAAAGGCGGCCCTCGCCCAGTGACTGTTCACTGCCACAGGAAAAAGGCCCAGCGCTCTTGCCATACTTGGGACAGATCCAAAGGACCATCTTATCTTCAGCACTTCTCGTAGAGGCGATGGAGTCTGCCATGGAAACAGCATTGAAGCCCAGTATCGGCCTCTGCCTAACTCCGCCCTTACCTCCCTCCCAAGACAGTGATCTTGAGAGCGTTTCCTAATACATGCTCTGTAAGCTCTCCCCTATCCCAGAAGCTCTCCCCAGGAACCCGAGCTGTGTGGCTCATTAAGGCCCCTGGGATAACATTCAAGGCTCTGGAGACTGACCTCCAGGTTTCTCAGTATCTGACCACCTCCCCTCACATCTCAACCTCACTGTTCCCTGGGGGAATTCTCTCTCTTCGTACGTGGCTCTCCATTGCTCTAACTTTGACAGGAGGCCTGTCTTTTCTGCACCTTTATTCTCAAGATTTCTCCTCCCTTGCTTCCGTTAAAAATATTTATTTAGCATTTTGATGTGTGAGGCCCTGGACTAGGCATTAGGGAACAAAACAGAAGTAAACCAGTCTGCAGCCTAGGAGGGAGGAGAGACAGCAGATAGATGAGTAATTCTGTGACAATGTCAGTACTCTAAGGAGAGGTACAGGGAAGCAGGAGTCACATGACAAGGGAGGGGCCTGACCCAACTCCTTGTCAGGGAAGGCTTTTCTGAGGAGGTGCTGTTTAAGATGAGGAGGTCTGGGCATGCGACAAGGCATGCTGTAAAATCTCTGAGGCCAGTAAAGTTCCATCCAAAAGGAGCTGGCAGAACAACCCTTGGCGCTCCCACAAAGTTGGGAAGAGTTGACGTTCACACCAGCCAGAGTAGAAAACCTCCAAATACACTTGGGATAGGGTAGAATCTTCAGAAGGGTATTGCCTTAGAAGTGGGGAAATCAGCTCTAGGTTAAAGGCTATCTGATCTTATCGAAGAAAGCTTAAAAGAAAGCCAAAGAGTATTGTTTCCAAGCAACACGACTCTGTTCTAGAACAAAGTCCAAGATTGTTTTTTAAAACTACAAGAATATCCAGCATCCAGCCCGGTAAAATCCACAATGTCTGGCATTCATTCTACAATAAGCAGAATTTAAAGTAGTAGGCAGATCAGACCTGTAATGAAGAGAAAGAGCAATCAGTCAAAACCGACCCAGAAACAATACAGCTAATAGAATTTGTAGATATAGCTTTTATACCTATATTCCACATGCACGAGAAAGTAAAGGGAAACGTAAGTATGTTAAAAAGATACATGGGAGATTAAAAAAAAACAGAACTAAATACATCTTCTAGAAGACCACAATGTCTGAGATAAAAATTGCACTGGATGGGCTCAACAGCAGATTAGTCACTGCAGAAGAAAAGATAATGAACGTGAAAACAGCAATAGAAACTCAACAACATGAAACAGAGGGAAACAAGATTTGAAAAAAAATGAACACAGCATCAGTGAGCTCTGGGACGATTTCCAGTGGCCTGATATATGTGTCAGTGGGATTCCCAAAGGAGGAGAAAGAGAAGAGGGGACATAAAAAATTTTGAAGAAATAGTGGTTGAAAACTTTTCAAATTTGATGAAAACTATGAACAAGATGCAAGAAACTCAATGAACCCCAAGCAAAATTCTCTTATATTCCCAGGGCCTGGCTCACTGTGGGCATACAATCGGTGCTCGATGAATGAATGAGCGAACTGCTGCCTGCACAACTCTCTCACCCCGCTGTCTCCCTTCCATCTCCTTTCTTCCTGTCCCCTTTTTGCTCCACTCCTGCTCCAAGTGCTTCCCATCTGACAGAGCTGTCCTGGATGCATATGGCGGCTTCTATAAAAGCCACTTGATCTTAAGTCTAGGAACTAGTCCCTGCTCCAGGCTTTGTTATGAGAGTCTCAAGTGGTCCAGCCTTTTCAAATTTGAGAACATCAAGGGGTTTAGAGATGAAAGTTAAAATATCCTGAGTCTTACTGGCATGACCTCCCAGGGCCTCCTGGTTTCTCAGTCCCTGTGAGGGTGGTAGGCACACGGTGGATTGGATATTGTGTCCTACCCAGGTGTGTGCAACTCCTTTGCCATGTGAAGTTGGGCTGGTTGCTTCACTTCTGTGGGCCACCAACCACACAGAGGTATTTGGATTCAATCACTTCTTAATCTAATCCCTTTCTGGCTGACATTTTGTTATTGAAGCTACCATGTATCAGTGTCACACGGCTCTATCCTCACCCTCCCAGTCCTCCTCTCCTTCTCCATGGCTATCTTTCTCTTTGATGTGTCTTATCCTTGCTAACAGTATGTAAAAACTGGGGAAGAGTGAGGCTGTCAGGCCTCAGAGCCTTTGTCCCTGCCAGGGCCCTCCTTCAATGGCTTCCCAGAGTTTTCAGGTCCAAGTTCAAACTCATTAACTCAGCATACCAGGCCTTGATTCTTGGAGCATGGTCTCTGAAACCACTGGCAACAGAATCACACTGCCTCACCACCCCCAGACTGTTTAGAGTGAAGATTCTGATTAAGAAGGTCTTGGGTGGGTCTTAGGAACTGGCATTTATAATAAGCACCCCCAGGGATTTAAAAAAAAATCTGTTGGTGATAATGGGGTTAGGTCATACCACATAGGTAAAGAAACCCAAACAGTAGGAAGAAAGCATATGTTGAAACTGTCCCTTCCCTGAAAACCACCACTGTCGTTGGTTCTGGGGATAATGCACTGTAAGTACATACATGTATAGGCATGTGTTTAAGCATAGGCATAAACCAGGGGATTCTGTAAAGTTAGAGAACAGCTACATCAGGGCATCTGGGATGTACTGCACCCTCATCACCTCTCAGACCTTTGCCTGCACTGCCCACCCGAACCCCAGCCTACCCCAACCTTGCTGACCTTGCTGCAGCTCAGCTACCGAGGATGCTGCTGCCGTCTGTGCCTTACCTCATGCAGCTCTCTGCCCAGAAAAGCCTTTCTTCCCATTTTGTTCCCCAGCCAATGCCTATTTATCCTTCAAGACTCAAGTGTCTCATTCAGGGAGCCTTCCAGCCCTATCGTGAGCCCCACGCTCTGGGGTCACTATAATTCCACATTCCCTTTTAACAAAATAACTGTGTTGAGTGGGCTTTCCTATTTTTGTTCCCTTGCTGAACCGTGAGCTCACGGCGGGCCAGGTATGTTTTTATTCCCTGTTGAGTTTCAGTACAGTGTATATAATGCATAAATACTCAATAAATGGTGTTCAACAAATACTCAGAGGGCGGTCATTTTGTCTCATTCTGGCCTTTTGTAGTTTGGAATCTAAACCATGGTGTTCTACAGCCTCACCCAGGCTCTTTGCCTTTCATGGTGCTTCAGAAAGGGCTGGTGGGGATGGAAGAGAGGACCCTGAGCAGAGGCTGAAAGGAGGGCACTATTTCCCTGAGTCACAGGCAGGAGGTGGCCCTCAACTCCTGAACACTCATAGCTAAAGGGACTCAGAGGAGGCTCATACAGCTGGATGCAGAGATGAAGCCCCAGGTTTTCCTCCGTCGGTTTGCCCGCTGCTGGCCAGCGGGCAGAGTGGAGCTTGGTGGAACATTCCTGGCAGAAGCAGTGTGACAGGATTGCCTCCTCCCGCCCTGTGCAGAAGGAGCAGGTGGCCTGATTGTAGGGAGGGG
The DNA here is from genome assembly GCA_030015415.1 of Cynopterus sphinx. NCBI lineage: Eukaryota > Metazoa > Chordata > Mammalia > Chiroptera > Pteropodidae > Cynopterus > Cynopterus sphinx. The sequence goes on from CM057382.1 coordinate 21,919,579, forward strand.
GGTAGGGAGACCCAGCAGAGGGAGGGGCATGGGAGAGGAAACTGAACACACCAAGGGGGGGTGGTCGGGGTGTGTGGCTGGCCAGGCGGTTGTTTAAGGAATAAATGTGCTGGGAACTCTAATGAGCTGTGTTCATTCATGGAGAATTGGGGAGCTGGCCAGGTCCTGGGGTGGAGGAACTGGGGATAGCAGCCAAGTTGGGGAGCTGCCCGGCCAGGCCTCTTGTGATGGGCTGGCGGGGGCGGGGTCTTTGTCCTGACTCTGAGGGGGCCCTCCTTTTTTCCCCACTTTAAAGCAAAGGCTAGGCCTTGCCAGGTGGTAACAACTTGACCTAAGGCCTGTTTGGGATTCACTTTCCAGGGCAGTGGCCAGCTCCTGGGAGCCACAGGCAGGGCTGGCTAATCATGCTGCCTGCTGCCCATCCCATCTTTCCTCCCATCCCTTCGCCAAGCTTCTCTAAAGCCCCTAGGGCATGTTGCCTGTTAATCAACACTCTTCCTCTTCCCCACATGGATCCTGGCTTCAAGGAGCCCTCTGAAGTCATGGGGCCAGGGAGGCACCCCTGGAGCAAGAGGTTGGAGGCCAGACATCTTCAATAGTCTGAATACTGTCTGTGACAGGCCTACTAAGTGCCAGGTGCTGGGTTAGATGCCAAAATGAGAAAGTGAGGAATCCATGGGGTGGGGCAGCCTCTACCCCAGGAGGGGGTATCAGGGAAGGAGCCACATGTATAAACAGAGCCCCAGCTAAGAGGGGATAAACAAAGCAGCAGGCTCAAAGGAATGAGGATTTAACTTGCCTGGCCCCAGGCAGCTGGGAGAGCAGAGGGGGGCCTAAAGTCCTGAGTAGGACTTTGTGAGGGAGAAGGGGAGGAGGCTCTCACAGAATTGATTTGTGGAAAGGTTCTCTAAGATCACACCACATGGGGCCCTTGAGAAAGTCCCTTCCCACCCTCCCAGTTGTCACTGAATTGATGCTCAAGGACCTTCGGCCCTGGATGGAGGTCAAGTACTGAAGTGTGTGAAAACTTTCAAAAGAACCCATAAAATCAGTCACATTAGTTGTGACATACTGGCCACAGTTCTGTGTATGACAGTAGAGATGCTGCAAAATTTTCATCAAGATGGAAATGAAAACAAAGAAAACACTGAGCCTGTACTTGGTGGATGATAAGGTTTAATCTGTGGAGCCCATCAATATCACATCACCCACCTCTGACAAGCTGTGTTTACCCCTGGCACCTTTTGAACCAGCCACTTTCTTTCTGGTTTCTCCCAGGAGGAAACTCAGAGAAGCCAACTCCTGTGAGAAGAGGTGCTTCTTGGGCTGCTCAGCTGTTTCTTCTTCCGAGGCAGCCTGGAATCAGGGACCCTGACTGATGATGGACAAAAGATGTCTGGGTCCTATGGAGCACCACCAGCAAACCACAGCTGTCCTTGATACTGGAAGGGTCCTTATCTTTTTGGCTTGAGGACAATTCTCTCCCCACCTGGATTTCCTGTTCACACCATATGCACACCTGCCTTAGAGTGAAAAAAGTCCCTGCCCAAAGGGGTGTAAGGCCTGGAGTCTGTCGTGGGTAGCCTGTGGTCCTTCTGTCCCAAGCAGGCTGCCCAGCTTTTTTCCAGCCCTCTCTGCAGTCCTTTGAAGACAAGACTGAATATTTGTTTTCACCTGTCAGAAATGGAAGAAGGTTGGTATGAGAGGAAGAAGATACATGCTGGATTTCTAATCCCCACTGATACCCTGCTCCCAACCCCCTGGGAAGCCAGCACAGGGGATGGACAGGACTCACATGTCCGCAGCCGTGCAATGTCCAAATCAAGGTCATTCTCATTCTGGGTGCAGCTAGCTTCGGGCTCCACCTGGAGAAATGGGGTTTCTGCTATCGTGGTGGAGAGAATGTGTTGAGGGAGGGGAGAAGACGTTCTTTGGCCTAGGGCTTTTGTGCCCCTCCCCGCCGCCCTTCCCCAGGCTCGACCCTCAAGATCTCAGGCTAAGCAAGGGAGGTGGTGGCTTGGAGATGGCCACCTGGGGCACGGGGCTTGACAAAGCAAGTCCGACGGGGCCATGGGGCAGTTTCCGCCGTCATCGGGTAAATGAGGTCTGTGGCCCAGGATAAGGGGTCAAAGAAGATTCCCTCCCCCGCTCTGGACCCCAGCCGGGGCCGCGGGGGCTGGGCGCGCGCGTCTAAGTGTGCGCATCCTACGCGCGTGTGAGTGTGTGAGTGTGAGTGTGTGGGGGTGTGTGTGAGTGTGAGTGTGTGAGTGTGTGTGTGAGTGTGGGTGTGGGTGGGGGGGCAGTGAGGGCCGGGACCCCGCAGGTCCACCCGCCCGCGGCGCCCTGCGGTTCCCCCTCTGAGAGCGGAGGCTGCAGGCGGCAGCGGACGCGGCGTCGGGAGGCGGGGGCGGGGCGGGGGGGAGGAGCCTGGCCCTGGATGGGTGCTTTCCGCGGGTGGGTGGCTGCGGGTGGGAGCGCGCGGGCGGGAGCGGGCGTGATTGTGCGTGTGAGCGGGTGTGAGTGTGAGCGGGTGAGCGCGCGGGGAGCGTGCGCGCCCGGGGCCTGCCCATCTTCCTCCCCGCGGCAGTCAGTTGGGAGCTGGAGGAAGGGCGGGAGCGAGGCAGGGAGAGGCCGCCAGCGAGAAGCCGGAGCGCAGAGGAGCGCCCTCCGCCCGAGGCGCCCTCCCTCCGGCCGCGCACGGAGCAGCCAGGTGGCCCCCGGCGCACCGGGGCGCGAGCACCCGCCGGCGCTCCCCGCGGGGCTCCTGCCCCGGGACCGCACCTGGAGGGCGCCCCGGACGGGCATGGTGAGCGGCCGCCGCCGTCCGGCGCACCAGAGGGACGCGGCGAGGGCTCCATGGCGCTGATGCCCCGGAGGGGGTGCTCGGCCGGGCTCGTCCGGCCGGAGCTCTGGCTGCTGCTGCTGTGGGCAGCCGCGTGGCGCCTGGGTACCACGGCGTGCCCCGCCCTCTGCACCTGCACCGGCACCACGGTGGATTGTCACGGCACCGGGCTGCAGACCATTCCCAAGAACATCCCACGGAACACCGAGCGCCTGTGAGTACGGCCCCATCCATCCCGAGCCCACAGGGAGCCCCGAGGTTGCCCTCCACCAAGATGCGATTCAGGGCTGGGGGCGGGAGCTGGATCTTCGGAACCTGGCTCAGCATCCAGGAGAGGAGTCGATGCCTGCCAGGGTCTTCCTGGAGCCAGGAGCCAGAAGCTCCACTGTTTTCCTTTCCCGGGATTCAAAGGGCCCTCAGTGGGCCAGTCACCTCCCATCCTCACACCTGCATCCTGCTCTCTGCACTGGCAGGCCCTTCCCACTGCGCCAGCACTTTATTCCTCCAGGGTGCCTGTGAATTGGTGCCAGAAAGCCTTCCTGGCACCCAGGAGGGAAGCTCCTCACGCTGGCAAGAAACCATGTCTCCTTTTGGGCACATGGGGCTTGGGCTGTGTTCTGAGTCATGTGTGTGGATGTGGGTTCTGAGGGCGTGCGGGCTGGTGATGGGTAGCAAGATGGGATGGAGTTGAAGTTTGGCGTCCTTCCCTTCCTCTCCATTGTTTGCCCCAGACCCTTAAGAATTCCCTTGCAGGTGTCAGGCATTGGTCTCCCACCTCAGAGCCATTCCCCAACCAGGGCAGACAATGGAACATGAAAGATTTGACTTTGGGGCTTGTTACATTCAGCACCCAGCGAGAGATGTGTGTGACTTGGATGGAGAGCCCTGTAAATAATGCTGAGAGGTCAGGAGCTTGGAATGGCAGACCGAAGGTTAAAGACATTGACCATGACAAGTCATAAAAACACCATTTATCCTCCCTTGTTTCTCTTACTTCTAAATTCTTGAGGAAACTCAGCTCTTTCTAGACCTGCTGAGCTTTGTAGGGTGTGTGTGCACCCGTGCGTGTGTGGATGCTTAGTGTGTGTATGTGTGCGTATTTACAGACCTATATAATTTGTTTTCCCAGATTCCCTGCAGAATGTGTGTATGTATGAATTCCTTGTGTAGTGGTATCACCTCAGTGTGAGGCTGTGAGAGTCCCTGTGTGCAGTGTGTGTACATTTTGGTCACATGCAGGGCCTTTGTGCTGCTTGCAGAGGTGATAGCCTTGGGAGATTTTTGAACTGGACTTAGGCAAAAGCTGCCGGCTCTTTTGAAACCTGCTGACTCCTTCTTCCCACACTCCTGGGCAACTGCCCTGGCTCTCAGGAAAGGTGCACATATTTCAATAACTTTTGAGCACATTTTCATGGCTCCCTGGTCAGAGGCAGAAACCTGACCCTGGGGAGAGCTGTCTCCTGGATCAAAGTCTGAACCAAGGTCAGCAATTAGTGAGCATACTTTCCCCCAGACTCTTCTTGGTTGAAAAATTCTTGAGGTGGTTTCAGAGATTTTGCAATCTAGATGTAGTCTACGTAGAAATCAATGTGTATTTGAGGGCGTGTGGGGGGCTGGAGAAAGATGCTGGCATGGGGAGAGGGTGGACCAAACCGTTTTCTTAGGGCAACTGTGCATTACCTTGTGTGGCCCTGAAGGACTGAAGGTCAGAAATCTGTCCAGAGGACCCTTGAGATTGCAAGGTCACCCTCAATACCTCTGGACCTACTCTCTGTTCCTTGGCCCTGCCCACGGGATATTTCTCCTGCAACCACTACTCTGGTAGCAGCCGTGGTCTGAAGCACATTAGCCCCTCTTTTTTGCTTTTGGAACTGCATCTTGAAGTCATCTCATTCCTTGCTCTCTCTTCCTCTTCAGTTTTGAGGAAAGCATCTGTTTTGACTTTCATGAACTCTTGAGCTCTTTTAATTAAAAGAGATGTGTGCTAAACTTCCTAGTGGAGAGGAGAGTTGGAGCTCCGTTAGCCTAGGTTGGAGCCCCTCAGCTGTCAGTTATTTGCTGTGTGACCTTGGGCAAGTTACTTGGAAAGTTCCCTTGGCTTTCCATCAGGAAAATGGGGCTTCTGATACATAAAGTCTCTGGTTCTTGTAAGGACTGAAGATAATGTGTGGGAAGTGCCTGGTACATTATGATTCTTGCTAAGGGAGAGCCATTTTTTGTGCTAGGACCAGGGGAAGACTTTTGAAATTTAACTCAGCAGATGTTTACAGGACCAGGAATTGCCCTGGGTGCTGAAGCTCCAGCAGAGAGTAAGTCCCTGCCCTCAGATGTATAGTCGAGAAGACTGGACAGTGGATAACTAAATGTAAACTCTTGGGAGAGGGCCAGGCTGGCAGTTTGATGAAGCTATTGGGGAAAACATTGGGGTAAGAAGCCCTTTTCTGGGGTGTATGGGCTTCTCAGATGATGAGCCATTTTATCACGGCTCTTTGGGACCCAATAGTGGTTGGGATGGATTTTGCCAAGCAGAGAGGGCAGACAACCAGAGAGAGGGACCAGCTTTGCCCTGGGGCTGAAACATGGCCAGGGGGATGTGATGGGATCTGAGGCTAGGGTCAGGGAGAGTCAGGAAGGCCTTTCTCTACCTGGATTTTTCTTTTGGGGACTTCACTGTTGGAATCCAGGGGTGAATCATCATGGGGGAGTGGGATGAGATCGATCTTTGCTGTGGGCAAAACTTGGATTGGGGAAGTATGTAGAAAGCAGAGGGAGCCTGCCTCTTCAACATGCAGGCTGTGAAAAAGCTATTTGAGGAGGAAAAGAACACCCTGAGAAGAGGCCTAGGGGAGAGCCTCAGAGGACTCAAAATAACGGGCAAATGCTCTCTCTAATCAATATGAATATTATGTAGTTTTGGAGCCTGAAATGGCAGCTTCTTCTAAGGCTGTGAAAGCTTTACAGATTACAGCTATGCATTTGCCTTTTGTCCTCTGGGCAGTTTCTAAAGAAGCCCAAGAGGTCCGTCAATTTTGTGATTATATAGTCCTTAACTCTAGGTCCAGGCCTGTTCCCCCAGAGGGAAGAAATTGTCATTGGTTTGCTGCGGGGACTTCTGGGAAGAGGCTGTGCAAGCCCGAGAGCTGTTGTGGGCCAGGTGGGGAAGGGGTCCTGAATAATTCACTGTGAATTATTAGGTTAGAGGCACACTAGAGGACTAGAAGCTTCCTCTCTTTGCAGAACTCAGGCTCAGAGAGACCCAGCCATGGCAACTATTGATTGTTTTTTCTTCCACTGAAAGACCTTGACTTTCAGTGGAGGTTTTTTTTAATTAAAAAAATCTTTTGGACTAGAATGTTCAGAAGAGTGTGATAAGAGATTGCGTGTGGATACTGCTTTTCCTCTCCACCTCAGGCATTTGTATTCTAGGCTTGCCACAGAGTCCCCTATGGGTGCATGGTGCAGAGAAGGGAGAGGCCCATGGATGGAGAGGTGGGGAAGGGCCCTGGGAAGGCCTGCTGACTTCCATTTTGCCCCAGGCCCAGCACATTTTGCTGCTCTTCACTCCATGCAGACCTGCTCTCCTTTCTCAGTATGTTCCTTTGCATCCTGGCCAGTTTGTTCACTACCCTAGCTTCCTGCCTGCTGCAGAGGCCTGGATGGCCTATGCCTTCTCTCAGCTTGATCTCCGAATCTAGAGGCCCCATTCAACTGGACTGGGTGGTAATGCCTAAGGAAGACTGTCCAGGGAACCCCGAGGCTAATTGTCTGAGAGCCTGTTTAGAATCCAAAATAATGAGTGGATGGTGGCTATAGTGAGAAGGGTCAGGGACCAGATTAAAGCCATGTCTAACATGGGCCTGGTGGGCCTGGGCTCTCTGAGCAGGGCTCTGTGGTCTCTTGCAGCAGAGACCTACACTGTGCAGGGTACTTGCCTCCTTGCAGAACTCTCATCTCCAGTGACAGGTGCCCTGGGCTTATTGCTGGGCTCTCAATAACTGGTGGCAGGGCCCCAGTACTGTCACTCTCTCCTCTCTGAGACCCAGTTTCCCCATCTGTAAAAGGAGATGATGACAGCTTTGCAGATTGATGGTGAGGATTAAGTAAGCAAAGAGAAGGCCTGGCAACATGCTTGCCACATGGCTGGTGTTCTACTGTCCCTCAGCCTCTGGGAAGAGTGACACCTACTACCACATAGGGCTTTGCCAAGATTCACTCATGCTATGTGGGTGAAATGCTTTGTGATTCAGTCAGGTGATTTTATTATTTTTATTATCGGGGAAGCTCATGCTAAAGGTTTGAGGGTTAGGTTGGGGCTGGAGAGAGCTTGGAAAGTAAGCATTTGAGTGTCGACCATGCTGCAGACTGCTCTGCTGCAGTCTGGCTGCTCAGAGTGCCCCTTTGCTGTACCAGGGCACTTTGCCTCTATCCCCCGGGATTTTGGGACAGGGATTAGGGCAGTGCCATGCAGGGACTCTGTAGGGTGGATGGCGTGATAGTGTGGCTCTGGAGCCAGCCTGCCTGGGTTTTTAGCTTCTCCGTCACTCAGCAGCTGGGGGACCTGGGGCAAGTTATAGGGTGTAATTAATTCATTCAACAGATATCTGTCTATTGAATGTCTGCATCACGCCGAGTGAATTGTGCTAGACAGAAACCAACACCGCCCTTCCCTCCGCGTTGTAGTCCAGCAGGGGAGGTAGAGATGAATGACACAATATGAGAATAAACATGCAATTGCAAACTGTGATAAGTGCTTTGGAGAAAAGTGACTTCTCAGACCTCCATTTCCTGGCCCATAAAGTGGGGATGATGACAGGACTTGCTTCAAATGGTGGTCGTGAACATTAATAGCGGTAATGCTTGGAGAAGCACTTTGCACCAGGTCTGGCACACAGCAAGTGTTCGATAAACGGTATTATTATTGTTATTAAGGTGACAGAATTGCAGAGACATGAAAGGAACTTGGGCGCCACTCAGTCCTGGATCCCAGCACGGTCCTGCTCACCTGTCCCTCCTCAACAGGCAGTCAGTCACCGGGCGCTCTGGATCCCCTGGGAACACTGGAGCATGCAGAGACAGGGCTACCCCTTCCTCAGGGTCCCCTCTCCGAGGCAGGAGGCCGGCTGGGGTGGCCCAGGCTGCCCTAAGCTGCCGGCAGGGGTGGCCGTGCTCTTTTGGGGCCAGAGGAGGGGTGGCGGGACAGGCAGCTCCTGCATTATTGGGAGCAGACGGGAGCTTGGCGGAGTTGCCGCCTCCAGTTCTGTGCCGGCATTAGCAACTCGGCAGGGCTTCTTGCTTAATGGGATTTTCTTCCCAAATGCTGTAATTATCGCCATACAAATACTTATTACCCAGAGCAGATGACGGCCGGGCCTTGGGCAGTAGCCAGGGAGCTGGGCTGCGCTCGGGGGTGGAGAATTGGCTCTTCTTTTTGACGGCCCCGCTTTCTGGAACCCAGCCTGTGTGCACAAACAGCTGTTGGGCACCTGCCGTGTGCAGTGTCTAGAGAGGTCCAGGGTGTGGACTTGCTTCTCAGGGATCTTGTGGCCTAAAGGGGGAAAAGATCTGTCTGTGAAAGAACAAATGCATGAGGAAGTCCAGAGAGACAGAAAGAACAGTGGCTGCCAGCGCAGGCTTTGATGTGAGAATGGCCCCGTTTGAATTCTGCCTCTGCCAACCACCTGGCAGCTCACTTGTGACTTGAGCTTCTTATTTATAAAATGGAGCCAACCATAGCACTTACTTCGTAGCGTTGTGAGTTCAAATGAAACACTCCATGTAAAGTGGTTAGAATAACACTGGCCCCTAGAGAAGACTCCGTCATTATTAGAAATGAGATGGGAGTGAGAGATGGAAGGAAGACTCGGATCCCTGCAGTGACTGGGACGTGGGATTGGGCAGGACCCAGGTAAGAAGGGAGAGGTTAAGCAAGGGCAAGGGAATCTGAAGGCATTCAGAAGCTGTATGTTTGGAAAGGAGAGTGAGCAGTTGACCCAGCTGACGGGGTGAACACTTCTGTTGGTGTGCTCTGAGGAGGAGGGTAAAGTAATGGGTGGGTACCAGCCCATGGGGCTGAGAAATGGGGAGCTATCAAAGGGGATGAATGTAAGACTTTATTAAAACTTTTTTTTTACTATTTAATGATTTTTAATTAAGCTACAGAGTTTGCAAACATCACCACAATCCAATTTCAGAATATTTTCATCACCCCAAAGTGCTCCTTGTTCTCATTGTAACTTTTTATTTTGTAATAATTTCAAACTTACAAAAAAGTTGTAACTAAAGTATAGGGGACATCTATATATCTGTTATCAAGATTCAGTTGTTTATATCTTGCCCCATTTGCTTTATCATATCGCATATGCACACACACACGCACACACACACACACACACACACACGCACATTTTTTTTCTGAGCCATTTCAGAATAGGTTGGAAACATTGTCTCCTTTTTCCTCTAAATACTTCAGTGTGTATTTTCTGAAAACAATAAGGCTGTCAAAGTCAGAAAATTTGACATTGATAGATTTCTGTTATCTACTCATGTATACTCATGAGCTAACACACATGAGTCCAAGTATGAATTTCATCAGTTGTCCCAATAATGTGTTTTATGGCTATATTTTTTTCCAGGTCCAGAATTCTGTCCAGATCAAACATGATATTTACTTGTCATGGCTCTTTAGTCTCTTTTGCTTCTCAGCCTTTCTTTGTTTTTCTTGACCTGGACATTTTTGAGGAATACAGGCCAGTTATTTTGTAGAATGTCCCTCAATTTGATTTCATCTACTCTTCCCTTCTGATCACATTCAGATTATGCATTTTTGGCAAGATAAGTAAGTGATGTTGTGCGTGTCTCACTGGGTCTTGTCAGAAGACACATGGTGTCAGCTTGTCCCAATATTAGTGATTTTAGCTTTAGTCACTCGGCAAATTGGTGTCTGCCAGGCTTTTCTACTGAGAAGTTACTATTCCCCTTTGTTATTAATAAGTAATTTGTGAGAGATGCTTTGAGGCTATGTAACTATTTCATTCCTCATCAAACTCTCATTCACAAGTTTTAACACTTATTGATGAGAAATTTCTATCTTTGCCATTCATTCTCTATTAGTTGGCATTTGACCATAAGAAAAACTCTCTCTCTCCTCCATCAGTTTGTTTGTCTGTTTATAACTGTACAAATTTGTGCATTATTTTTTTATTCTTTGGGTTTATAATTAATGCTCAGAGTGTCCCCTATTTGGCCAGTTGGAGCCCCTTTAAGCTGCTTTTGTGTCCTTTTGACAAGACTCTTGGAGCACTTGCCCCCTGCCCCCAGTGGTTTTGAGTGGAGAGTGACAAGTGCAAAACGGTGTTTTAAAATATTCTGTTGCCTTGCTTTGGTGTGGAGAATAAATGGAGGGCGAGACCACCTGGCAGTGGGGATACCAGTTGGTTATGATGGCTGTGGTTCCTAGCTTTTTTATGATAGTGGTTTTGTTGTCATTGCTGTATATTATTCTTTTAAAATTAAAAAACAACTTTTATTTAAAAATAATTTTAGGTTTACAGAGAAGTTGCAAAAATAGTACAGAGAGAATCCCATACGACCTTCACTTAGCTTTGCCTAATGTCAATATCTTTCTTAACCAGAGTACAATGACCAGAACTAAGGAATTAACATTGGTAGAATACTAAGATAAGCTATAGACTTTATTTGAATTTCACTAGTTTTTTTCACAAATGACCTTTTTTTTTAATTCTAGGACCCAACCCAGGATTCCACATGTATTTAATTGTTATTTCTCCTTAGTCTCTTTCAATCTGTGAACAGTTTCTTATTTTATTACATTTATTTTTTGCTTTTTGTGACCTTGACACTTTTGAAAAGTACTGGTCAGTTATCTTGTAGAATGTTCCTGAGTTTGGGTTTGTCTGGTGTATTTTCACAATTGGATTGAGGTTCTATATTTTTGGCAAGAATGTTGCCGAGGTGATGTCCCTTTTTCACAGCATCCTATTGGGGTGGATAACACAGATATGTCTCATCGCTGGTGATTTTAACCTTGATCTCCTGGTTAAAATGGTGTCTGCCAGTTTTTGCTACTGTAACATTACTATCTTCCATTTGTAATTAATAAATATTTGGGGGCAGATACTTTGAGACTATGTAAGATCCTTCTTTGTCTTCAAATTCTTACCTACTAATTTTAGTATCCATTAATGGATCTTGCCTGCAACCATTATTATCTAATTTTGATTTTTCTATTTCCCTCATTCCTTCTACATTCATTAATTGGAATTATTCTGTAGGAAAGAGAATTGTATTCCTTTTTAAGAAGGTGGGTTGTTTGATGGGTACCTTGGGTTTTGAGTTTCCTGAGGGCAGGGACATGCAAGTGACCTCTACAGGCTGAAAAAGACAAGAAAATGGATTCTCTCCCAGAGCCTCTAGAAAGGAATGCAGCCTTACCAACACCTTGATTTTTAATCCAGTGAGACTGATTTTGGACCTCTGGCCCCCGGAACTATAAGATAATAAATCCGTGTTGTTTTAAGCCATTAAGTGTGTGGTAATTTGGTGTAGCAGCAGTAGGAAACTACTACAGTTCTCGGAGAGTTAGGAGGCTATTGCAGAGACCAAGACATGAGAGAAAGCAGGTCTTGACTGAGGCAGAGAGAGCAAATGAGTGGGTCATGAGGGACCCTAAGACTCAAGTCTGGGAGAGTGATCTTGCAAGGAGAGTAAAGCTGGGAAAGGTGGCTGATACTGGAGAGGCCATACAGTTGGCCTCTGCCTCTTTTGCTTGAATTGCTAATAAGTAGCTACATGAAAAAGATGGCCCTAGAGGTAGCGAATAGTTACTCTGTAGAGTGTTCAGGCTGAAGAGACAGTTGGGAGGGCCTCCTGGGGAAGCAGTGGAGCCTCCGGCAGTGGAAGACAAACTTCAATGGGCATAAGAATCTCTGGGGAAGCTGGTGTAAAATACAGACTCCCAGGCCCATCCCAGAGACACTGACTCAGCGGGTCTTTGGCAATTGTGATTCATGTGATTCAGATGCAGGAGTTGCCCAGACCTCAGTTTGAGAAACACTGCTTGGTTCTGGGCTTCCTGGTGAGGAAGGTCTGTCCTTCGAAGACTCATGCGGCCTGCTTTTGGCATCAGCCCACATGAAGAGGGCGGGAGGAAGGGAATGCAACCAGGAGGAGTGGTAGGGAAGCAGGACGTGCCTGTGTCCTGTGTGTGACCCGGGAGAATGCCAGCTGAACACTTGTAGATAAAAACCTGGATAATGTGTAGTTATTGGCAAACCAAGAAAGTGTTTGGAGATGGTGAGGAGGGCTGACTGTGTGGAGAGCAGCCAGTCTGTCCGAAGATGAGGGCCAAGGAAAATTCCTGGACCTGGGATGGGGTCACTGTGAAGCCCAGCAGAATGGCTTCCTGGTCAGAAGGCAGGGGGTCGGGGAGCGAGTAGGCGGTGAGGAAGTTTGCAGGAGGAATGACAAGAGCATGAGCTCTGAGGGGGAGTCGGGGTAGGTGGACTGGAGTTTGCTGGGGGCAGAGGGCAGGAGCATGGTGGGGGGTGGTTGTGGAAAGGAGGAGCCAGAGCCCTTGGGATGGGGAGTGGGTGGGATGGACCTGTGACAGGTCAGAGAAAAACTGAAGTAGAGAGAGGTTAAGAGGAAGTGGCGATGGTGTTGGTGGTCACTAGTTAGAGCCCCTATCTTGTGCCAGGCTTGGAGCAAGATGCTTTACTCCTCATAAGTGTCCTGTGAGAAAGGTCTCACCACTGCTTTGCAGATGAGGAGAAGGTTTAGAGAGGTGGCGCCATCTGCCCGGCACCATAGATGGCAGGCAAGTGGTGCCCCCGAGTCTTGCATTTTGCTGTTTTTAAATTTGACTACTTCTTCATGCATCTTAATAAGGCCTGGCTTCATCCATCCATCCATCCATCCATCCATCCACCCACCCACCCATCCATCCATCCATCCATCCATCCATCTATCCATCCATCCATCCATCAGACATTCATTCAGCTCCAGCAAAACCCCTGTCTTAGCACTGGGGCTTAGCACTGAGGCTTAAAGGTGAATCGTCCATGACTGATTCCTGCCTGTGCACATGTGTGGGGTGGACCCAAGTTTCAAGTATAGGGAGGGGGTGTTCAGCCTGCGGGTAGGAGGTGGTAAGCAGAGTTGGGAGATGCAGGGGGGTAGGTGTTACAGCCAGAGGTCAGTGTCAGGGGGTTAGTTGGCAGGTGGCCTCTCAGGGGCCTGGGATGGGCAGTGAGTGGAAAGCAGCTGGTAGGTATGCATGGAGGCCTGGTGGCTGGCAGTGTGGGCTATGCAGGGTTGTGGTTTGGGGTGTCTCAGACTTAGGAAAGGGATTGGCAAGAGTAAGGTTGGGCCTCAGTAGTGAAGGGACTGGGTGCAGTTTGGGCCTCAGACAGAACATACCATGGGGTTGGGGTTAAGAGCTGGCCCCTGATCAGTTCACACCCATTAGGATGGCTATTATAAAACACACACACACACACACACACGCATGCATGCACACACGCACACACACCAGAAATAGTGAGTGGTGGTGAGAATGTGGAGAAATTGGAAACTTTGTGCACTGTCAGTGGGAATATAAAATGGTACAGCCACTATGGAAAGTATGATGAGTCCTCAAAAAATTAAACATAGAATGACCATGTGATCCAGCAAATCCACTTCTGGGTATATACCCAAAAGAATTGAAAGCAATATCTCAAAAAAATTGTATACCCATGTTCATAGAAGCATTAGTTACAAGGCTAAAGGGTGGAAGCAACCCAAGTATCCATTGATGGATGAGTAGATAAACAAAATGTAGTATAACATACAATGGAATACCATTCAGACTTAAAAAGGAAAGAAATTCTGACACATGCTACAACATGGATGAACCATGTGGGTGAACCTTGGGGACATTATGGTGAGTAAAATAAGCCGGTCCTAAAAAGGCAAATACTACATGATTTCTCCTATCTGAGGTACCCAGAGTAGTAAAATTCATAGACACAGAAGTAGAATGGGGCTGAAGGGTGGGAGGAATGAGGAATTAGTGTTTAATTGGTACAGAGTTTTGGTTTTTCTATAAAAAAAGTCCTGGAGATCTGTTGTACAATAGCATGACTATACTTAACACTACTGAACTGTGCACTTAGAAAATAGTTATTTAAAGTGGTAAATTTTGTTATGTGTATCTCCCCACAGTTAAATAGGAGAGGATATGGGGGTGGGGAGGGAGAAAGAGAGGGGGAGAGGGTGTGTACACTGGGCCCGAAGTCAGACATATCAGGGTTCAGGGGGCTGGCTTGGTTGTGATAGTGTAGGTATTGCTAGTAGCAAAGACAGGGAAACAAGGTGGTCCCCAGGAGCTGGGGCAGAGTGGGACAGGATGAACATCTGCCCTGGTGTGGGCCCCTGATCACTCAGCCCTGGGGCCTGTGACTATCCCACTGTGGAGGACTGTGCCAGAGCTGGGGTTGGTGCCAGGCCTGTGGGCTTTGCTGGGGGGGGGGCTGGAGAAGAAGCCTCTCGATCTTGACCTGCCAAGGCCTGAGGACTGTGGGGACGGCTCAATCAGCTGATGGGAGCATGTGTCAGGTGTGGACCACCATGTGCCAGAAGGAGCCAGCTTGGTTGGCAGAATTGCTCATTCAGCCTATTTTCATTATATTTAGTGAACACCTACTGTGTGCCAGGCAGCCTTGCAGGTGCTGGCCATACAGCAGTGAGCAAAACAGATGTAGCCTCTGCCTCTCACAACCCAGCAGGGGAGACTGGCCTTTAACAAAGGACCTCATACTGAACATATCTCCAAATCGCAATCCTAACTCTGGAGAAGGAGCTAAGTGGACACCCACAGGGAGGCTGGTTTAGAGGAGGGGACATTTAAATTGAAGCCTGAAGGATGTTAGCAGTGAGCCAGGTGTATGTGTTGGTGGCCGGGTGAGGGGGAGAGGGCTGTTCTGGCTTGTTCCGGGCAGTTCTGGGCTGAGGGAGTAGAATGGGCAAAGGCCCTGAGGCAGAAGTACTGCTCTGTGAAGGAGAGGAGCAGATCTGCTGAAGCCGTGGGGCCTGATATTTTCTTGTGAATGAAATTCAGAAAAAAATCAATCTTTTAACCCGAGGGTACTGAGAGGTTGTTGGTAACTCAGTAGTGTCACATGTGTGTTGAGCTTTTCTTGGCTGATATCTTTTGGGGAGAATATTTCTTAATTAGTGGAGGGTTTTCTTTTTTTTTTTTTGAGTGGGAGAGCAGGGAAACATGGAAAATCCACTCAACCCAGTGCTATTTGGACTACATCAATTTTAATGCGAATTTATTCATACACTTAAGAAACGTTGATCAGGTGCCATGTGTTGTGTTAGGCCCTGGAAATACGATAATGAGAAAAAACTGACAGTCTGTGTCCTGAAGGAGCTTATTATCTTATTCAGGGGCTGAGACATCAGTCAAGAAAGCCCCCAAATCCATGTAAAATTGCCCTTGATTTGTGCAGCAGAGGGGAGGGTTGGGGTGCTCTGTGGGCCTGGGACAGGGTGAACAATTGGAAGGAAAAGTTGGAGAGAGTTAGGCAAAGAGGAAGAAGGGGGTGTTCCAGGCAGAGGGAATGGTGAGTTCAAAGGCTCTGCTCCAGGAGAGAGCTTATCAGAACTGAATGCAGAGCGGGCCAGAGGCCTTGTCTTGTCGTTCATATTAAGATTTTTGTCTTGATGCCAAGAGTGCTGGGGATTCATTGAAGGGCTTAAGTAGAGTGATATGATCAGATTTGCATCTTGAAAAGGTCACTCTGGCTGTGGCTTGGAGGACAGATTGGAGGGGAGCCAGAGGGCATGTGGGGAGCCTGGGTAGGGGCTCTGTGCTGCTCCAGGCAGCATGACAGAGGCATAAGCACACAGTAGTCTGCAGATTAGGGTGTTTGGCCTTGTCTCTGGGCCTGGTTGTGTAGGGAAATTCTTCCTTCCCTCAGTTCTCCCATCTGACTCTGCAGACACTCAGTGCTGTGGGTTTGGTTAGGCTAATATTTCAAAGGACAGAGCCAAGGTATACAATGTCATCATCCCCCTTACCCTCAACTCTGTCACAAGCAGAATGTATGTGTTTATTTTTTGGAGACCCAGCAGGAAGGGATTTGGAAGGCAGCCCAAGCCTCACCACCGCCACTGCCGGCCTGGGCCTGGGCCTGGGCCGCTGAGTGACTGTGCTGGTCCCTCAGGGAACCAGCACCCAGAGTGTCTGGAGCTCCAGGGCAAGAAATGCTTGTGAGGCGTGTGGGGCCTCCAGACACTCTGCAATGGGCCATGGGTGTATTTTCCTGCAGCTCTAGGAAATCTGAGGGTTTCTTCTGGTTTATCACAAACACTCAGCTGCTGGGGATGAGATTCTTGTTTCCTGAGAGGGTTCAAGAAGTCCTGTGTGTTTTTGTTTTTCCCAGTAACTTTGCTTCAGAGGATTTTGTGCAAAATCTTTTTACCACCAAGGTTTTCTTTTCAGGTCAGGACCACATAGGAACTGATAGAAATCAGGGCCACTTGCCACCCAGGCTTATCTCCTCCTAGGGGACAAGGATGGGTGCAGACCCATCCCTTTTGGAAGAGAGAGAACCATCTTAGGGTGTCTTCCCTGGGTCTTGGCATCATGGGCTCTGCAGGGCCTGAGTAGCTGGCTTCTTCATCCCTCCTCGGCATGGCAGCACCAGCCCAAGCTGAGCTGAGAGAGCCCCACCCTCCTGGTGCAGCCATGTCCTCAAGGACGACGACAACAACAGCACTAGTAGTGAAAATGATTGCAGCGGGTGATACTGACATGAGAGCATGTCCTTCGTGCTTTAGGAATATTGTCATTTAAACCTCATCACACCTCTCAGAAGCGGGTACTCTCATTATCTTCATTTCACAAATGGAGAAACTGAGACTCAGAGAAGTTAAGCTAAGCACGCCTAAGGGTCACACAGGCAGTAACGATGGAGCAGGAATTTGAATCCTGGACAGTTTGGCTCCAAAGCTCTTAGCCACTGGGAACACACTTAACTCAGCCGGGTGGGGAGCTCCGCTTACCTGGTGGCCGAGGCAGAGCCCACGGTCTTGTTACAGGGCCCCCGCGTTTCCTATCCAAAGCATCGACTTGTTTCTCAGCTCATGTCCATCGACGTGAAGCATCATGAGGCAGGAGAAAGAACACGGAATCACACTGGCCTGGGTGGGGTTGAGCCCGGCCCCACCACTTATTAGCTGTGTGGCACTGGGGAAATTGCTTCCCCGATCTGTGCTTCAGTTTCCTCCTTAGCAAGATGGAGAGACCATGACTCACCTCATGGGTTACTGTGAGGGCAAAATGAGATGAAGCATGCCTGGCGTTAGGCTCAGGCCTGCCCACAGGAGGTGTGCAGTCAGCAGAAGTGGATGTGGGCTCCGACAGCGAGAGCCTGGGGTGGCTCTGGATCCTGAGAAACCAAGCCAAGGACGGCCCCAGAGGGCTCAGCCCACTCGGCTCCTCTGGGTGTAAAGCTTTTAAGGTTGCAACAGGCTTCTCACACTTTTCCCAGGTGGCTTCTTAGGGAGTGGGGTTCTCCATGGCAAAACTCAAGGAACACCTGTCGGAGGAATCAGGTGCTGAAGAAAAATGACCTCCTTCCAGCAGTCTCTGCTGAGGGTTCGCGAGGAAGTGGCCGGCCCAGGTTGGAAACTTGATCCTGCCGAGGGGGAGAGGGCCGGCTACCCAGTCGAGGTCATTTTCTCAGCCTAAGTGACCATAATGCCTCCTCAACCAGCAGCTCTCAGACCTGGGAGCCAGAAGAGAGCTGCTTTGGCCTCGCAGGCTGCCTTCTGGAGGGCTCTCCCCTGAGAGCAGGCATCAGCTCTTGGGTTATAGAGCAGGGCTGATGGGGGGAGGCTGAGGGGGCTCGAGCCTCCGTGGACATTTTTGCTCAGAAGCCACCAGCAGGGTCTCCTGAGAGAGGCTGTGTGTGCTTTGCTGTCTGTACATTGCCCTCTTTTGCCAGTCTCTCTCGAGCCTTTTCTCGAGTGGGGGTGGAGTGGGGTGCAGGAGGTGAGGAGAAGGGGTTGGAATCAACTGATGTTGGACTAAGGACTGCATCCCAGAATCTGTACAGTGGGGACTGGTGCGAAAGGATAGAAAGAGAGGCACGTAAACGTGAAACGTTATCAGAAGTCCCTGTGACCCGTGCCCTCCTGATGGGGATCCTGTCCTCAGGCTTTCCTGGGTGCCTTGTTGGGCCCTGCTTAGTTCATACAAGTCTTAGTGTTTGTCTTTGCCTCAGTTTTACCATCTGTGAAAGGAATAATTATTGTAGTCAAGTGCCCTATAAAGCATGGCTGCCATGAGAAGGGATGAGCCAATGACTGTAAAATCCATCAGCTTTTTCATGACTTTTCACTAAGGAATTCCATTTCTAAGAATGTGTTTCTCTCAAACGCCTACCAAGCTTTGAACAATATCAAAGCAGCACAAGCGTTCCAGTACCAGGGGGACACGGGAACACCCCAGGAGCTGATCTATCCAAGTGAAGGGACACTTCACAGCCAGTCAAAACCATGAGTGGGGAACATACAGGGATGGCACTGGAGGAGGGCATGCCACTTATATCATCTCATGCATCCTCACGTCTCTGAACCTTGCAGAACGCTTCAATAAATATTTATAGAATTATCTCAACTGTATAAAAATTGTCCAAAGGAAACAGGCGTGGGAAGGAATATCCCAGAATGTTAATGGAGGTTACTTCTGGGTGATGAGTTTATGTGCTATTTTATTTTTTTCTTTATTCTTCAGGAAATGGAAAAATTCAGTAACGTGCACATATTACTTGTTTTTAAATGCAATAACTAATATTAATGTCGGCTTATAGAAATATAGATGTCTTTTAAAAGCTTCATACAATGCAGGAAAGTATAAGGAAGAAACTGAAGTCACCTCAAGTCCCACCATGCAGCGGCTACAGGCATTAATTTTTGTGGCAAACAGCCTCCAGGGATCTCGTTCTGCACATATCTCTGTGCTGATGTGTGTGTGAGTTTTTACATAAGGACTATCATAGAATACAAGTGTCTTGTGACCCTTGTTTCACATACTGCACCATGGACAGCTTTCCTGGTCAAGACAAACTGACCTGCACCATTTTAAATGGCTGCATAGCATTCAGTTTCCCAGACGTGCTGAACGCCAACTAAGCATTGCTCTGTCGATGTCCATTTAAGTCGAACATTTTGCTCTTAGAATCAGTGCTGACGTATTTTTTTAATCAAAAGTTAAAACAACCAAAAAGTCCTTGCGGTTTTGGGTTTGGGGGTGAAAGTTTCAGCAGGACAGCTTTAGTCATGTTGTGGATTGGGGTGCAGCACAAGCGAGGTCAGAGGTGGCCATTTTGGGGAAGAATGTTTAGTTCAATAAAAAAAAAAAGACCTTTACTTTGAAATCGAGCCCATCTCACAGGGAGAAGCCATCCTCTCAGCATTTAGGACGGGAAGTGGCTCAGTCTGGAGCTCTTACCAATGGCCCCTTAGAGAGGCCTCCAGCCCCTCTGGGAGATCCTGTTAGAAAGCAGATGAGGAGCAAGGAATGAGTTTTTCCAGCTGCTCCTAAGGGTCAGGAGCAAGGCACAGGGGAAGGGCAGAGAGAGTGATGAGCTGAATGAGTTATTGGCTTGTTAACTGGGAGAGGCAGGCTGGCCTGGTAGAAGCCTGGGACTTGCAATCATACGTCCAGATTTCTGCTCTGTCAGTTACCAGCTGGTGGCCTCAGGAAGGTGCCTAACTTCTTTGAGCCACCCTTCCCTCATCTGTAGGATGGGCACAATGGCTGCTTTCCATCCTGGTGGGAGGATGTGTGCAAAGCCCAGTTTCTGGAGCGTATGGAAACTAATAACGTGTTGTTCTTAGTGGGTGCAATTCTAGAACATCATCTAGGCCAAACACATGTCTAGAGAAGAGAACTTGCTGTTTTTCAAAGCAGCTTGGATTTGGTAAGTGAGGAGACTGGGCTGCGCATGAACATGGTGTGTGTGTGTGTGTGTGTGCGTGTGAGATGGGAGCAGCTAGGTTGTTGCCAAGCATGCAGGTGACCACGATGGTGGCAAGAAAGAGGAAGAAGCATAGTGGCTGTGAACTTAGAGCTGCCACAGGGAGACAGGTAAGATGTGGAGGTGACAGCTGGGTTTGCAGCGAGGCCCAAGTGAGATTCTGCTGTGGTGGCTCAGTGGAAGAACTTTCTAGGGAGTGCAGATGCCTGTAGGGGCCTGCCTTTCCGAGGCTCTGTTGGCTCCCTGTGCAGGGGGTCGCCAGGTAAAACCAAGTGAGCTTCCTTGGGAGGCTGATGGCAGGCAGGTGGGGCCAGGTCTGGAGGTGTCACTGGCTTCCTGCTTGTCTTTGCTTTCTCAGGCTCTCTGTGATCAGACTCACCTTCTCCCAATCCTGTGTACTCCTGGCTCCCCCCAACTCTCAGCCTATCTCCTCTCCCGTGCCTCAGATACTCAGGTGTCCTTCCCTGGAATGTCACTCAGTCCCTCTTGCTGTGCAGATCTGTCCGTTTAGGCCCCAGCTTGAGCCCCACTCCTCATTCCTCATAAATGGCATAGCCCACCCTACTCTCTTCTATTCAGAATGTAGACAGCTCACAGGAAGCAGCGCCACCATATGATAACATTAGTGTCCCCAAAGGGGTCCTTTCCAGCCGCGGGTCATGCTCTTTACCTGTTTATGCCTCATGTGACCCCTATGAGGTTGACACAGCAATAGTCCCCACTTTATAGATGAGGAAACTGAGACTCCATGAAGATTTCACTGAAATAGTCTCTAGTTGGCTAGTTTCCAGATTCTTTCCTGTGTGAAAGATGAAAGTCATTCAGGGCCAAGGCCACGTGTCGGCCTTGCAGCACTCTCAGCAGTGAGCCATGCCCCGTGCATTCCTGCTGGCTGGACATCTGTTGTAAAGAGGCCCCGGCTTTTTGGGCCTCCACATGGGCTTGGGGGTCTTGGAGCTTGGCTGGGAAGCACCCCGCCCATTGATCAATTGACAGGTTTGAGTTGAGGCAGAGCCTGAAGCTGAGCCCCTGGCCTAGGGGCCTGCCCTGCACGTCTCACCAGTTTCTTTTCTCCTTTCCTCCACCAGGGAACTCAACGGCAACAACATCACTCGCATACATAAGAACGACTTTGCGGGGCTCAAGCAGCTGCGGGTTCTGTGAGTATGGGGTGCTGCCCCCTCTCCATTCATAACCTCCCTCCCACCCCCACCCTTGACAATGCACTGTGGGTCCAAGGCAGAGCCCTGGCTGTGGATTTTAGGGCTGCAGGGTTGTAGGCTTGTAGGCCGTATGGGCCCCTCCCTGTGGGCACCCTGGAACAGGTGGGTGGAAGGGAGGGTGAGTCCTGACCCAGAGCAGCCACTGTCTCCCACATGGCTGAAAAATTGAGCACTGCCTAGTCACCAGTGGTTGCTGCCTGGTAGGACCTGCCCTGGGCAGATGGGGCTGTCTTGTCCACTGGTTCTCTCTTGGGGTGAGGGATGACCAAGTGACTGTGAAGGATTTTAGGTCTCTGACTTAATTTGTTCAGGCTGCCGTAAACCTTTGGAAAGGCCACGGATCTTGTGGCTGATCTACTCTGGGTTCATCACTATCCAGGGCTGGACAGGGGTCTCTGCTGCTCCAGAACCCACTGACTTTTGGCTCTTTCCCAGGCTCCAGGAATCTTTTCTGAGCCTGAGGAAACCTCCCCCAAGCATGTCCCCCTCCCCCACCCAGGTGTCCAGTAGGAGCTCCTCGATAATGTAGGCTTTTGGAAACAAAGTGGAGGCAAAGAAGTGTGTAGTGGCAGCTTCTGCCCCTTGCCCTGTCCCAAACCTCATCTGAGGTCCATGTAGGAGCACATAAGCCACCTGCTCAAGAGGAGAGCAGGGAAAATGCAGGGAGAGAAACATGCTTGACAGACTCAAAAAATTACCGTGCAACAGGCGATCTGTTGGTGAAAACTTCTGCCTGCCAGCTGGATGCTCTAGGTTTCAGGGTGCGTTGGCGGTGAGGAGATGCAGAGTCCCACGGAGCCAGGTGGTTCAATTGGCAGCAGATGGGGCCAGGCGGAGTGGGGGTACAGGCAGAGGGGGTGTCGTCTGCCAACTGCAGAGTATGTTTGCTGCATGTGTGGGCTTTGCCCAGTTGGCACAGGCTGCCCTGCCCTCCACCCCCCTGCTGCCGCTGGCCCATCCTCTCTGCTCTACTTCTTGGAAACACACCCTCTGGGCCAAAGAGGGCACGCGTGCCAGAAGCCCAGAGCCAGCCCCTGCCGCCTGCTGCCTGGGTCTGGGCTTCCCCAAGCATGCCTTTGGAACGGTGACCTGGTGCTCTGGTGCCCTGTGGCTCTCTGCCATGCAGGAGGCTTCACAGGGCTCGGCATGGGTCTGGGGCTGGAACTGAATCTTGCTGTCACACTGGGTGTGCAGAAGAGCCCCTGGCAGGAATTTGCAAAGTTGTGAGGAAATTTGGTTGGCTCAAGCCAGGACTCGGGTCTGCGTGCGTCTTGGGCTCTGCTCTTATTTCACTCCCTTGTGCCAGCTGTTTCTAGGCGGCCTTGTCCAACATCCAGTAGCATCCTCGTCTCTTTGTTCCCCCAGGCAGCTGATGGAGAACCAGATTGGAGTGGTGGAACGGGGGGCTTTCGATGACATGAAGGAGCTGGAGCGGCTGTAAGTATCACTGGGGGCAGTTTAGGAAGGCAGTGGGGGCTGACCCTGAGGGGACACAAGCAGGTTGAGCCTGGTGGCAAGGAGAGGGTGCTCAGGGACATGCCTGCATGCCCGGCCTGCCTCCTGCCTGCTGAGGGGAGCCATGGACTACTGCAGCCATGGAAGTGGTCACAGCATCATTGTGAGATCATGGTGTAGAGGAAACTGGAGAGTGTCCTCACCCCACATTCTCAATATGGCTATCTTTGTTGTTTTTCTACGAAAATACATTATGGCAAAAAATCCACACAGTACAGAGGAAATGAGACTTCTTCCTATGAACTCAGACCCCAGGCATAGCCACCATTCATTGATTGTGTGACCTTAAGGAAGCGATAACGTGCTGAGGGTAGTGTCTGGAGAGCCCCAAGGACCACCTAAGGAGCTATGTTTCGGGTGCTCAGGGCCATAGAAACTGGAAGGTGGAGACGTTTCTAATTTGCATGGTTTGTTCTTTACAGGGCTTTTAAGTTTGGAATGGGTCTTGATCAATTTTTGCATTTCAGGTTGGCAATAATGGAAAAAAAGGTATGTGGTGTGGGGGGCGGGTGGGCATGCACATTCAGGGTGGTCACCGGTCTCACTTTTCTGCAGTGTTTTGGCTGTAGGTGTCAAGAACCCTTAAAATTCATGCCCTTTGAACCAGAAATAATCAGAGACGTGGCTAAAAATTTATGTCAGGATATTTACTGCACGTTATTTAAATACAATAAAAAACTGGGAACAGCCATTCTGGTGGAGACATAAGCTATCAAATCACACTTTGGAAGAATAAGTAAGGCCATCGGAATGAACTCAGTGTAATGTTAAGTGGAAAAGGCAGGATGTGACGTTTGTGTCAATAAAATCAACTTGTATGTGTACAGAATAGAGGAGGAGGGAAAAATTGAGACTATTAACTCATTGCAGTAAGTGGTGGGATAACAGGTACTTTAATTTTATTCTTTATGCTTTTTTTAAATGGATTTTCTTACAACAAGTTTATAATTATAATTATAGCTACTATTGATTGTTTTACTCTATGTCAGGCACCAAGATAAGCCCTTTATCCCATCCCTCCAATATCTCGTTTAATCTCTAAAACAACACTGAGTCAGTGGATTCTTATAGATAAGAAACAGAGAGGTGCAGAAGTTAAGGCACTTGTCTTATTAAGTGATTATTAAGTGATTACATGGAGGAGAGAAGATTAGAACCGGACCATTTTTTCTCCAAAGCCTGAGCTCTTAATGACTATGCCCCAATACCTCACTTTTCTCTTTTATGTCAAAGTAAATAAGGAATTAAATAAAAGGGAAAGGATGTGGTAGTCTCATTGCCTTGTCCCAGCCTGGAGAAAAATCGAGGTGATCTTTCTTTGGCCTTCCTCATCCAGGCCTAAAACAGAACGATAAGAAGCCCAGAGCTAAACAGATGTTTAGTCCTGTGTTTGTTTTCTTTAAAAGGCTCAGAACAAAATACATACTCATGACCTGTCTTGGAGGGGCTGATTTGGACCTAACCCATTCTGGCTTCAGCTCTGCTGCTGCCATGCCCTGGAAGAGGAGGAAAGGTGGGCAGGTGATGGAGACATCACCCAGTGGCCCACATCATACCTGCTGCTGCCACCCAAACCTAGGCAGGGCCCTGCTTTTGAGTCACAACTTATCACTGTAGACTTTGTCTCTTCTCTCCTCTTCCAGTTCCTTTCTCTGTGACTGCTTTGTCCCTGGGGCATCCTGTGCAGACACCCTCTCCTCTGACCTGTCAGGACTGGTGGTGGATCAGTTAATGATAAAAGTTGAATTAGTTGGAGAGTCATAAATATCATCTATACTCTAAACATTTCATTTTAAATGAAAACATATAAGTGTGCATTTATTGACCCTCTCCCTCCTTCCCCACTTTTTTTTTTTTTTTTTTGCTAAGGCCTTTCTTTTTATTATGAGATGCTAATTGAAGTTCTGTATTGTTTTTCTTGCCTAAACCACACACTTATACTTTCCTTATGATTTTTGGTTTTGGTTTCTTTAAGGTGGAGTGAGATTTTTAAAAGGCCCTTGGAAGCAATTTGGGTGGAGAATTTCGAGTTTCTTTTATGACCCTCTTGCCCCCATTCTTTATGTAATCCAACAGCCCTTTGAGTAGCAGCTTTTCCTTTTATTGACTCTTTCTAAAGCATTCAGCTTAGTTTTCATAGAAATGACTCTTTTTACTGTGGTATTTTGTTTATTTATGTAACAGTTAATTAAATTATATAATTATAATTATAAGTACCTCTGGCTAAACAGGTTTGGGAACAGACATAACTGGTTCTTGTAAGCAGTTAATAACTCGAGTGCAGAAGCAGGAGTGTGTGGTCTGCCTAGCCGTTAGGATTGGTGTGCCACGGGCGTCAGTCGGTCTGCCCTTGGTGGGAGGCAGTGCTCAGTCACCCTCAGCTGGCTGAGTCGGGGTTGGTATGTAAAGTGGAGGAAGCCAGGATGGGGAGCTGGGGAAAGGCAGGCTTGAGAACCCCACTTCTACCACTTGGAGGTGACTTTGGTGAAATCAGTCATCTCTGAACATCCTAGTTCCCCCAGGTATCAAAGAGACAGTGCAACAGAGTCAACAAACATGTCCTGAGCACCCATTAAGAGCCAAGCCAAGTGGAGAACTGGTGGTGGTGAAACCTTCCTCAAGGTGTTGTTGCAAGGAGGGGTTGGGAGGGTATGTGCATGAATGTAAGGCCTTGTTACACATGCAAGAGAAGGAAACCCACCTTTTTATTCTTCTGTCCCTCTGATGGTAAGGCAAAGCCTATGAAACATTTGTCTTGATGCCTGGCACATAGTGAGGGCTGCTAAGGACTGCTGGCCACTATTGCACTTCCTATTCTTAGCTATCTACAAGCCCCTCACCATGTGAGTCCCTCCTTTGGTACCTTTGGATTTTCCACTTTAAACTAGCTATCCAATCTCTTTACTTCTTAAGTGTTTTTCAGAAATTGAAGCCGGAAAAATGAGAGAGTCTTGGGAGACACAAAACAAAAACCAATGATTAGCAGGCAGTGAAAATACAGGATTAATTTATTGGACGAGGTTAAGGAACGTAGAGCAACCTGATGTCTACTCCTGTTGCTTTAAGGATTCTGTTGGTGGTCCCCTTTTTGTTTTCCAAGGCAGTGATGTGTTTCCCTAGGAGCTGGCCCTTTAGAGTATACTTCTTCCAGCTGGTCTAAAGGTGCAGCTCTAATTGTCTGTATATTGCTGGAAAATAGTACCTTTCTCACGTAGTAGATAAAGGGTGACCTCCTAGGGGGTTACCACAGACAGTTGCTTCTGGCCAAATAGAACTGTGTTTCTTCCTGCCTCTCAGCAAAAGAAAGCTTTGGCGTGGTTGGTTTATCGTTGTGTAGAACAGTTAAAGGAGATGGTTGTGTGAAACTTGAACTGTGCTGTAGACTGGGGGCAGGGGCTGCATTTTACATCAGTGCTTCTGTTACCTTGATGAACACACAGATCATTTGGGTATCCTGTTGAAAGGCAGATTCTGATTTACAAGTCTGGGGTAGAGCCTGGGATATTGCAGCTCTTACCAATTCCCAGGTGATGGCCCTGCCAGGTGGTCCTGTGGACCACAGCGTGAGTGCCAAGATTCCATAGTTTATAGGTATCACACCCCCCAGTGGGCCAGAGTCTTACATTTCCATGTTGGAAAAATTGTTGCCTAATAGTCACAGGGATGTAAGGTACAGCATAAGGAATATAGTCCATAATAGATAGTAACTGTATGGTGTTGGGTGGCTACTAAATGTATCACTTTTTAAGTTAAATAAATATCTAATACTATCCTGTACACCTAAAACTAACAGAATATTGAATGTCGACTATAATTGAAAAAGAAAGAAAGAATTCATGCCCTAAGGTGGCAAGATGAATCTGGTTAAACTTCACTGCCTTCTTAGGTCAAGTCCAGGTTCTTTCTGCATTAAGTCTTCTCATCAGGTCACATTCCAGAACCAGAGTTCCCACTCCTGCCTGTGTTTACAGTACGGAAAAGTTGTCAGTTCACCAACAGAGGAATTGAAAATGATGGACATACTATTCAGTCACTGACAATAAATGGGTTGTTCTCTATTATTTGACATGGAAAGACATCCACAAAATGCTGAGTCAGAAAAATGCAGGTAGCCAAATACTTTTTCTTCTATTATTTAAGGCTTTAAAAAAAAAAAGCATGCATTTTTATAAATAATAAAAAAATCAATAAAGCTATTTTCGTTTTGAAAAAAGACCTAAAGCATAAAATAAAAGGTAAATCATCACTGAGCCTAATGTGGGTGAAAGCAATAGAGAATCAGAACCACATGGCCAGTCCTATCCCATTAGGATAGATCTCACATTTCAAGTGCAGTCAGATATTCAGCTCACACACTGAGATAGTATTTGAATCAGTGCCTTGTAAATTACAAAGCATCTTGCAAATGCAAAACGCTGAGGAATATGGTAGCAAATAATGGGAGGGAAGATGCTCTATTTATTGCCTGCCCACTCTGTGTCAGGTGCCTGGTGAGGGCCTTTCACAAATATTCCGCTTGTATTCTCCCCAGGTGTTGGGTGGCAGAATTCTCACTTTATAGATTGAGAATCTGAGGCCCAGAGGAGGTGATTTCTCTCTGGTTACACAGTAATCCTAAAAGGGTTTTGGGATTTGAACCCTGGGCCTTCTAAGTCTGAATCCAGTGCGTTCTGAAAAGTCTTTTGGATTTCCTGGACAGCTAGGCAATTTCCAACTCCTCCTCTCTTCTCTTTTGCAGACGACTAAACCGGAACCAGCTGCACACGTTACCAGAACTGCTGTTCCAGAATAACCAGGCTCTGTCGAGGCTGTGAGTGACACTCTGCATCCAGAAAGCTCTCTCTGTGCTCTTATCATTCACCCTGTGGGTCAGTGGGGTCTGGATGACCTCTAACCATGACTCCCATACTCCTCACCTGGCAGGAATTGCTTAGGGCACCAAAGGCCAGGCCCTTTCTGTGGGAAGGTGCTGTGCGGGGCATTTCTCCATGGCAAGAGCTTGACAGAATCCACAGTTTATCCAGTTCCATGCGCTGTCTCTGACAGTGCCAGTGCAAGGATGCTTTGCAAGTGGGCACGCTTGTCAACCATGAGGCCTAATGTTTCGGAGAGGACCAGTCATTCACATTTCCTAGTGCCTTTGGTAACCTGCCTTGGGTTGAATTTTTACTCATCTAACAAAGGTTGAATAGGTCGAATAGGTCTTTCTTGGACCTATTTCTTTTTTCAGCTCGGGTAAGGAGGACCATAAGCTTATTAACCACAGTGTAATATCATATTTTTATTTGTTGTAAATGTACTTCTTTCAGATTTTAAGGGTAGTGGCTAATTTTGCTGCTCCATGATTTGCCAAATGTGTCTGTAATTGTTCTACCATATATCTCATTCTGTGGGATCTTGGGTTGGACAGGACCTTAGAGATTAAGAAATCTCTTCTGCAGCTCCTTAGCAAATGACCCTTCAGTCTTTGATTGGCTACCTCTAGTGATGAGGAGTTTCCTATCTCCCTGGCGATCAATTCTATTATTGGACAGACCTGAATGTTAGAAACATTTTCTTAATTTCAAGCCCTAAATCTACTTTCTAATATTTATGTTTTTCCCAGCTTGATTTCTATATGTACTTAAGATGATTGTATATTCTTGTTAGAGTTTTGAAGGGTCATCAGGTTTTTGAATTTTGAGTTGGGAGGATTTTTTGCCCGCTTGGCAGTTGTTATTAACAACCTGAAAAGCCACTGTGTGCCCAGCAAAGCACTATGTGAGATGCTGGGGCTGCCCCCTCTTTCCTGAAGAAGCTTGTGGGATAGTACCTAGGTGGAGGAAGAAGCAGTAAGTGATGCCGGTAAGACTGAGGGGTAGCGGGTAGGTGGGAGGTGGTACCCTGTGCTACCTGAGGGCTGAGGGGCCAGTTCTTTCCACCTCTGTCATGATTTCAGACCTCCTGATAAGCCCTATGGTCTCCGGGCAGCTACAGAATTTGTCACTGATTCTGCCTTCAAATTTCTGTCTTTAAGATGGAACTCTAATTTTTAGTGTGTTCAAATGGTCTCTCCAGTCACTGCCTATGCCTTCCTCCTCCTGGCCCGGAGGCCTCTCCACAGTGACCCTCAGTGATGATCCTTTCTGCTGGTCTTTGCCACCCTTGGGCTGGAGCCGGGCCTTCTCCTTCAGTCTGCCTGTAACCCGGTGCCAGGAACACACAATGAGTGTTTCTCTTTACTTGACTACTGAAGGCACAAGACCCTTTGCAATAGGTGCATCCGCCTTGACATCTCTTTAAACTGTGGTCCATGTGCTGGCCCCTGAGGTCCGTGCTGTTACTGGTCCATGCAGACAGCCATCCTCACCCTGACTTGGCCCCAGCAGCTCCTGTGTTCTCCCCTATCCTTTCTCACAGCTGGTTCCTGCAGGGGTTATCACAGCTCTGTCTCTTCAAAAATTCATCCTGAGAGTCTGTTCTCTTGGTCTCCATTTGTCCTTTTCTTTTTCCTTCTCCTAACCCTTCTTAGCCTTTTAAGCTGTTGTCCTCACTTTCCCGGCATTATTTGCCTGCTTGGGTTCCCTTTCCCTCGGCCATGCTGATCCACTGCCCTGTATCATCCAGGGTTCAGAGCATATGCATAGTGGATGATTGCCAAGCTCTGGATGCCTGTTTGACCTCCCTCATTTATTTTATTTTGTTTAAAATTTATTTATTTAAAATTTTAACTCTATTAAGGGATAATTGACAAATAAATTTGCTAGCTATTTGAAGTTTGTACTTTGTGGTGATTTGAGACATGTATACATTGTGAAATCTAGTTAATTAACACATTTATTTGTCACCTCATATGTTTATCTTTTTTTTTTGGTGAGACATTTAAGTATTACTCTCTCAGTAAACTTCAATTATATAAACACAGTGTTATCAACCATAGTTACCACGTTATAGATCCTTAGACCTTATTCATCTTATAGCTGAACGTTTGTACTCTTTCACCAACCTCTCCCTGTTTCCCCTAGTCTCCACATCTCTTACGATTTCACATATAAGTGAAACCATGCAGATTTATCTTTCTCTGGCTTATTTCACTTAGAATAATGTCCTCAAGGTCCATCTATGTTGTCACAAATGGTAGGATTTTTTTCTTTCTCATGAATAATATTTTATTCTACAGTATATGTAAACACACACATATCTACACACACACCACATCTTCTTATCTATTCATCTTTACCCCACCTCCACCCCATTCTATTGCCCTGACTATTTGGCATTCCAAAATATCTCTGTTAATTCTCCCGGTTGGTCTGGCTGCAGAGCACTTGGGTGCTCTTGGTTATAGAAACAGAACCCCCACAAAGGCTGATGACAGTAAGGGTGGGGTGGCGTGATGGTAAAGGCACAACCAGCAGACTTACAGGCTCCCCAGGATAGGAAGTAGGTCACAGCTGGGACAGGGAGTGTGAGGGATGTTTCTAACTCTTCCTGAATATCTGCTTTACTGCTCCATTCCTCCCTGCAAACCGGTGTCCTGGGCTTATAGGCAACATTTCAGTTCAACCGTGACTTTGATTGGCCACAGTGCGGATTCCCTTCTGACTTTCTGTGACCTTGGATCTCAGATCCCTACAGTGTCTCAAGTCCAATTCCAGATTTCTGGAGAAAGAATCTGGTTGCCCCATCTTAGGTCATGAACTCTGTTGGGGGATTGTGGGATCACCTGGTACAGTCATACTATGGAGCCCACTCTTCCTCCAGGAGCTGGAGGTTCCTAAAGGAACCCACATTCCCATAGGAGGTGGGGTAAGAGGATGGCAGCGTCTGGCCTTTCTGGTCTGTTACTTCTTGACCTTCCTTCTGCTGTGAGGGATCTAGTTACTAATCTTTTTCATCTGGAGCAAATCATGGACTTTCCTGAAAAGGCTATTATACTAAATCAGCATGAAAACAAGTTTGTGAGAGACCAAATGTGCAGGGTAAGGTGTGGTTACAAAGTATGTCAGGTGGTGTGGTCTGCGTTTTAGTTGCTTTTGTCTGTGAGGCTTTCAGTAGTTAAAGCCCTATAACTGGTTATTCTTCATTAATATTTCCCCTGGTGTTGGGTTGGTCTGTCCATTTCTTTCCTTATGCGGGACCTGTGGTCCAGAGAGGTGATTTGCCTTGGACCACAGAGCAGTTTGGTGATAGGGTTGGAATTAGATGCTCGGCCTTCAAAGGTCCATAAAGAGCCTGAAAATGGGCATAAACCTTGAGCTAGAAATCTCATGTTTGGAAAGCAATCCTGGGAAATAAGAATACGTGAGCACAAACCTGTTCTCTGTGGCATTATTTAGAATACTATAATAAATAACATTTCCTTATTGAAATGTCAAATATTAAAAAGAATATAGAAACAACTCACATGTCTAGCCTCTGGGGAATGGTTAAGTAAATTATGGTATAAACTTGATGGAATATTTATACAATCATCAAAAGTGGCCTTTATGAAAGACATAAATTAATGCAGATAAATGTCTGTGATATCAAAGGCCAGGATGCAAAATTGTACTGACGATATAATCACTAAATAAATCACTCTAAATAATGCACAGTAAATGACTACAAAATGCCAATGAGGGTTGTCTCTGGGCAACTTCTTCCTTTGTATTTACCAGATGTTCTATAAAAAGCATGCATTATTTTTATGTTAGCAGACCTCCCAATTTTTATAAGCCATGAAAACCCTCTGTAGTCTGAGTTAAAGTGAGTGCTAGACCCATGATGCTGGAGCTCTTCCTCGAACCCCAAGGAGTCCTGTTCGCTCTTCTATCGGATGAAGATAATGCCTACTTCACAGGCTGTTGTGGAGATTAAAGCGAGGTGTAACCCGCTTTCACGTCAGGTGTAAACTGTGACACATAGTAGGTGCTGAGGAAATGTTAAGTAAATCCATACGGAAATTGCTCCAGAGGGCAGCAAACCTGTTTCAAGAGGTGGCGCCACAGCCCCTAAATTGACCCTACACTCTCACTCTGAGCGTTTATCTGCTGTCAGTGTCTGAGCCGCCACCCCCGCTGGTGGTTTACCCTCACCTCTCTTAACTCAGAACCACTCCCTCACTTTACAGGGACCTCCCCCCGAAAGTACACCATGAGAGGCTTAGGTGTACCTTAGGGGGCACCTGAGGAGGGTGGAAGGCAGCTGGCTTGTGTGCAACCAGCAGCTGGATTGTGGCTTGGGACGACCATTGCACAGGCTTAGGAGGTTGGCGAAGTGAATCTGCAGGCTCAGAAGGTTTGACATGCCCAAGGGGCTGAACCAAATTTGAACTTTGGTCTGTCTGAGGCTAATGCTTATCCTTCCAGAGCTTCCATCCACCCTGCTACTCACCATCCATCTACCTCCTGTACCCTCTACCTCCTTATGCACTCATCCATCTATCTAACCCTCAGCCCCATCTACCTACCTATCACCCATCCTTCCTCCCGCTCATCTGTGCTCCCACTTACCCATCTACTAATCCAACAATCAACCACTTACATCCCTCTGTCCCCCATTTCCTCCCACCCACCCATCTGCTTGCCCACTCACTCTTCTACTCATTTACCCACCAACTCTTTACCCACCCAGCTCCCCACCCATTCTCCCTGCCCTTATCCATCTACCAACCTACCTATACACCTACTGTGTACCCAACTCTCCCCCAACTCTACACCCATCCTGCCACCTCCATCCCCCTCCCCACAGCAAACCTCCCCCCACACCTTCTGTCTGCCTTCCCACCCACCCATTCACCCAGCAGTTACCCAGAGCTTCATATGGGCACTGTTCTAGGTGCTGAGAACACTTGGGGTGATGGCTATGTGAGAGAGACTGGTGGGGCACTGCCTCTCTGGGAGGTGATGGTTTGAGAGCTCTTTGAGGAGAGCTCTCTGACAGGTGTCTGCCATTTGACCTACCAGCAGGTTGGAATGAGAGGAGGGGAAAGATGCTTGACTGGCTGGACCTTGGTCTCCTATTGGGGGCGGTTGTACCCTGGAGGCAGGTAACCTGGATTTGGGGTTAATTAGCCTCATCACCTGAGGATGTGGAGATGATGTTTTATGAATGGTCACAGGGGTCAGGCATGTTTGAACCTGAATTCTTCTCTTATAGCAGCAAAACCCAGTCTTCACACATGTTCAGGTGTGGAGCACAGGTAGTGTCAGCCCCCAATGCCTCTGTCCACCCAGGTGTGGGAGAGGGCTCTTTCTCCGCCTTGTGATCCCTCTTCTTGCTGGTTGCCTTCTCTTCCTCATCCAGAGCCGCTTCTCTGGACTTCTTTTTAGCTTTGAAACCAATATCTGTCCCGACAAGATCAAGCCTTTGTGTCTGTGCGGGGCCTGAAAGGGGTGCGGGTGAGTGATTAAGGGCAGCCCAGGGCATTCATTTCCCCTTATTTATATCCCGGCTGGAAGGACCAGGATAACTCATTAACAGGGCCTTGGTGGCCGGAGAGAGAGGCGAGGGTGTGATATTCCACAGGAGCCCTGTTGAAGAATGCCTGACCTTGCTGACCTCTTCTCGAGCTGGGTTTAATTAAACTGTCAGCACTGGTCAGAAGAACAAAGCCTCCCTTCCCGTCTTGGTCCCCAGCCCCCATCAGAGGCAAGAGGGCATTCTGTGCTGAAATGAAGAGCTGTTGAAAATGGATGTCTTGCCTCCAAGAGAAATTACCCGAAGCAGGAAGGTGACCTCGATATTGTGACACATCCACTCCAGGCAGCAGATCTGTGGAACTGAACCAGCCAAGGACCCTGAACATGAGGGATGGGGTGCCCCATGGCCACCCCTCTCTCTGTCTGGGTCTCCTTCCTGCCAGAATTGCTGCCTTAAGATGGTGTCTCTCACACTTTTCCCAGAAAGGAATTTCACAAACTTTGTCTCATAAGATATTAAGGCTGTGAGATGTTTCTGGCATTAATGATAGAAAAAAGCTCCCCTGGTTAGCTAGTTTGGGGGAAGTGCTGGGTCAAACAGGCTTCTTAGTAGGGGGACTTTGCAACCCCTTTAATCTGCGCTTGTGCATTATAAAACCCGCAGCGGACATGAAGGGTGTTGCATTGCCCAAACTGATTTACCTAAAAATCTCAAAAATTTTTTAAAGAATTACCTAGATCTTGTGGGTCTTGTAGGTAACTTCCTGGGGTCTCAGACAACAAAGATCTGAGCTGAGACTCATACCCAGGTCCCGGACCCCACACCCATCCATCCACCCCTAAACCATCAGTGTGCCGGAGTCGACTGGGGGAGATTCAGATTCTAGAGCACCGTCATCTGAGCTTCTGAGTGAGCAGGTGTGAAGGGCCCAAGAATCTGAATTATTATCAAGCCCCTCTTAATCTGGTTCTCGCTTTGAGAAGCCATGCTCTTCAGCACGCTTAATGAGTCTCAAGTGGGGACCCCTCTTCAGACAGAGCCCTTGTTTGTCTCTGCCCAGCCTGGTTCTGGTCTTAGAGCCACACGAACAAAGACCTTTCCGAGGGCAGAAGCTTCCCCTCCCGCAGAGGCGCAGAGAACAATTTGAGGATTATGAGTTGGCAATTATGGAGCACTCTGGATTCTCAAAGTGCTTTCCAATCATTACATCTGTGCCTGCTGTCAAGGCTTGAGTGAAAAAGGCTAGCGTCCCACTGGGCCGGCCTGGTTGTGTGAGAGGGCGGCCAGCCCAAGATTGACACCCCGCGTGCCAGACGGGGCTGACACGCCCAGCATGGATTAATGTCCTAACTGCGGCCGCTGTCCTTCACAGCCTCTGGCTGCCTCAGAAGCACTGAAGTCTTCACAAACGTGGACAGCCAAGGGAACCCAGGGCCTGGAGGGCCCTGGAGGGCAGAGCAGTCGTTAGGTCACCCCCAGAGAAGGCACCCCGTTGGGGACCTTTTATAGAGGCTCAAAGGGATGAAAAGCAGCCAGTCATCTCCTACAGCATTACAAAAATTAGTATGGAACAAACTGAATTCATGGGCGCCGAGAAGATTCTGAACAGAGAGGAGTGCATGCAGGAGGGGGCTGATGTGAATAACTTTAAGGGGAGTGAGGATTTCTTAAAAACTATTCCACAAATTGTCTCAATAATTTTGCTATGATATTAAACATTTGGAAAATAGAGAAAAGCAAAGAAAAATAAGGCAAATGTCAATATCCAACACAGACCCTCAAAGCCCTGAGCCCAGAAATCAGAGAAGGGCCAGAGGACCTGCTGACCCCAGACGAAGAGCAGAAACTGTTTACTCTCCTCCCAGGGACAATGTCTGCCACCAGGAAGACATGTTTGCTGGCCCTGCCAAGCCCACTTGTGCTGGGGAAACAAAGATGGGTAGACCTGGGTCCTGCCCAGCCTGGTAGGGGAACAGAGAAAAGGGTTATGAGAAACGTGGGGGCTCCCCATCTCCAGATGCTTAATGTAATCACATCTGTAAAACCCCTTTCGCCATGTAAGGTAACAGACACAGGTTCTGGGATTAGGAGGATGTCTCTGGGAGTCATTACACTGTCTACCACACTGTGTCTTCCCTTTGAAGAACCATAACCCTCAGTGACCAGAAGGCCTGCCCAGCCCCTCCCTGCCTGGGCTCATGGAGTTATGCACCCACACCGTCTTGGCTCCAGGAGCCCAGCAAAGCCCAGTGCCTCAGGGCAGCTCTCCCAGTTCTTCCAGATTGTAGAATCTTTCCAGCTCCTTAGCATTGAGTCCTCTCTTCTCCTATGATCGTGAGTGAGTAATGATTAGCTGTGGGGCTCTGAGCACCCTACTTAACCTCTCTGTATCTATTTCCCCATCTGTAAAATTTGAGGGGCCATTATTAGGATTAGGGGTGATTTGTATGGAGGACCCAAGACAGGTGCTATGAATACCATTGTCAACCAAAGCATCATGCTGGGAGCGATGGAGAGGGTGGGTGAGCATGCCCCATCTAGCCAGTATCCCTTGGATGGTTAGGGCAATCTGCTGTCCTAGAAGTCTTTATGGGTTGCCCCAGGCTGATGGGCTTCTCTGGCTCCCCTTCCCTCGCAGCCTCAGCAGGAGGTTCCAGGCTAGGAGGGAGTGAGTGTCCTGGTCGCCTCCTTGTCTCTGAGTAGGGCCTAGCTTCAGTCTTCTCTGTGGGAGACAGAGCTTCTTATCTCCTTTTGCGTCTTGCCTCAGCTCACTGGATTGAGCAGGCAGTTTAGCCTGTTGCCTGAGAGTTTTGCTCATGTAGTCTTCTCTTTCTTTGGTTTTATAGATGAAAAATAAGGTAGCAATTTCATATGGATGGAAGAATTTCTACAGCATCTTTCTCTGAATGCGTTCCTTGGGAGCTGACTATAACGTAGGGATCTCTATTAGATTAACTTGGCATGAACATTAACATGAATTACAAGTCATTATGTTTAAATTTGTGATTTATAAGTGCAAGATTTAAAGAAAGAAACACTCAGATATGACAAATTACCTTCTTTAATTCTTAATTGATATTGATCTCTGCTTAATCTAAACTTTAACGTTGAGCCTCAGCATCGAAAATCCTTCACAGAAGAACATCCACATGGTTTTATGACTTTGGGACTTCATGTTACCTTGGCATCAGAAGTCCATAGCTGCAGCAGATGTTGTCACATGTAAATAGGGGACTAGTATTGACATTCCAGAAGGTTCCTCAGCTTTTTCTGATGTACCTGTAGCTGGGTTCTGCTTTTTTGAAACCTAAGTTCCCATTTGTCTTTCCCAGTTTTAGGCTGTCCTGCCACTTGTCAGTAATGGCTTTTAAAAAATGGTGATTAAAAACACATAACATGAAATTTACCATCTTAACCATTTTTAAATATACAGTTCAGTAGCGTTAAGTATATTTACATTGTGAAACATCTCCAGAAAGTTTTCATTTTACGTGTCAAAAACTCTCCATTTTCTGGGTATTAACTCCTTATCAGATATATGATTTGCAATATTTTCTCCCATTTCGTGGGTTGACTTTTCATTCTGTTGTGTCCTTTGATGCTCAGCATTTTTAAGTTTGATATAATCTCATTTGTTTATTTTTGCTTTTGTTGTCTGTGTTATGTCCAAGAAATTATTCCCAAGTCCAATCTCATGAAGCTTTCCCCTATATTTCCTTCTAAGAGTTTTATAGTTTTGGGTCTTATGTCTTTGATCTGTTTTGAGTTAATTTTTAAATATGATGTAAGCTAAGGTCTAGCTACATTCTTTTGCATGTGGATATATAGTTTTCTGAACATCAGTTATTGAAGAGACTATTTTCACCGTTGCCAAGTCTTGGGACCTTGTCAAAGATCATTTGACCATATAGGTGAGGGTTTATTTCTGGGCTTTCTATTCTATTCCTTCGGTGTATTTGTCTGTCTTTATGCTAGTATCACACTGTTTTGATTATTATATTTTTATAACATGTTTTGGAATCAAGAAGTGT
This sequence comes from Cynopterus sphinx, assembly GCA_030015415.1. NCBI lineage: Eukaryota > Metazoa > Chordata > Mammalia > Chiroptera > Pteropodidae > Cynopterus > Cynopterus sphinx. The sequence continues at coordinate 21,956,627 of CM057382.1, forward strand.
GAGTCCTCCAACTTTGTTCTCCTTTTTCAATATTATTTTGGCTATTTGGGATCCTGTGATGGATTTTTACTTATAAACACGAGGGACCTGTCACAGCATAAAAGAAGGTTTGATTACTTACATCTTTGGATTGAAATGGGACAAAAATCATCTATTCTAGCCTCCACTTAGTGATGGGGAGCTCACTACCTCACAGGATGGCCAGTTTTGTTGGGGAGTAGCTCCGATCATTAAGAATCCTCATCCTAACCTTAACCTGTTTTCCTGGCATGTTTATCCAGTGATCTTGGTGTTGCTCTCTAGAATTATACTCAGAGCAAGGATATGTGCTAAGGTCAGCCCTTTAACTGGTCGTTATCTTTGACAGATTCTTCAAGGGACCATGTCTTCAGGGACAGATCTGCAACACTTGTTTGTAAGAAGCCATAGAGCTAAAGCTATCTTTAAGTGACGGTCTATCCATGGTATAGATTCTTTCTAAGGTTCAGCACTCTCTCCATTGTTCTATCCCACATATCCCATGCAGCTTGGTGAAGGAGTGCCCAGGACTTCATTCTCCTACCCGTTTGGCCTGGTCTGCTGGTGTACTACTCCAGAGGCTTTGGAAACAAAGAGCTATACCTGCTGGAAGTTGCTACAATTTAATAAACTAGGAATCCTTCAGCCAAGAGGTAGCTTTCTAATGTCCTCCCAGGAAGCCAGCCCTTATCAGATTTTCCTGTTTATAATCACCACCTCTCAGGAGGGACCAGTAAGGAGGAGGGGGTGTTAGAGGGCTAGGGAGAGAGTAGTCTGAGGGGCCCTGGGGGGCTTTTTGGCAGTGTGTGAGGGAAATGAGCATTGAGAGCCAGGACACTTCTGTTCTAGATTTGACTCTTCATCTGGCAAGTAATTAGTATCTTTGGACCCCGTTCTTTCATTTTTATTAATGAATTAGATGAACATACAGCAAGGAAACTCAGCACAAAACTGCAATGGGACTGCCATTATACCCCAAATGACAGAAGACTGAAAAAGATCTCCATGAATTGGGCTGGAATCAATGAGGTGAAATTAAATACTGATAAATATAAAGCTGATTTTGATAGAACTGAATGGGGGAGACCTGGTTTGGCAGCACTTGTTATGAAACAGGCCTGTGATTTTTCAGAGGATAAGTTGATCTGTGGTATGGTGGCGGAAAGAGTCAATATAGCCTTAAGCTGAATTAACAGAGGTAAGTAACCCTCTCCAGGGCAAGGGACTGACCTGTGCTAGTCTGTGCTGATTTGAGCACATCCAGAGAACAGTGTTCAGTACCAGGGTCTGTGTTCTGTTGTGGGTGGCTGAAGGGAGGACACTAAACATGCTCTAGAGGAGGGCGGCTAACATCAGGAGCCATGGAGGAATTATTTCATATGAGATACAGTCAAGGCACTGAGGCTGTTTGGTGTGATGAAAACAAATGTAGAGGAACTCTGAGATAATTTCCCTGTCTGTGTGAAGGGCTGTCGAGGACAAGGGAGCTTATTCCAGAAGCAGAACTGGGTATAGTGAGGAAGTGGATTTTGTTCTGTATGAGGCAGGCTTCTTGAAGAGCTAGCTGTAGAGGGGTGGGCTGCTCTGCTTGTCACCTCATCCCTGGTAGAATTCAAGGAAGGGCTGAATCTGAATTTGCCAGGATGTGTGCTGGAGATGCTTGGGGAGCCTGGATTTTATGGCCTCTGGGTGCTTTGAGGTGAAAAGTTGTTTAACCAGGGACATTCAGGACTTGTTAGCAGGCAAAAGGCCTGGTCCAAATGGCATTTGGGATGGACAATCAGCCTACAGACACAGGAAACTGGCAGACAACGGTGGGAGCCTGGAAGGCTCCTAGCGCCATTGTTGGAAGCCATCATTTACAGCAAAGTGCTTCCAGCAAACTGTGTAACAAATATTTACCAGATCTTGAATTCTGGCCCACATTTTGGAGTCAAATTTGGAACAATAAAAATCAACGAATAGCTAATTTGTGTCTGATCTGTAAGAAGACACAAAATGTTTGTCTTTAGGAAGAGTCTGGTCCTAGAGATGCTCAGAGGAGCCACTCTCCCTGACTCCCCACCGCATGGATGAGCAATGACTCATTTCTTCTTTGAAGTCAAGGCGTTGTCTTCAGAGCCTGGTGTTTGCACCCTCTGCTCTTTTAACAAAGGCCCTTCTGTGGGTAGATCTAGGAGGCCAAGCAGGGAAGGGTCAGAAAAGGAAGGTATTGACTGAATACCAATAAGAAGGGGAAGTGTGTTCACGAAGGATGAGGGGTGCCAGGCAACTGGGGGCCCACTCGTGCTGTGCAAACAGGGCGGAGAATGCCCTTTGGCGGGTGCGTTTTACTAAAGGCTCTGGGGCCTTGGAGGAGGCGGGAAGGGGAGACAGAGAAAGTGGAAATATTTCACAATGCAGAATTTCAGCTCAGCCCCTCGCTGGGGAGGGGCCGGTCAGAGAGCTGCGGGGTAACAAAGAGGCAGTGTGGGCTGGTGACAGTTAGGGGAAAACACATGGCAACTAATGGGGCAGTAATGGGTGGGGAGGAAACCTGGGAAAAGCTGGTACAAGAAAGCTGGCACATAAATTCTGGTGGCGTGACATCCCCCTTGGCAGGGGGACAGGAGCCACTCTTTCACCCGCCCCAAAGCCAACGGCAGAGATGTTTCCCGCTCCCAGGGCAGAGGCCAGGATGAGGGGATGACTAGAAGGGGGAAAGCCCCGCAGGGCCGGGCAGAGGACCAGGGGACGGAAAGGAGGAGGACAGCTCCATGCGTGAGTCAGAGCCGCAGCTGAGCTCCCGAGCCCGCAGAGTGCCATGGCACTGTGGGCCGCAGGACGGGTGGTTGGTACCACCCAGGGCACTCACCTGTCGGAGGCCTTGCTGGGCCCTCTCGCGGGAGTCCCCAGCGGGTCGTTGGAGCCAAGGGCCCAATGTCCCTTGTGCACACGGAGACCGACTCTGGTCCCTCTGCCCTGCAAGGAGGAGACTCCCAGCCCCCCTGGTTTCTTTTCACTGGTGCCGGAACTCTGCCCACCACTTCTCGAAGAATCCAAAGGGACATGTCAGGTCCCAGGAAGAACAGTATTTACTACCTGGGGGCTTTTGGAGGAAGCCATTTAGCAGTATTTGGACTTAATGGCTTTCACGAGGTTCCTAAACAACCAGGACCATTCCAGAGCCCGGAATGGTGATTTACCCGTGCAAGTTTTAATTTTCTGTCACAGGCCAGCCATTTTTGGTCAAGTAAATACTCTTTTCTTAGAAAACAAATCAAAGTAGCAAAAAAAATTTTTTATATATATATTTGTGTGTGTGTGTGTGTGTCGGTCCAGCTCTCCTCTTCAGAGGAAACATTTAGGAAAGAAGAAAGGGGACATATCTGTCCCCCCTCCCCCCAGGTGCAGATCTACAGTGTTATTAAAGGGTTGTCACATCTGATGAGGACACATTGGGGGCCTCTCCTCCCAGCCTTCTCCTGGCTGATGTTTGCAAAGCAGCAGCTGGTCTTACGCTCCTGGATACGTGCAGTTTCCCATGGTGAGTGGCCCTCTTAAAGGAGGCAGGAATTCCTGAGGTGGCCCTCCTTCTGAGTATCACTTTACCCAGCTTGGTGGTGGGGACCTGGGGCCTGGCTTTCCACTCTGGACGGACAGAGGGATGGATTCATTCATCCAACCAGCTTATTACAAGCCTGACTCGTGCAGTGATTTATTGGGCATGGGGACTATTCAGGATGAATTAGCTATGGTGTAAGGCTTGGCTAGAGTGATGACTGGTGGTTCTGTGGTTGCTGATTTCTCAATTGAGTTTTGGGCCTAAGCTAGAAGAATTTGATGGCTGGTTTCTAGCTGGCTTTTTCCTTCCCAGTGCCCATGGGAAAAAAATGTGAAAGAAAATGAATAGAATTGAAAAATCATATTTCTCAGGAACAAATACACATATATCAATTACACAGCTGTTCAAACATAAACTTGCCCATGCTATTCATCTTCTGTCTCAGATATTGAAATGGGGTCACTATACCTGGGCATCTGAATGTGTTATTCCTCTAAAGGCAACTGGAAAAAATAAACCAGTTTCCTACAAGTCATTAATTCCTTTGATGGGAAACAAAGGAAAAGAAATCACTTTCTCCAGATCCTTACAGTAAACTGTATGAGCAAAGGCCAGAACTCATTTATTGATGAATTTTAATAGCATCTTTCACAGCTAGCTATCCAGCCAAGAGACTTCATTCAGTTGTCCCTCTGGGAAGACTGTGGACAACTGATCACTTAAACGTTGACCACATACTGCAAATGGCTCTGTCCCCTTTGCTCCCTACAGGAGCGTGTCCCTTGCTGAGAAGCGCCATCTGTTGATAGTGAAGGTGGATGCAGGTGTCAGTTGTGCATCTCTGAAGGTGCAGGTGACCCAGAGGCCTGTAGTGGGGGAGGGGGGGCACTGTGCAGTATCCATTTGGACTTTCTATGTACCCTCTGATGCTGCTGAAATAACTATAGAGTTGAGGGTCAGGCATAACACAGAGGTTAAGAGTTTGGACTCTGAAATCCAGCAGCTCAGCTACCTAATATTTAGTGGATCTGGGCAAGTTGCTTAATCCTGCTTGCGCTCAGTTTTCTCATCTGGAAAAAAGGCATAATAAGGAACGACCTTAAGTTGTTGAGCAGGGACAACTGACCCACATTTTGTGTGGAGTAAACCGTCAAGGAACATTAAGCTGATATTTTTCTTGAAAGCTAAGTCTTTAACAGTAGGAAATGCAGGGAACAACAAGAGCAACAAACCAGTTGCATTTCCATTACCCGGTATCCAGCATCTTATCCTCATTCTGTAATTAGGCTATTTTAGAGCAAAATTTTCCAAAGGTGATTTTTTGATAATTTGTAGTTTTTTTTTTTTTTTTTTTGTTTCAAACAAAGGTAATTTGGGTAACCAAATGTTGCTGGCATTCTGGAAATTCAGTCTGGACAGCAACAATGTTAAGAGTTCTTTCCTGCAAGAGAAGTGAGTCATGAAGACTTAGTGCTTCAATACCTGATGTTTCCTGACAGAGAGGTTCTGTAAAAAATTCCCTTTGTTATTTAGGAGGAGGAAAACATTATTTTTAAAGAAATATGAATGATGTTTTTAAGGTTGACCATGGGGACTGGAGCTTAGTCAGCAAAAGGTTCCTTTTTCTTTTTTTTGACTTCACTGGGCATCCACTTCATCTAGGTTAGAAGGATGCTGGTCTTTACAGCTCATTTAACTCGGATTCGGGCTTTGTTAAGGCTTTGACAGTTATCGGTTTTGACTCTAACAGGAGGACTTGTCCCTATTCAATCTATTCCAATTCCTGACCCCATTGTGAATATCAGCTCGCACAGGGTGAGATACCTCCCTCCGCCACTGCCCCCAGGCACGTCACATCATGCCCTGAGGATGTGGTGTTGCTTTTTATACACCAAGAATGTGCCTCCAAATCTTGTGAGCTCGAAATTAGGGTCTTTGTTAACATAGGAACATCACTCCTTTCTGCTCATTTTGCAGCTTTAGCAGCCCTTCAGGGTGAGCAAATCCTGTCTGCCAGCACTCTGCCAAAGTCTAGCCGATCACTCAAGGAGATAGGTTGTTTTTTCATAATATTGTTTTATTAGTGTGACCTCATTCTTTATTTGTTACAATTGCCAAATGCGGATGCTAACACTTCAGGCTAGCCAGTTCAAGAGTCCCACCCGACATTAAATCTCATGATCACCCCCTAAGGACCCCAGAAATTCAGAAGCCCACCCAGGGGTCTTGTGTGTCTCACCGGCCATCATCCCTTCTTTACTCCTACCTGGGACATGGCATGTCAGTTCATGTTTTTTTTTTTGTTTTTGTTTTTCCCTTAAGGGCAGACAAAATAAGATTCTGTCTTAAGATGCCTAAGGGAAATATTTGTAGCTGAAGACCAACCCGGTCTCAGTCATTGCTGTTTTCAGAAACAGGAGGTAGGAAGCCTCAGTGGTGTTTAAATGTGCTCCTGCAGACCTCTCTCTCCACTTGGGTGAGCAGCCTCCCTGGGGCAAGCCCATCGCTGTGAGGCCAGAGTACACCATCAGGTATGTGCTGTAGAGAGGCAGAAGGTGCTCCTGAGCTGAGGTACTGCCTACGTCCTGCCTGGACGTCCCTCCGCTCGAGTTTCAGGCTTTGCTTTGCAAAGCCTTTCTGCCCAGCAAGAAACTGCTGCCCCCTTGGCATCCTCACTGGGGCTCTGGTTCCTGAGGCATCAAATTCGCCCCTGGCCTCTCGTTGCCGATTCCAGTTTGTCAAGGGTTTTCTGCTTTTCACTCTATACTTCTTAAGGGAATTCTACATGTAAGGCCAATGCTTTGGGGTTGTGAGAGAGGGCTTTGGGATCAAGTTCTGCTGCTGCCATTTCTAGCCATGTGACTGTGGACCAGCAATTTAACCCTCTGAACCAATTTTTTCATCTGTAAAATGGGGATAATAACAGACCTCTGCTGTGGGGTGGAAGTGAGGATTAAGGGAGGCAGTGCCTGGGTCTCTGTCAAAGTCAGCTTTATTGTGAGCAGTGGCTGTTCTGTTTCTGTAGTCCTTCAGGCCCACTGCTGTCTTTAAGTGGCTTCCTTTCTCAAGAGGAGGATGGGGTCTTGTGGTCCCTTCTATACTCTCAGGGAGAAGCTGATGGGGTTATACATACATGCACATTGCTTCAGTTTTTAGAGCCACATGTTAACTGGCTGACCTGTGACCAGCAGATGAAGGTAAGCATGCACTCAAGGGATGGGGAAGGGAATGAGATCCTGAGCAAGTTATTTAGACATGCTCCCAGGATGCTTTGCCATCTGAGATGGGTGCCATTCAAGTTCATGCCTGCAAGTCTGTGGACACAGGGCTCTTCCTCAGGCCACTGTGGGCCTCTGATCTTTAATCTTTCATTTTTGTGCTTGCTTCATAAGAGTCTCTAGGGGTACAGCAATGAGAAAAAAGGATGAGAGCTCTGAGTTGATATTCCTATTGGTGATGGGAGTTCACATGAGCTAGAGAAAAACAGTTTTATTTAAAACTTCAAATGGCTGATGGTGGCAGGACTTAACTACATCATGAAGGGCAGAAACAGAAAGCAAGCAGTCCAGCACTTTAATTAATAATGAAGCAGCGATGAGTGCTAGGAAAGAAAGGGCTGTGGGTCTCTGGAATCTACAGCAGAGGCCCTGGAGCCGGGGTGGGGCCAGGCTGGAGAGAGGTACCAGGAGGCCTCTGAGGCACAGATGCTTGAGCCTAGTCCTCTTACCCTCCTGCTCACTAGAGCTGTTCTGTCTGATTATGTGCCTGCCTTTCCAGCATTGGGAGGTCAGATCTGTGACAGCTGAGGGTTTGTCCCACCTTCACCAGTACCTCAGGGAGCCCACAGCCCTCCTACTTTGCTATATCTTTGGCCATGGTGTCTTCGGACGGTAATGCTGTGGCTGCCCATCTTCTTCCTTGTCTATGCGATTTGGAACTAGGCTTGTGCGTCTTGACCAGCCGCCCACTCTTCCCCTAACCTGTGCTCTGAGCTCCTGCCTCTGCTCCTGGGGCCCTCTGCCAACAGGATGGCTGTGCTCTGTTGCATGGCTGCCTCCTGCTCCCAGCTGTGACATTACCCCTCTGTAATGCTGGTGGCCTTGAGTCTCCTGTACCCCAATATGCCATCTGTAAAATAGGTCACAACCCTTTCTCTCTTCCTGTCCTCGTGGAGATGGGATGTAGCAGAGTCCCAAGAACAAAAACCAAAAAGGGAAAAAAAAACATTACTCAAAACTCAGTTGGTTGATGTTGCAGAAGTTACCTTGTGGGTTTCAGGCAGAAGGAATTTTTCAGATGATCAGGATTTGAGTGAATTTAAAAAAATGTCATCTCCTTTTCCTAGCTTGTGGGAAAGAGTTATTTCACAAATAGCAACCTTTACAGAACGCTAGTATTCACAAGAGAGTTCCTGGTTTTGAGAGGAGGTTTCTGAGATTCTCTTGAGTTACCTTGTGTCTGTGGGGACCTGAGGCCGTGATTCCGCATCCATGAAGTTCGGCCCTCCTGGATGTCTGCAGTTTGACGGGCACACAGTGAAGGGCCCAAGGCAGCCTGGGGATCTCTTCAGTCTTTTTCAGGTCGCTGTGATTCTTCGCTTTTTTGGGGTGGGGTGGGGTGGGGTGGGGTGGGGAAGGTGACACTCCAGAATCCAGAAAGTGGTCTTGATAACAGTTGCTATGTATTGAGCACTTGCTGTGCACATGTGTACTTGTTAATCCTCCCAACACCTTTTCAGGGTGTTTTAGAGGAGAAAGAATATTACATCTGCAGGCAAAAAGTGACCACAGTGTGTGTGTGTGTGTGTGTGTGTGTGTGTGTGTGTGTGTGTGTGTGTGCGGGGGGGGGGGGAGGGAGGCGGGGTGTCAACGGCACAGAGGTCTGAATGTCTGTCTGAGCCAGCTCCTGAATGAAGGACAACTTAGGCTTTCAGTGGAGGGGTGTGGAGGGAAATGAGGGGTAGTGAGTCTGCTCAAAGGGGCTTTTGTCACATTAAGAGACACTTAATAAAGCCCCAGGTGGGTGAGTTTAGTTTGCCTGGGAGACTTCCTGCAGCTCATGGTTAGGGTGGGGAGGTGGGTATAAGAGGCCCCAGTACCCTCATGGCTTGAATTGCCCTCCAGACTCTTCCTACAGAAGTGGAGCATTCCCCATCCTACCCAGGGGCGCAGAGAGAAAAAAAAAGCTGCCCTTTCCCAAACTGTGTGTGCTTTTCCCAGGGGCCATTGTTCCCTGTTGCCAGGAAACCGGGGCCTTCAGGTGTCACCAGGGAGACTGGGGCCTGGGTATTCGGGTTTAGGTCAGGCACAATAATGCCTGCAGAATGAAATGGCATCCCCAGGACCTCCTCAGTCATTTGTCACGCAACTGCTGTTCCCGACGACAGTGGAGACACGGGGACTTGGGGGAGGAGATGGCAGGGGCAGGCTTGCAATGGGGCTAATGGTCCCCACCCCCACCAGAGCAGCGCAAACACACCTCTTGGGGAAAGGAAGTGAGGGAGCCTAGCCTCTCAGGTACTTCAGAAGGCCCCTGAGGGGTCTGATCAAGGTTCAGGACCGCCGACCTGGAGCCGGGGGCCTGCCAGACCTCAGGCCTGATAACACTCCAGGAAATGCTCAAAAACTTAATGGGACATCTGCTGTTGGGCCAGACAGTCCAAGGGCACAGAGCAGAGAAACTTTCCAAATCTAATATAAGGACACTGGGTTGTCCAAAAATGATGGCAAATAAAAGTGACTCAGGGTACTCAGGTAGCAGCCGGTTGGAAGTGGGGAGTGGGAGGGGACAGGGAAATTAGGGGCAGAGTGGAGGTGTCACTTTATAACCAGGTCTATGACATACCCAGATCCTTCTCTTCCCAAACCTGGAAGCACAGCTTCTTATAAATGCAATTTGGAGTGGATAGAGAGAAGGTATTGTGCAATCTACTTGCAAAATAACCCTCTCCGCTTTCACTCTATTTTTTTTTTTTTTAGCTTTTTAATTGTGGTAAAATACACATAACAAAACCTACCACCTTAATCATTCTTTTTAAAAATTTATCTAAACTTTTGTTTATTTTATAGCAATTGTCATGATTAGAGAAGTAAATGACACATTAATCTTCCTTAAGCCAGAGTTCAGTGTAATAGTGTTAAGTATGTCACACTATTTTGCAACCAATCTTCTCCAGAACTTTTTCATCTTGTAAAACTGAACCTCTGTATCCATTAAACCACTCCCCATTTCCCCTCCCCTCAAGCCCCTGCCAATCACCATTCTGTTCTCTGTGGCCATAAATTTGACTTCTCTAGGTACCTCATACGAATGGAATCATGCAGCATTTGTCCTTTTGTGACTGACCGACTTCACTTAACATAATATACTCAGAGTTCATCCATGTTATAGCATGTGTCACAATCTTCTTCCTTTTTAAGGCAGAATAATATTCCATTCTATGTATATACCACATTTTGTTTATCTTCTCATCTGTTGATAAATCGTTCCCATCTTTCGAGTATTAAGAATAATGCTGCTATGAACATGCCTCTCCCCACTTTTGAGGCGCACTCTGACATCCTTTTTGACCTGGAGACACAAACTGGTGACTGTTTTCCTCGTTCCTTATCCAAACACTCAAGGCCTCCTGGAAATGAGACTGTCAGCAATTCCTTTCATGCCCACCAAAGATGTTCATCTTTGGCTGTTTCCTTCTGTCTGTTAGTGTGGCCGTTCTGTCTTAATTCAGGCAAGGAAGGGGGGTGGGCTGGGAGCCAGAGCACTGGTTCAGCCGAGGTTGGGGTGTAGACAGGTTGACGAGATGTGGCTCTCAGAAACAGAGAACTCGAGCATATTTTGGCAGGTACTGGTAAGCCCAGTGGTAACGACCTCCATCAGGTAGGAGAGTACACAGTGAAAAACTGCGTTATGTGACCTTTGGAAATACAGTGAGGGACCATTGGTATTTCTGGTTCTGTTCAATCATAGCTTGGAGTTCAAGGCTAGGACCTGGGACCAGTAAAGGGGAGGGTGAAATGGTCTGGTTACTGGATTGGAAGCCTGGGGTGGGAGCCAAGGTGGAGCTTAGAAGGACAATTCAGGTACAAGGTCTTGGCTATGGGACTATGGCACAGGAGCCTGTTATATGGGTGCAGCTCTGGAGACAGCCTGAGGCTCAGGGAACCAAGGGGACTTTCAGAGGTCTGGGCATAGAAGGCATCCTGGGGAAATGTGAGAGTCAGCTTTGGAAACCCGAAGAGGCAGCCAGACGAGGTGGGCTACAATTCTAAATTCACTCATCATAAAGGGAAGGGGAGGGACTGAGGCTGCAAGGGTACCTCAAGTCAGCATCTGGGTACTAGGGTTACCCGAGCCTGCAGAGGGGCGAGACTGGAGCTTGCAGAGGGCAGGGTTTGGGAAGCCAGAGGAGGAGGATGTGGTTGGCAGAGGGGACCTTAGGTCATAGTACCTAGAAACTGAGCTTTGAGGCATTGGATGCCATGGGGGCCAGGTCAGTGAGCCAGTCTGGGCATGCAGCTACAAGGCTAAATGGGGCGATCTTCCTGGCGTGTTAAGTCTTAAAAATTTCATGGGGTGGGGATTGGACAGTTAAGTGATTAAAAGAGTTTTATATGTTACCATTTATATAGCAGTTAATGCAGTTACTTGGGGGCCAGGCTGGGTCCCTGATGCCAGCTCTGCCATTTGCAAGATATGTAACCTTGGGCATATTAACCTCTCTGTCTCAGTTTCCTCATCTTCACGTGAAGGTACTAATAAGACCTACCTTATAGAGCAAATGAAGCGATTATATGTATGGCTCAGAACAGTGCCTGAAACAAGGCAAGTTCTCAATAGACATTAATTGCCGTTATCATCATGACTGTTGGTAAAACAGAAAATGGGACGTTAAAGAGGCTGTATAATGGACTAGAATGTTTTAGATTAGAGACCTCCTAGAAGTTTTCTTCTTGGAGTGGCTGTTCTCTGCCTTTAGGGTACTTCGGAGCTGTTTTGGATGCAGAACTGGCATTTGTTGTTTGCAGAAGGTCTTCAGTGTCTGGCCCATAGTGGGGTTACTGTAAATGCGTGTACAATGTGGCGAATTCGTGGTTGACCCACACCAGCATGACTGGCAGAGGCATGGCCTGCCCGCCCAGAGTTCTGCTGCTTACCCCTCCTGTTCTGGCTGGGGCTGGGTGGGTCTGGCCTGAAGAGAGGCCATGTTCACATCCACCAGAGGCACTCAGGGTCTAGGCGGAGTTTGAATTAGCTGCTTGAATGGGCCTGTTTGTGGCAAAAGTGTCCACAGCGAGAAATGTTGGCAGAATCGGAAAAGGGCATTAGGAGGCTCCTCCTGGGCTCTGGGTGGACAGTAGCTCAGAGAGTGAAAGGCTGTTCCTGGCTGGGTGGCCTTTTGGGGCAGAAGGCAGTGGCTTGCTTTGGTGCTGACGAGAGGTTCCAGAAGGTAACGATCATCCACGAGGTCCCCACTTAGGTTGTTCCACGCTGTAGTCCTTACCCGTCAAGGTCTACTTGAACTCCAAGACTGAGGGACCAAGACTGAGTTTGTGCATGAGGCTGAGGTCCCACCCACTCAGGAATTTGGGGTCCTTGTGGAGTCCAGTCAACAAGACATGTCCCCTGAGCAGTCCCGGGAAGAAAGAAGAAAGAATGACCTTAAGCCATCCAGACTCTGATAGAATGGCCATGACACCACATTCGCCACCAACCATAATAACAGTGCTGATGTGGTGTTTCCAGGGGCCCCACATTGTTCCACACGTTTACATACGAAATAAGTGCAGTTATCCTTATTTTATAGGTGAGGAAACTGAAGCACAAAGAGGTAAAGTAAATTGCCCAAAGTCATGTAGTTACAAAGTAGAAGAACCAGGATTTGAACCCAGGCAGTGTTCCTCCAGAATTCATGTTCTTTACCATGACATTATGTTTTCTCTCGTGATTGCTTTAATCTTAACGCTTCTGTGGAGTAAGGATCATTATTCTCAGTTTTTCTAAGGAGAACATGCAGCCTACAGAGTAACTAATCGGTGAGGTCACCTGGCTGGGGATTTGAGTCCCCGCATGGGCCCTTTCTATTGGACGTTTGAAGCCCTGTTTGCATCGGACCCCGTGGTGGCACCCACACCCTGGCACCCATGCCACCTGCTCAGGGAATGATCTGTGATCTCCTCCTGCTTCCTTGTCTCACCCATCAGCTGCCAAAGATGCAGGCTTCTTGTCTGTAGCCACTCAGGGGGATGTGGGACTTGGGGACGGGGCATGGGGTGAGCTTTATTCAAAGGCCATTCCCTGGAATTTTCCATTTCACAGCTGACAATTCACCCTCTTAGGTTTTCTGTGCTGCTCCCAAATGTTCCTTCAGGGTTTTAAAGGAGGGTACTGTGCTAAGTGGGTGGCTAAATATAGTTATGCTGAAAACCTTTGCCAGGCCATTTTGTGTGTGTGTGTGAGGAGATTATGTATACATATCATAAAATTTACCCTTTTAACCATTTTAAGTGTGTAGTCCAGTGACATTACGCACATTCCCATTATTGTGTAGCCATCAGCACCATCCATCTCTAGAACCTTTTCATCTTCCCAAGCAGAAGCTCTATCCCCATTAAGTAACAATTCTCCATTCGCCACATAACCCGAGCTCCTGGCAACCACCATCTTCCCTTCTGTCGAATTGGGCTTCCTCACATAACTGAAATCCTATAGTATTTGTTTTTTTTGTATCTGGCTAATTTCACTCCGCATAACGTCCTCAAGCTTCACCCGTGTTGCAGAATGTGACAGGACTTTCTTCCTTTTAAAGGTTGAGTAACATTCCATTATATGTATAAATCACATGTTTTAAATCTCTTCTTCCGTCCTTTTGGCTATTGTGCATAATGCTGCTGTGAACACAGGTGTACAAATACCTATTTGGGTCCCTGCTTTCAGTTCTTTTCTATATACATCCAAAGTGGTATTGTTGGATCAAATGGTAATTCTATGTTTCATTTTTTGAGGAATCACCGTATTGCACCTGACTTTTTACGTAATAAATCCATGCATCTGAGCACATGCCTGATCCAGGATTTAGAAGCTTTGCTCATTTGCCTGCTCAGGGTGCTGTCCCAAACCTTTCCCTTTCACCAGGCCCTCTTTTCCAGACCTGTCTCCTGCCCTACTGGCAGAGTTTGTTTTCAACTCATTGTCTTCAACTGCTTTGCGTCTTAGGTACCAAGCCAGGGCCAGACAAGGTGTGTGGATTGACCATAGGGCCTGGGTGATAAGAGGTTCTGGGGTTTGAGGACAGGGGTGGCCTTAGTTCTGCCTGAGGATCTGCCTGGAGGACTGGCAGTGGGGCTGAGTCCAAATCTGGCTATAAAGGGACATGTGTGGGCTTCGTCAGTCGTCAGCCTGGGGCTGCAGAGAAGGGCTGTGTCCTGTTGTTCTTGTGCCATGCCCAGGGCCTGATGTGGTACCAGCTGAGAGGGACCTGTGTCCTGGATGAGGGGATGAAGAGAGCAGAGCAGCTGAGGTGACAACAGTGGTTCAAGGTTACCTTCTTGGGAGGCTGAGGAGATGAGCTGCTACCTCTCACAGGAGAAGGGAGAGGGGGGAGTCAGCCACAGGACTCCTGGTTTGTACCATCCTGCAGCTCAGAATCCTCATCTCAGAATCAGGAGCCTTGGACAATCTAGCTCTGACAACACATGTTTAGTAAAAGTGAACACCTGGGGGTCCTAACAGAGCCAGGCACTGTGCGAAGTACTTTTCTGGACTGAATCCTTGTAACACTCTGCTAGGAACTTCTACTAGCTTCATTTTAATTAAGTAAAAACTGAGGTACAGATGGGTTAAAACAGCAGTCCTCAACCTTTTTGGCACCAGGGCCCGATGCTCCTATGAGAATCTACTGCCTGATGACCTCAGGTGGAGCCGAGGCAGTGATCCTAGCGCTGGGGAGTGGCTGTAAGTACAGATGAAGCTTGCCCACCTCTTACCTCCTGCTATGAGGCCAGGTTCCTAACACTCCACGGACCAGTACTGGTCTGCAGCCTGGGGATTGGGAACCCCTGGGTTAAATGATTTGCCCAAAGAGACACAGCAGTGAACAGAGAAGCTAGGAATGGATGGAGACTGTCTGAGCCCATAGAGGGGACTTGAACTTCTCTTCCGCAACATGGCATGTTACAAAATAGAATAGCTAACTTTTATTCTCCCTGAGGATTTTTTTTTTGGCTTAGTTTCTCGGGGTATATATTTAAGGAATAGGGAAAGAATGGGACTTATAGCATCTGCTGCTGCCAGAAAGCTGGAGAGACTGAACATCGTTGCGTATAATCCTAAGTGAAATCTTCTCTCCCTTCCGCAGGATCTGGTGGAGGTTGAAATTCATCACAGCAAACACATCCTCTCCTCCTCTCTTCATCTTGCTCTTGCACAAACAAGAAACCTCAGTCACGATTCCAGCTGGGCATCCTCTGTCTCTTAGCAACGGCCATCAGCCCTGGGCTTTGGGCTCCGGGCTCCAGGCGTGCCTTTCTTTGCTATAATACTTTCTGTGAATTCTACACACACAAAGCAGATTGTGGGCACTGGGGTGGAGGGGGTGTGCTAACCTTGAGCTCTTGAGTAGGAGGGAGGAGGGGAGGGCTCACTCTAGGAAGTCAGGAGGAAGAGCTTGAGGTGAAGTGAGCTGATAGGTGCACACTCTGCTGAGGGAGAGCAGGATTTGGAGAGCGCACGTGGGGTGTGTGTGTGTGTGTGTGTGTGTGTGTGTAGCCATAGTGGGCATGAGCTGCCTGAGGCAGGCATTGTGCCAGGTGAGAGATGAACACTCTTGGTTATCCTGCTGGGCCCATCTTTACAATTACACGTTTGTTCAAAAGGCTTGTTTCTCAAATGCAATGAAGAGCCCCCTGGGACTCTGGCTCAGGCTTTGCGTGGAAGGGGAAGTTCGGGTCTCTGAGTCTGTAGGGATTTGCTGAGAGAGGCCAGTGTGGACTGAGGATTGAAAGATAGGGCGAGGGCTGAGGCTGGCTTTACTTGCGAGAGGCAGTGGGACAGTGAGGCCTGACGGATGCAGGGTGGGAAGAAGGTGCCAACTGGGAGCCTGAACGCAGGGTGGTCCAGAGCACACGGCTCTTCCTGACACTGCGTGGTGGGTTCCTAGGGGCTTCTTTGGCTGGTTTGATGCTGGTGTGGGAGCTGGTCTGTCCAGGGCTGTTGTTTGTCTGTTCATTGAAAATTTTTGCCTTTGGAATCCTCCTCTCATCCCCAAGGAATCATTGCTTTAGTCTTATGTGAGCTGGAAAGAACCTGAGAGAAGTTCTAAGACACATTCTGACTTTATAGATGAGAAAACTGAGGCCCAGAGAGGTGGCGGGACTTATCTAGAGTCTCCCAGCTGGGTGAAAGCAGAGCAGGGATCACCCTGGATCCTTGATCTCCACTATGGTACATGGTTCTTTGCAAAGTGGAGCTTCATACATAGAATGGAGCCAACAGAGCCCGCTAGGCTCATCTTTGTCCCCAGAGGACACAGTTTTGGAAGTGGCCCTCACAGGGCTGCTTCTGTACATCTGGAGTGATCTGGCCTCATTGGGGAGACGCCGTGAGTCCATCTCCTCAGCAGATGGTGAGTTGCACCCTCCTGGCATCCGGTAGGGACTGGATAGACGTTGTTTAATGAATGTGCATCTCATGGCAGCAGTAGGCCTTTTCTTTCTCTTCCCTTTTTTTTTTTTTTAAATTACAAAGTTCAGTTGAAGGCTCTGGTGGGTCCAGATGCTTTACAAAAGTGTCAGACTGAAGACCAACTTGGAAAAGCCTTTAAAGCCTGGGAACTGTAGCCTTGGAAGGAATGTTCAGCAGTGCGTCGGGTCTGGAACAACGTGACTTCTGTGTACACGCTGGGCAGGAAGCATGTGGCGAGGGTCACAGGCCTTGTGGTGGAGTCTTGCCGCTGTTCCTTCTTGCTGTGGGCCTTGAGCAAGCCACATCTGTACGTGGGGCTCAGCGGCTTTCAGAAAGTCCTTCCAGATCTAACGGTCTGTGAGTTCCTAGGCAGGTTGCCCATCCACAGCCAATTATACATCCATTCCACAGATGTCGTCTGAGTGTGTCCCGAGCTGGGTATTAGGGAGACTGAGGACAATGCCCACTCCAGCTGTAAGCTGGTGCTCACCAACAGCCCAGTGTTGGCATCTTTCAGTGGGCTGGACAAAACCCTGAGGTGTCCCTGAGCCCTGCTCTTTGAAAGCCAGCCTCTGGCCACACAGTGAGTTCATGAGATAAAATATCTATGAAGATGTATTGGTTCCCTACCCCACCCTGGACTTCTTAGGCCAGTTTGGACCCTGCCAGCTTCAGTGGCTCCTGAAATACCTCAGAATGAATGTGGTGTGAACACTAGGCAGCAGAGAGCATTCCATCCCAACTTACTGTTCACCCAGACTTGCAGGTGTTTTTCTTCCTCTCTGAGAAACACCCACATTGCAGGTGGGAATTCGTATGTGTGTGCAAACTCATAGCAGTTTGCACGTGCGTGATTCTTTACAGTTTATAAAACGCTCTCACATCAACTGCATTTAATTTTCACACAGGCAAGATGTTTCTCTTCTCAGCAAAATAAAACCCTAGTGTCTTAGAGTTACTAAAAATTTAATACCTGGTTTCAAAATTTCATTAGATAGGACCAAAGCCTATAAAATGAAAAGAAATCTCTGTCCCATTCCAGAGCTCCTGATCTTCTTCTCAGATGCAGCTTCTGAGACAGCTTCCTCTGGAGACTTCCAGAAATCTCTGCATAGAAAACCACGGACGTACTCCTGTCTACTCTCTCCCTCTCCTGCAGAGTGGGAGCGTGGCCTGTTCTTTCCACTCCATATCAGCACGTCTAGACTAGTTTCCTAGCACCATGGGCTGTCATTGCATGTTTCATTGGGGGTCGTGTAATTGTTTTTAGTCTTTTTAAATCATTGCTACAGAGAAATACCATTTCTTTTTATTTCTTTATATCTAACTCTTGCACGTATATCAATATGTCTATCTAACAGACTCCTAGAGGTGGAGATGCTAAGTCAAATGCATTTTATTTTGTGATGTTTGGTGATGGTTGTTGCCAAATTACTCTCCAGAAAGGCTGGACTATCTTCATAGCATATGAAAACCCCTGTTTTTCCACACTTTTTTTCAGTTATGGGCATTATTAACATTTTCATTTTTGCCAATTCGATGGACTAGAAAAAGCATCTTGTTTTAGCTTGGTTTTTATTTTATTTTATTTTTAATTACAAGTGTGGTTCAGCATCCCATTTTTATTACTTTTAAGGCTGTTTTTATTTCTTTTTTTTGTTAACTTGCCTATTTGAGCCTTTTGTCCATTTTTCTTTGTATCTCCCTTTTATATGAGTATGCTAAAGCTCAGAGAGGTTAAGCCACTTATCTTAGGTTGCACAGCAGGCACACAACCGAGCTGAGACTCTTCTGATTCCCAGTCTAGTGGTCCTTCTAGTGCCCATGCTACCTCCCTGTCTGTATCTAGTATTCCTGGGGGAGGGTAAATGAACCCCATGCTGGATATTCTTGGGGATCTCATTGGCCCTGAGAGGAGCGTGGGGGCCTTTGAGAGTTTTTCCAAAGCTGAGCCTTCTCAGGCTGGACCTTGATTCTTAAAGTGCTTCTAGGCCTTCTCTTTCTCTGGTAGGCTGGGTGGCACATGTTTGCTTCTAGATGGTTAGAGGTTTATCGCACCAGCTTAACTGGAGGCCTTTGCCCCACCCACAGAGGCTATCCAACTGGCATTATTGTTTGTGCCTGTGAATTATTGATAAGGCATGAAATGGCCTCAGCCTTGGAATAGCAGAGCTTGAGAGAGGGCAGCACTGGACTGGAAGGCCCCCACCGTCCCCAGGCCCGCAGAACCTTTTGAATGTCACAATGCTTCATCGATCTCCTCTCCACTGCCCTCCCAGGTCATGATTGGATTTTTGAGCATGTATCCCTTCAGAAAATATTCAGAGACAAAGCTGCCATGAATTTAATACCATTTTATGTAGATTATTTAAAAAATTTTTGGTTATACGTATTATTTATAAAAATGCAAATATCCCAGAACTGTATTATGTAGAAAGTGAAATCTCATGTGGTCTCACCCTGAGGCTTTCATTTCAGTAATGCTTTTAAGCGAATTTGTTTTTCACTTAGAGGTGTAGTGTTTATTCAGGCGACAGTGTTTGAGGGAGGGATTCTGAAGACTCCTTGGAATACGTCCTAGGCTGCCTGAGGGTTGTGGAAACTGATTGAGAACTGAGGCTTTAGGGCTTTGCTTTGGCACTGAAGTATTTTTTTGTGTTTCAGTTAACTCTTGTTATTAGCTGTTAACTCCTCCTGAATAGAGAAGCTGCAATAGGCTTCTTCTCCATCTCTACACATGCTTGGAACTGGGCTTGGAACATTGTGGGCACTTTTTTCTAGACTGTCTGGGGATAGTCCAGCCGTCCTGGAGAAATCTAACTGTCCAGTCGCCCCACAGGTTACGTTCTTTGCAAAAAAGCGCTGTCACTCCACTTCGCCTTTGCTAGGTGGCTCACACTTTTACATTGCACTGAACTTTTGAAGGAAGCTCTTTGTTTTGCTGAGATGTGGCGTGCTGATAAAGGATGTCAGGTTTTTAGGGAACAGCTGCTCATCGTTTGTGACTTTCGGCAGTCCCTTCAGGGAGGACAGGAGTTGACTTCTGAGGCTCATTTCTTTGGGAAAGAGGAAGCAGGGAATGATAGAAAGAGGATGACCAGCTCTGTGATGTGGGACAAATGTCACACAGTTCTCTGAGCCTCAGTTTCTTCATCTGTAAAATGGGGATAATAACAGAATGTACAGGGATTTTGTGTGTGTGTGTTCAACGAAGGGTGTTTGAAGACTCTTAGTGCAGAGCTGGCTTCACAAACATTAGCTCCGTTCCCTTCCTGGAGTCAATGGCAATTGCATCTGTTGACAAGGACCAGAGATGGTGCTGGAGGAGGTGACTCTCAAGATAGAGACAGATGAAGTAAGTAGATATCAGGGAGAGCTGGTGAGCAGGTGAGGCACAGACTTGGAGACTGTCCAAGGAACCCAGCACATGAGGCAGCTCCAGGGCTGACCTCCAAAGGCGGACCAAGTTTGCTGACCTAGCCAAGCTGCTACCAGACAAGGAAATCCCAGGGAGCGCCCCAGGCCGTCAGCAAGTGCTTGTTGAATGAATGAATGAATGAATGAATGAGCTCCCCTGCTGCTTTCCAGGTGGTACCAGCCTCTCTGAGTTCCTCAGATGTGGCGTCTTCATGGTCACCTCTAGGCTGACACATGCCGTTTTCTTTGCCTGGAATAGATACCTCCCTGGAGAGATGCACACGTGTGTGTATCTGTGTGTGCACTCACACATCTACACATTTTGGGACAGTTTCTGTCGGCCTCTGGGTCTCAGCAGAGAGGTTGCTTCCTCAGTGAAGTTGTCTCTCATCACCTTGTGGGCTGAATGGAGCGCCTCTGCTATGGACCCCCTCTATGCCCTCAACTTTACATCACTGTATCTTGCATCAGGTCTTGGCACTTATAATTATCAGTCCAGACTCTGTGGCCCCTGAAGGACTGGGGTGCACATCTGTTGTGTTCTCAGAGTCACCAGCACCTGGCATGGCCCTTGGTATCTAGTGGTTGCTCAGAAAATATTTCGTGAATGAATGTTCCCAGAATCGTCTCCTTGACTGATTATTTTCACTTGAAAACAGAGTTTCCCTGAATGGAGTTGTGGGAGTCTGTCTGCACCTACCTTCTGATGCGTGAGACCCGTTTTCCTTATGGTCAGCAACCCTGTGTGTATAGCAGCCTCTTCGAAGTGTAGTTGGCTCTTTCTTCATGAGGGAGGGTCACATGAGACTCTAACTGGGTAACCAAGGGCCGTGGCTCGATTTCTCTACATCTTTGTCTCCCTTCTGTAAAGTGGGTGCGATCCCTCTTACAGTTACCTGCCTTGTTGTAACACCCATAGGGTGTCGTGTGGGTGAAATGAGATAATCCGGGCATTTAGTAATTATCATGTAGTGAGCACTCACTATTATTATATTACATATTACATTATATAATATCTTCATATTATTTCACATGTGTCCTCCCTTGCCAGTATATGGCATCGCTGTAAAGCGATGGAGGTGAAATGGACTGTAGTTGGTCAGGCAGGAATGGGTGGAGGTAACAGAGTTCAGGTAAGGACTACGTGTCTGAGAGGTCCTAGAGTAGAAAACAGGAGGGAAATTGGATTTAGCAAAAAGGCAGGGAGTTAGCTTGCAGGATCTGCTGCATTCAGCCTGAGGCCTTTCTGGTGTGGACTTAGGACTTGAGTTCAAATCTTGATCCCACTTGAAAATTATGCATTACTTTGGGCACGTCGCTTCATCTATCTGAGCCTTAGTTTCCTCATCTGCAAATGGGTTCGTGATAGTAGCCTCATGGAGTTACTATAGGCTTACATAGAGAATTTATAAACAGCACCGACACTAGATCTGGCATGTAGTACGGGTTTAATAAATGTTTAAGAAGAGAAAGATGGTGGGGGCTCCACGCATTTGAAGGGAAGACCAGGGTGGACAAATGCACTTGTCCTGTGAGTCTGAAGAAAGGAGGGGTAAGCCGAGCGTGTTGAGCATGGCTGCTCAGGGTGACACCGCTTATTGTGTAATTATGGAACAACTTGCATAAAATGAAAATATGGGTCCAGATGGCAGGCCTTCCATGCTGTTGAGAGGCACGGCTAATGAACTTAGCAAATCACTGATAATTAATTTTCAAAAGCCAAAGGAAACCAGGGAGTGATGAATAGGTCTACAGAAGGAGAAAATGCAGAGTGGTGCCAACTGTCAGCCTGGAGAGAGGTGTGAGATGCTGGCACTTCCAGGCCAGTGAGACGGACCTGATGTCCATGGTCATGGAGGGAAGGAAGCTTGGAGAGAAGGCTTACAGGTGACACAATGGTCAGGACAATATTGGCCAACCTTGACTGAGCTCCTCCTCTACGTGCCAGGGCCTGTGTCAAGCATTTTGCTTGGATCCACTAGCATTTCAGATAGGCAGCTTCCCCAGCGGGTGGGGATTGGAGGTGGGGAGGCAGGACCAGGGTCCAGGGGCTGATGGGGCCTTTATCTGAGCACCATGGAGCAATGAGGTGAACAGTGCTAATAGTTACCACTTACGGAGCACTCGTGGGGTGCCCAGCGCGCTGCCAGGCATTTCTGTAGGTGTCGTCTACTTAGATCACAAATATCCTAGACAGGACGCACTTGTTTCATGCTCTTAGCAGGATGCAAAGCCCGCCAAAACCCAGTGCCAGGAAGGGCTGCATCTCTGTTTGGGGCCACCTGCTGAACAAGGTGTGAAGCATGCGTGGGTGGGGTTGGGAAACCTGGATTTCAGCACTGCCCCATATTTCTGATTCTTCGATTATAAAATGTGAGCGATGGATTTGAATCAGCAGGTCATAGGTTTTACAAGCAGCAGATTGTTTATTCAGAATCAATCTCACCGGGACCCCATGACGTAAAACAGACATGGCAGGGGAGGGTGCCGGGACCTGTCCAGTCGCTCACTACCCCTTGGCTTTGGGGCCTGCCTCCAGAGCTGTGCGGGACACACTTGGAAGGCTGCCGACGATCTCTAGGGCTTCCTTGGCCATAATCACCAGAGATTTTGTGACTGCAGCACTCCCTCCTCCCAACAGCCAAATTGAAATGGTTGTAGAGAGGGGCAGGAGGAAGGGGAGGTGTGGAGTGTGTTGATGGGGCTTGGTACACCCTCCTTGCTTATCCAACTCTAGACCGGAGTCTGGTTCTGCCCTTGCGAGCTGTGCAATTCTAGTTAACTAGCTTAACCTCTCTGGGCCTTGTTGTGCTCAACTGTAAAAGAGCTGAAACCTCATCGGGTTAGTTTGAGGATTCAGTGTCATAGTGTATGTAAAGCTCCTAGCTCTGTGCATGGTGCCTAGTAAGAGGTAACTATGAATGGTCTTCTTAAATGGATGTGTGTGTGTGTGTGTGTGTGTGTGCACACGCCCACATCTTCCATCCACCCCCCACCCTCCTCCCCCACCCCGCCACCCGCCGAGACTATGTGAAACAGATTCAAAGCCGGGAAGATGTAACAATGTGCCAGCCCACTGGGCCAGGTGGGAACGAAACAACCGATCTGCTTGATGGGGCTGAAACGTTTGGGTCCCTTTGTCTTCCTAGCTCCCTGCCAACACAGAATGGGCATCAGCTGTGCCCCTCCCAGCTGCTGCTGGGCCACCCCCTGCCTGTCCTCTGGGGGTCAGATGACAAAGCAGGGGAAGGATGAGTGAACTCAAGGCGCCATCTCTGAGTCCTCCTGGCCATTCCCGGTGACCTCCGCGCATGGCCTGCCATATACCACCTTCTGTTCACGGCCCGTCAGCAGGCTTTCTCCCTGACTGCGCTCGGATTCAAGCCTTTGTCAATCCGTGTTTCCAGATTAATTAGCGAGGCCCCATGTCAGATGCTAACTGAAACCCAGATGTCGGCTTGGTTCCTCTCATCAAGTCGTTTTGTACCAGTAATTGAAGAACACAGAGGCAGTAGTTAGGCCGGCCAGGAAGAGCTCTCCCCCTCCCTTTTCCATTAATGGATAAACAGACCCCTCCCACTCCCCAGTTTGGGGAAGGGGGGATCATGGAAGGGGGATTTGCCTGCCATCTTGTGTAGTAATAAAGATAGTGACGGGTTGATGCCCTGATCTTCACGTTGAAGGTGTAGTTGCAAGAGAAGTTTCCTGTGGGTATACAAGACCATGGGAGGGGGAACTCTTTCTGGTTTTAGCTTTGGGCAGCAACCCTTTTCGTCAGGAAACTGGCCCTGTAGGAGAACAGAAGGGGGTCTAGCACTGTGCCTGCCCTTAGCGGCCCTCAGTGAGCGTTGTTGGACGTGCGGAACCTTCTGGCTTCTAGGGTGATCCCGTGGGTGTCTGGGTAAATGGACAGGTCAGAGCAGGGATCTATTTCCATTTCTCTCTAAGCCATGTGCAGTGGATATCTATGAGTGCACCATTTATTGAGCACTTATGATATCACAGTCATTAAGGTTAACACCTTACATATACCGTCTCATTTAATACTCACAGCAACCCTATGAGATGAGGGTTTTTTTATTTCTCATTTTTCCACTGAGGAAACCTTGGCTCAGAGAGGTTAAGTAACTTGCCCAAGGTTACACAGCCAGTGTGTGACAGAGCCGGGGTTGGAATTGCCAAGCATTTTGCTTTTGTCTGTTAAGTGGAAGTAGTGGCTGCAGGAAATCCCAGCCACCTTTTATTCCTCTTGGAGAAATATGTGCTCTCCTGGGCAGACGAGATGAGCACAGCTTTTGGTTATCCCCTTGCCTTTCTTGGTTGAGTGTCAAAACCCGCAATGGCCACTTTGGAGTTAGAGGAGTGCTTTAATGGATGACACAGGATGACACAGATGCTCATCTTCTGTTAGCACGGGCTGGAGTTAGGAGTACGTCCCACGAGGCTGAAGAAAGCCCTTGAGAGCTGGGAGCTGGCCTTGAACTGCATTGCCTGGCGGGGATCCCTGTCCCGCTGCATTGAGAAGTGGAGGATGGAGTTGGGAAGGCTCCGGGTTCCTTGGGAAGTGGGTGGTCATTCCAAAGATAAGGGTTCAGAGCCAGCTCCAGCTCACTCAGCCTGTGACTCTGAGCTGCTCGTGTCACTTCTTCGAGCCTCAGTTTCTCCATCAGCTAAATAGTCCCAAAATCTTCTTATACTGTGGGGTCCTTAGGAAGCTGCATCAGGTATTGTGCGATATTCAGACTGTCAGGAAATGGGAGGGTCTGTGATGGACCCAGACATCTCGAATTTTCTAGATTTAATAAAGCAGCGTATTAAATATTACACATAAGGACTCGGAATAGCAATTCTCAAACAACAGAGAGCTAAGAAGCTGCTTGGTGGAAATGTGGATTTCAGGGTCCTACCCCAGACATTCTAATTTAGAATCTGAGGCTGGAACCAGAAATCTGCACTTTGACAGACTCCCCGGGGGTCCTGAAATACATTGAAGGAAATTTCAAATGTCGGAGGCGAGATCACCCTCAAAGATCTCGTAGGCCCCCTCCCTTCATTTTGTCGAGAAGGAACTGAGGCTTAGGTTGCAACTCAGAAATGAGTTGCTCTCAAGGAGAGCTGGGAATGGACCTTAGTTTACCGATTTTTCAAAATAGCTGCTTAACTGAAGAGGCGAGACTTGCATATGGACGATAGGACCAACGCCTCGTGGCTTTTTTCCGATTCAGCAGCACAAGAGGTGTGTGATTCTATCCCTCCAATTTAGGCACCCTGTCACCAGGTGGCAGCTGTGCGTGTAGCGCCACAAGGGTAAAATTCCTGGAAATCCACACCCTCCTGGGTTTATACATTGAGTAGTCATATCCTTTTTTTTTTTTACACAGAGATATATCAGTTGATTAAACTAGCTAAATGAAGCAAACGCCAATCAAATATTGAAGTGGAGAGTATATTTACAGCAAATTTTATGAGCAAGTAAATTATTAGAAGCAAGAAGCTATCTTTCCTTCTCCCCGTATTTAATTCATACATATGTGTGTGTGTGTGTGTGTGTGTGTGCATGCAGCTTTTTGTACTTTCTCATCGTGTGCTTTCTTCTCAGACCTCCCAGGGTAGGGTTCCTTCATGTCGGAGCCTTTAACTCTTTAACTTTTTTGCACGTCAGCTGTTGTTCTTTCAGGTCTGTCTGCTCGTCTCCTAGAAGCACAGTGATGAAATTGCTTTTATGTGTGGATTTCTGGTTCCATCCTTTTCTCTCTGTTAAACAAGGCACTGGCATGTTTCTCTAAGTCACTCAAATAGTGATGGGAGAGGGAGAGAGAAAAAACAGCTTGTTATTGGGTCCTGCGTGTGGACCAAGTTCCAAGTCATGTGCTTTCTTTCATGTTACCTTGTGACGATGGGGGGCAGAGTGTGTTGTCATTTTGCAGATAGGAAAAAGGGGGCTGGCCATGACTTTTGGGTGTTTCTAGTTCCAGAGCTCACCCATCCTCTTGTCTCCATGGCGTGCAAGGTCACAGAAGGGGACTTGGCTTGTTAGTTACTTCCCACCTCTAGAGAGGAAGCCCACATGCCCTGGGGTGGAGTTTAGGCCTGGTGGCAGGCCCTCTGCAGGTACCCCACCTCCCCCACGCCTTTGTAGCCCCCTGGCCCTCCCCCAACCTGCACCAGAGAGGAGGCAGAAACACCTGGGCCCCTCTCCCTGGGGAGTCTGACTGCCACCACAGCTGCTCTGCTGGCATTCTTGAGAGTGTTAATTGGGCAAGGTGCCCAGCCCCCAGGCTTACTGTTTCCAGAAACGAACTAGGCCAGGGAGAGAAACCTCATTGCCTGCCATGCATAAGGGAGCTAGGGCAGGTTCAGCAGCGCTGGGGAGAGGGTCCAGAAGATCAGGGCTGACCTGTGGGCAGTGACCACCCCTTGTCAGCGGCCTCCACTCTTACAGCCTCTGAGGGGTGGTGACCACAGGCATCAGGACAGTTCATAGGAAGGAGGAAACGGGAATGCTTGTAGTAGGTTACCAACAGTGCAGGAGCTGTCCTCTCCAGTGGGGTGGTGGGGGAGGGAAAAAGGGGTGTGGTGTGGTGATGAATTATTATTTCTCCTCCTCCTCCTCCTTGTGCATCAGCATCATCATAATTGAAGACTATTATTCAATACCTGCCCTGATCCAGGCCAGCTAACGACTCTCTATATGTTATTTCATTGTATTCTGACAATAGCCCTGTGGGGTGTGTTTAGTTGATTTTCCTTTAACATTAAAGCTCAGAGAGGTCAGGCAACTTGCCCAAGGTCACACAGCAGGCAGGTTGATAGAGCCAAGGCCTTGACAGCAGGTTTGACTCTGGAGCCCATACGCGTCCATTCAACTGGTGCCTCCTGCACTCAGCCTGACAAGGACGGAGCCTCCACACCTAATGGGAAGGTTCTCTTTTCCCCAGCTGCCCCTTCGTCCTTGCGGGAGGAGTATCTGTTTTCTGAATTTTGGAATCTGATACAGGCTTCCTCTCTGAGCCTTGGCTCCTTGAAGGGAAGGGAAGAAAAATACTGTTTCCTCAGTGCCATGAGAGGTTGAGGTGGTTCACAGCTGGGGATGAGATTTCCTGGGGAGAAGACCCTAGGACATCCAGGTGCTTGTGATGGGGCTCACTTAACAGCCCTCCCCTCAGCATGACCCGAGTGACAGAAGACCCCCTCCACACTCACAGAAGGATGGGAGAGACTCAGGGGTCAGGGTTCCCAAGGGTCTTCGAGGCCTGGGACTAGGGTCAGGGACAGCCAGCCAGGGAGCCAAGGGCTGCCGAGGACATGTCCCAGGAGTGTGCTGCCGGGCTCCACACTCCTTGACTAGAGAGGAAGCTTGCCAAACCCATGAGCTCCTAGAATTAGTCCCCACACCTGTGATGGGTCAAAGAAGAAACGGGAGGAGTTTTAGCCCATGAAGAGAAGGCCGGGAGTGGTCCTCAGAGCTGCTGAGAGCATGTGAAGGAATGGGTGCCAGACGTGGGAGAAGTGGCTTTCTCCATGTTCTCTAGAAGTAGGATCAGAGCTGGCAGGTGGCTTTAGATCACGTCTAAGGAAGAGTGGCCTGATTGGATGCTGGGCCTCCTGCCAGAGTGAGAGCTTTGGCTCTGGGCATGTGCCCAGGTGGGCAGAGCCCAGGAGGGCAGTCCACAGACCTCCAGCCTCAAAGGGAAGCCAGGGAGGGGCTCCTGAGCTGGGCCAGACCCCCCACTCCGTGATCTATAACGTGTCCTCTCAACCCAAGTGGCCTCTGACATTCTGTGGTTCACTCAGTCAACTGTTTGCTGAGCACCTACTCTGTGACCAGGCATCCAGTGGTGACTGGGTAGGTGGTGTCCCTGTTCACATAGCACACAGAGCCATCAGACGGTAGGAGATGTCATTTATCAGGTGCCTCCTGTGCACCAAGGGGTTTATCTACTTTGTTGTCCTTCTGAGGTTGGATTTATTGTTATCTCCAGTTTATAGAAGAGAGGACTTAGGCTCAGAGTAGCTAAGGGGTTGCCTAAGATCCTGATGAGGCCCTGAGGAGGCTGAGAAGATGAGCCTCTTTGGGGTGTCGGGACTCTGTACTCCCAGGGCCTTTGATGTCCTTATTGGAAAGGTTTGGAAGTATGCAATAATGATGGGGTCACTTGGGTCCCTTTTAGGCTGGGTGGCCCCCTTGGGTAGGCTCCAGAGTTGGTGCTTCTGTGGTAGATACCCATGACCTCCTTCGCCCTAATGTACTCTGTGCCCAGCCCCATTCATTCTGTGTGTGTGTGGGCAGGGTCGGGGGGCGGGGGAGCTTGAGGCTTCCTTCGTTGCCTGCATATTGGCCCTGAGGGCTGGGGTGAGTTGTTATTGTCACTCGTCCTGTTGGTCCCCTGGCTTATATTGTTGCCACCATGGACAGTCACACCATGGAGATGTGGTCAGGACCTGGGTAGATAGTGCTCCTTTGAGTGGTCACTCATCCTCACCTCCTGCTTTGCTAGGAAGGTCCCCAAGTGTCGTGAAGGCCTGGGAGAGGTGGGAGTGGCCTTGGGCAGCACTGAGGGCCTAACAGGCTGGGTGGGGTGGGTATTGTCCTCCCCGTCACTGCCTCACTCCTGCTCCTCTCTCTGGGGTGCTAGTGAAACTCTTCATGTGTCTGTGGGCAGGTCTTTGTACCAGGTCAGGCCACCTTTGGGACAGCCCATAAAATCTACCTCAGAAGACCTCAAAGGAAAATTTTCAGGAAAGCTGATTTAGATGGAACATTTTTTGAAATCGCAAAGTGCTATACAAAATCTAAGGGGTTGTCTGTCATTGGTGTATTTTGGTAGATGATTAAAAAAAAAAAAAACCTCTCAGAGACACAAAAACAACCATTAAAAGTTGTTATTGCTTCCCAGGATACTTTTTAGGTCTAACATCCTCAGATTTCCAGATTCTGAGGGCATTCACTTGTTTATTCAAAAAAATTAATCACAGATCACATGCTTTGGAGTCTGACTAGCCTGTGTGACGGGCTGCCTGGTTTGGTTCCCATCACTGGCCTTTTCTAAAGCTCAGTTTCCTCATCTGTGAAAAGGGGACAGCCGTGCCTCGTGGGGTGGTTGTGAGGATTAAGTCAGATGATGCTGTCAGGGCTGGTGCAGGCACGTGAACGTGGACTGTCTGTCCCAGCCCACCATCGTCCCACGTGGCCCTGGGACAACTGGCTCCGGCGATAACATGAGTTTATTCTTGGCGAGCACTGAATTCATGTCTCCCCAGCCTACAGTCTGGGATGCAGAAAGAGCAGCTCAGGCCTGTGGGGAGGAAAGACGGGAAAATGCAGAGCTGGTGTGGAGGGATGAATGTTCGTGTGGGAGTGGTGGGCGCCCAGCAGTGAGGCTCGGGAAGCTCTCTGGAGGAGGAGGCAGCACCACTGGGCTGTGAGGGTGCAGCAGGCATTAGCCAGGCCAAAAGAGAGGTGAAGAGGGGACGGGCAGAGGGAACAGCCTGTGCAAGGGCAGGCGGCAAGAGGGAGCACGATGTGTTCGAGGACCTTCCTGTGGAGGCAGGCCTTCCGGTCGGGTTGTGAGTGTGAGCTGTGGGTGGGAAGGTGTGAGCTCGGAGAGCTCGATCAGGACATGCCATTCTGCTGAGGAGTTTGGATTTCATCCCCCACATGGTGCGGAGCCTCTGGTAGCTTTTCGGCAGCAGAGAAGCATGAACTCCCCCACGAACACAGCACTCTGCGGTGCTTGAGCACCTGGTCTTATTTTCACGGTGTGTTAAGTTGATGAGGATGAGTAATGGGGCGATGGGCCATCTGGGTGCAGATGTGAGCGCAGGCGTAAGTGTGTGCTCATGGAAACCAGCGAACGTTCCCAGGTGAGCGGCCGCCTGCTCCCGCAGAAAAAGCCCCGTTTGCCTGCCGACAGGCACTTCAGAGAATAGGCCTTATCAAAGCAAAACATTTGGTTATAAATATTTATAAATATGCGTTGGATTGAATTGCGCTTGGGTTCATTCACCATTTATGTCTATAAATATTTGAAAGGCTGCTTGGCATCGTGGAAAGATACAGTCTTTGCCGGCGGACAGACGGGGTGCATTTGGTTTCTCTCTTAATGGCAGTGTGGCCAGTTTGGTGACTCTGGCCTTGTCACTTCACCTCTCAGAGTTGCATCCTCCACGGCGACAGTGACCCCCACAGTGTCTTGCACAGATAGGAACTGGAATAATCTATTTAAACAGTCTGGCATGTGCTGAGGACGTGATGGACACTGAGTAGATGCAGCTTTAATTATTGTTCGTTTGTCTGTGGGGTTTTTAATCACCTGAACCCGCAGCTCACAGGATGCTGTGGTTGTCCCGTTTGGCTTCAGCATTCCTCGGAGTTCCAGACCCTTTTTGCCTTCACATGTCCCTACCGATGTTATTGTCGGTCCTCTTTTGAAGATAATTTTTTAAAGTGAATTTTTGATAACACGAAAGAATATTTGCGATGTGTTATAAATACTGTATGTGCTAGTGGCACAGCGTAATGATAAAACGAGTACCCATGCATGCACCACCGAGCTTAAGCGAAAGAACGTTACGGTGCTGTTGGACGGCGCCCTGCCCCTCCCAGGGCCATCCCCGACCCCCCACCTTGCCAACAGCGGGAAGCACTGCTCTGATCTGTGTTTGTGATTTCCTTGCTTTTCTTTGTAGTATCGCCACGTGTATCCGTACACGTAGCCTTCAGTTTAAGTTTTGCTTATTCTCTTTTTATAAGAGGAAACAAACTGTACATTCTTCTGCAATATGTTTGTTTTTTTTTTAAACTCAGCAGTATGTCTCTGAAATCCGTCCGCGATGGTGTGGGTGGCTGTGGCTCACACGTTTTCGCCATTGGGTGGAACTCCCACGACGTATCCATTCCTGCCGGTGTGTATTTGGATCGTTTCCAGGTTTCTCAGCCGCAGCATCCTCACGCGCGCTTCAGGGTGCACACTGGGGAGAGTTTCGTAGGCGAATACCTGGGGTTGGGATTGCTAGGTCGTGGGCACGGGCATCGTCAACTTTGCTCGTGGCAAATTGTTGTACCAAATGGTCGTACCAGTCTGTCTGTCCACTCTCCCCCTGTGCCATTCTCAAGGCTCCCTGGAGTGTCTCTGTCACCATGACTGTTTTGACTATGCCCAATGAGGGGCGGGCTGGCTCCCTGCTATGGTTGTGGGCCATGGAATTGTCCCTGTGCCTTCTCCCCAGGTGTGATTCCGACAGGCAGAGAAGGAGCCCACAAATAACTCACAAGTAAAATCTAATTTCAGTGGTCGTCGAATCGATAGTGGATCAATGAATAAGCGATTGATGCTTTTCTGTGCTGTGTTTGAGCCGGCCTGGGAGATCAGTAGCTTGTCTGACCTAATGGCTGCTTGGATGGGTGTCTGAGTAAACTGGGCCGAACACAGTGTTCTCTCCTTTCAGTCCTGGCCGGTCGAGTCCGCCGGGGGTCTGAAAGAGGAGAGGAGGCCGAAGGTTTCTCCATCTCTCCCTGAGCAGCTTCGACAGGGCTGCGTTTGAACGCTGGCTCAGCCCGGCCAGCACAGGTTCGTCAGCGATGCTTCTCTTTAATGTGCCGCGGGAGGAGAATGAGAGATGACTGAGCGGGCACAAAAGCTACGGGGATGACACACACGCCAGATCTGCCCCTCGGCCCTCCTCTGTGCCGGGCTCCCGCACCGCACACGCCAGTGAGGAAGCTCAAGGCCGGCGCCTCCAATATTGACTTTGAAATGTTAATTTCCAGGCTTCATCCTTTCATGCCTTCCTCTCCGGGTGACAAGGCTAACAGTGTGAGGAGGGAGGATGGCAGAATGAGAGAGAGGAGAGATGCAGAGAACAGCAGGGGCCCACAGCTTCTCACTGGGAAGGGTCCCTGCCAGGATGTTTCCAGAACCTTCTTCTGATCGAGGCCCTGGGGAGGAAGGCACTTCTCCTCCCCCAACATCTCGGAGACAGTCTTGTTCTGCTTTCTTCCTTTAAGTACCTCTTGAGAGAGCAGCTGTGGTTACAAATGGCCTCAGGGTACTACTCCCTGTTCGTTGCTGACAGTAATGCCTGCGTTATTATTACTGAAAACAACAGAGCCTACTACATTTATGGAGACTTAACTACGTGCTAGGTGCTGTGCTAAGCTCTGTAGAAACATCCACTCATTTATTCCTTCTGACTACCCTGCAAGGGTGTCATTTTTATCTCAGGTTTACAGATGAGGAAACTTACTTATCTCGACCCTGAACCCAGGACCGCTGAGTGCAGAGTGGGGCTCTTAGCCAGCACCCGTATCGCTCACTTCATGTACGACCTTTCCTGATGGCCCCATGCGGAGGTCATTCCATGTTGCCACTGGGGAGGTGTGTTGGGGGTGTGCTGGCACACGGACAGGGGTGACGTAAAGCCTGCGCCCCTGGTGCACTCTTGATTCTGCGGAGGAAAAGTTAAAAATGTGGAAACTTACATTTGTTGCACAAGCCAGATGCTTTCCATGAATGATTTTATTTAACCCCCAGCACCATTCTTCTCCCCGTTTTATAGGCGAGAAAACTGAGGCACAGGGAGGTTAAGCAACTTGGTCAAAGTGACAAAGTGGCAGCGCAGTGATGTGAACCCAGGCAGGCAAGGAGGGCTCACCTTCTTACCATACGTAACATCCTTTCTCTGCTTCTTACCTTCTAGAAGGTGCTTCACACAGGTACCTATAGAGTGCTGATGTAGCCCCAGGGAGGTCACGTCCAACTCTGCTATGGAGGGGTAGCGTGCGTGAAGGAGGAAGAAGGTGGGAGACACAGAGGACTTCACAAAGGAGGCATCTCCTGGGCAGATGGGGGAGGAGGGCAGTGCCCAAGGCAGGAAGGAGCTGGCTTCGAGTAGGAGGCTTGTCTCCTTGAGACCAGAGCCTCCTCCTTTGATCTGACTACACAGTGGCCTCATCTAGTGACTCCTCTTCTGTGTGGGTGAAACAGGCACCGAGTGTGGGTGGGGGGGAACAAGGGCCCCTCTGCAGAGGGCTGGCACCTCCCTGCCGCCAGCCTGGCTCCTGATTTATCCCAAGTGCTGGCCTTGCCTGTGGACTCCCCATCCTCCATCAGCCCACCTCGTTCACAGCAGGGATGGCAGCACGTGGGGTGGGGCAGGGTCTTCCAGGCTTTTCAGGGAGGGGCTCAGTAGGGTGGGGAGCTGTCCCAGCCGGACCTTAGAGGAGGCTGCTGGCGCTATTTTCTTTTTCTTTAGCATTTTGTGCCGTCTTCAAATGTTTCTCTCTGGGCAGTTAAGAGAAACAGGAAGGGCTCCATCGCCAAATGGGCTTGACTATCCAGGGGAATCAACAGACGTTGGAGGGAGGCCGCGTGGCATATTTAGGATGTGAGGCATCCAGAATGGAGGGAGACCGGGAATAGGGGGCACCTTAAGCAGGCATCCTAAGCAGGCTGCCCTGTCCTCAAGAGACCAGGGACTTATTTCAACAAAGGAGATGGACTCTTCACAAATTGAGCACAGAGGTAAAATAGCGCCGTTGCTTCACATTCTACCACGCACTGGTGTTGTCAAAACACATGGCCATTTTGGAGTTTCCTTCACCTTCACAGTGTGAGCCCCTGGGCCAGGTAAGTACCTCTCCAGGAGCAGCAGGTACTTTCCAGTGTAACATGTTGTGTCTTCTGTTTCTGACACCTTCCTGATGTTGCCACCCCTTTGTGCCATTTCTGGCTTTGGGCCAGGGTCCTTGGCAGTCACCCTGAAGGACTCTTAGGGCTCACTTTTGAATTGTAATGGATGGCTCGAAGTCCCTGCTATTCAAAGGTTTAGATTGTTGGATGGCCCAGGATGGCTGCACGTGGTGACATTTCTCAGCTGTTCCTCTGCTGGTTTCTGAAGCCCTGAGAGATGTGGCATTTCTCTCACAAGGAGCTGTATGCCCATTTGTCCCTTGAGCAGATGTTTCACTGGCAGCCCTCCTCCGGCTTAGTTATCAAAATGTGAACTCCCTCGGGGCACAGCCCTCTCTGGAGCTTGGCCCGTTT
Source organism: Cynopterus sphinx (assembly GCA_030015415.1). Classification (NCBI taxonomy): domain Eukaryota; kingdom Metazoa; phylum Chordata; class Mammalia; order Chiroptera; family Pteropodidae; genus Cynopterus; species Cynopterus sphinx. Next base: position 21,990,332 of record CM057382.1, read on the forward strand.
GCCCACGGGTGGAGGAGGGGCACAGCACAGGGATCGGAGCCTTGGGGTGATCCTTGTTTGTGGTTTCACTACTTGTGAATGGGCCAGTTACAAAACCTCTGTAACTTCAGTTTCCTTATTTATAAAGATAAGTGGGAAATAAAGCCTACCTTACAGGATGATTGTGGGGATTAAATGCAATAACATTTGCACTATATCCAGCGGTAAACAGTCAATACTTATTAACTTCCTTCCTTCCTTTGGGGTCAGACTGACTTGAACTTGAATCAGATGAGGCCTGACCAGGAGCTCCGATGATTCCAGGGCCCAAATCCATCCATCTATCCTCCCTTTGGTTCCCCCCTCCTGTAATCTTTTCTACATTGGCCTAGTTCCCAGCACTTTCTCCATTCACGTTCCAAGGAGGCTCCAGAGCTACAGCCCAATATCCCCTTAGCTCCAATTAAACCAGGAAGGAAAGTGAGCTTCTGTCTCAAAGTCTCACGCCATCATATTAGCTTTTATGAGATTCTGTGTCCATCTCAAACTAGCCGCCATGGCCAGAGAAATGATGGGGCAGCCATGGAGCTGGGCGTGGAGTCATCTCTATCTGACCATGAAAGCAGAGTTGGGGAGAGATAGATTCCCAAATGAAAAATTGGGGTTATCACTGGAAAGAATGGTGACTAGATGCTGCAGACAAAACCAAACAGAACAAAACCATTGGCTGTTTGTTATAGGTCCCATTTGTGGGACCTGGGATCCAATTAGGAGCCTGAGCCTCCCCAAGAGACCCAGGTAACAACAGTTCATGAATCTTGGCCCCATTTTCACTCTGAGTTCATGAATCTTGGCCCCATTTTCACTCTGAGTTCCTTATTTCAGACCCTGCAGAGGTTTCTCTGTGGTCTGTGCTTTATTTGCCTCTGGTTAGGAGTCATCTAGAAGATTCTGACCCTTGTTTGATCTGGCATCTTTTCTACCTGCTTCAGAAAACCGTGTGGGAGTTCAGCACTCTTTGGTATGTTTTCTGTATAGACGGGTGGTGATGAACACCCACCCTCCTTGCACTGTGGTCGTTGGAGGCCTCTGTGATGTGGCTGGAGCGTTCATTCCCCACTGACATGGCAGGGACAGCTGCAGATCCCTTTCCATACGATCCTTGCCTGGCAGCTGTTTCAGGGCCTCCTGGATGTAGGAAAGATGCCCTTTCTCCAGATGTGAAGCTTAAACAAGGCCATGCAGCCATGCTAGGCCTTTATATTTTTGGTGGTGGTAGGCAGGTTTTTGACTCTCTTTCTCTTTATCTTGGCCTTGTTTTTATCTTGTGAAAGACTCACCTGCATCTATGGTCACAATGGAGCAAAAGTCCTGGGGTCTGCTGGTAGACAGACCTGAGCAGTCATTAGATTTATTTTTGTATGTTAAGGTTTTGCATGTTAAGGAGAAAGGATGTCCCCCCGACCTCCACACACACCCTTCCCATTTATGACAGGCCGGGATAGGCCAACTCTGCCCCATTCACAGCTTGGGTGAATCTAGAGCAGGTCTCTCATGAGTGAATGGAGGCAACCAGGGATTGTGCATTTATCGTGTTATTCTGTTGAATTTTGTAATGGCTGATTCAGTGCCTCAGCTAAGCCCTGAAGAGCTGCTTAGTAGGTCACTATTTCATGTGCGGTGGCAAGAGTCGGAGGCAAGGTTTGGTGGGGGAATGAGACCACCACCGAGGATGAAAAAAAAGGTCCCTGAGTGGCATGGCATGCTTGTCTAGTGGCGGAGATGTGACTTCATCTGGGGATGCATGAGGGAAGCCTTCATGGAGAGGTGGCCTTTGAGATGAGTGTGACATTAGGTAGGCTGTGAGGAGAAGCTGAGAGGAGCAGGCCTTAAGGAGGACTCAAATTGCATAGGTAAAAGCAAAGAAGCGGGAGATGTTCAGGTCTTGGGAGAGAGCGAGTCTGTAGCTGGGCTCATGTGTTGAGATTGTGGCTGGAAGTGTGCATTGGGCCTTATGATAGAGGAGCGTAACCCCAGGTGGGAGAATCTGGAACACCTCAGTAAGTAGAGGGTGTTACTGAAGGGCTTTGAGTGGTGTGAGCATCTGCATGTGTGGGGTGACCAGACAGAAATTCAGGAGTGACGTATGACAACAATAGCTGGTGTTAACTGAACACTTACCGTGTGCAGGATACGCTTTCTAGTGCCGTAAGAGCAGCGTCTTCTATATCTAAGTTGCTCTTCTGTTTGGCACCCTCTGATGGCTTCCTGCTTCCTTCAGAGTGATATCCAAAGCCTGTACCCTCCTGCCACTCACCCCGCTTCTCACTGCAGCCACCCTGAACTACTTGCTTTCTGTCGAACATCACGCATACTCCTGCCTCAGGAGCTCCTTTTCTTCCAGATACGCACCTGGCTGGTTCCCTCGCTTCGTTCGTTCGGCAGCCAGGAATGACCGGAGCCTGCCTGCCTCTGAGTTGTCTGCATGACCTCCACTGTGCACTCCCTCTTCATCAGTTGTGCCTGGGCGACAAACACTTAGGGGCCTTGTGAGGTTTTTTTTTGGCTTTGTTTTTAATGGTGTCTTTGTCAGAAGAAACTTCATTCCCAGAGGGTTCATTAATCGTGGGCGTTTCACTTTGCGAAGAAATCGCTGTCTAACTGGGTTTGGAAATCGCCTGCGTTCTGGTCAGATGCACTCAAATGAATATTTAGAGGAGGAAAAGAAGAATATGGCTGTTGTAAACATTAGGCAGTTTGGAGAGAGAGCTGGGAGCTTGTTAAAATCATTACTGAGGGCCTTGGAAGTGGTTACTAAGGAGACCAGTGGTGCCTCCCTTGCAGGTTACCTGGTGGGAGTTGCCTAGAAGCTGCTGCTGGGAAAGAGTGTTGTGGGCTTCAGGAAGGTTTGTGATGTCCGCTCCACTGCAGTTTCATTCTTGGCTGTTTTGTTGCAAGGACTGAGGAAGCAGGAGATACCTGTTTGGATCTCGTCGGAGACTGGCGCCCTATCTTAGAGCAGCAGAAATGACCTTCCTCTCTGTTTCGTGGCCCCTCCCATCGATGCCCTACTCTATCCCTAAACCCCCACCGTACAGCATGCTTGCACCCCCCATTGTTGAGCATTTGCTGTTGGAGAGCTCACTGCCCACAGTTCTTCCATGCACTAAGCTCGACCTGCTGTCCTGGGACTTGCTACCACCACTGGTCACCAGGGCCAGGTTTGCTCCCTTAGGATATTTGGAGAAACAGTCAGTCTCCCTGCTCGCTCCAGGTTATAATCGTAGCTGTTACTACTCGAGAACACATCGTAGCTGTTACTACTCAAGAACACATACCAGAGGCCAAGCCAGTGCCAACTATTTATATCCAGGATCTCTTTAAGTCCTTACGTCTCAGTGGAGATGTTGAAACAAGTCCCAGCGACCTTTCAGGACTTGTGGCAGGTTCTGTGGCAGGTTCCAGAGCTGGTGAACTAAGAGAGGGCATGCAGACCTTGGTCTAGGGGACCCCAGAGCCTGAACTTCCCAGATGTTGTGTAGAGCAGGTTTCCTGACTTTGGTGGCTGCCTGCATCATGGCATCTCACACTGGAGCACACTGAGCTTGCCATCCTCTGAAATGCAGAACCTCCCCACCTGAGCTGTTGCAGAGCTGGTCGTTCCCATTCTCCTCCGTGTGTGAGTAGAGATGGTGGTACCATGTTACGTATACTGAGATGGACAGCTTGTGATGGTCACTGGTGGTCTGCAGAGTGTTGGCCTGTCTTCAAAAGTCATCACCTTCGGGTGCCCCCACAAAGCCCCAGGCGGGTGCTTCCCAAACTTTTGCGTGCATCAAAGTCACCTGGGGGTCTGTGTCAATGGAGAGCCTGATTCAGTCGGTCTAGGAGGGGCTTGAGTTCTGCTTTTTCCAGGAGCATGGCGTGTGGGAGATGGAACGAGCACTGTCTAAGCAGTTGGGTGACTCTGGAGAAGTCACTTGACCCCTCTGGGCTTTTTACATCTGCTGGAAGAGAGAGTTGAATTAGGACATGTTTAAATTCTCTTCCAGGTCTTGTTCCTTTGAATGTGTACTCTCTGTCTGGGGTTTCACTCGCTGCTTTGGATGATGAGAGAAACTTCCAAAAGCAAGGATGGATGTGAAACCTAGTGCTCTGCAAGGTTGTCCTGGGGGTGAGGAAGAAGGGAGCCCCCCCCAACAGCAGGAGGGCCACGGAAGCCTCCCTCTTTGCCGTTTTCTCCAGATGCTCCATTTGTGTCTCAAACCAGAATTCACATGACTCTCTCCCCTGAATTTGCTCTCCTTTTGGAGACTCCGTTTGTCCATACCCTCCTGCCAACGCTCTGCATGGCCCCCACGGCCCACCTGGGGACACTGGGGACATTATGGCTGCTGCTGCCAGCAGAATGGTCTGTGGCCTTGTTGGACCATGCAGAGGTCACCGCCTTATTGTTTCCTGCTCCCGAAGGGTGAGCAGAGCATACCCAGGGGACCAAACCCAGCTTGTGTCTGTCTGTCCCTTCAAACATGCAGCATACCTTTCTCTTCCTCCCTCTAAAGTGTCTTTTTTTTTTTCTCCGTGGCCTCCTCTTCCTTCCAGAACAGCCCTGTGACTTCCAGGCAGCAGCATGGGAGAGAGAGGCCTGCGGGAGCCTCCTTCTTAGCCGGACACAGTGTTTTATTACTGACATTCTTTAGAATTGTCTGTGCATGGTGATAATGAAGAGTGGACGACATTTAATTATGACTTTTCTTATTAATAAATAAATACTTTATTATTAGTTTTATTTTTTATTATTTTAAACATTTTGATTTTGCTCTACAGATACTTCACCCCTTTTGGCTGTACTCGGGTGAGCTGCTCCCACTGCCCCTCCCTGTACCCCACTAGGCCAAGGGTCCCCCCACCCTCTCCTTGCCTGTCTGGTTCCATCTCAGTGGTTTGCGCAAGGACATATTTATGTCAAGCATGTTTCTGAGTTGGAGTCTCTGTGAGCATCAATCCAAGAGCCTGGAGGAAGAGTCCCACTGATGCTGGAACACGCCCAGTCCAAGTCACGTGGCATAGTTGTCACTTATTGTCAGTGGGCTAGATGCCTGGATTCAAATATTGTGTCTTATAGGGAGATAGAAGTGAGAAAATTGGTTCTCTGGCCACACTCTAAGTATACATTGCCAGAGGAATTTAAATACAGATAAGACATTTAATTATTAAATGGCTTTTCAACACGAGGCTCAAATGGAGCTTTCTAATTAGCTGACAGTTCTGTCAGAGCCATGCCAGGGGTGCCCTGGCTGCTTCTCTCCTGATTTCCATGTACGAATTCCACTTCATGGCAACCAGACACTGCTGCAGGGGTCTGGATCGACTGCCATCACCCCCCAGCCCGCTCAGGCAAGAAGTCACCACAGTTTTCCTCTCCTTCTGGAACTGCTTTTCCCTGCTCCTGGGTCAGAGCAGCCGCCCAAGAACCATCAAACTGGATTGGCTTGGAAAAGGAAGCCAAAGAAAAGACTGGAAGCGCCCCCTCCCTGCACACCTAACACACATGTATGTATGTGTGTAGACAGGGGCCAGGGCCAGGCTGCGGGCTGAGCTGGAAATGGGCGAGCCAGTGGCCGGGAAGACAGACAGAAGGACCCACGACCTGATGCGCAGCAGATCCAGCAACTTCTGGCCTCTGCCCCAGAGTCTAATTCCCTTTGTGCAGCTTTTGCTTCTGGGAACTCCCAGGTGGCAGCGGCCCCATCCTGTTGCTCTCGGTGGCCCACCTGGAGCCACACTCCACCCTCTTAGGACTTCAACCTTCTCTTTCCCCTGGTGACTCGCAACTCAGGACTGCTCACTCTGACTCCTCTGCTTAGCCACGTCTCCCACTCCCTGTTGCCTGACGAAGGTGCAGTCCAGCACCTCCCCGGACGTCCCCACCAGCTTCTGTGTTTCTGCTGTTAGTTATAGCTGCTGACAATGACCGGGTGGCACTGCATGCGAGCCAGGAGCTGTGCTGAGCACTTCGTACGCATGAGCTTACAGCAGCCCTAAGTGGGCATCTAGGATATGCCTGTTTCCCTGCTCTGGAGACTGGGGACAAGAAGAGCTAAGTGTCCTGCCCTGGGCCCCTCAGCTAGGCTAGCTCTGGAGCTCGTGCACATGGCCTGGTTGATTGTCCTCGCAGACATTTTTCACACCTGGGAGAAGCCAGGTCCTCCCAGTTGGGAACCCTATGACTAGTGCTTGAAGGACTATTGTGGCTGCCCAAGTGGTCCCACCTCCCCTCCTCTGCCCTTCTTCTTTTCCAGCCATCTTTTCTGAGCACCAGGCACCATCTTCCTAAGGCATCACTTGATCTGGTCGCTCTTTTTTAAAAAAATCTTCAGGGGTCCTCACAGCTGTTAGCTCAAGTTCGCCTTCCTCACGCTGGCTTTCAAGGGCCCCTCGGCACCCTTCCAGGCTGCTTCTCTCCACACACACTTGGGCAGCCAAGCTCTGCCCCCAGCACACGCCCAGCACGGTGGGCACAGTTCTTCCTTTGCCTTTTCAAATGCTTGCTCTCCCCTTAGGATCCCTCACCTCACATCCTGAGGTTCTCCCCGGCCACTTCTACTTCTGTTCAGGAGTTTTCTTCCCTCTGACTTCTCCATTGTCAGTTTGTGAGCATCGAGTGGCTGTTAAGCGCTCAACTTACTCAGAGTCCTGTCTCTCTCAGTGTTCGAAGTGGTAGACGTGGCGCATCATCATCACAACTTAGGTTCTGGAGTCGGAATGTCAGAGTTGAAAGCCCAGCCTCTGCCTCCTCGCTGTGTGGCTCTGTCCAAGTCACCAGCTCCCTGAGCCTCTCTTTCCCCAGCTCTGAGTGGGGATACTGATGGTACTGGACCGCAGGCCTTTCATAAAGATGAAACGTGGTTAGCTGTCAGGATCCTTTCCGTTACTGTTTTCTCAGTGCCAGGCTTTGAGCTTTGTGGTGCTAAGGTTTGTGCCTGAGTGAATGTTACATCCCTTACACAATCTGGCCCCTGTTTTTTCTATGGAAGGCACTTGGGGAGGAGTTGTTCTGGCTGTGACAGTTCAGGACTACTGGTTTGCCAGACACTTGATAGCTGGCAGTGTATCAGAATTTTGCAAATTGAACTAAAACCAGGCTTCGTGATTCACTTGGAACGACAGTATTAACAAAATCTTTAGGCCAGTGATTGCAGCTGTGTGTGTGGAAGTGGAAGGCAGTGCTTTGAACAAGCTAAACGCAGCTTACCACCTTTCTTCACAAGGAATGACAGAGAAGGACAAGGCTAATGGCTGCCCATGGACAGTGTATGGCTGGGAAAGGTCTCTAGAAATCTAATGTTTTGCCTGAGGGGCAGTGGATGGCAGACCAGACCATACAGCTAAGTGCTGCAAGATTACAAAGTAATTGTGAATGAACAGAGTGGTAAATCAAGGAAGACTTCCTGGAGGAGGCCTCCTTAAGCTTGATGGGGCTTTTAATTGTTTTTAAGATCTCCATTATCAAAAATTTTAGATTGTTTGCTTTTGTATTAGTATCCATGTAAGTGAGGCAGGACATCTTTGATAAACAAACAAGAAATCTAAGTGGTGAGTGTCCTTTCTCTGCTTTTAACAGTGAATTTTTCCTCCTCATAGAAGCATCACTATAATCCTGGTTCTACCTCTAAACCCCACCCACCCCCACCATCTTAATGAACAGACATTTTAGTGCCTTGAATCAGAAATGCTTTCTCTGTAAAAATTATTGCCTCCATGACCCAGCGGTGAATTATTTAGCAGTTTCCAAGACCTACAACTGGAGTTTCAACATGAGTCTGATGTGTCTTGGTGAACTCTGACCTTGCTGAGCCAACGTAGAATATGGCCATGAATTTCTTCAGAGACAGCAAAGCCTCAAGGTGCTCCTTGTTCTCACGTGCCTTCTTTCTGATGCTCAGCAGTTCAGTAGCTTCAAGGATGAAGTGTGGTTGTAGTGTTTGATGTGTGATGTGTAGGATGAAGAGGGTCTCCTTGGGGAGAGGCCAGCTGTGGAAGACATGGTGCCTGGAGCCTGGCTCTCTCTCCTCTTTTCATCCTCCCAGTTACCCTATGAGGGCAGAACGACTATCCTGCTTTTAGAGATGTGAAAAGCGGGCTTTGGATATTCCAGAACTCAAGAGAGGAACAGGAAGGCTGTCAGTACGGCAGAGCCGATGGCTGGTGATTTACGTTTGTCTTAATGAGTATAAAGCTGCCCAGAAGGGGCTTGTTGGTGGCTCTCATTAAATATACAACTAAATGGGATTTAATTTTTCTGCCCCTATGAGTCTTTTCACATCCGTGAGTTTCTAAATCACACCACGTGTTCTGATTCTTGAGAGAGAAAATGTGGTCAACTGGAATAAGGAACTGCTGGTTGCTGGGTGCTAGGCTGGTGGCTGGGTGGGGGGTAGAGGTGGGGGTGGGGGTAGGGTATCACAGCCTCCTCCAAAGCTGGGTCAGACTGGGGCCAGTGGGCTGTGCTTTGGGCAGGTGGTGGTGGGACCGCTCCTGGAGAGGCAGGAGTGTGGAGCTGCTGACATTTCGTTCCTGGCCCCTCCCGCTCCGCGAAGCCTTTTTAGCTTGGCTGCTGGAAGCTCTGAGCTGATAATGATGAGGGAGTGTAAATGTCAGCGGGATCCCAGCTTCAATCTGAGCTGTTAAAAATAATCCTGGCAAGCGGCTCTGCCAGAGGTGAGCTCAGAGAGTGGCAGGGACGGCAGGAGGAGTTGTGGAGACCTTGTCAGAAGAGGGGCGATGGTGTGGGGGCGGGGAGGAAGATGACAGAAAGATATCAAGGCTAGTTTTTGCCCATTGGGGGGTGGGAAGCAGAGATTGATGTGGAGGAAATACTTATTTTCTTAGCTGTTCTGTGATTTTTTAAAAAGTGACATTTTGTTTGGAAAGGGGAAAGCAGAAGGCAGCTGGCCGGGTCCCTGGGCTCTGTCCGCAGCTGGCTGTTTTGTCTTCTGGGCTCAAGTCCTAACAGGTGCCAGAGAAGAGGCAGGAGGGGGGCCCGCTCTCAGCCCCACTCAGAGAGAGGGATTCTTTCTCTGCTTGACTACTGGGAATGAAGCAAAGCACCAGAAATGCAGACTCTGGGGCCTATCCCAAACCCCAAGGCAGAACCTGCATGTGCACAAGGCCACAGGGAGCTTGTGTGCATGTTATGGCTTGAGAAGCCCTGCTTTAGAGATAAGAGAGCCTTCGTTTTGCAGGTAGGGGGATTCTGAGGCCCAGAGGAGAGGAGGGATTCGCCGGAGATCACACAGCTAGTGCAGAAACAAAGGCCTCTGAGTCAGGGTCCAGAGCTTTCCTCCCCATCAGCTTCACGTCCACTAGTACCCAGCACAAATGTAGGTTCGACAAGAATGGTTGTTACTTCTTTTCCTGCTGCAGTGCTGTGATTGCCTCTGCCCTGGGAACTAGTTTCAGGAACTGAGCAGCACTGAGAGGTGAACCTCATTCTTCTCATTAAGACTCTCTCTGGTACTTGAGTCAGTCTCACCTCTCCCTTTACCTGGGACAGGCTCATTTCTCCTCTCGTCCCAGAGTTGGCATCTGAAGGTGTGAGTTGGTGCAAAGGGCCGCAGGGGTATGGAGGGCCTGGGGATCCCTGAGCAGAGGGTCCTTCCACAGGAAATAATGGTTGGTGTGCAAGAACAGCATTAAGATGTGGTGAGCTCAACAGCTGGGCCCTGGCTGGAAAGCATGGACACAGTTTAATTATTATTTTTTTTCTTTTTGGCAGTTGGGACAGGGTTGGGTAATTAAGGTTGGAATAATTTATGGAGATATACATATTTGCATTTATTTACTTAAAATAATTCCATAAATTGTAAAAGTCTTTCCACCCAAGAGAAAAAATAAATGAATAAAATGGCATAAAGTAGCTTTAATTAGTTATATTAAAATTCAGATATTCATGCTCTCATTCATTTTGTCATACATTGATGCAGTCCACAAATACTTATTAGACTCTGATTTCTCCTGAGGCACTGTGCTTGGTGTTTATGACACTTGAGGACAAGAGATATAGTAACTTCTGGTCTTAGTGTAACTATCACCTGTTCCGCACCTTTTCCTATGAATGATATTTAACCCAAGGAGCATAGCACTCAGCCAGTCCCGGAGCCACACAGTCTATGAAGGTGAGGTGGGACCAGATAGAGACGTAAAGTCACTGCGTACAGTTGTGCAGGCTGTGCACTGCCCAAGAGAGCCATCTTTAAGGGACACCATTCACATCATAGATATAAATTTGTATTTTTTCTTTTGACAATTTCCAAATAAATGATGTGCAAATGAAAGTGCCTTGAAGAAGGGGCAGCTTTTTAAAATCCCCTCAGTGGTCCCCTGGGGCCTGACAGTCGTCCTAGAGGTTTTAGCTCCAGCACTAGCCCTGGAATTGTCACCTAGAATTATTCCCACAGGTCAACATGCTTTGGGGGCCTTGATCTTTCTTCTAGATGAGATAAAGAGGATCCTTTGGGGCGTCATAACCCAGCGGCCCTTCTGCAAAGTGAATGGCAGGCACTGGAAAAGTCTTCTTCCCGGTGATTTTTTGTCACCTTCTGAAAATCTTCTTCTTTGTAGTCATCAGCTTCTCTGGCGTTCACTTTCATTTTAACATCACTTTTTGGTTGCGTCCTCCTACCTTCCCTTGTCCTCTGCCATAAGAGAAAGTCTGGGGTAAAGAGACATATTCCCCTCTTCTCAGGACTTAGCTTCTCTGCTGTGATCAGGCCCACTGTCAAGGCCTACAGATCCCCCAGTGCCTAGGCAAGATGATGTTTCTGCAGATGATGTATCTGCAGATGTAGTGCTGGGTGCTACACTGCTCTACTGGTCTCAAAGTTGATTTCTGGGAAGATTGGGTTTGGCTTTATATAACAGAAAACTTAAAAAGAGAAAAGATGGCTCAAACTAGATGTAGGAGTTTTTCACGTAAAAATATGGCAGCTCCACAGTCACACAGCTGGTAAGAGACAGAGCCAAGATCCAAATCTGGATGATCTGGTTCCAGTTTCTCTGCCCTTAACTTACATGTAAAGTATTTGTTGGATTTGTGATGTGCAAGAGGGAGCATGAGCTGTGCACCCAGCACACCTTTACTCCCCAGTTACCCCACCTCTCCACCATGATAGCCTGCCCCTACTGGCCTTGTCCCCGAGCCTACAGTTAGCCTCCAGGTGCTTCTGACTACAAAAGCCTTCCCTCCCCAGCTATGAATGAAGGTAGGATCCCTCTTCCCTCAACACACACAAACATACGCAGGGATTTGACTCATCTGGAAAGAGGCTGAAGTGGCCGGAACTCTATTCCCACCTCTGTCTAGTGATTAGTAGCTTGTCCCCACAGGCAGGTCACCTGCAGGCTTCACACTCATCATCAGAGCCTGACACCTCCAGCCATGGGCAAATTATCCCCTGTTCTCCTGGCCTGCCTGAGAATGCCTGGGGATTGTAGAGCCCAGCGCCCAGAGTGGACGGCCCCAGCAGACTCGCACAATGAGTTCTTTTCATTTGCACCTTTGCTGGCTGTCAGGTGTGACATGGCACAGACACACTGCTGCTTCTCACTGCTCTGAAAAGCGGTGTTCTCCTGTCTCCCCCCTCAGAGCCTTATCCCTCAGAGTCATGGGGGTTTGGGCCTCTCCCTCTTTTTGTCTGCCTCTCTTTGTATTTTCCTCTCATGTAGCTTCTTTTCACTATTCTCTTTGGTCATTTCTCTTCATTGGTCTCTCATCAATGTTGCTATCCTTGCCTTCCCACCAGGTGTCTTTGCCAAGTATCCTGAGCCTGGGATTTGGCTGCTGCTCTCGCAAGGCTGCAGCCTATCACTTTCCTACAGTTTCTCCCTTCAGGGTGCTACCAGGTGCTCTGGTAGGCTTGGAACATGTAGCCTGGATTCTGGCTTCTGTTCAGGCCTCCACTGCTCATCTGATAAATAAGCCAAGTCCTGCCTTTACCGTCCCTTAGTCTCCAGATCCTCCCATGGCAGCCTGTAAGGATAAGGGGTGTGTATTTACACATGGAAATTAACACCAGAGCTATCTTGTAGGTGTGGAAGATGTGGCACTTTGTTCCTTTCATGGAAATGATCACCTGATCTTGCCACATTGTTGGCTCCCATCCCCTAATTCTGGCTTCCAAGGTGGCCTTTTACTCTCCCCTTTTCTTCTTTCCCCTTTCTACCAAAGATGGCCTGGCACAGCCCAATATCAGTAGGAGACTGAAAGATGGGCACATGCACACAGATAAATACGCAGGTGTCTTTGCTCAACAGTCTGAATTTAGTAGCAAATTTTCACTTATGCTATAACTCTTTTCCTGTATAGTAAGTTTGGCTGAATAGAAAAGACTCATTTCAAGGCAACCAGGAAGGCCCTCTCTGCCCAAAGTATTTTGTTTACATTCCTCAGACCGATCAGATGCCACCAGTAATGAAGGCTGAGTCTCGGATCCTCCTCTTTTTAAAATGTACATACTTCATAAAAATCGGGGCTGTCAGTCATTCACCCTCTAGTGTGAAGTAGTCTTTCTGGCCCATTTTCCTTAACACCCAATTAGTATCAGTCATCCTGGAGAGTGGAAATACTCAGAGAGAGAAAGGTTTGGTGAAGGAAGCAGCTCCATGAGGGGAGTACTGGGTGGGGAAGGACAAGGAGAGGGGCCTGAGGGGCAGAGATGACAGAGTTAAGGTCCATAGGTGTAGAATAAGGATTCTCCATCTGAGCTGCACATTGGAACCTTTACGGAGCTTTGAAAAATCCCAGCCTCAGGCTCTATACGCAACCAATGAAATCAGAATCTCTGAGGTGGGGCCCAGGCATCAGCGTTTTTTAACGCTCCCCAGGTGGTTGCCATGTGTGGCCAAGTTTGAGAACCACTATTCTGTCCAGCACTTCACAACTCGAATCGCCTTGTTAAATGCATATTGTGATTCCAGGGGTCCGAATGGGACCTGAGAGTCTGTTTCTATCCGTGCTGTTACTGGACGTCTTTGGATCACACTTTGAGTAGCAAAGTTGTGGTTTATGCTGCTTGTTCTTCATCCTGGCTCTGTTCCCACGCAGTGAAAGGTGAGAAGTGGGAAATATTGTCCAGACTGATCAACACACAGTCCTCCCAGTGCAGAGCTCTGATAAACCTAAGCTAGAGCACAAATTTCGGTCAGAGACTCTGGTTCCTCATGTTGGAATCAGATCTGTATTTTACCATCTCCTGGCTAAATGCTTGGTACAGGAACTGAAAGCCATGACCAGTAAGCTCAAGCAAGGGTGAGGGGAACAACGAGAGGGGTGCTTTTGTGTGCCTGCTGTTCCATTTTGGTGTGGCTGTGTCCACTTACAGATGTGGTCCAGGTGATAGCCTGTCTCCTCATGTTAGTGTACCTTCCTCCAGGACGCAGGCAGAGGGCAGGTGCGTTCTTCTCAACAGCTGTGCTGTCATTATTATCAGGAGGCAGGAGACTCACAGACATGCAGTGTTACAAGTACAGTGATGGAGGGAGTGGAGGGTATTGTGAGACATGGAGGAATGGGGTGGGGTGGGGTCGGTGGTAGGGAGGATGGAGCAGCACAGTGGGCCAGGGGCATGGCAAGAGAGGAGTGTGGGGAGGACATTCAGTTTTCATTTCTAGGAGCTGTGCCCGTCACACCCAACACTGTCTCAAAGGCAGTTTGGATCCAGTTCAGAGCTTTTACTTTCTGCTGTTCTCCAGCAGAGAGTAAAAGCTCTGTGTGTCAGGAGGTCACAGGCAGGGGGTCTCATACTTCTCTCCCATCAGTCCTGAGGGGATCTGTTTTTAATGTCAAAACGTCACAACCCCTCTCAAATGCTAGTTTGATCTTTTGAGTAGCCAAAATAATCATCAAATATTTAATGAGTCCCACCCTTTGCTAGATATGCAGTAAACACACATGGCTCTTGCCTCATGGAATGCACGATTTAATTTTGGAGATAAACATTAATTAAATAATTCCATGAATAATTGATGGATTAAAACCATGATAGGTACTAAGAAGAAAAAACCATGACTATAATTATTAGATGAGTGAAAATACATGTTTTTGAAGAAGCCCTTATAAATCTAGCAGCACTTTTAATTGACTTGTATCTTATTTATGACAACATTTACACCAACCTGGGAAGAATAAGAAGAAATGCAGAAGTAGTAGCTTCTATTATTGGGCCTTAAGCTGCCAACTCACCTATCTAATCCTCATGGCACCTCTCTGAGATAATGACTCTTACTATACCCACTTTACAGGTATGGAAAATAAGGCTCAGAGAGATGAAGCCAAAGGTCCTAATTTATTCAGTCTGCAGACAATGCTGGGGATGCATGAGGATGCTCAAGTGTTGTAACAACTGTATGGCCCTAGCGGCTCTGCAGCCCACAGATGGGTGTGCCCACAGGTCTGGGGTGTTGAGGAGATGAAGTGGAACAGCAGGGTGCCTGGCAGCACTAGCCATTCCCTGGGAGAGGGCAGGCCTGCTGGAGCCAGCCTCCTAAAAGCTTCAGAATGCTTCCTTCTCTTCTAAAGAATAAGAAAATGGGCCGACTTTAATGCTCAGATGGAAGCTCCTGCACCTAAACATTGGTTTCTAACATCCATACTAGTGGCTGAAGCGCCGCCCCCACCCTCAGCCGCTGCACTCTGCCTGTCTCTCCCAGAGCTAACCAAAATCATCATACCAGGAAGTCTGGATGGCCTTGGTGCTCCAAGTTCTGCAGAGTTAGCCTTATTTCCACACATGAAGGCTGGGGGCAGGGGTTATGATGGTCATTTATTCTGCTAGGGGCTCTTGGGCAGTGAGCCAGAAACTCTGTGAGAAGCCAGTGGCTAATAGCCTTGGGTCCTCCCTCCAGGCTGCCCCCACCAGGACCCCTTCATTCTTAGAGGCCCAGAGGATGCTGCCAGTCTATTGACTTGTGTTGGAAGCTGCTCACCACAGATTTTAAAGCTCACTTCTTTGTCTTTCAAACCTATGTGGGGCTGGAAAGAGTGACGGCTCCTGAGATACTTTTCGGGATCCGTGTGCAAGGAGAAGTCCTCGGACAATGTTTGTTCCAGGCAGGAGCAGGCATTCCTCTTTCCCCAGAGCATGGCTGCTCAGGGAAAACATGTGAACTTCATGCCATTTTTTATGAGAATATGTCTAAAATTTATTATACAATTTTCCAAGTTCTTAAACAGAGGGTCCTGAACATAATTTAATTTTTTCTCGATGACTCAATATCAACATTATGAACGTTCATTATCATACTCTGCTTTTTAGGTTTTCACCTCCTCTCTCCAAGTTCATCTATCAAATGTCACTGCTGACATGTGTATGCTTCTAAATGCCTCTTCACCCACCTGCCCATCACTTTGATGATTCTGATGTGGTGAGCCAATGTACTTTAATGAGTTAGCTGTAGTTTCTGCAGTCAGATAGCCTGGAAGAGTTACGGTGCCTGAATTACATTATCTGGAAATGTAAATGTATGGAAAATATGGCTCAGAGAGATGAGTTTTCTTTTTAAATTGATTTCATTTTTTAGAGAAATATTAGGTTCACAGCAAAATTGAATGGAAAACATGGAGAGGTCCCATATACTCTCTAGTCCCCACCCATGTCCAATCTCTCCCATGTCAACATCCACACCAGGGAGGTGGGAATATTTATCTCAGAAGGTTGTTTAAAGATTAAATGAGATTATGTATACAAAACATATAAAATACCTAGTACAGTGGCAGGCACATAGTAAATCTCAATATGTGTAGCTATCACCATCATCATCATCATCATCATCATCATCATCATCATTGTTATCATCAGTGATAATAATAGTTGTGTGCAATACACAATGATCAGTGATGATCGTTAGGTTCTAAGGATTAAAGTGAGCAGCTTTCGTGCAAGGGTCTGGGGAAAGCTTTTTGGGTCAGGGCCAGATGACTTCTCAGCACCTCTGTGCTTGGGTCTCTGTCCAGACAGTGAGAGGTGTGACTTCTGGAGAAGTGAGGCAGGATCAAGCTTAGAAATGTGAATTGTCTTCAGCACATGCCTCTCTCAAGAGTCTGAGGTCGGTACCTCGAGGCTCATAAAGGTGCTCTCTTGACCCGCTGTGTTTATGCTATAAGCCGGACTCCCTGTGAGCTCGTGAATAAAACTGAGTAGACAAGATGTGGTGTGTGGGCCAGATGAGTCAGGTCGAAGGTGGTTAGGATCCACGGGGCGTCTTTAGCTCTGTCTGACCAGAGGGAGAGCTGCCGCGAGGGTTCAGCACCGCGGACAGCTCCTCGGTGTCGCTTCATGGCTCCTCTGGCGTTCCTTGCTGTAGCCACCTGCAGATCACACTCGGCCAACGAGAAACCTTCCTTGCCCCGTACCACGGCAGGACTCTGTCTTCCTGCCTGCCTCTGGCGTAGTTGAGGGTCTTATGCCTTTTGGGCATCTCTGTGTGCGTGCACGGAGGGGACGTGAGGGGCAGCAGAGGTGCTCTTGTCATTCCAATCCCTTAAGCTCCACTCTCCTTCTGAGAAACTCTGAAGAATGAATGAGGCTTAGACAGGGCCTGGACTACTCTGCAGGAGATGGGGAGACAATGGGTGTGGTCTTTGGTAAAAGAGAAAGGCCCCATTTTCCCTTTTGAGGTCAGAGGAGAGAGGACTAGAGATGCCCCAGGGTTTCCTGATTTTCTGTTAGCTTCTTCAGTGGATCACTCCTTCCACGGGCTTCACTCAGATGCCTATTCTGGCATTAGCTGCTTTGTGCATTGGCTAGGGTCCCGACTTCTCCCTGGGGAACCAGAGACTGGCAACTTGGTCGCTTGCCCTGAGTGGAGCCCCCTCCCCTAGCATAGATTGGATTCTACTTGCCCCACCCTGTTGCCTCCTCCTTAGTTCTCTCTCTTCCTAAGCTATATTAATTCTGTCCATTTCACTCCTCGTCCTCATCAGAGAGAACCCAGAGTCTGCCTTCAGATCCTAGATGAGTTTAACTGAGAAAAACAATGTGTATGAAGGATGGCCTGCATGCTGTGCAGTGCATGTATCCCCCCAAATGTTTTAAAATCCACCCTGTCTTAAGACAGGCCAGCGGAGGGCAGTGTGGGGTTGACCTGTCTGCAGAATGGCTCCTCCTGAGCTCCGGAACCAGTCCATGAATGTATAACTAACTGCCCTGTGAAACACATTGCTGTGTCAGAAGCAGACCAATTTACCAAATGTCACTTTGCTAAAAGCCATTTTGCCAAAAGTCAATTCACTGAATGGCCAATTTGTCAAATGACCAATTCATCAAATTGACTTACTTCCTTTAACTATTTGGTGTGTCGACTGGTTTGCATTTTGTCTTTATTACAGCATTTTAAGGACTGTTCCATTTATCTTTGCCCCTGCTCCTGGTATTTGAACTATGGTGAACCGACCGCAGTCTCTTCTTGTGACTGCAGTGAGATGGGGCTGGGACAACCCGACTAACCCTAAAAGACCACTGTGAAGAAAACTAAAACCAAATTGGTAAGGAAAATAAAGAAATTTAGCAAGTTGACCTTTGGAGAACTAGCTGGTCTGTGACTTGGTTTTTGGGAAAGTGACTCTGAAGGGGCTCACCTAGGGTCCTTGGGCCTCCTTTGGGGATGCTTGTGAGGGTCTTGCTTTTTCATCTTATGGATGCTTCTTTATGGAGACCATGGGAGGCTGCATGCTTGGTTTTAGAACCAGGAAAGGCTACTCTTCTCCCAAGCTTGTTCTCATCTATAGTCTTGGTAAATCATAGCACATCAGTCTCTCCATCCCCCAGGGAGAGGAAGAAGCCCAGGGTCTGTTTGTAACAGATGCAAACAAAGGCTGTCATAGGATGTGCAGATATTTCTACCCATTTTTGTTCTTTTTTTTTTTTACACTCTTCCTCAGGTTCCTGTTATTTTATTCCATTTTATAATGTATCCTTAAACTGCCTTAATTCCTTCCTGAAACAAGACAGAAAAGGAACCTAGTCTTGCTCGGAAGGCTGTTTGGTTGGCCCATTTCCCCTACTCCTGCCCTGGGTTTCCCAAGGTCCTCACCCTTCCAGCACCAGCATCTCAGTCCACCTACCTGAGCCTGAGGTCTCGTTCTGGAGCAGGGCACTGCACCTGCTCTCCAGGGAGATGTGGAACCCACACATTCACTGCTGCGTTAGAGACAAACACCATTCTGCCTGAGAGACGCATGTTTGCTGGCACAATCAAAATGCTCGTGTGGCCCACAGTGCCTGCTTTCCCGCAGCTGTTTGAAGTCGGTCCCCAGTCCTTCACCACTTTGTGGTGGTATCATTTCTACCACACTGTCCTCTGTGCAGTTTCCCCTCAGCCTGGGTGCTTCCTCACTGCTTAGAATTGTGAGCCCCAATTCTTCTGGCACTTGTCACCTTGAAAGATTTCCCACCCATTTATCTTCTTCAGTGGGGACTGAGGAGGGAGGGCACTAACTGTTGTTACATCCCTACAAAGCACCACACACTGAAATCGGTGCTTTATATGTCATTAAAAGTTTTTCATAGTAGTATAACATATATATGTGCGTATGTGTGTGAATCACAACTTTTCTGTATACGCGTCTTGTATTTTCATATATAGAATTCACTGAATTTTCATAAAGTGAACAGTCCTATGGAACCTGTACCAGATCAAGAAGTAAAACATCACAAGTGCTCAGAAGTCCTTTGTACTTCCTTCTGGTCATGAATTCCCCTACCCCAGGGTAACCACGATCCTGACTTCTAACAGCATAGATTAGTTTTGCTTGTTTTTGTGCTTTATATAAATGGCACATGTGGTATTTAATCCTTGCCAAAACCCAGCAAGAGAGAGCTGTGAGTAGCCCTCCTCTACACATGAGCGACCAGGCTCAGAGAGGCTGAGTAACTTGCCCAAGGTCACAGAGGCAAAAAATGGTGGAACTTGGAGTCAAACCCAGGACTGTCTGGCTCCAAAACTCATTTTCTCTCTGTACCTTGATTCTTTCTCCTGCTGCCTCCCATTCTTTGCCCCCACCACTGTGTTTGCTGGAAATTTCTGAGGTTATGGATCCCCACAACTCAGGGGTGTCCAGGACAAGAGCCTTGTCTTCTGCATGGCCTTCCTGCTCAGGACCCAGCAGAATGCTTGGGGCTTCCTGGGGGCTCGGTGCGTGGTGGATGAGTACAGTGACGGCCTTGCCTGGCACACTTAAATTAAGAGGGGCCTCTCATCTGATATCATTGTCGTGGGAATTGATTACACTGATGCTCGGTAGCTGAAAAGAACAAAACAAAAACAGCCCGATTGGAGGAAATGTCACCCAGGATGGTTTTATGGCACTGCCATCCAGGATTGCTTGATGTCTCTTCCTAATGAGGTTTCTGCAACATTAACTCTACAGGCTGGAGGGAGGGGGCGGCCACAGGAGGATGCAGGGCTTTGGGCAGTGTGGCGAGCAGACGGGGTGGGCATCTCTCCAGCCAATGGAGCCTGGCATGTGCTGGGTGCTCAGACCAGCCCATTGCTCCTACAAAGCTCAAACCCCCCCATCCGTGGTGTCGGCCTCCAAAACCACCTACAAGCGTTTGGACATAAGGAGTTCCCTGGGAAAAGGTTGGATGTGCAACATTTAAAAAGATCTCAAGACCTCACAGAGCATGTGTGAGCTTTAATTCCATGAATCTTATAACCACCTCAGGATGGGGAGGGGTGGTGAAGGAGAGGGGTCAGAGCTGGACTGCCCAGCAGTTAGGGGTAGTTTGAAGACGTGCCTGCAAAATGACTGATTGTCATCTGTGTGCCAGACAGTCAGATACTTGCACACACCTTCGTATATTTGCTCCTCTTAAACTTATGTTACAAACAGTGAAATTGAGGCTAACCAAGGCAGCCAGTGGGGCTGAGCTTGCTTTTGAACCCAGGTCACCTACCTTCCTAGACCACCTACTACCTGGCCAGCACCTTGTCTTCACGTGGGTCCCCTTTGAGAATGCTGACTTATCCGATGGCCTTGCCATTTACTCCAGCTGGCCTGACTCTGTCAGGGGAGCAGAGGAGAGGGGTCAGGAGGGCACACAAAGACTAGCAAGGGGAACTGGCTCCTTAAAAGAGCAGCCAGACCCTGGGAGGAGGAGGAGGTAAAGGCAGCTGCTGGGGTCTATCCTTTGCTGTGGCAACAGCAGGCGGTCTGGAGCCCAAGACTAAAGGAAATTAGGCCACCCATCTCCCTTTGCCCCACCAGTGTGTCCCTTTGGCACTACTCCCTGGTCTCTTGTGGAGCCTCCTCCTTCCCCCTGCCCAAACTTGACTTTTGGAGATGATGAAACAAACTCATTCACTGGAGACTCACACTGAGAATCAGGCACTATAAACTATCAGTTAGCATTTCCGGGTAGCTGAAAAGATTATGAGTTGACAAAGCCCCAGTCCCCCTGCATTGAGATTGGAGCTTGAGGCTGCATCGTCCAGGTTCCTATCACTAAAAGTTCTCAAGAACCAGCCTTGAAGGTCACCTGAAAACAGGTGTACACACATGCTATCTGCCCACACAGGGTAGATCTGGGGCCCCTCAATGTTGTCCCATGGGCTGGGGAGAGCAGGGCAGGGAGGATGATTGCAGAATTAATTTCTCTCCTGCATTGGAGGGGAGGCCTGAAGGTAGGCTGAGACAAGGAGGAGGGGAGAGGCCTTCCAGACCCCAGGAGCACCTCAGAGGGTGTGAACCCCGGAATCCCACACAGGGGGCACTGCCAGACTCTCCCCTGAAAGCACATCCTAAAGCAGGTACCCGTGGTACAGAGCAATCCTGGGGCTCGGTCTCCTAGCCACTGACCTGGAGCAGTGACTCCTGACCTCCTCAAAGGAGCTGATTACCTCAGCCTGGTTCTTACTGACACTGGCTTAAGCAGTGTCCCCCTGCCCCTGACCCCAGCAAGAATGCAGGGAAGTCTGTGGGGCCAAGGTAGTGGCCACATTGCTCTCCCCTCCTATGAAGGCCACCTCTGTTCCCTGTGATGGTGGGCAATGGCAGGTGACACATCAGAGGCTGCTCTTCCCTCCCTCTACCCACTGGGGGGCACAGTCTGTGTCCAAATCTCTCCTTAAGCCACTCCCCCGAAGAACAGTAGTTGGTGCCTCTGCTCCTTGCGTTGAAATGCTGGCCAGGGACAGGGTTGACTTAGCCCTTGTGGGGACATGAAAACATTTAAACTTCCTTCTTACGCAGCAATTCTCAAACGATGGTGTGTGTGCATCCCCGAAGATCTTGCTAAAACGAAGATTCTGATTCAGTAGTGGGGCTAGAAAGTCTGAATTTCTGACCCACCCCCAGGTAACTCCACAGCTGCTGATCCAGGTGCCAGAGACGTGGGTGCTGAGTCACCTCCTGTGGGACCCTGGGTGGTGCTCACTAGCAGCAGCGGTGTCAGGCTGCCCCATGATGGGTGCCCAGGTGATGCACACTGGGTGTAATTTAATCCTCCTGACCTCACTGGGGTGTCAGTGTTGCTGGAAGGGGAGACTGAGGTGCCTGGAACCAACTGTAGGTCATGTCCAACAGCATGGAGCGGGATGGTGGCAGAGCCAGCCTTAAGCTGCAGCCTCCTGATCCCAGTTCTGGCTTCTTCAGCCCCTACGGTCCACCAAACCTGCGCCTCTCCTCCCCGCAGCTCATAGCCCCATAAAGACAACTATAAGGCATGAGCAACGAGCAACGGCAGCCAACTCACGAGCCATGCTGAGAGTGCCAGACAGAGCCTCACTGAAGGCCCCTGACCACATGCTTATGCCCACTCAGAGGAGGACACTGAGGCAGGAGGCCCCCTGGCGGTACGTGGCCAGCTTTGTCTGCTTCAGGGTCCAGGGCCTTAATCTGACAATCTCATGACAAGGAAGTCCCAGGTGAGATGGTCCGGAAGAGTCAAGCTGCTGTGGTTCTCCTGGCTGGGCCCCATGTTGGGGCTCAGGGTAACCAGTCAGGACACAGGTGGGTGAGGGGCCAGTCCAGGCTGGCCAGAGCCTTTGTGTAGCGTGGAGCAGCCACAGCAGGCCTGGAGCTCTGCAGTGGGGCAGCCGAGCAGGCAGCAGAAACCCAGGGACGAGTCTGGCCTTGGCTGGTACCCAGCGCCCCGGCCAAGTCCCCTGCCGATCCCCTTAGATGCTGGTCTGCCAGCAGAGCCCAATCTGGTTAGAGCGTGAAGGGGGATTAGCAGCTAGAACATGGGGTTTCGACCTCGGCTTCCCAGCCCCTACCTCCTCTAGGCCTGGCAGAGTCTGGAGGATTGACAGAGTGTGCAGGAGGAGGGGCAGCAGGAGCAGGGCTTCCTGGGATGGTGCCCAAGTCACGGTGTGGGCCTGGCTGTCCCCATTCCTTCATGGGGAGGGGCCCAGCTGGTGTCTCTGGGATGTCCCTAGACCCGGGGTGCTGCTACTGGCAGCAGCTTGTCTCTCGGGCTCTTGATCTTGGAAGCTGGGGTTCAAGCTGGGGATCTTTGCCTGAAGGACTCTTAACCCCAGGCTGTCAGTGCCCCCTGCCAAAGTGGACTCTCTGGACCTCCATCTCCCTCTCTTTCCAGGAGAGTTGCTCAGTTTCCTCAGGGGCTTCCCACATCTCCCTGCTGATGCTGCTGGTACCACCTTAGAACCACCTGAGGGTGCCTGACTATTAATGGTCCTGAAGGATGTGTGAAGGGCAGGGCAGGGCTGATTATAGCAATGGCAACAAGTGCTTCCCTCCCCCTGAGTCCTCATTTCGTAGACCTACCTCCAGGTAGACAAAGTGGGTACAAGTGTCCCCAGTGTATGGGTGAGGAGGCTTGGTCTCTTACAATGATGACACAGAGCCAGCCTGTCCTGCTTCGAGCCCCTCACTTCCCCTCTCAGCCACATGGCCTGTCCTGACTCCTTATTTTAGTCAGGAAAATGCAGAGGGATTGGAGCAAGAGAATCATGTAAGGATCCTCTTTAGTTCAATTCATCTAAAAATTACTGAGCCCCTGAAACATACCAGGTCCAAGGAGACAATGAGAAGCAAAAGGGACAGTGTCTGCCCTTGGGGTATTATGATCTGGAGGCAGAGATAGATGTTAACCAGAAATTAGTATTTCATGACATTCAAAACACCAGTATTTCATTACAACTATGGATTAATGCTGAGAAGGAAAAGCATGGGGGTCCTGAGAGCCTGGAGTAGAGGGAGTGGTCAGGAAAGGTGTCTGTAGACTGCAGTGTGAAAGATGAATAGGAATTCAGTGGGTAAAGTGGAGGAAGAACATCAGGCAGAGGGTACAGCAAGTGCAAAGGTCCTGTGGCAGTCGGATTTGAAGAACTGATGGGATATCAGCCTAAGTGGAAGAGCAGGCAGGGGCGAGAACACAGGGCACTTCTTACATTGGATGCTGAAAGGTAGGTGCATTTCTCATTCCTTCTTTCAGATGAGGAAACTGAGGCCAGAGAGGTTAAGTGACTTGCCTAAGATCACATGACTTAAATGGGTGGGTCAGGGCATGTGTTTCCCTCCCAACTCCTGTCCCCTTGTCGGGCGGTTGGGTCCTTGCTCTAGGAATCTGCTTTTCGCTGTCCAGCCTGGGACTTCCTTCTGAGCACCTGTATGGCTCTGAGCCCTCTGCTTGCCTCTGGCCAGGACCAGGCCACCAAGTTGCTATCTTTCCATTTCTAGAACCCTCCCTCCTCTAGGATGACCTCTCTCAGCATATCCCTGACCATGCTCCTTTAGGGCCTGTGACAAGATCACCATGGAAGGAGGATGGGAGCAAAAATGACTAACTGTGAAGGAGATCCAGGAGGCCCAGGGCCTGGGAAAATGTGATGGGGAAAGATGAAGGTGGCGCCTTTTGGGTTTCTGTGCCAACTGGGTGAAAATGGAGATGAGAAACTTTATTTCAAATAGTTGAGGAAACACAGACAATTGCCGACCAGGTGGGGGAGTCAACTGGGGCCACAAACACAAACAAACAGACAAGAAAGAAAGAGAACCGCTTGGGTTTGGTGGCGGCGTGGCTGGCAGAGCGGGCCTCCCCGTCCAGGGAAGGCCTCGGGCGCCCCCCACAGGGAAAGCTGGGAACGGCAGCCAGGACCTAAGGACCGCGTCCAGGGCGGGAGGGCGTCAGCGTTTCTTAAACGTTGCCAAATGGAGGTGCTAGAACAGAAGCTAAAATACGGACCTCCATCTTCTCCAAAGCCCTGTGGGGTGGATATTTTCATCCCCATTTTACAAACAGGGAAGCTGAAGCGCTCAGGTGCATAGTTTCCTGTGGTTCACGCTGGTAAATGGGAGAAGCAGAAACTGAACCTAGACCCTTCTCACTGCAGAGTTCAGGCCCTTTCCACCCTCCCCTCTGCCGCCAGCATGCTGATTTTCCCTCAGACCTCCAAGGCTCACTCATTTTCCTCTGTTCCAGAGGCCAGACTCTTCTAGAGTCTCAAATCCGGGTTCCTCTACTCATTGAAACGATGTGAGCTGCTCACTGCTCTGGGCTGGCTTGGGACTGGGCCTGAGGTCCCAAGATCAGCTCAGCTCTGCCCCACCCCTGGATCCTCACCCCTTGGACTGGCTTATGATGTCCTATCACCTGTCTGCCTGGGGACAGCGTTTTCCTTCTGTAAACTTTGGTGCCCCAGAGCTATGTCTAACAGACCCTCTCTGGTCTAAGCTGTCACCTTCTCTGGCCTGCAAGGATTTTTCTTGCCAACACCCTCTCCCCAGTACCTACTGCTCCAGGCAAACCCAGCTTCTCCTGGATCATGCAGGGGTCTACCATGCCTCCTGCCTTTGCACGGATTGTTCCTGCCCCTCCCTTTCCACTTAGCTCCTGGTGTGAGTCCTTATAGAATTGCTTTCCCTGAATTGTACTTTGATGCGATGCTATTAGAAACAGACACTTGAAATCCATTTATTATAAGGATCTAGTGTTATTGATTAGGACACACTGTTATTTTTTATAAAGACCCCTGGGGATAGTCTTGTTTCATCTTAGTGCCCCAAATAGCTATACTTCAGAAAAACTAGTCTTTTCAAGTGTATACATGTATTGGGGATGCTATTAACTGACCACTTTCCCCTTTTCATGCTGGCTATCAGGAAGCCTAGAGCCCATGCTCGGCCCAAACCTGACAGATGTGTGAGTCACCTGCTGCTTCATTCTTGGTATCCGCCATTGATTTTTCTTCTCTTTGTCCCACTTTTCACTCTTGCTCCCTTGCTGTTTTATAAATCCCTGTAAGACACTTCAAAGCCTTTCTGGAACAAGGTTGGCCTAAATCAATAAACTAATCAATACTAATAGAAAACCTTCCTTGCAAGATTGTGGTGAGGATTAAACAGAAAAATGGATGTGAATTCCAGCCCAGACATTCCTCCGAGGCCAAAGGGTGGCCTTCTGGCTGGGGCCAAGAGGAGGGTCTGCTGGGGGTTCCCAGCCCCTATGCGGCCTTCAGTTTCCTGACTCTGTAGAAGCCTCCAGGCCACTGAGCCTTGTACTCGTCTCACCCTCACCACACATGCTCAGATCTTCCTGAGTCCCTTTAGGTAGGAGCAGGGGGTAGCTGTGTCTGTCCTCTCTCATCCCACTTGTCTCTGATGACCTACTTTCCCTCACTCCTCCCTGGGATCTCAAATGCCCTGAGAGCCAAGCACCTCACTTGCTGTGTCTTAGAGTTGTTGGCCTGTGGTGGGCACACGATGGGAGGGAGACTAAGAGATCATCTGGTCCAGCCCATGCATTTGACAAATGAAGAAACTGAGGCCTAAAGAGGACAATGTTGGAGCCAAGTCCTTAGCATATTTCAGCTCATTTGTGTCAAGTCTAAGCATGGCTCCGCCTTCCTCAAAGGCTCTCAGGGGGTCCTCTCTCCCTAAGAACCAAGACCATGCTCTCTAGCACAGCTTCCAAAACTCTCCTCTCCTGAACCATTCTTGCAAAGCACCCCTGTTTTAGCCCATTACTTTGAAACCTAGTGGCCTAAAAGAACAATAAACAGTTATTCCAGTTTCAGTAGGTGGCTGGGTGGTTCTGTCCTGGGTCTTTCATGAGGTTACAGTCAAGATGTCGGCCAGATTGGGACTGGAGGATCTATTTCCATGATGACTGGCTCACATTGCTGGCTGTTGGCAGGAGGCCTCAGTTCCTCCCCATGTGGGCCTCTCCAGAGAGCTGCTTGAGTGTCCTCATGACATGGCCCTGGATTCTACCAGAGAGAGTGATCTGAGAGAGTAAGGAGGAGGCCACAGTGCCTTTTCTGATCTAGTTTCAGAAGTTATCCATTGTCACTTCTGTCATACTCTGTTCTTTAGAAGTGAGCTACTATGTCCCACCCACAATCAAGGGGATAATTAAGCTCCATATTTTGAAGGGAAGAATGTCAAAAAATTTGTGGACGTAATTTAAAACCATCTCAAGCTCCCATAGATACTCCCCAGCCATAGCAAACGGCGTGATATTCCCCAGCCTGCCTGCCCTGCTCCTTCCGGCCTCTGGGCTTTTGTACATGCTGTTCCCATTGCCTGCAATGCGCTTCCCTCATTTCCCTTTTCTGTCTGGTAAGCTCTGACTTACTTTTCAGGATCCATTTCAGAGTTCATCTCCTCCCCCTCAGGTAGACTTGGTCACTCACAGAGTGCTCGCATCTCTTTGGAACTAGTGCTCTCCCAGTGGTTAGTGTAAGCTGGAGTGTCTTTGTGGAATCCACAGCAGGGAGTCAGCTCTCAGCACAGCCTTGCTGAACAAAGAATAGGGATTCCGTTCACTGGTTTCCCGTGTGTCCTTCTGAGTGCTCTAGGGTATTCTGTGCGCCTGTGGTTCCTTCTGCACGCGTGAGCCTTGCTGTCACCGGTGCATGTAGGTGCTCCATCAAGGTGTGTTTGGCTCCATGTGGGGCTCCCACGTTTGCCTTGGCTCCTAGTTACTGAGGAAGTCATATGACTGGGAGCCCCTGTGTGTGGGCCATCTCTTGTTTACCTGTGTGGCCTGCATAGCCGTTGCTCCCAATCCAGTAATTTACCTGTCAGGTGACCCTGCCCAGTGTCAGCATCCCATTTAAGAAGAAGAAGAGAACCAGTCTACAGACCAAGGGAACAACAGAGCCAGTATGGGCTAGACGGCCATGGTAGCAATTACTTGCATAACACGGAGACATTGGGTTGACCTACAGATGCACAGCCAGGAGGTGGGGGAGCTGGGCCTCGAACCAGCCTTTCTGAGCTCAGGGCCCTGTGCACTCCGCTGCAGTGCTTCTGATGTGTTATCTTAGCAGGAAACTTAGAGGGAAGGGAGTCCCGCAGCTCAGGGCACAGTACACAGGGGGCCCTGTGGGCCATGTCCTTGGGGCTCGCAGTGAATGGCTGATAGGAAGGAGATGATCAAGCCTCAAGGGCCTGGCCCAGGAGAAGGGGCCAGAGTGAGGGTCAGGTGTGTTCACGCACGTGGAGTGCTAGGCAGTGCAGCTGGGGGATATGCTTAGAACATGGCAGCAGTTGGTACTACCACTGTGGGAAGGAGAAGCTGCCCAGAAGGTACCAGAAGCCCAGACTTGCCAGAGGAGCTGGGGGAAGGGTCCAGAAGCTGGCCTGGGGCAATGCCTCCTCCCTCACACAAGGACACCACTAATGGAGAAGTGATGAAGTCCTGGGTGGTCCCTGCCCTCTGAGCCACAGGGCAGGGGTGTGGCCTGCACCCCCAGCCCAGTGTGGGCTGTGGGCCAGGCTGTCAGTGGCGGCTCTGCTGCCTGCGGTCCTGAGGGCGAGGGATCTGGAGTCAGACCCTGCTTGGCGTTCAGGACCTGGGTCGGCCTCCTACTGGCTGGTTACCTGGGAGCCAACGGCGCTTTCTTGCAGAGTGAGCTGTAGTGCACTCACCACAAGCCATGGTGCCTAGGAGCCTGTTAGGAAGCCCCTTCCTCTTTTGCCTGTTCTTTTGCTGCCCTGGACAGTGCACCTGGGGTGAGGGTGGGGGGTTCTGGCAGACCCGACCTCTGTGGGTCTGGCAGGCAGGGTTAAGGTCTGGCAGAACCGGTCACTTCTACCCCAAACTTCTCCCTCTAGAGAGTGGGAGGTGGCTGGGCACTGAACTCCAGTTTATTCATTCATTCATTCATTCATTCATTCAACAAATGCTTACCAAGGGCCTTTCTGGGCCAGGCACTGTCCCAGGTGCTGGGACGCAGCAGTGACTGGCCTGGGTTCTGTTGGGCCTGCCCACCTCCCTGGCTCATCAGGACGCTCTGGAGACATCTCTTCTGAGCAGTGTGCTTCTTCTTCTGGCTTGTTCTCACAGGGACCTGAGTGAGAACACCATCCAGGCCATCCCCAGAAAGGCTTTTCGTGGAGCTACAGACCTCAAAAATTTGTGAGTACAGGCCTGGAATGGAGAGGGGCTGGGGGCTGCAGGGCCACCCCTGGCAGTGTCCTCATGGGTCTCCGCAAGCCCCGTGGTCTAGGCAGCCAGAGAGTTGGTCTGGGCTCTGAGGTGTCTGGTGCCAGCATGGTCTTCTGGAACAGTCTGGGGTCAGAGGAAACAGGCAGCCTTTGGGGTTGAAGGGAGTTTCATGAACTGTGGGGTGCGTAGGGGAGGTTCTCGGTCCATGTGAATGGAGTCTCCGTGACCTTGCTCTCCGGTGGTTTGAGAATCTTCTCTTTCCTGCACTTATTATATAAGCTGCAGCGAGTCTGTTAACTTCCCTGAGCCTTAATATGTTGTTCTGTAAAATGGAGATATCACATTTCTCTCTCAGGCTTGTTCTGAGGTTTAAATGAGATATGGAAATAAATGCATTTTGTCAAACGCTATTTAATTACAGTAGTTTGTTCCTATTATTCAAATGTGTTCTGGTCCAGGCTTACCACCTCCTCGAGGTCTGACTACAGCAGGGATGGCAAATGCCAGGCACAGCTGTCACTCCCTAGACCCCTACACCTGTAATAGACATTGATAAGTGATCACTGCATTCTTCCCAAGTTTCCCAAATCGCAGCCTCAGTGGATTCTTAGAGTAGCACCCCAGGCAGCCGCCACGAGGCAGTCTCACTTGGCACTGCGGCTGGCATCTGCCTGCCAGTTCTAGCTGCCACCGCTTCTGTGATAGACTCATTTTAAAGCTGCCAATGCCCACTAGGTGGTCCCCAAAGGGAGAGGAGAGATGCCTGCTCCCCAGGCGATATGCAAGGTTGGGTAGAGGAATATAACTGTTATTTATATTTATTGTTTTAACTAAAAATAAGGAATCGTTTAAGTTAGTATTATTTACCATTTGGATTGACGCATTTGTACTGAACCAATGATTGGGGTTAGGCCTTTTCTTTTTTTTTAACAAGTGGAGTGCTTGACAAAAACGTTTGGACACGTCTGTTCTCGGCAATGTGCCTCTTCTCTAGAACCTTCCTTTGCTTCACAGACAGCTGGACAAGAACCAGATCAGCTGCATCGAGGAAGGGGCCTTCCGGGCTCTGCGAGGGCTGGAGGTGCTGTAAGTGAAATGTGGGCGGGGAAGCAGTGAGGAGAGTCCAGCTAACACAGGTGCGGGGGCCCAGGCAGCTGGAGCTGGGGTCTGGGAGCAGCGCAGGAGGCAGGAGACCTGGCAGGCAGGCTCCGGGCCCAGGGCAGAGGCCCTGTTCTCTGTGAGTCTAGATTTGGTACCGAGGATGGGAGGACACACGCTCAAGGAGTCACGCCCGCAGTAGCGTGACCCAGGCTTCCTGTGCTTGTGATGACACCCAGGGCAAGTGTCTATATCCTCCAAGGGTTTCTGACACATGGGGAAGGACTTAATCGCCCTTCTCTTTCTGTCTAAATGCTCCCCTTTCTTCCAAGCCAGCCCAGGCCTGCATGCGGACTCTCAGTCTCCTTGCTCCTTCTCCCCTGTTCTGTGAGACTCAGAGTCTGCCGCATCTGCCTTGTACCTACTGTCCCAGCTCAGGGCTTTCCCTGAGGGTGGCTCTGTGTCTCGTGCTCTTCAGCACAGCTCCCCGGGTCCAGCTGGAGGGTGGATCCTGGAACACAGCGTGAGAGTCTGCCCGTTTGTCAGAGAGCAGCCTTGCTCTCCCTCCCACGTGAGCTTCTGTTGGGCAGACGCTAACTGATTCTGGTTTTCTCGTCAGGACCCTAAACAACAACAATATTACCACCATCCCCGTGTCCAGCTTCAACCACATGCCCAAGCTACGGACCTTGTGAGTAGGCCTGATGTCAGGAGCATGGCACCAAGTGTGGCTGGTGCTGGGGCAGTGGGGAAAGGGGGCTGAGGCTCCCACAGGCGGGGTGTGGGGTGGGGTTGGGGGCTTCTCTTCCTCGGCACCCCCAGTGGCCAGCCAGGGTTGATGATTGGAGTTGGAGTCAGGGGAGGTAGTCTGAAATGGGAAGATGTTGAATGCCATTTATATTTGATTTTCCTTAAAACACAAATGATCTCTTTTTGTGTCTGAAAATGACTCGTGTGATTCGGGGCAGTGGGTCTATGTGAGCTCAGGGAGGTGAATCGCTGGGCAACATCCCGCCGAAGGGGTGCCCCGAGCACACTGGGAGGGAAAGAGGAGCCTCTGGGAAGTTCCCCGCTGCTGGATGATCCCCAGACTGGAGTTGCTGTGGGCTGACTGTGTGTAGACTATGTTTGGGCCTAGGATAGCACAAGGGCTCAGCCCCTTCTGGGTAAAGGGGTTCCCGCTCTTTGGCTAGGGGCTGGGGGCCCGGGTGGCTTATGAGCTTTCCTGTCCCCCTGCAGCCGCCTGCACTCCAATCACCTGTTCTGTGACTGCCACCTGGCCTGGCTGTCACAGTGGCTGAGGCAGCGGCCAACCATCGGGCTCTTCACCCAGTGCTCGGGCCCCGCCAGCCTACGCGGCCTCAATGTGGCTGAGGTCCAGAAAAGCGAGTTCAGCTGCTCAGGTGGGTGTAGGTCCAGCTGGGGCTCTTGACTGCCCATCCTGACTGTCTATCGCCTGCCTCCTGTCGCCTCCCTCCCCCATCTTGTTTCCTTCTATTAGCTCCTGTCACCACGCATTAACATCTGACCCACCCATGACCTCACGTTCTCTCCTGTTAGCGCCTTGCTCTCCGCATCACCTCCTGCCTTATCCATCACCTCATGGACCACCCACTATCTCATGTCTTCACTTATTTATTTCCTATTCCCATCCATCACCTCCTGTCCCTACTCATCACCTCCTTTACCCACCCATCTACTCCTCCTACCCATCCATTATCTCCTGTTCTCACCCGTCACCTTTGTCTTCACGTATCACCCTTTGCCTCTACTCCTTTGTTCCTCCTGCTCCCACCCATCCTTTCTTTCTGTCCTCCTATTGCCTCTTCCTCTATTGTCCCCTTCTGTCCTAGCCCTTTACTCTTTTTGTTTCTACCCAATGTGTCTTCCCATTTACTCCTGCCCCTCACCCATCCTCCGCAACCCTCACTCCCTCCTGTTACCACCTCTCCCCTCCTCGCTCCCTCCTGTTACCACCTCTCCCCTCCTGCCATTGCTTCACCCCTGCCACACTGAATTAGCTCATCTAGCCTCAGCTCAAGGCAAGGTGGACTCCAAGGTCTGCACCCTCTATCTTCCACCTGGGGTTCAGTGAGAGCCTCCTGACTGCCATCCCACTTCTCTGGCCCCTTTGATTTCCATACTGTAGCCAGAGAGACCTAAAAGGACCCACACGTCTGGATAGGTCACTGTTGCCTCATACTCACTGGCCTCCTGGTCCTCCTGGGAGAATCCAAACTGTCCTCAAGCTCTGCAAGGCTGGGGCAGGGTTATCCCGGCTTCCCCCTATCTAGTGGCTTCCCCCAGCAGCCTCCTCACTCCCTGCATCCCCGCTGGCCACCCCACCCCATCCTGTAGCAGGTGCCTCCCACCTCGGCCTTCTCACGGCTGCTCCCCTGTTGGCATGCTCTTCCAGCCTTGGTGCTTGCTGACACCTCCTCACCTCGCAGAGCCCAGGGAGCCTTCTCTGACCCTCTAGGAGGTCCCCAATGGACTTAAACTCCATTAGCACATGGAATGCATGCGTCATGGTTTCTGGCCATGTCCTTGGCACTTTGCCTGTGCTCAGCACAGAGAAATGCTCAAGAAATGTTTGCTGAGTGAACAAATGGTTGTCACATTCACAACAAAGGATTAGGGGCTACCCTTTTCTCCCAAACCTGTGGCCTCTGAGCCTGCCAGCCACGTCGAGCTCTGAGGGAAGAGGGTCCACGCGGCTTGGTTCCCTCTCTTCAGTGTGAGGCTCCAGGGGTGGCTGTCACCCCCTTCACTATTGAACACCGCTGTGCTCAGGGAGGCTGTGTGTGTGAGAGAATGTGTGAGCATGTGAGTGTGTCTGTGTGAGCGTGTAAACGTGGTCATGTGAATGTTTATGCGGGTATATGGGAGAGTGTGAGGGTATACGTGGATAGGGTGTGTGAATATGTATGTGTGAGTGAGCGTGGGGGAGAATGAGTGTGCGAGCGTGTGTGCATGCATGATATGTATCTACTTACGAGTGAGGAGAGCCAGGGCTGACACGGCTCCTCTGAGTAGCAGCTGCCGCCCTCAGGCCTTATTATGAGGGATGGTAATTCACTTGGACGATGCTTATTTCTAAACGAGAATAAGGATACCTTGGGCTACCTTGGTTTCTATCTTCAGGCATTTTTTTCTCCTCTTGGAGCCTGTTCACTCCAGAGACTCCTTCCTGGAGAAGGGCACTCTCACGATTTGTCAGAAGTCCTCATAGCTTGTCTCCTTTGATTTGGTGCCCACCGTTTAGGGGAGCCAAGGAAAAGATCAGAGGTTGAATGCTGGTGAAAGTGTAAATTGTCTCAGAACTGAATAGCAGAATCTACTAGAGCCCAACATGTGTCTACCCATGACCATGACCCCACAACTCCACTGTCGTGTGCTCGGCCAAACTCGCGTCCAAAAACATCCAAGGCACCTTTCTTTGAAATAGCCCAGAGCTGAAGACAACTCAGATGTCTACCAAGAGAGTGGATTAACTGCTGATGACACGTCCATTCAGGAGAATACTAGCTAGCGATTAAAAAAAAGAGCCAACTACGGATACACACACGACATGGACGGCTCAAAGATTTCATATTGAGCAAAAGAAACCAGACACAAGGGAACCTGCTGTCTGATTTCGTTCACGTGAAGTCCACAAGCAAGCAGACCAAATCTTTGGTGCCCCCTGGGGAAGGGGCATGAGGAAGGCTTCCTGGGTAATAGAAATGTTCCCCGTCTAGGGGACAGCTCTGTGGGTATATCCAGAAGTAGAAACCATCCAGCTAGACACTTAAGACACTTTATATATAAAGTTACATGCAATTAAAATAATTTGTGAGACACTGGACTTCATCCTGCTTTTAGCACCTATGGGTTGTGTGGTTTTCCACAAATTAATTAACATCGAGGACTCTGTTTCTCTCTCTTGTAAAATGTCCACAATAACATCATTCTTCTAGACTGAGCAGCAGAATGAAAGGAAATACTGAATTATGACATTTAACGCAGCATGTGGCACAGAGCTGACATCCTCGGGTGACAGACAAGGAGACTGCGGCTCAAAAGTGCCGAGTGACTTGGATGGGAATATGGAGTTTCAGAATTTAGGCTAAGATTTCCAAGCATATGAATCACAGGTTCATGCAGTACAGTCATGTTCAGATTCAAGTTCAGCAGACATCTAACAAGTACCTGCTGTGTGCCAGGCACCCACAGTTTCACCGGAGCCCTTGGTGATCCTGGTTCAACCTGAGCCAGAGAAACACCATGTGCCCCATTTTCTCACATCAGCCTGTACCTCGGGAGGGAGATGCAGGGATGGGACATCTGAGGTCACAGCCCACTGTTTCCGCAGGCCAGGGGGAGGCGGGGCGTGTGCCCTCTTGCACCCTTTCCTCCGGCTCCTGCCCAGCCATGTGCACCTGCAGTAATGGCATTGTGGACTGTCGTGGCAAAGGCCTCACCGCCATCCCTGCCAATCTGCCCGAGGCCATGACGGAGATGTGAGTACAGGGCTGAGCAGGCGTGGGGACACAGGCCCTAGGGCTGGGCCAGGCTCTGGTGGTCCACCTGAGGGCTTCCACCAAGGCTCTTCCATGGAAATGGGAGAGACGCAGTGTTCCTTGGCCAGGCAACTCTGGAGGGCTGGGAAGAGGTGCTCCTCCGAGGTCCACCTGTTGAGCTCAGCTGGGTAACTTTGCTAGAAGTGGTTTCTTAGTATTAGCATCATTTGTGGCAGCCTGGGAGACTGGATCTCACATTACAGCAGCTCCTTTTCTCTGCCTGTGCTGACCGGTCTACTCCAGAAAGTGCATGGAAGCAAAGGGTCTAGTTTGGGTGGGTGAGCCCAGCAGGTGACGACAGCTGGGACTGGGGTGACCTGACTGGGGGACTCCTCGGTGTTCTCTCTCTGCAGCCGCCTGGAGCTCAATGGGATCAAGTCCATACCCCCAGGAGCCTTCTCTCCCTACAGAAAGCTTCGGAGGATGTGAGTGCCTCCTGCTGCTTCCCGAGAGTCAGCATGGGGCAGGAGGAAGAGCCTGGACCAGGCATGCCACAGCCCTGGGCAGGTCCTGACTGCCTCTGAGGGCTGAGAGGCCCTAGGCTAGCTGCTGCCTGGCCTTCCTGCCCCACAGGTGGCTCATCTGTGATGTGGAGATGGCAGTGGTATGAGCTCCTCGCAGAGTTGTGCTGAGGCCTGATTGCTGGGCCTGAGTCTGGCATATGACCAGAGCTGACTGTCATCCTCTCATTTCAGCTTGGGTACCAGTAGGAGCCATTGTGGACATGAGAGGGGGAGTAGGGGACAGCTGGGAAGTGGGGAAAAGCTTTGTCAACAACCAAGGCTGGAGTGTCCTGCCCGTGCACGACCCTCAGACTGCACAGGGAGAGAGTAGCCATGGGTTTTTCGAATGGATGGGCAAACAAGGCCCTCATTCTTCTAGTGTCAATTTTC
This sequence comes from Cynopterus sphinx, assembly GCA_030015415.1. Taxonomy (NCBI): domain Eukaryota; kingdom Metazoa; phylum Chordata; class Mammalia; order Chiroptera; family Pteropodidae; genus Cynopterus; species Cynopterus sphinx. The sequence continues at coordinate 22,025,279 of CM057382.1, forward strand.
TAGTGCCCTCCCATGTCATCTGGGAGATAAAGGGGACCAGGCAGGGCTTGGCGGCCTCTGTGGGATTCAGTTACCCTCTCTCCTGTTCACCTTGCAGAGACCTGAGCAACAACCAGATCGCGGAGATTGCGCCCGATGCCTTCCAAGGCCTCCGTTCCCTGAACTCACTGTGAGTAGCTTCACCAAGCTTCCGTGGGAGTCCAGAGTGTCCCCCAAGGTGGCCAGCAGGGCCCAAGGCCCCTCTGGTGGATGATGGAGGGAGAGCACATACCCTGCTTATCTGGCCTCAATGAGTCTCCCTTTGGCCACAAAGTCTAGCTTCTGTGCCTAGCACTCCCTTCCTCACTGGAAGACCTTCTGCTCCTGGGAGGGGGAGAAGGGAATCGAGGACTGAGTGCATGGAATCGAAGCAGAACAGTTGCCCCTAGAAATTGTGATGCTCTCCCTGCCAAGGGGGGAATTTTCCCGGCATTCTTTGCAGCAGGCATCTGACTGCTCAGCTTTCAGGTTGGCCTGCCTCCCCGCAGAGGCCCAGCACCCCACGTGTCTGAGTCTACAAGGGCGGCAACCATAAGGTCCAGGTGTGACATCGGCCACACTTGTCTTTCATTCCCAAAGTGCTCTGTGTAAGCTAAAGGCGTGACACGCCGAGAGAAGTTTTAGAAGCAAGCATTTATTAGGAGAGGGCTCCGGGCGAGGTTCTCTGGTCCCGAGAAGAGAGGGGCCAAAGAAGTAGCGCCCTGGGGCGGAAGGGCTCAGCTTTTATGGGGTTATGTGGGGGTAGGAGTGTAGGGTGGGGAACATTAATCAAATGCTAATTGAGGCTTTAGGGTGGGCCCTATTCAGAAGGTCTGGATTCCGGGTATCAAGCTGGGGAGTCTCCAGGCAGGCATCTGGCTGGCCCTTCCCCCCACAGACCTAACACTCTGATCCCAAGTTGTGGTGGGTGATGCAAAGACAGCATTTTCTTCCACCTCTTCTCAGTGTTTCCCTTTCCTCGAGGATCCATTGGGGTGGAGGGTGGGGTGGGGTCTGTCCAACTACAAAACATGCAGCATCAAAAATTCATCTTGGAAATGTTACTTCATCTTCCTTTTTCTAAGAACCCTTGCTAGCACCCCCATGTTTTCCAAGCCCCTCACTCTCTGAGGCCTCCTGGTACTTTGTCTACACAAAGAGTGCATTCAGGGTGCCCTCTAGTCGGGTGAGCTCCCCGTTGGTAGGGGCCTTTGGTTACCCGTAGGAGTGGTGTTTTCACCTGTCCCTTATGTGAGGCAGCACCGGACACATGCCTCACATAAATTAGGGGCCTAGGGAAGTGGAATGAAATGGAACTTCTTGGCAAGTGCAGGGGGTAGCCAGGTCATGCCTCTTCTCCTGGAGTAGTGCTGAGGTGGTGGATTCTTGCGAACGGCAACACTTAGGCTGTGCAGTTCAACCTCCACAGCTGTAAGTGACGGCCTGGTGATGGGTCACTGTCCCCAGTGGAGGAGATCTGATCCCAGAGGTGGGCTGCCCAAATGCATGGCTCTTCCTCTGAGAAGTGAATGAATCTTCTACGTTGGATATGACAACCTATCTAAGTGGGCTTCTTTCGCTCATGGGCACCTGGTCACAGCCACCTCCCCACCATATGGGAGTTTTTGTACTGAAGTCAGGCGAATAGATCTCATTGACATTGTCCGCCACCTCGTCCATCCCCGACCTTGTCTTTCTGGATCAACTCCTCCTCCCTCCCCTCCATTCTCTGCACAGCAGATTGGTGGATCTTCCCGAATGCTGTTCATATTCTAGAGGTTTCCTGGTGCTGGATGGGTGAAGTCCAAGTGTCTGTCCCATTTGTTTCCTACACTCCAGTCACACTGGGGCTCTCCCCATCACAAACTCAGATGCCACTGCAGGGACTTTGTTCCTGCACGCCCTCCTCCAGGAAGGATCTGGAAGCCATGTCTGAACAGACAGCACACACTGTTTTTGCTCAGACTGAATATGACCGGCCGGGGATGGGGTGGGAAGGGGCGGAAGGGCAGTGAGGGACGGGGAAAGAGGGTGGCTTTGGGGGTTGCTTGTGTCATTGAGAATAAAATACATCACACGCCCCAAATCCCCTTGACTATTTCATTGTCTGTCTGATCCCATTTCTGCCTGCTTGTCTTTTTAGAATCTGTTTTTTTTTTTCTAATACACACATTTGTGCTCAATGTGGAAGACTGAAAATACTAAAGTATAAAAAACCCACCTGCAATCCCACCAGCCAGATCTCAGCACGGCAGCACGTTGGTCTGTTTTTTCCTGGTGTCTTACTGTGCCAGCAGACTTGGTTGACATACTGGAGCTCACAGCACACGTGCTGTCTGGCTTGAGAGTGTTCCTGTAATTCTGTGAAAAAAAAATGTTCACTATTCCTGCCTATGAGATTTTTCTCTTCTATGAACAGTCTCTTTTTGGATCTCGGACCAGGTTAAGTTTCCACAAAGTTCCCCATAGGGTCCCTTTGCTGGCTTTTGTGGGATCCGTGTGTGAGGACAGGGAGTGAGGGCTGCGCCTGCTGTAATAGGGGTCACAGCTACCTGGAGCCCACAGGGTCCCTTTGTACAAGCTGGGAACAGGCGACCCTTGTCAAGTACCCTGCACTGCCATCTGCTGGCCGCCTGTCAGGGCAAACCTCCAGGCTGGGATGGCTTAGCGGCGGTGCCCTGGTGTGGGGCACGACTTGCAGAGCAATAACTGGCCTGGCGGGCTACCCTTTAACTCTTCCTTTCTGCTCCCTTTTCTCCAGAGTCCTCTATGGGAACAAGATCACAGACCTCCCCCGGGGTGTGTTTGGAGGCCTGTACACCCTACAGCTCCTGTAAGGACCCCTCCGAGGGTGTGCTTGGGCGGGGCCCCGGGAAGGAGCCACTATTCCTTTGGCCTCTCAGACTGGCCTTTTGGCCTCTTTGAGGGTGGGGGCTCATTTGAGGTTAGGAGCCTGGAGGATGTCAGACCTGGTAGGGTGAGAGGCTATGGGCTCTGCAGAGGCAACTCAGAGCTGACGGCAAAATGTCTGAGCTGGGAGGCTGATAGATGCGTGAGGCCCATGTTCCTGAGGAGCTGTGTCCTGCAGGGGACACCCAGGCCCAGCTCAGCCTCCTTGAACCATGAGAGTTCAAGCAAGGGTTCTCTCCTTGCTTCGGATCCAAGAGGCATAGAACCATACGCTCCATCTCAGCTGCCTGGGGAAACCAGCAGAACTCCGGGAAGGAGGAGGAGGCTCCCCAAATGTCTTTGGGAGGTGGCTTTGCTACTGTGCTCTCTGCTTTCTGAGAATCCCGTGAGGCACCTTCTAGTAGTTCTTTGAGAGAGAGAAGAGTGGGTGGCTAAAATGGTCCCAGTACACAGAGAAAGCAGTCGGAGGTCTCAGCTCCTCTGTGTGGAGTGGACACCCAGAGTGCCAGATGCCCTAGGAAGGTGCCAGGACACGTGGATGGGTCTGATGCTGAGCCTCTCCCCTTACCACCTGGCCCTGGCTCTGCCCACAGGCTCTTGAACGCCAACAAGATCAACTGCATCCGGCCTGACGCCTTCCAGGACCTGCAGAACCTCTCGCTTCTCTCCCTGTATGACAACAAGATCCAGAGTCTCGCCAAGGGCACTTTCACCTCCCTGCGGGCCATCCAGACCCTGTGAGTGCCCTCTGCCCTCTTCTCTCTGTCCCAGCGGGTGGACCTATGCACCTTAGGGGAGGTAACAGCTTCCATGTACAAGTGACTGTCTTGCCCTGTGCCTTTTGCTCTTATGGAAGAAAGAACACGGTCTCTGGGTTAGGTGAACATGAGTTTGAATCCCAGCTATGCCTCTTATTGGCTGTGTGACCCTGAGCAAGTTAATTTGCTTCTCTAGACCTCATAAAATGAGGATATCATCTTCTCCATCCGATTATCGTGAGATTAATGGGGATATTTGTACAGAGATTAGCTCATCATTAGTGCTTCTTAAATGCTGGCTACAGTTATTATTATTATTATTAGATAGATTAAAAACAACTTAAGTGATACATCACCAATACCAGCTAATTATTATTATTATTAATTATCATTATTCGATTTTAAGACACATGTTGTTTACATGTTAACAGCTCTAAAATTGGGATGCATATTATAAATGATGGCATATTTACTTGGCATCACTTTGTTTTTTCTTGATTAGACATAAAATAATGTGTTTTACAATCGATAATGACTTAAGTCAGGTGAAATCTAGTAATAGCGATGATGGTTACAAATTAAAAATTAGAGAGCAACAGTTCTAGGAATTTGTTTTCATCTTTTATTATAGAATATTACAAGCATATTAAAAGTAGCATAGTGACCCTCCCAGTACTCATCACCCAGCTTTCACTCGTGGCTGGTCTTATTTCATCTACACGTCCTCCTCTCCCATGCCTCCCAGACTATTTCGAGGTAGATCCCAGACATCATTTATCATTTACTCAGACCTCATACATATTTATAAAAGGCAAAGATTCTTTAGAAACAGAACCATAACACTATTATTATATCTAAAAATTTAACAGCGAATTCCTTAATATCATTGCGCACCTAATTACTGCTTGAATTCTCAAGTGTCTCATACATTTTATACAATTTTAAAAATAATTTCTTTGAGTCAGGATTTAAATTAGGCCTATGCAATTCAATGGGCTGGTGTTGGTTGATGTATCACTTAAGCTGTTTTTACTCTCTCGGTGAGCTCTCCATCTCCTCTGCTTTGCAATTTATTTGTTGAAGGCGCTGCGTTGCTGGTTTCCCCCAGCCTGGACTTTCCTGATTGCGTTCGGGGAATGTGGTGTGGTTTTACACTCTCTCCTGTCCCGTCTCTGTCCTGCAGTAGAACTGTCGATCTGAGAGCTTGGTCGGGTTCTGATTTTTTTCCTTTCTGTTTTTCTCAAGATGACTTCATAGGTAGGACTGTGTACTTCCATCCAGATATCTAGTTGTCTCTTTTTTTTGTCATAAACACAGCGATTGATCTCAATGCCTGGACCCATTCATTCATTATGGATCTGGAACTGGTGATATTTGAATTCTAACATTCCTTCTTCAGGGTCCTCTATGGGACCCTGTTGTGGTTATGCTATAGAAAAGAGTCCTTATCTTTTAGCTGGAATGCTTCTGTAGAGGGACATTTCCTGTCATCTACTATTTAGTTAAACTTACATGGTATCCTTTATTCTACATCTTTAGTTCTGGGACCTGTAGTTGGACTCGATGGGCTAACCAATGGGTCCTTGATGGGCATTTATTATTAATCAGTATTAATATTGTGGCCATTGTTGTTGTTCCCATCCCTGCCACACTGTTTATCCACTGGACAGTGCTCTCTGTCAGATAATATCCGCATAGAGTGCTGGGTTAGGTGTGAAACAGGACGGGTAGAAGGTACAGCTCCTGCTCCCTGGGGACCCTGCATGCCAGTGGGGGTGTCAGCCACAAAGACAAACTCATTAAAGCCCACCCGCCTGCGGCCTGCTCCTGCTAATTAATTTACTTATAGCTAGAGAGAGGAAGATGGAGCACCACGGGGAAATCCTGCCAAGTATGTGAAATTGGAGGTTACAGGCAGACATGGGCAAGGTGGGTTATTTTGCACAGTTGGCAGAACATCTGACAGAAACGCACTAAGGAGATTACAAGGCTGGGGACCCATGCACAGGAGAGCACTGGGGGCCTCATATGAGGAGCATATCCCTCTCAAGGTGGAAAGAGAGGGAATCAATCACATGGATGTGCTCACCCAGGGCAGCCTCTGTGTCCATTTCCCTGGTTGGAATGGATTTCTTAGAGTGCTTCTGCCTCTAAGATCTTGGTCTCTGCTACCTGGGCAGAGCTGGAGCAGAAGGCTAGAACAGGAAGCTTTCCCATAGATGGGATATAATACGGATACTCTATATTAAATAGTAAGTGTACAGTAGCTAATAGTAGCAATACTGATGACAGTAGTCACCTCTGCTTATTGAGCCCTTGTTAAATGCCAGGCCACTGTTCTTTACATATATTGTCTTATTTAATACTGACTTGACCTAGGGAGGTCGGTTCTATCATTCCTAACTTTTCTTAGAAAGAAACTAAGGCCGAAGGAGCTTACATGACTCATCCAAGGTCACACAACATTTAGTAAAGCGGGAACTTGGTCCCAGGCATCTGTTCAGCATCTCTTTAGCTTCTTCCACAAATTATAAGAATAGGCCTCCTTTTGAAAGGCTGTAAAACAAAACTGAATTTTCATGAACAACTATCAAGCTATTAACAACTAAAGTGCAGTTTGGAACAGAAAGAAACTCAAATCTAAGTGGCAGTTTGGAAAAAAGGAAACTCAAATCTAAATTTTTACACCATCTAAGTTGCTGAAATACGCTTATTTCAGCTTCAGATAGTAAAGCCCTCAGGCCGAATCTTACATCAGCCTGAGTAGATTTAAACTCACCAGATCTTGCCTGATTTGTTCATAACTCCAAGACTGACTGCCTTATGTCACAGTACTGATTTTGCCGTAGTTTTACTTGCCCCGAGAGACTAAAAAAAATTTTTTAATCTCAGAAGCTAAGCAGGGTAAGACCTGGTTAGTACTTGGATGGGAGACCACTTAGGAAGGCCAGGTGCTATAGGCATAAACAATAAAAAAAAGGGGGAAAAATGTTTTTTGGTAGAAGAGGGTAAAAGGGGGTTCCAAAAATTGTTAAAACTTTAATGGGGTATAACTTACATACCATAAAATGCACCTTTTCTAAGTGTATAATTCAATAATTTTTAGACAATTTGCAATTATTTGGTTCTCACTACAATTCCAATTTTAGAACATTTCCATCACTCCTCCAAAATCCCTTGTGCCCACTTACAATCAATTCCTATTTCCAGGCCGCCCCTGGGCAACCAGAAATCTAATTTCTGTTTCTACAGACTTGCCTTTTCTGGACATTTCATAAAAATGGAATCATACACTCTATCATCTTTTGTGACTGATTTCTTTTGCTTAGTCTGGTGCTTTTCGGGTCCACATTGCAGTATGTATCACTATTTTGTCTCTTTATTGCCAAATAATTTATCATTGTATAGATAGACCACATTTTGTTTATTCTTTCTAGTTGATGGACATTAGTATTTTACTTGGGACCCTAATGAATAACGCTGCTGTGAATATTCACTTACAAATCTTTGTGTGGACAAATGTTTTCATTTCTCTTGGAATTTCTGGGTCACAAGAGAAATTTATGTTTAACTTTTTAAGAAACTATCACTGTTTTCCAAACTGGCTGCACTGTTTTATGTTCCCAACAGTAACGTATTATGAGAGTTCCCATTTCTCTACCTCCTTTCCAATGTGTTGTTTGTCTTTTTGTTCATAGTGGATATAAAGTGGTACCTCAGTGTGCGTTTCATTTGGCCAACGAAGTTGAGCATCTGCCCCCAAAGATCTTTAGTTGTGCTTCTTAATGCATATTCCAAGAGAGACACCAAGAATTAATCTTCTCTTACCTTCACTGTCACAAAGGTTCACAGAGATGGCTGCATGGCCACACGTGCAGCCCATTTCTGGGTGAGCCTTTAATGTGATTGACTTTTCCCAGATTATTTTTCTTCCTCGTGTGTATTTTCCCTCCCCAGCTCCCTGCACTTTGCAAATTTTGAATCTTGTTTAGAACTTAGCACTTTGTGAAACATTCTAATTTGTGTCAAATACTTAGTTTCTACAGAGGCCACTTGTCTCTGTGGGTGGTTCACGTTTTATAGTCGGTTTGACATAAATAGCCTGTTCTTAAAAGGGCTGTATTCTACTCAGCACCCCTTGAACATTTTAATACGTGCCTAAACAACATAATTACATAATTGAATTAATTTTATACAAAGTTTTCTACCAAGATTGTGATAAAGGGAAGCAATTAGTTCAGACAGAGGCTAGGCACAAAGGCACAGACAGATGGGCGGCTGAGAGGATGCAGGAAATGTCCCTGAGTTCTAGTCTAGTGCATTTTAAATTAGCTACAGACTCTGCCATGTGGAGTCAGCAAACATGTTCTCCCGCTGCAAATTGACAGTTTAAACTGGGAAATAAATGCTGAACCGAATGTAGAAAAGGTAGGAGGGGCCTGGCCCACCTGGTGGAACTATAAGGAGCCAGGACTCAGGCAGGACACTGGGGGGCTCTGCAAAGGGGGTGGCAGGGACAGCTCTGGCCAGAGGCCATGGGGCAGAGCCCAGAGAGAGAGAGAGAGCAGTCAGGGTCTGAGCTGAGCGGGGGCAGGATTCCTGCCTCTCCTTAGAGAGCTCTGCAGCCCCAGCAGGTGGAGGGCCTGAGGCCAATAAGTAGGTGGCCTAAGCTGATGGTAGTCAGCGGAAAGCGGCCATGGCACGGCGAACCTTCAGAGCTGGCCCCTGGTTGCTCTCCCTATATTTATGTGCAGAAGCATTGTCTCTCAGGTCTATGCTGGAACATTCTACCCTGGCTGTCTCAGGCTGGAAAGCAGGGTATGCCTGCAGAACACACCTGGTGGCCCAGACACAGGTGGGTGGTTTAGATGTGACTGCTTTGAGCCTGCCGGGGTGGTCAGGGCTAATGGCAAAGGCAGCCACGTGGTTGCTCACAGTAACCGGGCTCTCTGAGCGTCATCACCTGTCAGCTGCCCCTCCCTGTGTATATCCTGCTGGTAACACAGGCAGAATTGGAGTGGTTCCCCAACAAGCAGCTGAGAGGTTTCATTGGTGTTAAGAGACGGCCTATAAAATGGCCAAGGGGCAGCAACCCCTATGACCTAGGGTGGAAATGGAGATTCCATGTAAAGCTGAGATACTTCCACCCCAGCTGCAGGCCCAGCCTTGCCACCCCTGCCCCAACCCCTTCCTGAGAGAAGGCTGTGAGACAGAGGCTGCTGCTGCCCAAGGTCATAGGAAGGGAACAATGATTCACGATGCCGAGCGATCCCAAGGCCTCTGAGTGCCGGTTCTGTCACCTCACCTGTAGATAGGGGTACTCTGGCCATTCTCCAGGTCATTTCTGCTGCCACTCATGTTGGTGAAATGTCTCAGGCAAAGGAGGTATCAGTGAGTAGAAGGAGATAGGACAGAGCAGGGCTTGAAGGGGGAGTGTGACAGAGACAGCTGAAGCTCCAACACCTTCAGAGCCCCATTCCTACTGTGGTGCTGTGGCAAGACTTCTCTGAAGAAGGTGGGTGCACCTGGATGGTGTCACCAGGTGGTGCATTTCTCCCCAGAGCCAGCCCAGCCCCAGCCTTCAGGCAGTGAGCCAGCAGCAAGGCCCTATCAAGGTGGAGGTCAGCTCGTTTGCAGCCCTTGCTCTGACCCAGATTTGCCCCCCTCGGACAGGCATCTGGCCCAGAACCCTTTCATCTGCGACTGTAACCTCAAGTGGCTGGCGGATTTCCTGCGCACCAACCCCATCGAGACCAGTGGGGCCCGCTGTGCCAGCCCCCGGCGCCTCGCCAACAAGCGCATCGGGCAGATCAAGAGCAAGAAGTTCCGGTGCTCAGGTAGCTGTCGGCCCCCTGTCTGTCTGCAGCCTGAGAAGGGATGCTGCGTTGTTTCCTGGGTGGCTCCAGCAAGGCTGCCCAAGGCCATGCTGGATCCATGCTGGAGGGTGTTGGCCTCAAATTCTAGGCTTGGATATGAATGGTGTTCAGTCCTAACCCTCATGTTACTGAGGCTGGGGGAGGGGGAGCTTGCTGAATGTCTTAAAGGAGGACCAAGGTAAGGACCCAGGACCCTTCCCCTGGCCAGTTCTCTTTCATGCCACCACTTTCAGCCTTTGAAGACACTTGGGAGGCCTGGAACCCTTCTTCAGTGAGACAGGTGCCTCCTCCAGGCTCGGGGGCAGCAGAAACAGCATCTGGCATGGGCAGCGTGGGTCAGCTTCTGAGCCTGGATCCCACTCAGCACCTGATGCCTCCCTGACCCATCCTAATATTGTGCCATTGCACATGAGAGAGTTCGATGACTCTGGAGCTACCTGAGACGTTTAGTTGGTGCAGGGCTGCCCCCACTGCTGGCCTGGGCAAGGAACATCTGTGTTCTGTGAAGGTCTCGTCCACTGGGGCTGGGCGGATGGGCTCCGGAGCCTTGGTTTGGAACCTCAGCCTCGTTCCTGGGGTGCCTGCAGCTGGGCCATGGGGCTGGGGCCTGGGCTCTTCCTGCAAGTCCTACACAGTCCCCCCAGCATCATGACATTTCTGCTTTCCTCCCCAGCCAAAGAACAGTACTTCATTCCAGGTAGGAGGGGTGTGGGGGGAATCAAGACCAGCCTGAGTGGGACGGTGACCGTGGGTGGGCAGGGGCTGGGGTGGCAGGCTGAGGGGGCCTATGAGACCCTGGGGGCAAGGCTGCCCAGAGTCTGTTCCGAGCCCCTCATTCCCTGGCCCCTGGCCTCTCACCACAGGCACGGAGGATTACCAGCTGAACAGCGAATGTAACAGTGACGTGGTCTGTCCCCACAAGTGTCGCTGTGAGGCCAGCGTGGTGGAGTGCTCTGGCCTGAAGCTCACCAAGATCCCTGAGCGCATCCCCCAGTCCACGGCTGAACTGTGAGGCCCCCAGACCCTTCCCACCCTCACCTTCCCCTGCTCCCGCTAAGCTCCCTGGGCTTGCTCCTGGTTTTTCTCTGGCTTGGCTCTATGTGGGAACCACTGGAGACGCCAGCATGGCAGCTGCTGGCTTTGCAGGAGAGAAGACCCACAATGCTGGGGCCCCTCTACTTCTAACTCACAGCTATACGTGCCCTTGAAGCAACTCTGGCACCCAGGGCACGTCACTGGCCTGAACCAGGGGTGGCTTTTCTCGGTCATGTTTTTGTGATTTGAGGGGGACATGATTTCATTAGCTCAAGTTGTTTCCTAAATTATCCTTTAACTAATTTTTTCTCTCTCTAGAACCATAAATTTGTGCACATGTATACCCATGTGCATGAATACCTGACATGTCTGTCACTCATATATGTAAAATTTCATGGCATTTTTCGTGTTAAAAATATCCCCATTCATAACTCCCCCTCCTCCCAACTTTGGCACTTGGCCCACCATTCCTTTAAAATAGGATCAATTCGCCTTCCCAGATAAATTCTTCTGGGAGTCCCCTTTGTTCGAATCTCAAATTATCTCTGTTTGGAAGGTACTTCAATGTCTGTCTCCTATGGATGTGCAAGTTCCCTTCATTGCCTCTTACAGACGATTAAACAACAATGAGATTTCCATCCTGGAGGCCACCGGGGTGTTTAAAAAACTCCCCCATCTGAAGAAAATGTGAGTTACCCAATGGCAGAAAGGTTGTGGTCAAAACACGGGCCCAGGATGGAGAAGGGAAGGGAGATACAGGGTGTGGGGGTGCTCCCATGGGGTGGAGGGCTGGACCGGGCTCTTGTGCACAGGGATTGGATGTAGGAAGTGGGGCCCTGAGCTTCGTCACCCTTCCACGCCTCCTCTCTCAGCAACCTGAGCAACAACAAGGTGTCAGAAATCGAAGATGGGGCCTTTGAGGGCGCAGCCTCTGTGAGCGAGCTGCACCTGACCGCCAACCAGCTGGAGTCCATCCGGAGTGGCATGTTCCGGGGTCTGGACGGCTTGAGGACCCTGTGAGTATGGGGGTGGGGGGTGGAGGGGAAAGCAGGGTGAATGGCCAGACTATGGCAGGCAAAAGCCAGAGAGTGGTGTTTGCATTAAAGGGAGAGGAAGAGAGAGTCGAGGCCCCCTCCCCCTGGCCCTGGCTTGCAAGAGGAGGGGCCAGCTGGGGACCCTGGCTGCCCTGGGCCAAGTAATGAGAGATGTCGGTAACTGTGGTGAAGCCTGCTTTCTCGTCCGCTGAGGTGTGGGGTCAATGCCTGGTGAGGGGGTACAAGGAGGCAGGTCCTTCTGGAGGTCCCCTCCCACTGTCCTGTGGTCAGGTCACAAGAACATAGCACATGTGTTGAGTTCAGGAGTGGCAGGCACTATTGCAGTCAGGAAAGGCTGGATGGCCCCATGGTGGGGACACGGCAGACGTGACTCAAGTGGGTGAAAATGAGGGAGTAGTGGTGGCTCACAAGTTCTGGGATTCTGGGATCCCATGACCCAGAGCTCAGCCAGAGCTAACCCAGTAGGACCCAGTAGGACCCTGGGGTCATCACCCCTCGCACCTGTGCAGTGAGCCACTCTGGGTCCAGGCAGCACTGGCTCTTTAGGTGGCCATGTAGACTTTTAGCACGTCAGATAGACTGTGTTGTCCAGACGTCCTGCAGTGACAGAAATGCCACGTCTGCACTGTCCAACGTGATAGCCACACGTGGCTTCAGAGCACTTGACCTTTGGCCAGTGCTACAGAGGCACTCAATTTTGAATTCCATGTCATTGTAATTAATTTAAATTTCAATAGCTGCATGTGGCTAGTGGTGGCAGCTCTGGGAGCCACCTGCCTGGGTTTAAAGCCCAGCCCTGCAGTAGGGCCGTGGATTGGCTTCTGAGCACATATCCCGGTATTTGTATAAAGTAAGTGAGTGTATGAATTCTCTGTGGATTTTTGTTTATTTCACAAAAAGGGGATTTTCTTATTTGCTGTGTTTTGCAGCTTGCTTGTTCCCTTGTGCATTTCCTATTCTGTGTCAGGCTTAGTTTCGCTTTTGGTTGGGGAAAGGAATTGAGCCAGGTTTTTGGGGTGAACAGAGAGTTTTGCAAACATGAATGAAGAAGGCCACACTAGAAAGAAATCGTAGCTGGGGAAGGTGTGGTGATGCAGGCTCCAGCCGCACACCTGGAGGATAAAGGTGAAAGAAAACCACCAGAACACGCGGTAATCCGAAATGAGAGAAATCACCAAGACGCGCAGTAATCCGAAATGAGAGAAATCACCAAGACGCGCAGTAATCCGAAATGAGAGAAATCATCAAGACGCGCAGTAATCCACAAGGAAGGGAACCACCAGGAAGCGCAGGAATCCAAGACGAAAGAAATCACCAGGGCCTTTGGAGTCCGAGAGGAATTCCAATTTATTAAATGGAGGAGCGAGCTTATATAGGGGGAGGATCCGGTTGGGGACGGCTAGTGTTCGTGTAGGGTATTGATTGGATTGTGGTAGGGGGGCTAGTGTTGATAGGTCTCTTGGACCTTCACTAAGATGGAGGGGGCTTTTGGCGCCGGTGGGCTTTTCACTAAGATGGAGGGGGTGAAAAGTTAAGGGCCATTTTGTTCCAACAAAAGGAGTCTGGGGGAGGTGGGCAGGCGCTGGTCTGCGGCTGGGTTGGACGGGCTCCCAAAAGTCATAGAAAAGAGTTAAAACAGGATTCTGTGGGCAGTTTGGGAGCCACTGTGGGTTTTCGGCTGGAGAGGGACATGACCGTAGGAAAGCCTCTCTGGTACTGATCCGGATTGTGGCCGGGAGGCACTGGGCATCCAGGGAGTGAAGGTGGTGGCTGGCGGGCCGTGTGGGCGGGAGGCAGAGGAGGCATCTAGAGGCAGGGAGGGTATGGAGGGGAGCCCGGGTGCCAGGGATGCTGGCTGTGCGTCCCCGCGGCTCATTGCCTCTGGGGGGAAATCTGCGAACTGGCCAGTGGCAAAGCACAGTGCAGGCAGATGGCCGGGCAGATGGCCGAAGGCTTTCTCGTCCTCCCCACCCCTCCCAGCATGCTGAGGAGCAACCGGGTCAGCTGCATCCACAACGACAGCTTCGTGGGCCTGCGCAACGTCCGCCTCCTCTCGCTGTATGACAACCAGATCGCCACCATCTCCCCCGGAGCCTTCGACACCCTGCAGGCCCTGTCCACGCTGTAAGTCCGGCCGTCAGCGGTCAGGAGGGCCTGGGGCTCTGGCACCAGCCATCTGCACCCAGGAGCCTCCCCCACCTGCGGGCTCGAGGGCGTGGCCTTTTCAGGGGGGGCTTTACGGGACAGACTCTGGGGATGGTTGGGTCCCCATGGTTTGTTGATGGGACAGTGGGTCCTGGCTGGTTGTCTGGGAGAGTGTAGGCGTTCATGTGGACAGTACGTGGAGGGCAAGAGAACGCTTTGCTGGGACTGCGAGGCTAGCAGAGTGTCTTCAGGCTGCACACCCACATCTTCCAGGAACCTTCTGGCCAACCCTTTCAACTGCAACTGCCAACTGGCCTGGCTGGGCGACTGGCTGCGGAAGAGGAAGATCGTGACGGGGAACCCGCGATGCCAGAACCCAGACTTCCTGCGGCAGATTCCCCTGCAGGACGTGGCCTTCCCTGACTTCAGGTGTGAGGAAGGTAACTCATGCCCCCACTCCCCCACCCTGGGTGGGAGGGGAGAGGGTGAGCTGGGCCCAGCCATGGGCATGCAGAGTGGGCGGGCAGTGCCCTGTGGCATGCCCCTGAAGGGAGGGATCAGTGGGGAGGGAGGCTCTGTTGATGGGGAGGGGGTGAGGAGCAAGGAGGCCCACCTGGTGGTGTCTTTGTGTGATTATAAGAGCAGTTATGGGCTTATTGTTTTAAAAAGTAGGAAAATGCAGATGAAAGGATATGAACATTACCTATTAGCCTGTCACTCAGGGAAAATCACGATTAACACTTTAGTGTATTTTCTTTACATAAGTTTGTTTAACCCAGAGACCTGCCTCCTGGCTGTTCCTCGGTGCTGCAGACTGACAGGTTCACCCTGTACAGAATATGCAGGGGAACAGACCCCATTGCCTCTGACCAGTCTTCTGACCTGAGCAAGTTATTTAAGCTCTCTCGCTCTCAGTGAAACAGAAATCCATTCGCTTCACTGACCTGTTTTGAGGGATACCGTGTACCAGGGCCTGCTCTAGGTACTAAGCTCCTTCAGTTGAACAAAGAGACACAGGTCTCTATGCTCATGCTGCTTGCATTCTAGGAACGAGAGTGGTGTCCTTACTGCACCATTAAGGAGACTGTGTTTGATACAGTGTCCAACACATAGTAGGTGCTCAAGAAACGGTGTGGCTGCCATCCACCTCCTCTGCTGTGCCTGGGTCCACTTGGGATCTACGGCAGAAGAGATTGACTCAAGACCTATATTAACCTCAGAACAGGTCCACGGGCTTTGTCCCTGGTGGGGAAGGGTGTGGCCAAGAGAAGACTTACTAGTGCGTGAGGGAGTGTCAGAGAGGGATGTCTGTTCCTAGGCACTCTGCAGCAGGGCTCTGGCTTTGTCCCCTCACTGACGTGGCTCTGTGCCTTCCTCTCCAGGCCAGGAGGAGGGCGGCTGCCTGCCCCGACCACAGTGCCCCCAGGAATGTGCCTGCCTGGACACCGTGGTCCGATGCAGCAACAAGCACCTCCAGGCCCTGCCCAAGGGCGTCCCCAAGAACGTCACAGAACTGTGAGTAGCCGGAGCCTGGTGTCAGGAGGAGGAGGTGACCAAAAACAGATATTAGCTGACTAGCAGCTTGGAGTTAGGGCTTTGCAGGAGACACTGGTGCCAAGGAGGCTTTGAACTTCTCTTTGATCCACCTGATGGCGTGATTCACCCATGGCAAGTGCTTCATCCCTCTAAACTAAACTGCCTTTAAAATAAGAAATAACATGACTTATTCTACTTCACATCATCTCGTGAGCACTCTGCTCTGCAATGAAAACTCTCACAAAAGTTATTTTTACTGGCCAAATAATATTCCACCACACGAATCTACTGTGATCTACATAACAAATCCCTTTGTCAGACATTCTAGTTGTTCCCAATTTTTTACTGTTATAAAGGACACCGAGGTGCACGTCCCTTCAGTGAAACTGCTAGTCGAAGAGCAGTGCATTGCTAGCACCCTGCTGCCTTTTGCCTGGTGGCCTCCCAGAAGAGCTGTCCTTTGCACTCCTCTTAGCCTTGTGTGGAAATGGCCTGCCTGCCCACCTGCCAACACTGGGTGTCATGGTCTATAATCTTTGCTCATCTGGGTTTGGTACCTGAACGCGTGTGGAGGTGTGGACTTAAATATGTATGGCAGACAGAGGGATGGAGAGCTGGGCTTCTTTGACAGACACCTCCAGATGAAAGGGTTTGGTCAGTCCCCGACACTTCCTGTACCTTGGATTGGTCTCCTGGTCTCCATAGCCAAGCTTTTCCTTTTCCCGTGGGGAGTGCATGAGGTTTGCATTTTATTTCTTTCGTTACCGGTGAGGTTGGTTATTTCTTCACCAGCCTATCAACCACTGCAGTCTTTGTCCTGTGACCCGCCTACCGTGTCACCTGCCCATTTTTTTTGTCCCAGTGTTAGAGTCCCTGTTTTCTCCTTGGTGCCTCATAGCAACTCTCCGAATAGTGGAACAGGCAGGACAGACTGTCTTATTTGACTGAGGAGGCTGAAAGTTACCTGACTTCTCTAAGCCTCAGTTTCCTCAGCTGTAAAATGGAGCTACTTGGGTGTATTGAAGGGCTGCTGAGAGGATCAAATGAAATGGGTGGCAAGTCACTTTGTACGATGCACAGTGATGGGTCAGGGTGAGTACAGCCCTGACGCTGCTGCTCTCTGGATCTCTGGGGTGTGAGGGCTCGAGTTGGTGGAGATCCTGTGCAGGGCGCCCAGCTGGGACTTCCGTTTCTAGTGTTTGGATTACTGCTTAGCAAGGATGGCTGGTGGGCGGGGGAGGGGAGAGCACATTCACATCTTGAATACCAAGCTCTATCCTGTAGACATGGGGAGCCTAGGGAAATTTTAGGAGAAATTTTGGTGGGCTTGGCTTTAAGGACAATGTCTTGGGTGGCAGTGTGTATAGTAGGTCCCAGAAGGGAGAACAGAGGAAGCTGCACAGGAACCCAGGCATGGGTGATGGTTTACAGTCAGAGGTGAGAATGGGAGTGATGATGAGAGACCAGGGGGTGGGCGAAGCCGGTAGTCACAGGACTAGCTGCAGGGGGAATTGGAGAATCACCATTAGGGCCTGGAGCCTGGATGGTTACAACATGGAATGTGATGCTGATGGAGTTAGGGGGAGCCAGTTTGGCTGTGAAAACAAAGAGCTCAGGTTTGGGCATGTTCGAGTCTGGGGCTTGCATGGGATGGACCTCACACAGCTTGCCATCAGGCAGAGAGGAGGCCTGGTAGCCGGGCAGGGGCCTGGCAGGTGGTCCTGAGAGGTATTAACATGCAAATCAGATCCATTTGGCCAGGAAAATTGCAGAGCAGAGGGGAAAGGGGAGGGGGCTCAGGATTCAGACTTGGGTAGAAGGTCTGACAGGGAGAAGGCTGAGAGGGCAAGGCAGGGCAGCGGGAAGCGAGCCAAGGGAGGCTTCATATCTCAGTGGCTTTTACCAAGTTTTTTGGGTGGCATCTATCCAAATAGCCCGAGGAATTAATGCATTTTGTCCTCTGATTAGCAATTCCGGGCTGTTGTATGGTCTACAGGCAGGAGGGACAGGAGTGAGAAGTCCCTGGCTGCAGAGAAAGGTTCTCACAGCGCGGCACCGCCAGAGGCAGTGATGGCTCACTAACTACTGTGTTCTCACCTGTAGCTACCTGGACGGGAACCAGTTCACCCTGGTTCCGGGACAGCTGTCCACCTTCAAGTACCTGCAGCTCGTGTGAGTATCCAGGCGGCTTGAGGATCCCAGGCCAGCCTAGGGGGACAGGAGGGCCGTTGGCATCTGACTGTTGTGGCTCAAGCTTTTCAGAAATTCAGCACTTAAGGCTGATCTTGGTGGTGTTTTTTGTTTGTTTGGTTTTTGTTTTTTAATTTCACCCCTTCCCTCTGAGAGCATTTGTGCATAGAGCTGTCTTGCCACCTAGTGGCCGTGCTTAGGAATCGTATCGTTTCAGGCTCCCTTGGGGGGCCGGCCCCTGCGTCTGCCCAGCCCATGTCCCCAAGCCTCCCTCTAGGTTGACAGTTGTTAATGAGGTCAGCCTTGCAAAGGTCGGATGGTAAATTAGTCCAACTTTTGCCCCCAAACCAGCCTAATGAACACCTCACTTCAGTTGTCTTTATCTGCTCATTGGCCAGATTCAACCAAAAAGAGATGCAGAGAGTGTTGCATCTTTGTGTGGCTTGGAGCAGCAGCACTACTCTGAGTGTGGTCTGTGGACCAGCGGCAGCCTGAGAACTGTTTGTGGTGGGTCTACAGTTAGATAAGAAACATATGCCAGAATGCAAAGCAACCTGATGGCTTCCTTTCTGAGAAAGTGTAGCTATAAAAAAAAGATGGTTAGCTACAGTAAGTCGTGTGTTTAGTGTCCTCGGTGATTGCATTTCGGCACAAGTTCCTTGGGGTGGCAAGTTCACTTCAAGGACTGGCTGCTCTGAGCAGCGCAGGCTCACAGAATTTGGAAGCTCGAGTTTATCTGTATTTGCTAATACTCTAGTAAATGTGGTTTGACGGTTCCGTTGTGGGGTGTGTGTGTGTGTGTGTGTGTGTGTGTGTGTGTGTGTGTGTGTGTGTGTAGTGATTTGGTGGCAGGTGACAAAGTGCCAAAGACAGAGACAACCTTTCTTTGGTCTGATGTAAGGCGTTGCCACTAGCGGCTCAGATGCACTTGAGAGGGAAAGGGGGACAAGAGGGCTAATGCAGGGCCACTTCTTACTGTGAAACCTTTGGTTGGGGACTTTGTCTTTTTCAGGGACCTAAGTAACAACAAGATCAGCTCCTTAAGCAATTCCTCCTTCACCAACATGAGCCAGCTGACCACTCTGTGAGTCCCAGTGTGGGGGAAGTAGGGGAGGGCATGTGCTGATGAGACTTTCCCCAAGCCCTGGTCCCTGACAGGTATCACATGCAGACTTCCTCACCTGCCAGAAAATTCGCCAGGGCCTGCCAGCTGAAAAGACTTTTTTTTAAATTGTGAAATATATTGTATATATGGAAAAGTGCAAAAAATGTAAATATACGGTTTAACAAATAATCATAAAGATAGCACACATGTGTAGATACCTAAGGCAAAGAATTAGAACACAGAATCAGTGCCCCAAAAGTCCCCGTCTTGTCTTGATCCTTATTCCTTTCTCTCCCAGCAGAGGCAGCCCCTACCCTCACTTTTATGATCACTCCTCCAGCCTTTATAGTGTTGCCATCTACAAATACGTTTCTACACAATGAAGTGTAATTTTTCCTGTTTTTTTTGTAACCTTATATAAATCGTATCTTGCAGAATATATTCTTTTATATCATGTATGAAGCTGTGTTCTGTTCATTCACTGCTGTATAATATTCCTTGTGGGAAGGAATGTACCATGCTTACCTTATCCATTCTACTGTTGATGGATTTTGATTTTTTTTTTCCAGTTTGGGCTATTGTAAACAGTGACCCTCTGAACACCTTTGTTCCCATATTCTAAGATATTTTAATCATTACTTTAATTATGCTCCAAGAAAACATTAACAAGCATTTCTTGTATTTCTCATTTTATGGATAATGTGCCAAGAACTTCAGAATTTTTCCTTAGGTTCTACTGCAGTCAGAAAATAGGGTCCTGAACCAGTCAGCCTCCAGCAGCAGAATGTCGGCCTGACGCCTTGAAGTGCAGGTTTCACCCACCTGCACTCATCTGCCCCAGAGGCTACTGGTCAAAGGGTTCCAGAGTCTTCATGAGCCTGTGTGAAGCTGCCACAGTCTATCTAGGCAGTAGTTCTCAACCAGGGGCAATTCCGTCCTCCAGGGGACACTTGGCGATCTCTGAGACATTTTTGATTGTCCTAGCTAGAGGAGGGCAGGGAGAGCTACCAATTTCTAGTTCATAGAGGCCAGGGATGCTGCTAAACATCCTACAATGCACAGGGCAGACCCCAACAAAGAACTGTCAGCCGTGCAGAGGCTGAGAAATCCTGGTCTGAGCGATCTTGGCAGCTGCAGGGGAAACAGCCTCCTTCTGTGACAAAAGCATCTCCTTTCTCTTGTCATCATTTAAAAAATAGTTTTAGTGTGGTACAATTAATGTACAATAACCTGCACATACTTAACATCTACAATTCGATACATTTTGACTTATGTTCACACCGTGGAGCCATCACTATAATCAAGATAGTGACCACTTCCATCACCCCCAGAAGTTTCCTCGCACCCCTTGCTAATCCCCGCCACAGCCCCCACAGCCTCATGCAGCCACCAATCTATCTTCTTCCTTCCTTCCTTCCCGCAGGATCCTCAGCTACAACGCCCTCCAGTGCATCCCTCCTCTGGCCTTCCAGGGACTACGCTCCCTGCGGCTTCTGTAAGTCTCCGCTCTTCCTTCCTCCAGGGTAATCCGCCCCTCTGAGGGCCCTGACACCCACCTGCTGGGCTGCAATGGCCCCACATCTGGGACCCCAGCAGGGCCAACTGTGTTCAAAGGTGGGAGGCCAGTTCACTCTCACTCAAGCCCCTAACTGAGGCTGAGGAGTGAATGGGAAACCAGCTGATAAATGGGGTTGCCATCTGCCCCAAGTTGTGTTTGCAGTGTGTGTGGTGGGGAGGGGGCATCGAAGGTAAGGCAGGCCCTATTTGCATGTGAGTCTCCGGTTCAGATGGCTAGTGTTGCAAGAGACTAATGACCCTTTTCTAAAAGCCCCCTGTCACGCCTGTTATGACGGCCCCTTGTGCATCCATGCATGGATTCTCTGGCAGCCCTGCCCCCTGCAAGGTGACATTTTTTATCCCCAAACTATGACTTGGGCATTAATTTCCTTACCGAGGAGAGGCCTACGGCTCAGGCTCCTGGCTTCACGTGTTCCATATTTGTCAGTAAACAGAGATAAGGCTTGAGTCAATTACAACAGCAAACACAGAGCCCTCCAGGAGGGCTGAGGGCCAGCGTGGGCTGCTTGGATCATTAGGGGCTCCCTCTCCTCTGCCTGTGGCCAGTGGGGCAGAGTCTGTCTCTGAGCTGGGGCCACCCCACTCACAGCACTGATGGAGGCACCTGAAGGGTAAGCGCGACGCCCTTCTTCACAGAGGGCCGTGCGTGTGCCTCCCTCAGTTCTTGCTTCTCTGCACGGGGCACTGACAGCCTCTTCTCTCCTCAGGTCCCTGCATGGCAATGACATCGCCACCCTTCCGGAGGGCATCTTCGCAGACGTGACCTCCTTGTCTCACCTGTAAGTAACTCTGCCCCATTCTTTGAATTTAAACAGAATTTGGATTCCAGGAATGAGGGCCCTACCTCCTGAGACTCTCAGAGTTTGCTGCTTTCACCCTGAAACTAATTTAGTTTGTGAGCTTCAAACGCTCCTCCCTCAGACTTTTACACATCCAAGGTTTCCTCAGTCGCAACAATGGAATTTGAAACAACTCTTCGCAGGCAGTAATAAAAGTAATAATGACCATTTATTGGTTACTAAGCTCTTTGCCTTCATGAGCTAATTTAATTCTCACAGCAATCCTACAATATAGCTTCTGTTGTTCTCATTTTACACATGAGGAAACAGCCCAGAAAATGTGAGAAACTCACCCAAAGTTGCATAGCTGGTAAGGGCTGAAGTCTGCTGTCTCGAAAGCCCGTGCTCCGAAGGACATCAGCATTGTGCCTCTGACTTCACATGGTGAGGAGTAAGCTCCAGAAACTTACTGCCCCCAAGAAGTGTGTAACTGAATGTAGAATCACATCCAGAACCATTTAGCTGGCAGCGCCATGAGAATCCTTAAAAAGCAGTGCACGCGATTCTTCAGTGAACTAAACATAGAATTACCATATGATCCAACAGTTCCATTGCTAAGGAGATACCCAAAAGCATTGAAAGCAGGGACGCAAACAGATATTTGTACACCCATGTTCATAGCAGCATTATTCACACAATTGGCAAAAAGCGAACACAACCCAAATGTCCAGCAGCAGATGGATGGGTAAACAAAATGTGGTGTGTATCTATATGAAATATTCCATTGTGCATGTTTATATGTATGTGTTTGTGTGTGTATATATAAATATATATATACACACACACAATAGGATATTATTCAGCCTTAAAAAAGAATGAAGTCCTGACACATGCTACATAACTCAGACATAAAAGGACAAATATTGCACGATTCCACTTATACGAGGTATCCAGAACAGTACAGTCCACATCTACAAAAAAGGGAATGGTGGCTGCCAGGTGAGGTGGATAATGGAGAATTTTTGTTTAATGGTAGAGTTTCTGTTCAGAGTGATGAACACGTTTTGGAACTAGATGGTGGCGATAGTTGCTCAACATTGTGGATGTAATTGATGCCACTGAATTGTACACTTGAGATGGTCCAAATGGCAAATTTTCTGTTATATGTATTTTACCACAACAAAAGTGAAGAAATGAAAAAAAAAAAACAGTGGGCTAATTCTGGAGGAGGGGCCTGGTGCAACGCCCTGCATTCTCTCCTAGAGCCTCAGCTACAGGCCAAGGCAGTGTTCAGGCCATATGCACTGGAGCTGGGTGTCACCGCATCCCCTTGTCCTCTGTCCCACACCCAGGTGCCAGGGCCTGAGTGGGCAGGCCCGCCCAGCTCAGAGAGTCTGTTGGGGTCCCCAGCAGCTCTACTTGAAGTTCATTCATTGAACCATCTCACTGGATTTACTCAGTTCTAAGACTTACCTTTTCCCCATTTTAATCTCTGAAATTAGAGGGCATCTTACAAATGATCTGTATATTTAATAGAGAAATATTTCTCCACCCCTCCTAAAGCATGGGGAAACAACGGTGCATCTAACAGTCTTAGACTTGAAGAAATAATATAGCGACAAGTGCCATTCGTAGAGGATCTGCTTGGGACAAATCCTTTACTACCTGTGAACGCTTTATCTGTGGCGTCTCGTTTACTCCGTGGCCAAAATGAGAATTCGATATTGTGCTGTGCACCAGCTGAACAGATTTGACAGGGGCTGCCTTGAGCCCACACTGAAGATTCTAGGGCCAGCGTGGGCTCAGTCGGGAGAGTGCAGGGACTAAATAGCAACATCTGCCTGAGGACTGGAAGGGGTGAGGGCTCTGTCCTCCGTGGTAGGGTTTATTATTTCCATTTTTCAGTCCCAGTTTCTGAAAAGCTAAACCACTTCCCCAGGTCATAAAGGTAAGAAATGACAAAGACAGGATTTGAGCTTAGGTGTGTCTGATTCCAAAGCTCTTTATTTATTCTTTATTGCCTCAATCAATACGTCCTGAGTAACCCCGGTGAGTCACGTGCTGAAGAATTTACTAACACAAGGTTTCTGTCCTCTGTGACCATCTGGGATATTATAAAATGAATTCAAAGGCAGCAGCTCCTAACTCTGGAGGAGAACTCTGGGGAGTGTCACAGAGGAGGTGCCATTTGTGTTGCCATTAGAAAAGGACAAGGAATTTGCCGTTTGGAAAAGATGGGGAAGGGCATTCTAGGAAGAGAGAACAGTGTATGCTAAGGTGTAGAGACAAGAAAGTAAATGACATAGTCATGGATGCTGTGCTGTCCAGCATAGGATATAGGGGATTTGGTTGGGTGAAGCAGTGTGAGGTGGGAAGAGGTCAGTCTGGAAATGGAGATTGGAATTCCTTGTGAAGGGCCTCTATTCTATAGATAGAAGAGAATTGTGGAGAAATTAAACTGTAGAATACCCCCGGAAAGCCGTGGTGACCTGTGGAGGCTGGACAGGATGCAATGAAACAGGAGGGAGCCTGGCTGGAGATGGTGACTCTGTAAAAAGGCAAGACAGGGACAGTGTTGTTCATTGCTCCCAGCGACTCTCGTTCACAGGAGCTTGTTTCCATCTGTGTTTGGTGATTTTTGGTTGTGAGCTCTTTTTTTTTTTTTTTTTTTCCTGACATTAAGAGTCCTGAGGACCCCAAGTAGAGATGCTTCTTTCCAGAGAGTGTCTGTGCTTGTCTATGCCTGGTGCTCAGTTTTGCTGCTGTTCTGAGCCCATGCAGGCAGCCTCCTTGGCTTACCCCTGGGCTGTGCCAAGCGTCTGCTTCAGCTCTCTACTTTGCCAGGCAAGGCCTTTTCAAGCATCTTGGTCCAACACTGCCGCTTTTGGATTCCTCTTTTGTGTATCTCTTATGCGTGGGTTTAAATAGACAGTTGACTACCTTTACTTCTTCCCATGAAGACTGAACAATATCCAAGTACTTTTTGACCTTGTCTCTCACTCAAAATCTAGAGGCTTTTTTCCAATGGGAAGTGAAAAAACAACATACGTTTTGGGCAAACTGAAAACCAAAGCTGCAAAACCAAATTTTGAACCCACACCTATCTACAAATTCAGTCTTTCTCAGAAGAACAGTAACATCAGGCCAGAAGCCAGATCCGATTTGTAAGAGAAAAACCAATAAGTAAGGATTAAGCAGTAATTGTAGAACAGGGCATGGGCATTACTGATTAGATGTGTTTGTATTACATCTAAGCCCTATTTGTCTACAAGACGTCTATGTGAAGGAAGTCTTCCATTATTATGAAGCAACCTGTGAACAAACTCTGTCCTTTGTTCTCGGTTTTAAAGGGAACTGGGCAGTAGCCTGGGAAATGGACGCGCACTTGTATTCAGGTGTGTGCACATGCAGTACTGGTGAAATACATGCGTATGTGCACACACGTATCCCATAAGGATTTCTGAGCACTTACAAGGTGCAATATGGATCCACTGTGTTCACTTGGGGTTCACAAAGGCCACATGCAGTCTGAGGGAGGGGTGCACTCATAGCTCTGTTGCACGTTAGGGGTTGCCTAAGAGTTAGCATCTAGTGTTTCTGTTTTGTTTCCCGGAGATGCTTTCTGTTCTTACTGTGCCTCTGACCTGGATCTCTGTCATGCACGAGGGGTAGGTGGGCCAAGGGCGTGGTTGAGAGTGAGGTCTGCCATTTGAAACTCTTTGAACTTTAGATTAAAAATCAGGACATGGGGCATTAAGTCCTTGTTCTCGTTATTTCTAATGTCCGTTGTGGTTCTAAAATGCCATAACGATTGTGAGTGCTTATCAGTGCTCTGGGCTTCAGTACCCTGTATATCTGTCTGCTGCTGTTTACTTTTACATTTACTTTGCTGTTAGCTTATCTGTCATCCATTTTTCTGTCCATCCATCCATCCATCCATCCATCCATCCATCCGTAAATATTTACTGTGCACCACATCCTGTGCCAGGTTCTCCAACCTCATTCTTCATTTCTATAGTCTGGCATTTTGTTGCCTCTAATCTGCTGCACCCTGGAAAGCTAGATCTCTGAATTCATTAAGGATTCGGTGTGAAAAGAAACTCATGCCCATGTAACAGAATAGCAAGTAGTTGATTATGACAGTTAAGGCACTGTAATTTATTTGATGAAAATACAGAGTAAAGGAGATGGCACACTCTGATTTCAAAGGTGCACATATATGAACACAAGAACTGGAAGAGAATGCGTGATAATTTAGTTACGTTTTATGGGGTGATAGCTGATTCCTATCTTTTTGAATGTCCTTTGCTTTCATACTGAGGTTCGCATTTCTTGTGCTTGGGGGCAGGCATTCATTCATTCAGCAAACGTTTACAGTTGCCTGTCACTGTCGGGCCCAGCCGGAGATTTTGCAGTGCCTGCTCTCAAGAAGCTTCAGTCCACTAGAAGGAGACAGTGATGCACCTGAATAAATTGCCCGGTAGGAGGATGGGCAGAGGCGGTATAGCTCAGGTGAAGGAGGCTTTGAAGTTTTCGTACTTGCTAAATTCTCCACTTGGCGCCTCTGTGAAACAGCAACAGGAAAGCTATTTGGTCCCAGTTACATTAATAGAAGCTCGGCAGGGTCCTGGCACGAACACACCTAATGTCTCCTGTTTCACTGAAGGTCAACAACACTGAGTTATTTATACTTTTGTTGGGGACTGAATCCACAGTTTTTTTGGTCTAACAAGTGACTGGCTACCGTCCCCACCACGGCACCTGTGGCTCTCCCCTCTCCCACAGCAGTTTTTGTTGGAAAAATGGTCTCCAGGTGAACGTGAACTACTAGTTCTATTGAAACAGCCACAAGAACTCGGCCTTTGGATAAATTAAAGCTTGAAATCTTGAGTTCAGATGTGGCTCACAGTCTGCTGTATATAGAAACAAGGAAAACATAAGAGTTAAGCCAGGATTTAAGAGTTTTGCATAGCTTTTTACTGACTTTGGTAGTTTTCATTATTCTTAGTTCTTTTTTATATTGAGTCGGAAAGAGACACTTATATTTGAGGTGCAACTTTTCTGCCATTTCTGGGCGAATATATATAGGATTTAGGAATTGGGATGGCCCTATCACATGTCAAGGGCCTCCACATTCACAATGGCTACAGATTTAGTCTTTTTGACATTTTCTGTAAGTGAGCGACAGGACTGCAAAAAGCAGCCATTCTCATAATAAACTTTAAACTCGGGCTCATTACCAGACCGCACTCCTGCAGTGTACTACAAAAACTATTTTAAAATAAATTCTATATTTATTGTATGAATACCATAATTACATTAACTCACACTTGTTATTATTAATTAATTAATTGATTAAGTTTTAACACCCCGAGCTTCAAAGATTCAAAGCATCTGACCCCCTCTACCTGTGAGAAACCCTGGTTCTCTTCAGTGGCAAGAGGAAAGTGTCTCCTGTCCCATTAGCCAGGATGGATGCTGTCAGCAAATCAGGACAGAAAAATATTAAATACGTGTCGAGGTTGGACTGGCTTTCTTTTCCAAGTTGAATTATTCCCTCAGCGACCATTTTAGGCTAAATGTGCTTGTCTCCCTGTCTTCACCCCAGATTGCAGGCTCTTCATTGAGTCATAAAGTGAGCCCCAGAGATGTAAAGTGAGCCGCTCAGGGTCGCCTGGGCAGTGAGCAGCTGCACTGGGGCTGAAGTCCAAGTCTCGCTCAGCCTGCTTTGTAAGATCGCACAGTCGTCAGCTGGGCTATTTGGGGGAATTCCTGCTCAGAGTTGCTGCTGCTTTTGTCAGGCTGCACACATCTCAAGGGGAACCACTTCCTTTGGATTGTCCAGAAACAGGTGGAAAACGGCAGTGCGTCCTCGGGTTCCTTGACGAATGCGCTCATTCTCATGTACCTTATACGGCCTTACATTTACAAAATGATGTCACTCAAATAATATAACAGAAGGCCAGGCACGAGGCTCTGACTCTTTTATTTGCTGGATCAATGAACGCTGCCCCCTTCATGCCCTCAAATCCATGTCTTGTTCATCAATAAGTCTCTCACTTGTGGTTTAGGAGGTTATGAGCTTACGCATTAGACTGACAAAACATTGGGAGGCTGGATGTGTACAGTGCTGGGGTGGGGAAGTGAGGGCGCAGGCGTGGCCTTGCATTGCTGGCGAGTGTAAGTCCATACAACCTCTTTTGGACAGCAGCTGTTCACATTTTCTTACATGTGCTTGTTGTACAGCCTGAACCTCGCTTCTCTGTGTCTGTTCTAGAGAAATGCCCATACCTCACAAAGGGGCGTGTACAAGGATGTTGACTGCCATTGGAAATGAGCGGACTGTCTGGCGACAGGGAGTTTGCTCGGTAACCTATGAGGCGCCCATTCTTTGGGATGCCACGGAGCAGTTTGACAAAGTGAGGCAGATCCATGTATGCTGCTCTAGAAAGATCTCCAAGACGGGCTGTTTAGGGACAAAAAGCAAGCTGCTCAGTAATCACGTGTAGTGGCTGGACTTGATTTGTGAGGAAGAACCATACGTGTCAATATGGGGAAAGACTGGAAGGCCACACACCAAAGCATGGTGAGCATGTCCTCCTGTGGTCGGCGGTTGCAGTGGGTGTAGGCTTTTCCTTTGTAGCACGTTTGCATCATAATTTATTGAACCCCTCCCCATTGATGAACACTGAGGGCTTCCAGTGTTCCGATAACAAACGTGCTGCCATCCATATTATCGCACGGATGTCTTTTTGCACTTCTGCACGTATATCTGTGAGATAAACTCCCAGAAACGGAATTGCTGAGTCAAAAGCAACTGCACTGGTAATTTAATAGAAGCCATAAAATCCCACTCCATTGGTGTTATTCCATTCTGCATTCCCATTGGTGACATAGGAATGTGCCTTTAAAAAAATCAAGGTAGAATTCACGTAGTGTAAAATTAACCGTTTTCATGTGTGCCATTCGGTGGCATTTAGTCCCTTCACAATGTCGTGTGAGGGGAAGACCCTGGTCTACAATGTTTGAAAGTGCTTTATGATGAGAATGCATTTATGTGATCCTTGTTTAATTAAAAGTGAAAAAGTCAGACAGCTCTGGGTCTGACCCAGGGACAGGCCTTCACTAGTTGTGTGACCTCAGGGAAATTACTTATTCCACGTGGGGCTCAGTTCCCACATCTCTGAGACAGAAAAAAAAAAATTTACACTGTGGAGCTATTGAGAGGGTTAGATGCACTACCGTGGGAAAAGCAGCTGGTCTGTCACAGAGGTAAGGTGTTGGTTCCTCTTTCCCCCGTGCACTCTGGAGGTAATGAATTCACAGGCTCTGGCCTCAACAGCACGAGTTCAAGTTCCACCTCCCCCCTTTTTCTGTGCCATCCTAGGCAAATGCCTTTATCTTTTTGAGCCTCGGTTTCAATTGTAAAATGGGGATAGCGGGGTGAACCTGTGCTTGAAACCACAGTACACACTCTTGAAATGGGGGCTGTTAGGATTTTTGCCAGCCCCTGGCCTAGTGGCCTGCACCCTAGGTGCCCAGTGGTGAAGGACCCCACGAAGCTGTAATGCCTGCTTCTCTCTGTTCTCTGACCCAGGGCCATTGGTGCCAATCCTCTGTACTGTGACTGCCACCTCCGCTGGCTGTCCAGCTGGGTGAAGACAGGCTACAAAGAGCCAGGTATTGCCCGCTGTGCTGGGCCCCCAGATATGGAGGGCAAGCTGCTCCTTACCACGCCTGCCAAGAAGTTTGAATGCCAAGGTGAGCCCACGTGCGTGAGAGAGGGGTGGCGGGTACGAGGTTGCATCTTCCCCTCCCACTGCTGGTGGCCACGAGACCTACCCAACCCTGGCTGGGCCTTCTAGATGCTCCAGTGTCCCTGTGGTGACCAGCTGGGTGGGGGGTTAGGGGCAGGAATGAGGCACCTGCGGCTTGTTAGCATGGCTGCCTTTTAGTCTTGACATAACATGAATGAAAAAAGGCAGGCAGAAAATCTCAGGCTGTAAGGGCTTTAATCCTTCCCTGGGGTTATATAAGGAAAATAAAAATAGCAGCAGCAGTGTTGGAAGCTCCGAGCCTCTCAGCAGTGCAAGCACTCAGGCCTCTCTTTGGTGGAATTGTGCTCAGCCATTAGCTTAAATCCCTGAGCCACTGGACCCAGCGGCAACTCTCCTGACATTTGCAGAAATACAGGGCCTGAGCGTGATCAGAGTGTAGTTTGCTCTGAAGGCAGCTCACCCTGGGCATCTATAAATGCTTGTTCTGGGATTGACTGACTGACTGACGGCCCAAACCCCAGGAGCCCCGCTGAGCAGAAGAAGGTGTCTGAGTGGCTGCCCCAGACCCAGCTTTGTATGCTGGGGGACGGCTGGAGGAGTGCACTGGAGGCTGTGGGGCACGGCCTCTGCCCTCTACAAGCTCAAAGACCACCACCAGAAATGGAACTGACGACCATAGGTGAATGAGGAGGCCCTGGGCCACCCCGGGTGCAGGATCCTGTCACAGGGACAACAGTTCGGAGGGGCCCGATCTGTGGCTTGGCTATTGGCTGTTGGCTATTTCAACAATTTAGGTTGAAACATTTGCTCAGGATTTATTTAATCAGGTGAGACTGGTACCGGTGAGAAGCTTTTTTTTCTTTTTTAACTTTTTATTAAAATACAATGCAAATAACAGAAAAGTACACTGATCGTAAGTGAATGGCTCTCTGAATTTTCACAAACTGAACACACCCAAGTAACCTGGATCAAGAAGCGGAATTCTACCTGGACCCAAGAAATCCCCTCACACTTCATTTCAGTTATTACCAAAAAGCATTTCTGTTCCTATTCATACTCATGCCTCGTCAGCAGAACCGGCATTTCTCCCCTTAAGGAGTCTGAAGTGGAAAACTGAGTTAGCTGGCTGTGCTCACTGTTTATTCTTGTGAGGGAGGCCCGAATGTCCCCCACAGGAGGTGCCTAGGGAGCTTAGCTGCCAGCCCCTTCAGGGATGGGCCACCAGTGGGTCCTGGAGGGGCTGGGAAGGTCATGGTCATAGCCAGAGAGGCAACAGGACAGGGTCCTTCCCCACTTAACCTTGGAGAGAAACAACTTCAAGGCCAGTGGATCTTCTCCTCCTAAGTGTGGCCTCCTCACAGAGCTGAGTCATCTCTCTGCCAAGGTGGCCACCCTAGTCGTCCTGATCAGCAGATGACATGGCTCAAGTAGTTGCCTCAGAAGGGTGTGGGGAAACCAAGAAAAGCTCAGCTGACTTAAGTGCTCTCACACCAATGGCCCTGCCCTGACTGCCGTGTGGAAGGCTCCTGACGTGTCCGGCTCCAGCCCATTAAGTACTTTTTGCAGATTAGCAAACTTAGTCCCTATAGCTCCATGGGGCAGGGGCTGTTATTAACCCCATTTTACAGAGTAGGTTCTGGAGGCTGTAGAGGGGGATGGTGAAAGGAGGGTTAACATGACCCATAGGAAATACAGGGAGCGGCAAAGGTCTCCTGGGGGAGAGAGCTTCCCACCCCTGTTTCTGAAGAGCTGGGTTGCTGGGGGTGGGGGGATAAGGGGCTCCTTACCCAGCACCCTTCTCCTTACACTAACACCCCCACTTGCCTCAGGTCCCCCCACCCTGGCTGTTCAGGCCAAATGTGATCCCTGCTTGTCCAGCCCTTGCCAGAACCAGGGCACCTGTCATAACGACCCCCTCGAGGTGTACAGGTGTGCCTGCCCCAGTGGCTATAAGGTGAGTGGAGGCTGAGGCGGGGAGGAGGGCAGGGCTGGGTCTGTCTTGTTCCCCACTCTGCCCGCAGGGCCTGAGAGCAGGGCCTGGCCCAGAGCAGGCGCCTGAGTGAATGTTTAATCAATGACTCAGTATGTGAATGAATGAGCACATAACACCTGGGGCAGCAAGCCAAGCGACTGAGGAGGGTGGCTGTCTGTTGGCACTAACCCTGGGTCTCCCTGGGGTCCCTATCACTCGGTCTCTAGGGCCGCAACTGTGAGGTGTCCCTAGACAGCTGTTCCAGTGGCCCCTGTGGAAACGGCGGGACCTGCCACACGCAGGAAGGCGAAGATGCCGGCTTCACGTGAGTTGCCTGGAGGGCCTGGAACCTGGTGGGGGGTGGTGCTGATGGGGGCCAGCACCCAAGCCTCAGTGCCCTCCTCCAAATGGATGGTCAGCACCACCACACCACCCTGCCTCCTGCTCTGGGGGAGATGGGGGATGGGCTCAGTGGCAGCAGACAGTCCCCAGAGGCCTCTCCACACCCACTCACGCTGAGCCCCTGTTGTTCAGGGGCAGAGAAAGCAGAGCGATTAGGGGGAGCCAGTCACTCAGCAGGCAGGGTGGGGTCAGGCTTGGAGCTGAGCCACCCACTCCTGCCCCTCTTGCTACTCTTGCCAGGTGCCACGAGGGTCTTTTGATGGCACTCAAGCTCCATGGCCAAGGGCATATGCAGTGGCAGTTTGGGGGCATTTTAAACCCTTATAACCTCCACTAACCTGAGGCCTCTAATCGAAGCCAAATGTCTGCTCCTTTTGCCAGTGCTGCCAACCCTTAGCAGCTCCTTCCTGTCAAGCCACCACCCAAACCCCCTGAGACAAGGGTGGAGAGGCCTACCCAGAGGCAAGAACAAGTCCTGATCACACCCTCCAGGGACTTTTCCCTCATGGCCCACCCATGGCCCACCCATGGCCCCCCCCACCCCGCCCAATCATCTCGTGGGTCACCCTGGTCACACAGGGGCAGCCTCTCAGGGAAGGGCTGGCCCTCACGATGCATCACTCAAGTCCTCCCAGTGTGGACATCACCACGCAAGCCCCACACTTGACCCTGCTTCCCCCAGGTCCCCTCAATTGGCCCCCAATTCTCTGAGCTCTCCCAGGTCCAGAGCTTTTCTGAGAAATACTTGGTATTTAGTTGCTGAAACTAAATTGCCAAACAAACTGGCTCTTGAGAAAATGATGTTGCACCTCCTGGCAGAAATGGTCAAACCTGTCTCTGCATCTCAAATTACCAGGTATTAGAAAAGAAAGCACTAAATGGCTTTGCAGCCCATTGTCACCTTGGAAACAGTGTGCTTACTGCAGGCTTTGACCTCCTCTGGGCTTATGCAGCAGCTTCAGCAAAGCCCCCTGCTCATTCCCTGGAGTCCTTGGCTAGGGGACGAGTCTGTAGAGAGTTAGGGGCTGAGCGGACACCCCCAGAAACTCCCACTGCTGGGCAGAGAGGGGGTGCAACTGGGGGCAGCCCCTTTCACACTTTGCAGCCATATGGGGTGGGGGCTGTCGGGTGGGCTCTATATGTAGAAAAGGGGTGGGCGCCTTCCTCAGTGATTCCCCCCAATTTCCTGGGAGTTTCTGAAATGCAAAGCTAATCTCTCAGCCTGCTTGAGACCCCTCTGTTGTCCCCCACCAGTCTTCATGGGGGAAAAATTAAACTCTGGGACATACCCCGCAATGGCGGCTTTAAACCTTTTTGCTCATATACCATCCCCCCAAACAAAATTTGAAAACTACACACCCCCGCACGTATTCTTAGAATGACAGAATTTTTCCCTGTAAGTTTAATTTGTTGTTGCAAAGAAGGTAATTGTTGAGATATTGTAAATATCATTAACATTTAAAAATAAAATTCTCACTCTTTTATCATTCTCAGTGGAATCCGAATAGCACGGCAAATCGATACCATTTAAAAATTACATGAACAAGCTCCTCTTTCACAGTTGGAACCTTTACCTCATTCTTTTTTCTTCCTGAACTAGTATTTCCATTTTACTCCCTGTGCTCCCCACCCTCATTTCCCATCTAATGTAATGTGTTTTCTTGCTAGTCTTTTCTTGATACCCTGCTGTATTTCTCTTCCACCAGTGTGGTTATATAAATTTAAAGTTTTTTCTTATTGTTTGTGACCATAAGCCTCTGAGTAAAAGTTTCTTTTGTCCTGAGTTATCATTATAATTATCAGTAATGTGCACTCGATCAGAACATGGTTACAAAATTTGATTGACAATTAGTACACATAAAAGCAAAATTTTATTAGACCATCTCTTAGAGAGAGATAGTTGGTTCATGTGTCCATGCACGAGTCTTACAGAATGAGAGAGGCATCAGCAGCCTACATATATATGTCCACATATACATAGCTATAAATACTGAAAAAGTTTGTTCACATAAGTAAACCAATAGAATTAGGAGTACAGCCATATCACTGAAGTCTTTGAAACTCTTCTGGGTTCATGTGCTAAAAATGCCAGCGTGATCTGTCATCAAAAAATGACTTTTAATGCTCTATCAGCTGACAGTTTCACGAAGTCTTCCTTCAATTATCTTTAACATAGAGAACTGGAAACCTCTCGACTTGCAAAAAACATTTTTTCATTCACTTTCAAAAGATCAGTATTCATGATACTGATCCCTTTATCTGCGTCTGAGGATTTTAGGCCCCAGGTGTGACCCACCTTGGACTTGGGCTGGAGAGGTGTGTGTGCCTTTCTGGAGTTCTGGGGCAGGTCAGTCTAGAGAAGAGTTTGCAGAACTTGATCTGGGAATTAACTTCTCAGACCTCCCTGACCCACATACCCCTTGGAAAACCCCAGGTGCCCCAGGGAAAGGTATGCCTAGCTTGAAAATCACTGATCTCCAGGGCCCTCCACAACCTGCCCTTGCGTAACCCCCAGCCCCATTCTCACCTGATCCCTGAAGTCAGTGCTCCCAAAGGCCTGGACTATCTGGATGAGTAGGACACCTCCTCCCAGAGGACTCCATCCTCAGGTCTCCTCCAGGCTTTTGCCCATGCCTCTGCCCCCACTGTCTTACCTCCCCTTCCTGCTCTCCCCTGTGAGGGTCCTTGACTAACTCACCTCCTCCAGGAAGCCTGCCCTGAACACTCCCCACAGGGAAGAGCTAGGTATCCTCTGACCTTTTGTCCACCCTCTCTGGCCTCAGTCCTGCACCATCCTGATACTTACTGCCTCTTCTCTGGTCACCTGTCTCCACATCGTCTCTCCTACTTGACCATAAGGGGCAAGTCTTCTTGTTCACCTCTGACGTAGCACCTAGCAAGGGCCTGGCCTGAAGTAGGGACCAAAACTCCAGGTAATGATATTGACCAGCGGCCACAGGCTTCCACCAATATCTCAGGAAGGCTGCTACCCTGGCCATGGGGCACCCACCCTGCTCCTCCTCTGCCCTTACAGGTGTTCTTGTCCCACTGGCTTTGAAGGACCAACCTGTCGGGTGAACACAGATGACTGTGTGGAGCACGCATGTGCCAATGGGGGCATCTGTGTGGATGGCGTGGGCAACTACACCTGCCAGTGCCCCCTGCAGTATGCAGGTATGCGGCATTCAATGTCCACGGGGAGGCGAGGGCCCGTTCCTGTGGGCAGAAGGGCTGGGGCCCTGCTTCAGAGTCTGCAAGAGGTTTCTGCTGGGTCAACCACCAGGAGCACGGTGGGGGCAGCTTCTCTCCTGCCTCTACCTTGTTCTTTCCCCAGGAAGGGCCTGTGAGCAGCTGGTGGACTTCTGCTCCCCAGACTTGAACCCATGTCAGCATGACAGCCAGTGCGTGGGCACCCCGGATGGCCCCAGGTCAGTGTTGCCCATTTCCAGAGCCAGGGAAGGGCGCGGCTGACAGGTCTCCTCCCCTCCACCCCTCCTCCTTCCTACCCTATTTCCTCACCTGTCCAGTGAGTGAGCTTGGTCTCAGTCATGCAGGGCTCCTGTGAATCAGTGTGAAAGGGGGTCATGGGGTCGCTTTTTGGCCAGACAGACCTGGAGACACAGCATGGATGGCTGAATGGATGGCTTGACCACTGAGCCTCAGTTTTCTCATCTGCAAACTGTACACACCGTAAGCTTCCTCCGGGGGTGGTTGTAAGGATGGGACCAGCAAATGTATGGAAGGCACTTAGTTCCGTGTCTGACATCTGATAAATGCTCCATGAATGGTTATTTATGATCATTCCAGATTCACGATTTGTCGTCCCTAGTTACAAAATCCCTAAAACTCCGAAAACCAAAAGGTGGCTTGATAGCATAATTGGATCTAGCCTGAGCGTGTTTGGTGATAAAGGCTGACCTGCCTGGGTATGGAGCTGCTTCCGGCGCTGTTTATCCATAGTTATGGGGACAGTTTATATGTGAATATATGTAATTTTGCTGCAGAGATGTGAATAGGTTGGACTAAGGGACGGCCCCAGATCCTCCTGGCCTATTAATGATATACAGTTCTGGGCACAGACCCCCCAAATTCTGAATTCTGAAAATTATCTGGCCCTAGGAAGTTTGAATAAGGGGTCCTTGACTATTGTCACCATTGTTATTCCTGGCATATGTGAAAGTGCTTTGTCACCTGAAGGCTGCGAGACAAAGGTCGCGGGGTTTTAAGACATTGCTCCCATCTGCAGTTTTGAAACGTAATGTCATTTCCCGGACCCCTGTCTCACCAGACAGAGCAGCAAAGGTGGTCAGGGCACTGCTCCTTGAGGTCTGTGGCTGAGGGACGTAACCCCAGCCACTTGGGCTTGGTCAGGGTGTGCAGTCACCAGGGACCCTTGGGTCCAGCAGGAGCCCCTGAGACCCATGGGCAGAAAGAGGGCTGGGGATGATCAAGTCCCGGATTCAGGATTGGGGGGCTACCTGGGAGACTGTCCAAATGGTGGACAGACACTGCCCTGCTAGGCGAGCTGACGCGTGATCGTGTGGCATGCCCACTCCTCAGAGAGGTTAGGCTTCCAGAAGTAGGATAAAGCAGGGCTGCCCACCGTCCCACACACTGTGCTGTGATTGTCCCACA
Source organism: Cynopterus sphinx (assembly GCA_030015415.1). Taxonomy (NCBI): domain Eukaryota; kingdom Metazoa; phylum Chordata; class Mammalia; order Chiroptera; family Pteropodidae; genus Cynopterus; species Cynopterus sphinx. The sequence goes on from CM057382.1 coordinate 22,061,051, forward strand.
CACCCCAGGTGAGCACACAGTGGGGCAGGGTACATGTTCTCTCAACTTCTGGTCTTGGGAGAAGGATGATACTGACAGGATAGAAGGGCATTTAGTACAGCCTGCAAAGACACTGGGAATGAGGGAAAAAAATCCAGGCAAGAGCACCTACCTGCCAGGTTGTGACGTTTGCAATCTGCAGTTTGCAGTTTCAGGGATGGCTAAGGTGTTCACCAGAGGCTTCACGGAGGAGGTGAGGTCTTGGCCCAGCTGGACCAAGGCGGGGAGAGAGAAGAGAATATTCCAGAATCAACCAGTGTGTCAAGGCAGGAAAGTGCTGGGTGGGGGTTGCTGCCAACAGAGATAGGTCTGACCCCAGGGTGGACCCGATGTGGCAGGACAGCGAGCATCCTGCAAGGCTGTGAGGGGGTTGGAGGCATATGCCCTCCATTTGACAGTCACGTGGTTGGTCAAAATGGATTTGCAGATGAGCCCTGAGGCACAGTATGAGCCGAGAAGCTGGGGCATCACAGAGAGGCAGGTATTAGCCCTCCTGGGGCCAGGAGGCTGGGCTGGTGGAGGAGGGAAGGCTGGGGAAGAGGCCCGGACGAGCCCCGTGTGCGAGAGAGCAGTGGGGCAGGTCGGGGAGGGACTGAACTTCGGCGCTGGACGTACTGCTGGTGGTGAGAGAGCTGGTGGGTCCTGACAAATTCCCACCTCCTCCTGCGGCTGGTGTCCGCACTCTCAGCTCAGAGCACACCCGAGCCCGCACAGACTCTCTTGTCCTAGAAAGGTGTCCCAGGATGGGTTGGCAGCATCTTTATATCAGGGGCTCTGCGCCCCTGGGGAAACCCAGACACCCACGAGGCCTTGAGTTTCCCTGTCACGAACTCAGCTCCCGTGCCCCACGGCTTCCTGGCTGACTGCTTGCCACCTCCTGCCTGTCCCCAGGTGTGAGTGCACACCAGGTTACACAGGTGACAACTGCAGTGAGAACCAGGATGACTGCAGAGATCACCGCTGCCAGAATGGCGCCCCGTGTGTGGACGAAGTCAACAGCTACTCCTGCCTCTGTGCCGAGGGCTACAGGTGAGCAGCCCTAGCTGCACCTTGAGGGACGGACTCCTCCTAGCTGGCAGGAGCCCCCAGGCTAGTGGGAGGGAGAAGGGTCATAGCCCGGGAGTTTTGTCCCGGCGTTCTGACTGTGGCTGTGCCCGTCACGGCTGTGTGGCCTTGGGAGAGGAGGGCACCTGCCCGCCTCTGGCTACCTGCCTCGCATGCTCTGCTGAGGCCTTTTGTAAAAAGAGTGTTGCTGAGATATAATTCATGTACATACCGTTCACCTAGTTCAGATTATAATTCAGTGGCTTTTAGTTGTGCATCCGTTACCACAATCAATTTGGGGACATTTTCATTACTTCAGAAAGAAATTCCATGCTGCCTCTCTGTCACCCTGACTTGCCTCCTTTCCAGCTCTAGAAAACTACTAATACACTAATGTCTGTGTCGATAGATTTGCTTTTTCTGGATATTTTATGTAAATGGAAGCGTGCAGTCTGCGGTCCTTTGTAACTGGCTTTCACTTAGACCCACGTTTTCAGGGTTCATCTATGTGGCGTCATGTGTCAGAACTTCATTTCCTTTCATGGCTGAATAATATCCCGTCGTGTGGATAGGTCACATTTGTTTGTCCATTCGTCTGTTGATAGACATTAGAGTTGTTTCCATGTTTTGGCTCTTGTGAATACCGACGCTGCAGCCTGTTGTAGCATATAGCAGAACCGCCTGTTGGCAGTAGTGTCCCCTCTTTTATTTCTTTCCTTTAGTAATACGAGTCTTCTCTCTTTGGCTCGTGTCTTCAGGCTCAGTTTTGTTTCTTTTTGTAAAATGGGACACGAGCGGTGAGTGGTTCTTAAACTTTAATGTGCACATGAATCACCTGGCATCTTGATAAAAATGAGATTCAGGAGATTTTCAATTTCTTACAAGTGTCCAGGTGACGTCGATGCTGCTGGTCCAGGGGCTGCGTTTGTATCTCAGGATCCTCCTGGCTCTTAGTTCTCTCAGGAAGAGTGTTCATTAGGAGCATCTTCTGTCACCTTAAGGACCCAATTTTCCCAAGAAGTTTAGTGAGTTTGTCTTTAGGATGTGGGGGGAAGAAGATGACTCTTGGCCCCTTCACCCTGTCCTGTCTGACCTGTGTCCTTCCATTCCCAGTGGGCAGCTCTGTGAGAACCCTCCCCGCCCGCCTGCCCCCAGGAACCCCTGTGATGAGACCAAGTGCCAGAACGGGGGCAACTGTGTGGACCAGGGCAGCCGTCCCGTGTGCCAGTGCCTGCCGGGCTTCGGCGGCCCCGAGTGTGAGAAGTTGCTCAGTGTCAACTTTGTGGATCGGGACACTTATCTGCAGTTCACCGACCTGCAGAACTGGCCACGGGCCAACATCACGCTGCAGGTGTGTGCCCAGGGCGCCGGTCACCGCAGGGGGTCAGACAGCAGGGGACCTTGGGCTCAGGTCGGCGCATCAAGACTCATCCCGGCCCAGGACAACGGGGAGACCCCGGGGTTGGTCACAACTCTCTGGGTGTGGGTGTCACTATCTCAGCTCGAACTAGTTTAAGCAGAACTGGAAATGTTATTGAGTCACAGAATCAGTCTCAGAGGAGGGCAGGTGCACAGGTGGTCTTGTGAGGGACTGGATCCAGAAAAGCAAAGTTACCAGGATCCTCTCCCACCTTCTCTTGTCTCAGACACTCCCTGGCTTCGGCCTCCGATGCTGCAGACAGGCCTTCTCCCTATGGGCAGCGTTGGATCTGGCCTCGTGTCTCTAACCAGAAACCCCTGTGGTCCTTTACTTATTTTGTGGTTTCATGTCTGGATTCCATCTCAGAACATCATGTTGAGGGGATAGACACAAGCCCCACTTCAATAACTTTGGTGAATAAGATAGAGATTCTGCTAAATACTTCTTGGGTAGGAAGAGGGGAGGAGAGTATGTTGCACATCACATGATAAAATATTTAAAAATTTTCTTTAGTCACCTCTCTCTTTTCCCAAAATTTTGTTTCCTACTTTTTGGTCCCCTTCTCCTCCTTTTTCTCAGAATATTTCTGCCTCTCAAACACGTTCACCCTGCCCTCCTCCCTTTATCGCCTCTCCCAAATCCTGTCCACTGGCATGGTCCACACAGCAAGACCACAGCTAGCCTAACTGCTCCCCCCAAAAAAACTAACCCCAAACGTTTCCAGCCATTGCCTCAGGAACATCCTTAAAGAGGCTCAGTTGTCCCCACTATTTCCATCGCTGGCTCTTTCTTGCTCACCCTAGTTGACAATCTCAGAAAAGACCCCTGATTGGCCTGGCTTCAGCCACAGGCCCATCCCCGAACCAACCAAGTCCAAGGAAATGGGCTGCTATGGCTGGCCTAGCCTGGGCCATGTGCCCCCTCTATAGACTAGGGGGCAACGTCTTTACCAGAAGAAGAGGGGGTTGGGGAGAGGGACTGGCAGGGAGAAGGGAACATGGCTCCAGCAGCATCACAGATGGGTCTCCTGCCCAGGGCACGATAACACCTATTCGTGCAGCCGCAGCGATAGGCCCTACCTCCTGAGCGGCTCCTTCCAGGTGTGGGTGGCACTGGCCTTCCTGAGAGCCTTCCTGAACTTGTCCTCTCTGTAGGTCCCGCCCTGGCCCCATGGCAGCTCCCTGAGGTCCACAGGGTGGGCTGCCCATAGCCAGTTTTACTCTCCTCCCCAGGTAGGTGGGCTGAAGGGCTCTTACCTGCCCCCATTGGGACACGGTTTTCAGGTCTCAGCTGACCCATCTGCCCTCTGCTCCCCAGCCCTGGCTGAACTGTCACTGAATAGGATTTGAACCAGGGCCACCAGCCTCTGTCAGGACTCCCTGGAGGGCATGTCATCTGGACAGGCAGTGGAGGGCCGTTGTACACACAGAACCTCTTCCAATTGCGGGTCCTCCATTGGTTCCACCTCCTAGCCTGTGCTGCTACTGCATGGGATGGGGTGGAAGAGAAAGTGCCATTTCCTATCAGGTCTCTACGGCAGAGGACAACGGGATCCTGCTGTACAATGGGGACAATGACCACATCGCAGTGGAGCTGTACCAGGGCCATGTGCGTGTCAGCTACGACCCGGGCAGCTACCCCAGCTCTGCCATCTACAGGTAGGGCTTCCTCGTGTCCACCAGCCGCTCTCAGAGATCTCCTGGGCCAAGAGCAGATCATTTTGGGGACCCCAAGAACCTGAGCTGCCTGAGTGGAACAGGCATTTGAATTATCGAGTGCAGCCCAGCTTGGGTCTGAGGCTCTCTGAGGCCTGGGCAGTGGTCCTGTCCTTCCCCATCTCACCACCACCTCTCCGGGGGCTCCTGAGTGGGGAGGGGGAGACTGATTAAGATGGAAAGCCCTGCCCCAAACTTCTCAACTTTCTCCAGGGAGTCCCAAGAAAGGGAGCAGGAAGGACTAGGCCATAGGCCACCGAGTTCGCACAGTCCCCACCCTAATAGATGTGATCCCTTGTGAAGCAGCTGCTGGACCAGTGGCCTTTCTGGGAAAGTGTCCAGGTAGGGATGGGCCAAACTGAAGCCCATTCCCTGGGGTGGGGCCACCCCGTCTTCTTCCAGTGCTGAGACGATCAACGATGGGCAGTTCCACACTGTTGAGTTGGTCACCTTTGACCAGATGGTGAATCTCTCCATCGATGGCGGCAGTCCCATGACCATGGACAACTTCGGCAAACACTACACACTAAACAGTGAGGCCCCCCTCTATGTGGGAGGTGAGGACCTACCCTGCCCCAAGCCTTTCCATCAGGTGGTGGTGACAGCCATTCCAGGTGGAGCCTCTGTTCTCTGGCCTTCAGCTCGCCTGGAGAGTTGGTGGCAAAGGCATTGAATTATGGGGTATGTTCCAGGTGGGGGAGAGGGTCCTAGTGAATGGCCAAACCGCTGGTGGATTGTTCTTTCCTGCCTGGAATCAGGTTGCTGCCCACCCAGCCCAGACTAATGAAGAAGATGAGCGACTGGGTTGAGCCTGAGGCCTGGCTTTGGAGGGTTGGGGCGGCAGGGCAGGGGTTCAGTGTGGTGGGGAGGAAGCTGGGATTTTCCCAGCTGCCTTCTGCACAGGGGGCAACTTTCCTTTTGGTTTTGGGTCAGAAGGGGCTTATCAATTGTTCAGGATCCATCCCCAGGCTTGGGGTCCTCAGAGGCCCAGAGCCCTGCAGTAGGCCCAGGCACGGAGTCCCTGCATTAGCTGGGGACCACCCAGCCGGCCTGACAGACTTTGCAGCCAAATGGCCCTTTCCACCCCCTGCAGACATTTCCAGGTCTGGATGAGGCAGGTCCCCAGACACAGAGGGGCTGTCTCAGCACTGCCTAGACATAGGGCAGATGGAGAACCCGAGCTCTAAACCCAGCTCTGCTTCTAACAGCTCTGCTGTTTGCTAGTTGTGCAGTTCTGGACAAGTCACTGAATGGGGTAAAGTGACTCCTTCCTCAGGGAGTTGCTGTGAAGTGGTGACCACAAAAGCAGGTGACAAAACGCCATACACCTGAGTTTTAGGCTCCAGTCCTTTCCTCCATCTGGGGTCTCCTGGAGATAAAAGCTGGAATTCCAGAGGGAAGGAAGGGCGAGGGCAGCCAGACTTACACCCAGAGCCTCATTTGTAGACTGGCTGCCGCCAGGCCCAGCAGTCGGGTTCTCATCTCGAAAGAAGCAGCTTTTCCATTCCTTCTGGGAAAGGAGTCTGGACCCTCCAAGGTAGCAGAGGCCCTTGGCCCAGGGTTGCAGAGACAGAAGGACAGAGGTCGAGGGCAAGAGGGAACGTTGTGGAGATGCCCCACAGACCTCAGAGGCGGGTGCCGGGCCCAGTCTGAGCCTGGCTCAGCCGAGCTCTGCTCCCCTCCCTGCCCCTCCAGGGATGCCGGTGGACGTGAACTCAGCTGCCTTCCGCCTGTGGCAGATCCTCAACGGCACCAGCTTCCATGGTTGCATCCGAAACCTGTACATCAACAACGAGCTACAAGACTTCACCAAGACGAGGATGAAGCCAGGCGTGGTGCCAGGCTGTGAGCCCTGCCGGAAGCTGTACTGCCTGCATGGCATCTGTCAGCCCAACGCCACCCCGGGGCCTGTGTGCCATTGTGAGGCTGGCTGGGGGGGCCTGCACTGTGACCAGCCAGCGGATGGCCCCTGCCATGGCCACAAGTGAGCTCCCCCCACTTCCGTGCAATTCCTCTTCCCCGTAGTGATATGTGGCCCGATACAGGGTTTTATTACTTTTTTCTGGTTTTCAGTTTTTATTTAGAGGAAGGATCCCTGGGGACAAGCACAGGCTCACAGTTTGCTCCCCGTGTTTCAGTCTTGGGAACAGGATACTACCCCATGATGCTAAGGCTGGGAATGTGGGGTACCCTCGGGTGGGCCTCGGCCTGGCCCTGGCCTGTCCTCACAGAGCTTTTTCTCTGTCCCCTCCAGGTGTGTCCACGGGAAATGCGTGCCCCTCGATGCTCTTTCCTACAACTGCCAGTGCCAGGATGGGTACTCGGGGGCCCTGTGCAGCCAGGCTGGGGCGCCTGCAGACCTGTGTGGGGGCCTGCAGTGCCTGCACGGCCACTGCCAGGCCTTGGCCACCGCGGGGGCACACTGCGTGTGTGACCCTGGCTTTTCGGGCGACCTTTGTGAGCAAGGTCAGGGGCCCCCCTCCTGACGTGCCTCTCCAGGGTCCCTCCCCACAACTGGCTTTAGCGACTTGGTGTTTTCTCCCTCCCAGCCTCAGCAGCCCCTCTGTGACCCTGCCCCACTCCTGCATCTTAGGCCCTGCTGGGCTTTAGCGCCCTCTGCCCCGCCCCTGCCCTCTGGGCTCTGAGTCCCAGCCCCAGACAGGGCCTTGTCTCTCCCCTGCTCAACTTTCTTTGCTGCCCCCATATCTGGATAAGTGCCCCTCAGCTGGGGTTCCTCCTTGTAGAAGAGACCGTCGGGGTAACAACTCGCCCAAACCTCTGCATCTCAGCCCTACCACCTCAGGACCAGGGTGCAGCAGGTCTGAGGGCTGCAGACTCCTTCTCAGGCCCTCCCTGGTCATTGTGACCAAGATGCTTCTGCTGGAATAGGGACTGCCGAGGAGGGCAGGGGGAAGCCTTGAGAAATCCAGAACTCAACTCCTCTCGCTTCAGGGAGCCCACCTGAGCCCGCAGCCCATCTTTCCTGTGGGGCCCTGGCAGCTAGAAAGTCTTCTTCCCCTCTGACCTCCCTGTGGGCCCAGGAGGAAGCCTGTGCATGTGCATGTCGGGCAGGGAGGGTGCTGGGGATGAAGTGGGGTCCGAGAGCTGGAGGACCCCGTTCCAGGATGCTGCCTCTCCTCTCCCCCTCCCGCCTCCTCCTGCTGCCCTGGGCAGCGCTGACCCATGGGCATGCCCTGAGGCTTTGTCTTGGTGTCTGTCCCATCCAGAGTCCGAGTGCCGGGGGGACCCTGTCCGGGACTTTCACCAGGTCCAGAGGGGCTATGCCATCTGCCAGACCACGCGCCCACTGTCGTGGGTGGAGTGCCGGGGCTCGTGCCCGGGCCAGGGCTGCTGCCAGGGCCTGCGGCTGAAGCGGAGGAAGTTCACCTTCGAGTGCAGCGACGGGACCTCCTTTGCCGAGGAGGTGGAGAAGCCCACCAAGTGTGGCTGTGCCCTCTGCGCATAGCGCCCGGTGCCAGCAGGGAGGGCGAGGGCTGGTGAGGGGCGCGGCCACGGGGAGACCTGGGCGGGGTCGGGCCATCACCGGGGTGGCTCCTGGCACCGGGCGGCCTCTCTGGAGCGTGCTGCCCACAGCTGGGGGCCGAGAGGGCGGCGAGGCCTGCGTGCAGACCACTCTCTCCGGAAGTGCCTTGCACAAATAGGCGCTTAATAAATATTTGTTGAATGAATGTTTGTGTGAGGTCAGGCCAAGAAGTGCAGAATGGTGACACTCCCTCCTTGCCTGCTACCTGGGTCTGAAGAAGGGACTGGCCCCTTCCCAAGCCAACCTTTCTCCCTTGTCTGGGGTCCATGCTGGCCCCAGAGCCCCTTGCCCCCTACAAATAACCTTGAGTGACGCTCAGCCTCCCCTGGGGCAGCCAGCCTGGCTCTCGACTCCTGCCGCCCAGCGCCTTCAGGCAGTAGGCCTGGCTGCAGGGGGAAGGGCCCCCTCCTGCTGGTCAGGAAGGGACTGACACTTGCCCCTGGGCTGAGGGCAGCATAGCCACTTCTCCCTCGGGAACAACACTGGGGCTGGAGGTGGATCCTCGGACCAGACCTCTGAGTCCTAAAGTTACAGGATGACCATTGTAACTTCGAGAGGGGGCTCATGTGGAGGAAATGGTCACTAGGACTGCTTGGGGTGGGGGACCCCACCAAAGAGGACAAGGGGGTTCTTGTTTCCAGCTGGATAAACATCGCCACCTCCAGACACCAGCCACCAAAGGGGCACTGGTCCTGCCACCAACCAGCCATAAGCTGCCGGTAAGCCTCTGGCAGGAGTAGCAGGGCCAGGGCCAGGGCGAGAGCCCCTCCTGAGGAGATGGGATTCCGGGCCCCTCGTGCTGCAGACCAGTGGGGAGCAGTGGTCCGAGCATCAGAAACCTCTGCTGGCTCTGTCGCTCTGGGCAAACTCCCTCCTGGAGGGCCTCGGCCGCCTCACTGGGGTGACTGAGGCAGTGGACACCCTTCGTGTGGCCCCAGGAGGGAGGCCGCGGGAGGTGGATCTATTTTCATTCGTCACATCGACACGTGTTTCTGTGCCTGACGGGGGCTGCGGACTGTGGGTGCTCTGCTCCCACGGACAGACGCGCGTCGCGGGAGTGGCCAGGAAGAGCTGAGCCAAGTGACGGCTCCAACCGCAGACACGGCCCCCGGTTGGAGTTGCTCACCCTGGGCGTTTGCAAGGAAGGACTCGGCGTTTGAAGTCACCACGGAACACGTGACTGTGCACCTACAAGTGCTTTTCTTCTGTGCAGAAGGGAAAGCAGAAAGATCATCTTTGAGCCTACATAGAGAGCTGGCTGGAAGACAGGTGACACTCCCCGGTCCCAGATGTCTCCCCAGGAGTGTGCCCCTGTGGGATCCTGGTGGGCAAGCGGGGTGAGCACGCCCCCTTTTTGGCTCCTTCCAACTGCAGACAGAAGGCAGGGTTGGGGGAGGGTGTGGGGTGGGATTGGGGGTCATGGCGCCTGTGTTCTCAGCCACCGTGGTGGCACAGGAAGCCCTTGCTGCTGAGTAGTAGAGGGCTGGAGCCTCCTGCGACTCTGAGACCCTGGCACGTCCCCTATGCCGGGACTCAGGCCAGTCAGTGAGTTTGCGTCCTGGGACCCTTGTAATGGGAAGAGGAACCTGCCCTATCATCCTGGGGAGGTGCCTTCCTGGCTAAATCTGCCCCTTTCCTGTCACTCTGGGCAAGGCCACGGCACCCTTGCCCCCTGCGGATGGCAGCCTGGGCCTCGCCGCGTAGCATTCCTCTTTTACCTGGAGTTTCTGGGCCACTGAAGGACCCTGGAGAGTAGCTAGCACCAGGCTGGACAGGAAGGAAAACTCAAGTGCAGCGAGTTTGTCCCTTCCATGGAAGAGGTGTTCTGGGGCCCACCAACTCTGAGAAACGTCCCTTCCCCTGGCCACCACCAGTCCCTGTTGCCCTGGAGAAGCAGCTCCCTGGGCTTGAGGGGCCCTGACTGGAAGGGGCCTCTTTGCAGAAAATGGAAAGGGCACCTGCAGACAGGTGATGGCTCCCTAGAGTCCTGCAGCCCCAGGGCTATGGGGTAAGGAGGGCAGAGGATGGGGTGCTCATAGACAGCACCCTGGCCCCGCTTGCCCCTCCACAATACCCCCTGTCCCAGCCCAGCTCCACACTCACTCGGTCGAGCTGGGGGATCGAGAGCCACCACAGGGTGAGGGCAGCAAGGGGCCAAGGCAGCCTAGTGCCCCCAGGACCAACTTTTCCTCAACCTAGCCACCAACCTGCAAGTTGCTAAGGACCTGGATCCCCACTCATCTTGCCTGTTCACGTTTGGCCCCGTCGAGTCCCAGTAGGCTATGGTGAAATCATCCGTTTGAGAAGTCGTCACCACATCTTGCCACCCCTTCGGTGAAGACCTTCCGTTCACTTTGATGTCGCCATTGGCTGTTTCCATTAAACGTGCACTGAAGAGACCCAGGCGGGCGAGTCCTGAGGTTGCTGCCGCTCTGGCAGCACCACGGGCAGCCGTGGCCCAGGCTCCCTGTGAAGGTGTAAGGAGATGGAAAAGGCCGGACTTTGTCTCCTCTTTGCCTGCTGTTAGCTTAACCACGAAAGTATCTCTTTATACAGAATACTTAACAGATTCTAATATATATTTGTATTTCATTTTGTTATAGTATTTTTATATGTTAAAGTCAACATCCAGTGTCTCGTTTGCTTTTCAGATGCTCTGTGGTTGTGACGTTCTGTTTGGGGATTTCTGTAGCCTCGTTTGGGTCACTCTGTAGCGAGACTGGTTTAGAACAGGCCTGTGAGGGAGACACACTTGCCCTTTGCCTAGAAGTGTTGTTTTAGAATATGTTGGATATTGTCTGTTGTCTTCCATGTGAACATGACATCGATTCACTCAGGTTCTGCCTTCTTGGTCTCTTTTTCTGCCCTGAGGATGAGCCAAGGCTGCCGACATGCATCCTCCCCGGTTTGAGGGTTCCTGGGTGGCCCCACACCAGCCACCAGCCAGGGATGGCACCCAGATGCAGCACGTGTGGGATGTCTGCCCTTGGAACTCTCTGGTCTTCCTGAAGTGGCAAAGGAAGTTCGTTCCTAATGCAGAAGGAAGGGAAGGTCTGGGGGACGGCCTGGTCATAGCTCCCCGGGGGGATGTCCAGGTGGGGACAGAGCCTGGCATAAACAGAGATCTGGGAGGGTGCTCGTCCTCATCTCCCCTAAATTGTCTGCCATGACACCCACGTTTTGTAAGTTTGTGTTTAGAGCCACATCCACATTTAATCTGGCTCCGAAGGCTTCAGAGAGTCAGGATAACAGATGAGAAACGCAGTGAGGCTTCTCAGGCTGTCTCGTAAGGTTAACCTGCCTGTCGCTGGAACAGCGCTTCTCAGGGAATCGGTGGAGAAAGGAGGCGAACATACTACAGTGGTGTTGGTACGGTTTCAGGCTATGCACATAATTGCATACAGGAATTTTGTAGGATGAGCATTTAGGGGAGGCCTGGCCCCTGAGCGAAGGGGCCCCAGCTGGCCTCCCTCTGATGCCAGGACCACAGACTGACTTCCCACAGGCTGAAGTGATAGTCGTACAAGCTGCACTTTGCAGCACATGGTCACGTTGAAAGCGAGCAGGGATAGGAACTGCAGTGCTTTTAAGGCAATTATGGATTTTGGAGGAAATGTAATGAACCAGGTACACAGAGAAAATGGCTTAGAAGAGGGTTGTAAGCTCAAGTGTCTAGAGTGGCCAGTAGGTTACCTAAGAAAGTCAAGAGGACACACGCCCTATTGCCACTTCCAATGAAGCAGCAGGCGCAGAGACCTATTTCCCTACTGGGGTCAGGGGGACAAGTGGTAACTATGATAACTAACAGGGATAGTGGTGACTCGAAGAGCATGTTTTCCAGTCTTCTAAGCTCCAGCTGAATCTTACCATGCACAAATTGGGTCAGATATTCATTATCTTTTTATTTATTTTTATTTTATTATTATTTATGCCTACAGCACCCAGTCTTGCTAGGTGGTCTCCCGTCCAAGTACTAACCAGGCCCGACCCTGCTTTGCTTCCCAGATCAGACATTGGGCTTGTTCAGGGTGGTGTGACTGTAGACCGTGGACTGTAACTCCCCTGGGGCATGATCTCAGAACCTTCTGTGTGTAAAGCAGCCGTGCTGACTGCTGCACTATGGAACCACACACTATCTATTTTAAAAGAGAAGCCTGAAATCAACTCATCTGTAAATACTGTTTTTAAATATCTATAAAAAACACAACTGATGGACCGTCAGTTTGCAAAGTGAAAGTAAATAAGTGGCTCATTTCACAGTTAAAAGGAAATCTCCAGTCCAGGGGATGGGCACCGCAGTGCTTGGTTGCAGGGTGGAGGCAGGAGGACTGCCCCCGCTTCCCCCTGGAGCTGCCAAGTTCCCCCGAGATGTGTGATAACGTATCTATCGTCCCTGTAACCCAGGCCCTCAGAACTAATTTTAGAGGTTATTTCTCACCCCAAGCCAGTTTGCACCTCTCAGGTCATATTCTGGTTATTTAACCACAGGATGAGTATTGGAGGAAAAGAGGTCTATTTTAAAGATGAAAAGTCTTCATCTGGAACAAGATAATTCTCCAAATTCAAACTGAGAATGGGTGGCCTGACTGCCCGTGGCCAGGTCATTTTCACTGGGAGTAGTTGTGCTGTCAGATTAACTTGTTAATGAAATCACTGCTGATTCCACAGGAATCACTGGCCCACTGGGTCCTTAGATAGACCCATCCCAAGTCAAGCTGAAAGAATATAATGAAACAGGTCACGAGGCGAGTGAACGGAAGGATTCCTGGCCACCTTTTAGTCACACCCCACATGGGCCATAGAGAGCTTAGGGCAGCCCTGCCTGGTGGCTGTGCCTATCACCCCCTTATGTAACTGGCTTACCTGAGGTCGGAAGCGTGAAGAATTCAATTGCTCCCTGCCCTTCAGGATGGAGCACGGGCAACTTTCCAACTCTGCCATGGGAACTCCCTAAGATTCACCCACTGTGTTTCCTTTTCCCCTGACGTTTAAGCATAACCCATAACGTGGCCATAGATCCAGCAAACAATGCTCCTTCAAGTCCTGATACAGGGGCCGAGGCGGGAGGATTAGCAAGTCTTGCTTTTTGATTCCTGGCAACTCACCACCTTTGCTTTAGGCTACGAGTGGAAGGCTGGGCTTCGATGCGTTTGGTACCCTCTCTAGTGACCACACGAACACACTTTAATATCAAAGAAGTTTAATACGCTGCAATAAAATAAGCGCCTAGAAAAAGCTCATGGAATAGATGTCAATGTTAGAGAAACCCCCTCCCACACATCCTCAAGCTCCAAACCCCATCCCTCAAAACCAAACAAGAAAATCTGAAACAACAAAGGAAATCCTTCAAGCTTGGATTTCAGTGAGCCCCTTTACCAATAACAAGAACAGTTTCCTACAATGGCCTAATAGAAAAGTAAAACACAGAAGCACAAAAAGTCCACAAGATTTCAATATTTAAGAGACTTGGTACATATTCAAAGTTAAAATAACTCCAACTTTTATAGCTATACATATTGTTTTAAAGCAACTTAATATATTTTTAAATTTCATATATACACTCTCAAAGGTTCTTCAGGTGAGGTATGTAAACATTGTCTAATGAAAAATTTTCAATGTTTCAAACCAACAAATTCACAGCATACATTGAATTTTCATCCATTAACGACACAGTATTTTCCTACACTCACTAACATAGTGGAAATCCAGGCCCAAGAGATACACGCTGATCATCCAATAACCATTTGCAAAATTTCTCATTTCACTGTTTTTGGGAACACCACCTTCACCCAGGTCAGGGGCACACGCTTGGTGCCAGGAAAGGGCTAGGCCCTCGGAGACGCTCTCCTTGGGCATCTGGATCACTGGCTAAGACTCACAAGACAGCAAAAAAGAGCACACCTGAACAACTACGAGATTGACCTTGGCAATGACAACACTGGGGGGGACCAGAAAGACCTTTAAAGGAACGGTAGAGATTCATCTTAGAGCTTGCCCTAAACTCATTCTGAAGGGTCGTGGCCTAAAAAGAATAAAAACCCAACACGGCACCTGAGCTTCAGTTAAATTGCATGGGCCTCCTATGACCCCTGGGCCCCTCAGAGGCATTAACTCCGGCCTGAAGGAAAACCCTGGGCTGTGCTTTTCATACAGGTTGGGGCTGAATTTCTTAATATCATAATGCATACGGGAAAATAATGCCATGAGTTCATAAAGATGACCGATGCCTGAACACAGGCACCGGCCAATGACCTTGGAGGAGCTCGATTTTGAAAACTACTTGTTCCCTGAGGGTAAACAGCAGGCTTCTATAAAGTGAGGCTAATAAAGGAATTATTTATTACAAGGTAATAAAACTTGGGGCACCTCAGGCCAGAATTCTATTTTACCCCCACATAATCTACAGTCCCCTCCCCGCCCTCCCCCCACAAGAAGTAGTCACTTTCCCAATGATACAACATAGGCAAGTTGCTTTCCTCTTGCTTGCTTTCAGGCTCAGCAACGGAAAGTTTTATCCTAATGCACCCACTTCAATCTAAAAAAACACTAGTGAAAATTTCCAAACACCATCATAAATACAAAAGAGAAGACATATTCCAAAAGCCTAAAAAACTACATTATTCTGTTAATGGTTATTCCGGTGTGGGGTATTTTTTTTAATTTGTAAAATTTAGGACGTTCACAAGGAGAGGCTGCTAAACAGCTCAGAAACCTGTTGAACTGGACACGCCGGGAGACGGAGCGACTGCCTTCTTTACACTTGACCTAAGTGGTTTAATCCCAGACACGAAGGGGGCTTCAGACATTTTAAACCCACGCACAGAGCAGGACTCCAGGAAATGGGCTAGCTTTTCAATGTGGGTCAGATATAGTCAGAGGACTTTAAATTGATCGCTTAATTTTCACATTTACTCTCTAACCAAATGAGCTTTGCCTCAACTAGATTCTGGAAGCCCTACAAATTCATGGGAAATTTATAACTTTTCAATCTCTATGCCCAATTTTGGATGTGCCTGGTGCTGGCAGATTTCCCATCCGCTGCGAGAGTTCTACGACTGAAAGGAGCGTGCAGACAAACAGAAGCACAATTTCAAGTACAGCAACCTCTCTGACAAAGGCAAGAGGTCTTTGCAAGAGCTGTTCTACCCCGACCCTATCCTCTGAGACAAGGGCCCCTGTGGAGCCCAGAATAAATGTTATTATCTAGGATCTTATTGCTTATGGGCAACATATCAAAAAGAATATCTGGAAATCTGCTCTGCAGATCTGGGGACTGACCACTGACCAGTTTATCATACACACGCATATATATATATATATAATATATAACATAACCAGATGAGAAGAGGGGCAATTAAAGCTTGGATTTGATGTAACACTACAGATCGAATGCCCCAGACAGCTCTCAACCTGCTGGTTTTTGTTCTTTCTCCATGTGTGTTATGAAAGGAAGTCCACTGCTCAAAATATATTCTACAATACTACGATGCAAACCAACATCACTCAGAACATGAATCTGTATACATATAATAAATATTTTTTAAAAACTATTTACAACATTATGTTTTGTGAACATTTAGATGAGAGCAAAATTTATTTCCTGCAAAGGTTAAAAAAGTTTTGACTGTCTAGTTCAGTGCTAAATTCCCTGGCACCTAGTTACCCATTCACATTTCATCTTAAAATCAAGATTTTCTTACAAATAGTATCTTAGAAAAAACATTCTCCAGCATTACTGTTCAAGTGTCCCCATTTGCTTAGAAAAGACAAAGAGAAGCCGCGATATGCAAGGTATGATTCAAATTAATGACAAAAATCCCTGCGTCTAGTCCCAAGCTCTCTGAAACCCTGGAGCTGCAGTCCTCAGTCCTGGCAAAATAAGAGTCATGACTCAGACAGGGGAGCCCAGAAATGCGGCACAGGGACGAGGAACATGACCGTAAAGTGTCGGTCCCATTACATACATGGGTGCTCGGAACTGCAGACCAGGACTCCCGAGATGGAAAGCTGCACACATCTTAGAACAGATGGTCTTGTTCTGCAACCACCGCTACAGGCAGGGCTGGCCCACATCTGCACGGATGCTGAGAAAGGTAGGAGGAGGCGGAGGGGGTGAGGCGTTGAGTACTGGCAAGGTATGGAAGGAAACATGCTTATCTCCCATGGCAATGAGAATGGGAACAGGTGTCTTTCACAAGCATGAGAAAGACTAAAATACAACTTAATGCTTTCTTTAGGCGACCAGTGGTTTCTCCATATCCCACAGGTATGGGTTTGGATTTTCTTGGGTTACAACTAAGGCTCACTTTCCTGCGCAACCTGCTGAAGAGCACAGGTGAATGTACCAACTGTGTATGCAAAAAGTGGGCTGCTTGAGGCAAGCCCTGATGCCACGCCTGGCATAGCCATACCAATGGTGAGAGAACCATTCTGCTTTGGGATGGGGTGACAGTGCAGGGATGTGCTTAGGTTCCTAATCCACATTGCAGCTGCCCCCAGACAGTGACAGTTTCAATGCCTTACGATTCTTCCTTCACTGTGTTATTTGGGGGTTCAAATGGGTAAGCATAGTAGCTGGGGAGGATGGGTGGTTAGAAAGAACACTTTTTTGGAAAGCCCTTTTGAAAGTTATTTTGTTGTTGTTAAAATAAATACTTTCTATAGAAGCATTTGAACAGGAAAATATCACGATTTACACAGTGAAATAAATTCCACAGTGATGTGTATAAATATGCACTATATATATATATATATTTTTGAAGCCACAGTCATTAACAGTCTTCTAGAACTATTAAGAATGCAGAAACCACTGGTGAAACATAACCTTAAGTTATAGTGGCCCTAAAACTAATCCCTACCTGTGGTATAAATACACAAAATTTTGCAAATCCTGTTTGTATAGCATCTTGTCCACAATTAGTTCCCAAATACTATAGCTTCAGCTACAAGACAACATGAGGTGTAGGTTATAGAAAACAACAGGGGTGAAAGGTTGATAAACTGAATAGCATTTAGACACAGTGGCTAAACATCAGAAGAAAAAGTTTTCTAATACATCGTATATGTGTTCAGTGAAGTGCTTGGGAGGTGGGAGACTTCCCAGAGAAGATGCCTCCTGGAGGGGTGCTGGGGGCGCAAGCAGAAGAGGGAAGAGGCCAGAGGCAGCTCCGCAAGATGAGATGGGCCAGGCCTGACCACGGGGCTTCACTCGCCTGGCTGGAGCGCACAGCAAGCACTTCAGGCTAAAGGTGCCATTGACATGCTGCTATCGTTAAAAGCTGAGAATGGGTGGTCTGGATTTAAGGTTCTAGCAGGCAAAGACCAGCCATTTAGGTTGACAATGACCAAAGCTTGGGGGTAATAAACTGGCACATATACTGCACCCGAAAGAGGAGCTCTGGGGGGTCAAGCTAACTCGCTCAATGCTGACCGGGAGAGTCACATTCACCCTGATTCACAAACATGATGAAGATGGTAGCACTTTCAATTAAAAGGACTTCGTACTTTAACTACTTATCCCAGCAGATAAGATTGTATGTCCAAGATTCAGTGACTATTCAATCAACAAAGGAGGGGGCGTATTCTTGTTCTTTAGTGCACAAGCATTACTCATGGGTAATGTGCAAAACAGCTGTGGACTGAGACGAAGCACAAGACACCCTAAAAATCAGAAGGAAAGCCATGTTGCAATGCTGGACTATGTAAAAACATATCTGTGCCTGTCAATATAATTTGACCTTGAATGAACTATCACAAGGGTCAGTAAACCTTTTCTGTAAAAGGCTGCGCAGTCAGTATTTTCTCTTTGAGGCTGTATGGGCCACACAGAGCCTCTGTTACTTTACTTTTATTTTACGTGACCCTTTTAAAAAAGGAAAATGCATTCTTCCAGCCTCTGACATACTATAAAACCATGAGGACCTTCTTTCTCCACCCCCGCCCCAATGGGCAGTCTATACTTTCGTGTGGCTTGCCTACTGAGTACCTTGTGTTAAATGGGCAGATGAGGAAGCCTGTGTCACTACGTTCGCCAGGTGAGCATAACTGTACAGCAAGCAGCTCCTCCGAAGGACAAAACAAAGGGTGACACCTGAGCACTGAGTATCAAACACCAGCTCTAAAAGGAAGATCAGACAGAAGGGAGATAATAGAAGGAACTGACCAGCTTTGGCTCAATTCCCAAGGCAAAAGCATGAACCAGGATACCCTCCACCAAGTGCCCAAGGTGGGCCCCCAGCACAGCAAGACAAAGCCCTGAGCTGGGAGCAACAGAGAGCTCTGGGTTTCAGCCTGAGTATGATTTATCTTTAAAGAGGTTAAACCTGCAAGTCCTGTAATCCACCCACTGAAGAATATAGCAGTTTGTTCTGGAGTTTTAAGGGATACCTTGTATTGAAGTCTGACTCAAAGCCTTCTCATAATTCTGCTTGTTTTAAATACCATCATCTTTCCATTTCCTTTTTTCCCCTGAAGACAATTTCGGAGCAAGCACAGGGAGGAAAGAGGACTTACTGCTGGCGTGTGAGGGCTGCCCTGCTGATGTGATATACGTAGGTGTGGTTTCACACTTATGGAAAAAAATTCCAGCATTTCACTGGGTATCAATCCATAAGATGACAAAAACTTAGAGCTAAGAATTCAAAATAATTATATTTTAAAACAACTGAAACAGTTACTGTTTTGAGGCCACTGGCAAAAAATTTCTCACCAGCATGACATTTAACTTCATTTTTAAGAACAGCATAGAAACTTACCCTATAAGTTTTAGGGAAAGAAAAAGACCAACATCTTAGAAGCTGTCGACTGAATTTGATCTAAAGCTATAAATCATAACTTCCCAGTCACACTCAGGTTATATAATAGGTCCCAATTTTCTATTATCTTATTCTAAAGCACATCAAGCCCTCATTTTTCATTTGTTGGCTTGCCTTTCATAAATTTGTTTTGAAAGAAAAACATGGGACTGAAAAAATATCAGTGCCATTCCTGTTTTATTTTCCTAGAAGCTGGTGAAAAATATCACGTAATGAACAATGCTGGGGTTTGTGACTGGACTTTGTTTCTCCTCTGTGAAGGCTTTTTCCACATCTAAATGTGAGGTTCAGAAAAATGAACATCCAACTAAAGTAGTCTCAACTGATTTTCAAAGAAACAAAATCTTGGCTTACTTTAGAAACAAATAAGAAGTGAAGCTGGAGTCAGGTCTATGATAAAAACAGTGAAATAAGAGGCCCAGGTCACATAACCTTAGAACTCCAAATTCCTAAATGCTCACGGGTCACTCCATTGGCTTAGAGGGCTACTGTGATGCGTGAGTCTAAGAAAGATGTGAGGCTAAGGAAGCTCAAGTTTCAGGAGATACTATCTGATGTGTTATAGCAACATGGCATACCTCTTTTGTAGCAAGAAGAAATAAAGAAATGTAAAAGGAAGAACAAAGGAAGAGGTAAGATAAGGAGGAGGAAGGAGAGGACAGAGAAGAAAAGAGGCAGAAGAAGGTATGTCAGGGAAGATTTATTCCTGAAAAAGGATTTTCTCAAGCAAGGGTCAGCAAACTTGTCTTTAAAGGTCCAGACAGTAAATATTTTAGGCTTTGTGGGCCATAGGGTCTCTGCTGCCACTACTCCAATCTGCTGGAAAGCAGCCACAGACAATCCATAAACAAATGGGCGTATATTTGTTCCAATAAACTTTTATTGACAAAAGAGTGACCAGCCCACAGTCTATAGACCCTTGATAGATAATTTCTAAGCCAAAAGAGAGCCTGCACGGGCTGACCTAAAATCAAAAGGACCAGGTGTGGCTCCCTGAGCCAGCACCTTGGGAAACTCCAGCCCAGTCCCAGGTGTGAAGACAAAACATCAGACTTGTTGATGGTGACACGACAGCTTCTCCAGCTTATATCACATAGCATGTTGTCCTTTCCTACTTGGTTCTTAGGTGCACTGACCAACAGGAATGCTGCCCATAAATGAGAGCGACAGCGTCCGCCCTCGCTGCAGAATCTATCACAAGGCAGGAGACCAAACTTTAATTCAAAGAACCTGTCCGAAAGTGTCGTACTGGTGACCTATCTGAACAGTGAAAAATTCACCTGGGCAGTATGTGATGCAAAAAAGGTCCCGTGAGAAGCATCGCGTATGTGAAGGGATGACTAACTGAACCTCTTCTATCCATAGTACAACAGAAACAAGGAGGCACAAAACCCAGAGCCCAAGATCACTTTTTAGGTAAAGCTTGTGTATAAGTCTTTGAAGTGATACAGATGCAACAGAAGTGGCCTACCTAAGAGATCCAAGGGACGAGTATCGCAGATTCACAGATGTTAAGGATACTCCTATGTAGAAAGACGGCTACATGTCTGAGGAAGTGCCAGGGGTGAGCCTCTGGACCCGAGTCGGGGAGCAATATCCATGTTGTCCTCCTAAACACAGAGAGCCGCATGGGATAGAAAATGGGTCTCTTGAAGAGGCCCAGCTCTGAGCTTCAGTGATTGCTTCCCAGGCATCTTCCAGCTCTTGCAGAGGCTCAGAGGTAATGCCAGTGTTCTCTGGTCATCAACTTCCACTCCAATGCTGGGACAGTCACTTCACTGAGCACAGGCCCAGGAGCAGAATTCCTTTCTGGTTTGGAATCCAGCCTGTGGGGGAGACTGTTTTACATCTGGTGGTGAGCCGTACTGTGGCTACAGGAAAGAGGTCTTTGTAAGAGAGGAAAAATAAGGGGAGACTCAATAGCAGGCCTGGGCTTGGAGGTATCTGGGGGACAGCATCTGCTATAAGTGTAAAAGGGCCTTTCAGAGTTGGCCCTCAAGTTTCTTTCTGTTGTTGTTGTTGTTTTCTTTCTTCTATTAGCAAAATTAACTGAATCAGAAAAAAAAAGAGATTTAACAAATACAAAAATAGTTCTAAAATTTTAATCTCCTAATTATGTAGAATCCCAGCCTATTTAACTGTAGTCACCACTATAAAGTGTAAGTTAATTTTAAAGATCATCCATTGCATTGTTAGGTGTATAAAATAAATACATACACATTGATAACTTTTCTCAAATGCTTTCTAGAATGGGAGAGAAGGGTATCATTTTGAAGCAAGCTTTTACAAACGAAAAAGACCTTAGAAAAGTAATGGAATGAAATACAAACCAGGAACTGGAAAGGATCCACTCACTCACCGCCTCACACTTCTCCCTAACCTAACACAAGCACCCTTCCAAGGTACATGCAGCTAAGAGGGCACCTTGAACGAATGTGCAGGAATCAGCAAGCCTGACATTGGCAAACCTTGGCTGTTTAAGTCACCACAAAAACAATATCCAGTGAAAATTATGTGAAAAGATCTTTTTTAACTTTAAAACCACTTTTTAAAGATTCAATGAACCTACTCAGAACACATTAATGCTTCTGTGCAACTTAATGCTGAGAAAGGGTTGCCAGCATGCACACCTAGCAGTGTCATTAATGTAGGTGGCTCCTGAATGGCCACAGTAAGATATTAAAAAGAAAAGAGAATCGTAGGATAGAAGAAACATAGGGGGCGGGGGGAATCAAAGCTTCACGGAAGGTAGTAAGTAAGCTTCGCTATCTATGACATTCAACACAATTCTCAGTTTCCCATGAATCAAATGCTTTTCTCCAGTCCTATCCACTCGTCAGAAGTTTTCACTGCACATATACAGCAAACCTTCTACAGAATGGGTAGAAAGGCTGTTTTCTCATGATCTGAATGAACTGATGCATAAAAAAATTCCATCTGGGTTTATCTAAATTGATCTGAAGCCACACAAATGGAACACTTTTTAATAGAAAGGACAGAGTAGTAGCTGTCCACACAGCCCTGTTTTGGTGACGGAGCATGCTAGAGGAGCTGGTTGAGGCTTTAACAACCAAGCCTTTCTGTAGAGTGACCCAATGGAAATGCTGAGTACACATGGTGCTATAATGAAGCAATGTTACAGGCACCGAGGTAAAGCCAATGCCACCCATTTCAGGCTTCACTTGGGAAAGGCAAACATTACAAATACAGCAGCTCTCACTTTTGAGCTGTGGAACAGACTGACAGGGCAGAGGCAGGAGTGATAACTACAAGCATGAACTATGAACACGGTGGTCACCAAACAGAATGCACACCCACTCGACACGGGTACATCCACAGGAACATCAGCTCTGGGTGCAGGGTGTGTGGGCCCACTAGGAGATGCTGCAGCTGCTTCCTCCAACTGCAAGGTTGCTGTGACCTTTACATAACTTTGTTGTTTTGACCTTTCTGAGTCTGATGCCAAAGTGGTTTGCAGGATGCTCAGAGAGACCCTGGGCCACACTGAAACCATCTGTCCTGTGCTAATTACGTAGCTCATGAACCCCTAGCACAGTGCATGGGGAAGAAAGAATTTTACTATAGAACTGGGGCTGGGAGACATTTGTGGCC
This sequence comes from Cynopterus sphinx, assembly GCA_030015415.1. Lineage (NCBI taxonomy): Eukaryota > Metazoa > Chordata > Mammalia > Chiroptera > Pteropodidae > Cynopterus > Cynopterus sphinx. Next base: position 22,083,239 of record CM057382.1, read on the forward strand.
AACAGCCAGAGGCAAATGCACCCAGACAGACATGCAGACACTCGCTCTTAAACTTCTCCATTACTGGAAATAACATTTTCGCTTTCTTTGAATATGGAAATACTCAAGAGTAAGAAAGAAAATCAGAAGTCACTCTCATCCTATTGTCAAATTACAGCCACAAGAGGGAAAAAAGAATCCCAGATTTTTTCCCCCAAAGTAAGACGAAAACCTTATTAGAATAACTAGCAAGGATGCAAGGCCAAAAACAAAAATAAAGGTAAGAATCACTAATGGAAATAAATTTTAAATGTTGTAAACCAATATTAACACCTGATGACACACCTCTTGTCCCATGGGCACATAATTTAGAATCCTTTTTTTTTTTAAATGACAAAAGATGAAAGGTAAGAGGAGTGATTATGATTTAAAAAGGGGTAACAGAAATATTAATCTTTTACAATAATTATAAATTCCCTCCGCATTCTTCACATATCATAAAAATGATTTGGTTTAGCTTTCAAACATTATTTAAACAAACAAACAAACAAGACAGAGAGGGAAGTTCACTGCTGGGGTTTGCAAAGAGGAGCATCTGTTCATGTACAGACACTGCAGGGTGCAGCTGGAAAGCTACTTTTATGTGCATGATGGTGGTCTTCTCGGCTACAGTACAAGTGCTTGTGCATCAAGTATAAAATACAAGCCTTTAATCACATAGATCAGCTTTTTAGCTTTTGTAACTTTAAAAACAAAAAGGATAAATAAGGCACTGTACTTTTTAAAACTAAAACTGCTTGGTTCCAAGTTTAAAACCCAAGGAACAACCAGAATATAATATATAACTTCCCTTACTCAGCCTCAGAGAAAGACTCTGCAAGTTCCCTTCTCCATGTGAGATGCATTTTCTGACATCTTAAATTGTGGTGTTCTCCACTGACCGCAGATTTGAAAGGCTTGATGAGCTTGTAAAAGCAGATTTAGTTAATGCAGAATAAAGGGTTCCTTCTACAGAAGTTCTGCTCTCGGCTACAGCCCTTCCGATCACTTTGTATCCAGCCGCCTCCGTTTGCTGTGGGAAGAGGCCAGCTTCGCCTGCAGCTTCCGCTTTCTCTGGGCAGAACTGTTCTCTGGGGTTTGGGTCAGGGGTCTGGCCCGAGCCTTTCCACTGCTCTGCTTCCTGTTTGTGACTTTTTGTGGCCTTGAAGAGGATTCACCTGCCCCTTTCAGCTTTGCAGGTTTCCTCACTGTCTCCGAGGAGGCGGGCTGGGTAGGTCTTCTGTTTGTATTCTCCTTTTCTTTCCTGGAGGGGGGGCAGCTCTTCCCAGAGGACTTTTTAGGGATCTTCACTTTATTCTCTTTCAGCGTTGTCTTTCTGGGCAGCTGGCTGACTCTGTCCCTTGCAACTGGCTTCTTGGCAACAGGGGTTTTGGTGGATCCATCGACATGCTTTTCTTTGCTGGCTTTCATCGCAGGCGCCTTGTCCTTCTTGTCCTGAGCGCTGCCGCCTTCGGTTCTCTTGCGTTTACTCTGAACTTCTGCTTTCGGCAAGGTTTCGGACGTCTGCTTCCCTTTCCTTCCCTTCATTCCATCGGTACTCCTGGGCCTAACAGGAAACCCATCTGCATCTACTTGCAGGGCAAGCTTGGGAGACATCAGAGGGTTGATGCATACACTCTTGCAACCCTGTTTACCTTCTGCAGCCAGACCTAAGGGGCTTTCCATTTTCTCGTTCTTGATCAAGCGCTGCTGGGCTCTGAGCTTTCCTCGAATGTTGGAATATTTCCTAAGGATCCGGGTACTGGCAGGAGTAGGTGAGTTTGTGGGAAGATGGCCATTCCTACCTTCCTTGACTTCCTCTATGCTGTCTTCAGAATTGGGGCAGAGGCTGGCGTCACTGCCATCCTCTAAAGGCTCCACTTGGTCAGGATTCTCTCGGAATTTAGCCCAGAGCTTCTGTGTTTTCCAGTTGTTCTTAGCAGGAGTAGCCCCAGGAAATTTCTTCAAGTGTTTTTTCAAGCGTTCAGCCTGTAGTGAACTGGGGTACAGGCTGGAAGGGGGGTACTTCTGAAGAGGGTGCTTGACAGGAGGGATATCTCCCGGGAGACGAGTGTTGAGCTTCTTTACGATGACCAAGGACCGGGTTTCGGTCGTCTCCAAGAACCATTTACAAACATTAGATAATTTAAAGTCCGTCATAAACAGCATCTGAACAGGAGAAAGCTTTTGAGCCTCCAATGAACCCTTGCATTTCCGTGACCTTTTCTTGCTTTTCCAAATCTCCTTCAGTTTATCCGACTTGTTCCTTGCTCTTGGTGTCGGCTGGGCTTCTCTCTCCAACTGGATCCAGCCCTTCTGCACTTTCATGTACTGGGCGCTGAAGTTGGCGATAAGCTCTTGGTTCTCCTCCTCGGCACACCATTCCATAAACTTTGGCTGGTCGTCGACCACTGTGTCCACGTCGTCCTCATCTAACGGATCTCCACTCTCTGACCCTTCACTGTCCTTTGGAGTTGGGCTTCTTTGTGCTGCTTCCTTTTCGGAAGTCACTTTTGTAGTATCCAAGGAGTCCGGAGAATGAGCATATCTTAGATTGTAGGTAGAAGAGGTCAGTCTTGTGAGCCTTGGTACCCATTTTGGGGGCCCAGTAGCGTCACCACTCCCACTACTGGGCAACTCGAGTGCGCCAGATGGCACATCGCTATCGTCATCTTTATGCTGGGTGTCTGGACTGTCTACCTCACTTACAATCTCCTCCACACCTTGTGCAGGTACAGGTCTTGGCCTCTCTTCTAACTGTTCTGAGAAAGTACATGGAACACTTTCTAAGGGGTCACGAGCGTGGTTTTCGCTTAATTTAGACTGGACATAGATTTCCAGTCTCTCTCCAGGTAAGGGCTGGCCAACTGTGGTTATGGGATCATTGCTGGGGAACATATCTCCTTCTTCCCTTTTGACTTCTTTTGCCAACATGTTTTTAAGAGTCTGCCTGGTGATGACCCCACCTCCTTCGCTCTCCTGCTCGGCATCCTTCTCAGAGAGATTTTCAGGGACTTCTGGGTTTTCGGCATCCTCCAGAGCTTTTGAATGGAGACCATCGGTCAGAAAGCCCTCAGGTGTTGTCCCGCCAGGGTCCTCCTCTTTTTTAGAACGTTTTGCAGGATTTTTAGAAACCTTGATCTCAGGACAAGCAGAGGAAGAATCAGAACTTTGATTTCTTAGGCACCTATCAGAAGAGGAAGAATCTGAAAGTTGACTTCTTAGGCACCTATCAGAGGCCTCGGGGAATTTTTTACCTTTTTTCTTCTTGTCCGAGTTCTCTTCAGGTGAGTCAATGTTTTGTTCGCAAGTATCTTTTTCTGAAGACTGTTTTACATCACTGCCCTCTCCCTCTAATTCTCCTGTATCAACTTCTGCCTCACCTCCCTCAGTTTCACCAGAGTTTTCCTCAGTACACGTGCTGCTTTCCTTCGGGAGCGGGTCAGTATCTAGGTCCCACGTGCCTTCAGTCACGGCCTCAGGACTGATGCTGTGGTCGTCCTCAGCCTTTTCTGGGCATATGGGTGGCTCCGAGCTCACTGGGGGAGTCTGATCTTCTGAGCACAGAGGACTTTCCGCTCTACTGACTGCTTCTGTAGAAGCATGAGGCCTAGAAACATCTTCATTGCCTCCCTCAGCAAAGCTCTCAGTAGAGGGAACCAGGTGACAGTCTTGGGGTTCACTCATCTCCTTGGTATCCAGCAGTTCAACTGGCTGTTGGTCTTGTCCAGGAGAAGACACCCCACTTGCTGTGGGAGCTGAGGCCACGGAGCCGCCCTCTAGCATGTCCTCTTCGAGAAGGTGAACAGGGAGGGGCCCCGCCGGGCTGGAGGCTGTCATTTCCTCTGGCCCGGGGGACGGGCTCGGATTCGGTTTATTTGTCAGGGGGCAAATCTCAGGCTCTTGAGATTCCTTTTCAGATGAAGCATCTCCGTCTCCTTCCTTGAGGGAGGTTCTTTCTTTATTAGGCTCTTCAGGGTCATCTTCTCTGGGAAGCTCCCCATCTACTGTAGGTCTTGGGGTTGAAATTACAGCGGTCTGCTTGGGAGTGGCCACTGCCTCTGACACCCGTGTTGAGCAGCTTGCTTTTTCTTGGGAGCATACATTTCTGGCCAGTGTGCGAACAGTTGGCAGTTCACAACAATCACCATTGAAAAAGTATCCTCGAGTACTCTTTCTGGCTGTTTTCCGAGAAGATAATATTGATCTTTGATTCTCATAGTGGTATTCTGTAATTGGCTGACTGATATAAACGACATCACACTGGTTATCGTAATCGTTTATCCGCAGTCCTGATGCTCTTTTGCTTTTCCGAGCTGTCTTGATGGAGGGTGATAACATCTTGGTTCGTGAATGTCCATTAGATGCTCTGTGTACAGCAGGCATGGGGCTGGGGGCTAACCAACCATCTTTGGAATGATCAAACTGGCCTTTATCACTGGGAAGTAAATGGTAATCCACCTTCTTTCTTCCTAGTGAATGAAGATGGTTCTCTTGCTTTGGCCTCGAATCTTGTTCACTTGCCTCTAAATCCTGGTGCGAAGGTGTTTTTGAGCTACACTGTAAAGTATTCTCTTTGTCGGCAGTTCTAGGTGAGTTCCCCACAAACCCTGAGTCCCACGCCTCTTCTGATAAAGCTCTGAATGAATTTCTTTGAGAAATGATACAGTTGTTGCTCTCTTCACTATTCTCAGCTGCCACTTTCATGGTAATTAGACTTTCTACTAAAGCTGAATTTTGCACACGGTCTTTACCATCCTCACGTGTTTTCACATTTGTGTCTTGCTCCTGTCCAGTGGTTTGCCCCTCCAAGCTCTTAGAGATGTGAAAGTTGAACGAAGGAGAATTAGATGCAGTGAGGTATCCTGGAGTGGAGCTATCCACTGAACTCCCAGAATTAGGTTTAGTGGTTGAAAGCTCAGAGGACTCCTTCTGGACGACGGTCAGGGCGTTCTCTCTTCCGTCTACAGAATTTGTCTCAGGAAGAGGCTCCTTCAGGGCCTTTTCTGCCAAGCGTGGAGGGCTCTGAGAGCCTAATGAATCTACTAAGGAATCTACAGAAGGAGGAGATTTTGTATCGAGACGTGTAGCATCGTTTTCCTTATGTTTGGTGCCTAGCTGGGCACAGCCAGCATTGCAGGTGGATGCATCCATTGCTCCAGAATTGGAAGGTCGTGGGTCCTCAGGGCCTGGCTGGGATTCAGTGTACAGGTCGCTGAGAACACGAATGAACTGCTTCTGATGATGAGTGCACAGTTTGACCATAAACTTCTCCAGGGGGGACTTCGACTGATTGTTAGAATCTACTGCTATGGCCTCTGCTGAGTTCTCACTAGACAGACAAAGAGAAAGAAGGAATTAGTATGGTCATTTTCCTAAGAACCATATTTACATTATGAAAATCATCAGATCTTACTCATGCTTTATTATAAAGAGAGTAAACAACCTGACCAAAATTGCTTCTAAATGGCCATATACTTTTAGTTCAATAAATATTTACCTAGTTAAAATATAAGGTGGGTATATCCTCAATTTTTAGTGACACCCTTCATGCTCTTTAAGTGACCATTCAAATAACATTATAGAGAAAAAATACAGAATTTTTTTTCAAAAAATAAAATTCTGGCCACATTATTAACTCTAGTTGCTCAACATATACTTTTGTGTGAGGCCTGGGTATTCCTGTTAAATAATCGTTTTTTCTAAGTCCACAACACTGACAAAAATTCAGACGTTGTATTTCAAATCTTAGTTTAGTAATACTTAGAGAAATTACAGTTTTAACATGGTTTTTCAGCATGACCAATTGTTTGCACTATATAATTCTGCAGACAGTGATGCAGGATCTCTACCCCTTTTCTAGGGCATGGAGGATTACGGATCGATAATTTCACATGTCAGACACATTGAACAATGGAATAAAAAGCAATTTCTGGTTCCCAGCCTCTAAGTAAGGATATGTGATTGGCTGACAGTGATGGATTTTTAATCTTTTCATCTCCTGAGCTTCCCCAAACCACTGCTATAAAAGCCTCTTATAAGGCATTTAAACAGTACGGCTCTGTCGCTGCGAAGTGGTACGACTGTGTCTTCAGTCGAGCCCCATTTGTTGCATTCTCTTAGACTTCTGATAAACATTTCACAGTGATCCACAGCAAGACGTTCTATGTTAAAGAATCCTTTTCATAAGTTATCCAGGACAATTCTTACTACAGTTTAACCTGGACGGTGGGGGTGGTGGGAAAGGATACTAGATTCAAGCCAGGTTAAAGGCAGCTCTTGCTCAGACAGTTAAGTGTATTCAAGAGCTGCTTAGTGTTTCTGGATGTCTGGTTTTTACTAAGGCCACGCGGTTGGAGTGCCTCAGTTTTCTGGAATTTTATACCATTTCTCAATCTCTCTTTCTGAATTTTAATGCCACAGGAGACTGTTATCTGACTATGTAACAAGGCAGAGCACTGAGGGCAACTGAGTAAATGTGTGTAGAACAGATGCTGTTTGATAATTTCCAACGAAATCTTTTCTTCAATATGTGCTTTTATCTCCCATCCGTGAAGTGCCTTATAGGAAGGCTTATTACCCTACACAGCCTACAACAGCCTCCTGCCTTTCCATCCTCCTCTGGCCTCTGAAGCAGTGTGGTTTTAGAGGAAGCAACATTGATTGTGAAATATGAAAAACCTATATTCTACTTCTTACTCTGACATTTACTATATAGGATCTGGGACAAATTACTTAAACTTTGGAACCTTGGTTTTCTCATATGTAAGTTGGAATTGAATATTAATATTTCAAAGAACTGTTGTGATTTTAGGTAATGTACATGAAGCACAAAAAAGCAGATGTTCACTTTCAGTTTCCCTGATCCTAACTCAGGGAGGTTTTTAAGACCAAGTGGTGAACAAAGTGGCTGGATCATGGCTAAATATAAAACAAAATAAAACGAAGAAACCCTTCGTGACATCTGTTGTTAAAACTGCTTTACAAGAGAAAGGCTATACTATGTTTTTATTTTCATGACTAGCTAGAGAATTATTTTATTCAGCGGTACCCTAGATACCTGAAAGGGCCTACTTTAGACTACAGATTATAGACACACCTTAGAAAATGCCTGCCTCAAACCGGAAACTGACCACTTAATTGTGAAGAAACCAAGAAAAAAGATTACTACAGAAATGTTACAACAGGTTCAGGGGATGGTGAACTTTAAGGTACGTGCTGGCAATGAGACAAAAATCTAGCAAAAAGAAAAGGCTAAAAGCTGTAAGAAAAAACTCACTGAGCAGTACCATTATGATATGTTTACTTTTTCTGTCTGTATATTGTCCTTTGGGAAAAAGCTTTAAAAAGGCAACTTCTGGAAGAGCAACAGGAAGAATTTACTCCTACTGTGTGAGAATGGCGAACATTATCTCCTTCCTTCAGAACACGGGAGACACCAGTGACACCCTTGGGTGAGGGGCTGTTAAGTCATGTCCAACTCTAGGACTCAATGACATATACACAGGAATTTAACAAACTCCTCATGCACCTGCAAACTCTGCACCTTGAGAAGTCAGGAGGCCCCTGCTGAAGATGCCTTGTGGCTATGTCCACCGGGTGGTACCAAGAGTATAATATACACGTCACTCAGAGATGCTGTGGGTGTGGACCACTGCAATAAAGTGAGTATCACAATACACCAAGTCCTAATCATTTTGTTGGTAGAGCATCTTGCGTTCAATTGTAAAAAATGCAACATCTGTGAAACACAATAAAGTGAAGGTATGTCTGTCTGTGTTATAGGATATGATACTGTGAGACGGTAGAGAGCAGTCTCCCACGTACTACCCGGGTGACTTTGGTAAAACACTTAACCATTTTGGGTCTCAGTAGAGAATCTGCTACAACTACCACGTGGAATTGCTACAAAGAAAAACCTCCTAAGTTTATACAAATACCAGTTACCATCACTGTCAGCCAAACACATTAAATATACTTCAATACTAATAACTCAGAGATCCAGAACGTGCATTTTTACAAACTAAAAAATGATAATTTTCTAAAGTTTTCCCTTCAAGTACCAAATATTTTTAAATTTTTAAATAGTATTGAGAGAAACCATTTTAAAATATATCCTCCTCTGAATATAATTTATTCTACCTTTATGACTCAGGGTTATTACCATCTGTACTATTATTAAAGTTAGGCATATTTTTATTATACTAAACTGAAATACACTGATAGTTTGGGGGGCTACTCGATTAAGTAAATCTGTCTGCCTAAACACAAAATAGCCTCAGTAGCAGTTTTTACTTTATAATAATCTTTCTTACTGGCTTCCAAATAGAGGCTGTGTTTACGAGCCCCTTTCTTCTGCTCACTTTAAGTAAAAATAAATAGGCTCTGAATGAAGGCTTGAAGAATAGTTTTTTTGAATAAAATACATGGATTCTCTAACAACTTCAGCTGCTCAGAGGCCTTTATTCCTGTTTTGGGTCCTTGGATGTGTTTCTGATATTTTGAAGATATAAGTGACAAATAAGTCACTTTTTTTTTTGAGAAAAATAAATGAGATATTACTGCCTTTTCAGTGCACCAAAGATTATACTCTAAATGCACTTTAGCAATACACGAAAAAGACAAAAAGGTTGCTAATGGTCTTCGAGAAAGATTGAGAAAGATCCTGGAATCTTATTGTAGAAAAAATGGAAAAGATAAATGGTTCTCCCCAACTCAAAAAGCACAATCATCACCGAAGTCTGTGACCATCTTAGGGACACAGTTTCCTGCTGGCGACTGTGCCCTGGAAGCAGGCTTTAGTGTCTGGGATTCACAATGTGCCTGGGCAGCACCATTTACTGAGATAGAAACACAGGCAGTGAAGCTGGTGGCTGATGACTGCTGGGGTGTGTACGTGTCTGATGAGTTCTATTCTGTACACGCTGAGCTGAGGCGTTGATAAGATTCTGAATCTGAGTTGTCTGGTAGGCAACTGGACACACAGGCATGAACCCTACTAGCAGCTTCACTTGGATCTGAGAACCTCTACGTCAATACTAACCTTTGTCCAGACGTCTTTAAATGGCTGTTATAATAGCTAACTTTATAACTACAGTAATAAAATCTCTTTTGACTGTGCCTCTAAATTATCCAGCTTATCTTGTTTTCCTCTAGACATTTTCTCAATAGGACCTAAGTTTAGATGAAGTTTAATTTCACATCATTTGAATATTTAATTAAAAAAATTAACCTCAACTTCCTGAAGTTCAACTCTATTTTTTTTTTTCATGTTTAAAAAAATAGATGGGTGCCAGCCAGTTTGCCTGATTTTTAAACAGCTAGTTTTTACCAATGTTTTTAGTTATCTAAATTTTCTAATAGTGTTAGGCCTTTAATACAGCCTACATATAGCATTTGTCCTGATTCAGAATCCTCTCAGGAGGAAAGGAGGGAAACCAGAGAGGGGTGAGTTTCCGTCCTGCAGACCATTCACTAGACCTAAGGGGGAGCACTATGTGTCAGTCCAGTGATTATAGTCAGTATCACCGTATATCCTTCATATTCTACTACATCAGATCTTTTTAAGAACAATAACTCATCACAAATTTTGAAATAATGCTTGAGTTCTTGTTTCTTTTGCTCAACAACAGGACTCTGTAATAGTTGAGCGAATTATTTGTCAATCAGAAATACTTCACTAGTAAAGAACAGTAAGAGTCTAGGGACTGGTGAATGGCAGGAAGGGCTGTAGGAAGAAGAAAACTTGACTTCAAACTACATGGACTAGTTTTGAGCTTCTTGGTGAGAAGTGGCCTGCATGGCCTTGACTGCTTTGCCTTTCTAGCTCCATTTCAATGCCTAATTCTTAAGGGTGTGGTAAAAGGATAAGATAATATTCATAAAAATGTGGAAAGGCATAGTTTAAGAATGATGTGTTATTTCATAACCTTATTTTTAATGATTTACTCAATGATGTTTTAGAGATCAGAGGTTAGACACAGCAGAACTTGCCTACTTTGTCAATATTGCAATACTAAAATTCCCAAAGAAAAGCATTCGTGTGGTTAACATAAATGGTGGCTGGTCAATGCTTATGTTACCTCAGGATAGATCAAATAGAGATGTGGCAGAGAGCTGAAATGCCAATTTTAAGAGTCTGGCATTTGAGATTGATGGATTCAGGTAGTCTCTCCAATATCTGCTCCCTACCGATAAAACCAAATTCAATATCACTGATAATAACCCAAACATATTCTTCTCCAATGAAAAAGATCAACAGAGACAGTGAATCATGTTTGAATGGGAGCTAATCTTAGTAGCAGAAAAAGGTAGTCCCAGGAAAACAAAAGGAAAGAGAAAGCTAGAAAGCACTTTACGGAGAGTAGACAAAATTGTTAAGAGCTGTAAACTAGTCTTGATTCTTCTTTTGAAATACAAAAAAACAAAACAAAACAAAACAAAAAAAACCCACCAAAAATGCATCATCAGCCCCTCTTCAAGGTAATAAGAGTTGATTTTTGTTTGGGTTTTTTGTTTTGTTTTTTTGCCAGACAATAATCTGAAATTATGTTCCCTATTACTTTGCTTCTGATCTGTTGAACACCAAAAATGTAAGTATATTCAAGGGGCTGGATAAGTCTGCTGCAAGTCCTCACTCTAAACTGGGAAATGCATCTACCCTCCGCTATTTCACACCATACCTGGATATAGAAATATTCTCTGTGTGTGTGTGTGTGTGTGTGTGTGTGTGTGTGTGTGTGTGTGTGTGTGTGTGTGTAGTAGAGAAGATGGCATGAGGTGTGATTTCTTTTTTCACTCTCTAAAAAGCCATGTATAGTTGCATCTCTAAACTACTGAATAAGTTTCTTTCCATGAAACTGAACTAGGAGAAACAGTAGAAAAGTAGGTAAAGGTGACAATAGAAAAGGGAAAAATAAAATTCCTAAGATCACAGAACAGAAAGTGACCTCTTAAAGCCAGGCAGTTTAATACCTGATTTCTAGGTAGTTGAAGTTCAAATTAAGTTTGAATTTAGATGGCTTCAGATAGAAAAAGCAGTTCTCAAAGTTGCGGTTAAGAATTATTGCTCCCCAGAGATCAGAATCATGGGAGATTGTGTATGTGTTTGGGGAAGGGGGTTCAAATCCAGGATGTATGTGTATATCTCTTTACCCTGTAAAGACTGTTAGCCTCAGTGAGCCACACTGCTGATGGTAACACGGCATCTTGTTGCCTGCCACCAGGTATGGAGTGGGAAAATAGTTAAGAACTACTGATCTAAACAAACGACAATCATTTTGTAATAGATTTCTGAGTTTACTGTGTTCTTAACCAAGTTCACTAACAGGCAGAATAAAGGCTCAAAAAATTATTCATTAACAATCTCAGGGCTCAATATCCCTGATAAAGGCTATTATTATTCAGAGCGGATCTAAATATGATAGGAACAGTTTAAGGCTTGTATACTTTATCTATTTCTCTTCAATTGAACCAGAATGCCACACTTATTAAATAACAACAAATATAATTATCAACGAGAGTCTCATGTTCACTTTAACATATTTCTCCCATGGATAAATGTACCCAGGTAGCCAAATTACCATCAGAAGGTTGCTTGGTGAGTAGGAAGTCTGAACAGGAGGTAAAGTTAACAAACACCTCTATCTCCTTTCCAGGAATGTAATGGGCTCACAAAACAGAAACTTCTGTCAAACTATTTCTGAAAAAGTTTTTCTTCCCTCAATTTTTGTTTCTCCCATCCCAGGTAAGACTATGAATCCTAGGCCAAATACACTAATATTTGGTGTTAATTTAAACAAAAGGAAGGAGGCTGTTAAAGACATGGGATTTCAGTATGGATGCCATAAATTAAAAATAAAATAAAATAAAAATAAATAAAAAAAGATAGTTTCTGGAAGTGTAGGAAGAAATATCTCTAAGAAATAAAACCATGTACTGATTTGGTGAGAGCACAGACCTAAATTATTCACCTAATGAGTATTATAACCAAAAAAATACTCTGAAATAGACTTGAGGAGAGACCTCTCCCTAGGGCTGATTTGAACTGGAAAAAAAAAAAGTGTCTATCACTGGCCTGAGTTAGTGAAACCAGATTAAAGAGAGATTTGGATGTTAAAAGCATACCTGGCCTTTTATAAGGTCAGGATTACTTGAGAACTCATGACAAGCTAGTGAAACTGGCCTTTTTTTTTTTTTTTGGTCAGGTAGGGGATTAAATCTATGTTGTTCTTTATTCCCAATTTAAACAACCAGGGCAATAATGGATGAAAATAATACCATTGCTTAAGCAGAATACAGAGGTGCTCATTCCCAAAGCCAGAGATGATGAACAGCACCATGATGTTCTTTTAAAGGGAGGATGAGGGGAAATATTTGTCAAGGCCCAGTCGAGACACGGGACTGTGTATGGTTTCCCGGAGTGGGGATGAGAGTCAGAGTCCAGATGAGATTCCCATTACAGTGGAAATGTACTTCTTTGGTAATAACAACAATAACGATAAACTCAAACAAAAACCCACACCACCATCTGCAGGACAGTGAGTATCCTGGGGGTGGGGTCATAAAGGAGGCAATGGGAGCTGACACAGACAGACATTTAACAGTTCACATGATAGATACCAGCAATACAAATATTTTTTTTTCTCTCAAGAAATACAATACATTTTAAGCAAATAATCCTAATTTCTTTTTGGGTAAAAGGAAGAGGGAGGTGAGGAGACTGTATCTCTAAATAAGCAGATATTTAATAGTATCCCAAGTTTTTCAAGTTTTATGGGATCTTCTATATCCCGACTTTTCTCACGTTCTCAAGGTTCTTAATACCCCTTTTTGAAACCATACAAATCTGTGGTTTAATCCTTTAAAGCAGCAAATTCTTTTGTTATCCTATAGTAAACGACAGCACTCCTAAGAAATAACCAATTATTTAAAGGACGTAGACTACTCTGTAAAATGTCAAACATTAGAAAAGGATTTCTAAGATAGCTCATAGAAGATTTAATGTTATTTCTCACTTGTTCGCCTCAAGGAGGAGGTATATATGTTTTAAATTTTAAAGCACAGAGAAAAGCAAAGTATTTCTGTGTCTATCATTCGCTCTGGAGTGCTCCTGGAATTAAGTCCTCTAAAACCATCGCCAACGACCTCTCTCTGGAAACACTCAAGACCACTGTCAAGAATGTATTGGAGGGGGGTGAACTAAGCAGAATCATCTGTATATTCAAGTTTTTATTCAGGAATATGGGAAGACAAAGTATTACTAATCACATACACACATGCATGCTCACACATGTATTCTCAGCTGAGGTATTAATTCTACCTCAGTCTTAGCCCCAGTTCCATGACTTCTCTTGCCACCAAGACACTATCCAATTCGACAACACTGATCCAATTCCCCTTGGAGAACACTAAGCCCCTTGCCAATAGTTTCCCCTCAAATTAGGGTTTGCTTCACATTATCCAGAATTGCCATCTTCTTAAAGCATGAAATCTAATCTCACTTTTTTTGCACAGAACTTCTGTCCACTTCCCACTGGCTCACACTCTGTCCTCCTTAGCACCTTCTCCTTGGAGGACATGTTAGATATTTCTTACTCTACTCGCATGGTTTTTCTTTCTTTTTATTAAAAAGCACTTATACTGCATGGTAACAGACAACTTGGCTATCTCCTCCACTGGACTGTGAGCTTTCTCTAGGTCCAGGACTTTGTCCTTTTTAACTTGGTAGCTTCACTGCCTAAAGCTTGGGGCTCAGCTCATCTCAGGGATAAGTAAGTTATGAATAAACTAACCCAATAAATTACTATGTAGTGAAAATAATTTCCCTAAGATGTTTTTCAAGGAATCGAAGATGGCAGAGAAAACATTTTGACATGTAATCAGAAAGGAAAAGAATAAACTTTCAATGAAAATGAGTTCAGATCTGAAGCAGGGAAAGAAAGGAATTCTGAAGGTTGGACAGTTAGTAAGAGTGTACACTTCTAACTGTAAGCACACAGGAGATTGCTATAATGTTCTACAATACAAAGCATCAGAAAAATTAGGATGAAAGATATGGCTTACATAATAGCTTTCAAAAGCCATTTTTTTTTTATTGCAACCCAGAACAAGAAAAACTTTTTACAAAGTGACCCAGCACACACATTCCAGTTTCTATGTGTCTGATGACACACATTTCAATGAAATAGTATTTATCCTTATTATAAGCTATGTACTCTGGTTCTCTCTTTTTAAAAATGTTGGTTAGGGCCCAGTAAATTGATCTTACAACCAATAGATCATACTGGTCGATCCAGTGTGAAAAACTGGTCTACAGAGACTTACCAATTCCTAGCACTAGAGTTAAACCAGGCCCATCAAATTTGCCTCTTAAACTTATGGTATTCTCTCCTACTCTGTGTCCTACCTACTCTTTAAGATTCACCTCCTCCAGTACTGAGTCAGCAATAACTTCTATTTAAAATTGAAGTTTTATATGCTTCAAATGTAATTTTTATTGGTAATTTCATAATATAGCTTTCTAAAAAGCAGTATGTCTATTCAAAGATAAAGCTAAATTAATAATTGAGGTTTAGTTAAAAGTGAATCTAAAAGAAATTATTAGATAAAACCCCTCATTCTAATTCTGGGTTGAATCAAGGAAACCAACGTGGTATAGAGGTAAGTGTAATGGTTTGGTCCCAAGAGTCTTAAGGGGCAGCTCATTATGTGAGGAGGTCAAGTCCCTTAAACTCTCCAATTTCCATGTTTTTCATTTTAAAAAATGAAAGATTAGAATGAGACCAAAAGTGTTTAATCAGTGGGTTAGTCAAAACCTCCTATTGTCACAACAATGTTAATATACTTAACACTGCTGAACTACTACTGAGACTTAAAAATGGTTGACAGTTAAATAAAATTTATGTTGCGTCTTTTGCCACAATTAGCAAAATAAATAAATAAATAGATTGCTGAATAAACTTTAAAATGCAAGAAAAAATTTAAACTTAAAAACCCCAACCCAAATATCTTCTTGTGTTACATTTTGAAAATATATAGCACATTCAAGCCTCACTCTTAGAAAGTGATTCAGTGGATCTGGTGTAGGACCCTGTATTCTTAAAAGGTTGATTCTGATTGAGACTGATTATATCCAATGAACCCCTGAACTCTGTGGTCTAATATTCAAGAACTAGCCCACGCACAACAGAAGTAGAAATTATGAATAACGTACTTTAAAATTAATCAGAATAAAAAGTAAACTGCTCAAGCCAGTTTCATGAAACTATCATCGCATTCATATGGTTCATAATAAAATCAACAATGTGGTCTTGTTTTAAATAAAACGACAACCAGTTCTATATTTTCCCTTTAGAAAATGCTACAATGCAAAGTTGAGACCTAAGGTTTTTAGGGCTTTATTATTCAATAAAGAGTTGTTAACTCTTTCTCAAAGTTCAAATAGATGCACTTATTGTTTTACATTTAATAAGAAATTTGCAATTTTAACAGACTGAGAGTTGAAATGAGATCTAAGGGGCATTCAGGTGGATGCTCTCACTTTACAG
The DNA here is from genome assembly GCA_030015415.1 of Cynopterus sphinx. Classification (NCBI taxonomy): domain Eukaryota; kingdom Metazoa; phylum Chordata; class Mammalia; order Chiroptera; family Pteropodidae; genus Cynopterus; species Cynopterus sphinx. The sequence continues at coordinate 22,098,805 of CM057382.1, forward strand.
ATTAAAAAAAATGACCTTTCCAGTATACACCAAGTTGAAAGAAATTTAACATATCAAATAATCCCTTGTTACTCTGTATTGCTGATCAAATAAATATGGCTAGAAGAATATAATCTACATTTTAAAACTAGTTAACAAACAATAGTATTCCACATGCCTATAAAAAGCTCCAAACTCAATTTAATACTTTTTTTTTAAAGAATTTTTCACTTATTTCAGCTAACATCTTATGAATTGGGTATATATGTATATATGTTTTTATATCTGACTATAAGTGGCTGTTGAGAGGAATTCACAGACCTTGGGAGGAAAAAATAAGTAGACAACTCAGAAAACAGTAGAAAGCTATCCCATTCTCAATTTTTTCTACTCCATTTCCTAATGCAATTTCTCTGATTCCTAGAGCTTATTATAACATAAGGGTCCCTGAATTAATTCCAGTTCTCAGTGCAATAAGAGAAGAAAATTCTGGATTCAAATAACTTAAAGAAAAAAAAAAAGTCATAACAATCGAAGAACTAAATATCAACTTAAAGACAGGATCACTAAAATTTGAGATGCCAGATTATAATCCTACTACACAGATCTGCCCACCAGTTTAGAAGGGACAATGACAATAAGTATGGCTTTGAAATTTATAAGAACTAATCTAGTTTCCAGGAAAATGTTTTATAAACATGTAGTACAACTAAAGGGAACAAATGAAGCCAATGAATAAGCCTGTAATACCAACAAAAATTCCAACTTTATAGACAAAAAAAAATGGACCAAAGGGCAGCAATAGGTACACAAAGAAATTTAAAAAAATTAAAAGAATGTAGATCAACTACCAACAGCAGCATTTTTGAATATGCCATTAGAAATGATCAGAAACCACTTCAACCAGTCTATATTACATGTATACGATGAGCTTGAAAAAGCAGCTAAAACATATTGTTCGTATCATTTCTAATCTTTATCATTATAATCCAGCTGTTCCCCAACCACTTTACAACAGGAATTGCCTTACAAAATTCCTTTATACACTTAGTTTCTAAAAACCACACTATACATGTTGAGCAACATATACACTGTTCTTTGGCAAAAGGAAATACCAGCATCCTTCCAAGAATTGGAACTGCATTAACAGCCTTCATTGACTGATAATGTTGCTTTTATACTTGTCTCAAGAGCAGTAAATCATTATTTTTTTTTAGGAAGCAATCTCAGCATTAAGTTTTACTGTAATTATGAAAAAGTCCAGCAAGCATTATTAAAATATAAACATATCTGATTTAGCTGAGAATATTTTTTATAATGAATAATCCAATGAAGAAAACTGAAGCAGAGGAGTACCAAATTAGTAAGGCAGAGTTACAAGGCAGTACTGCATCCAAATACTGAAGCACAATTTCGAAGCCATACTTCTAGTTATCTAAGAGATTTATTTCATCTGGAAAGACTGCATCATAAAAAATTACTGACTTTGATTACCATGCTCATTTACAACACACTTTAAAATTCTACCCCTTTTGTGAATTTTTTTAAAGCATAAAAATCTCAAGAAGTAAATACCAAGCTTTTAAAACAGTTTTCACAACAAAATTTATTAGAAGAATAGTGGTTCTGAAAAGTCTAGCATCCAGTGAGAACTACCATACACAACATTACAGCTGGGAATGTTTCTCCAAAATGTCATGGTCAAATAATACAATGGAACCATTAAATCTTACACATGCACGAAAGAACTAGCGTTTCTGACATACAATGCGAAAAAAAGGGGACCACATGGATTAAAGTTTTAAGTACTCATCACATACATTAAGACACAGCTTATTTTAGTCCAGTCAAAAATCAGAACTGCATTAAAAATTTTATGTAGTGCAATCAAACCAAAAAACTCAATTTGTGATCATAAGTGCTCTACTACATAAACATTGATCATAGCAAGGAACAAAAAGTTCAAATCACACAGTACAAAAAAAATTCTGTAAATAAATATAAACTACAGTACAAGAGAAATATTAAATTATACAATTCCGTTAAAACTGTAAACAGTATATTGAAATGAGGTCCATAAGAGTAAAGGGGGTTCCTGTTTTGTTGCATGACACTTTGAACTTCTAGAAATCTGAATGATGCCATTTTCCATATCTTCAAAGGTTTATATGTTTCCTTTTAGATGTAAGATATCAAATATCAAAGCAGAGGAATAATCTATTTTGTTAACCACAGATAGAACTGCAGTAAACAAAGGAATATTAATAAATGAAGACCTCTAGTAGACAAGTCTTAACATTAAAGATGCAAAGAGCTAAACCATTTGAATTAGAACTTTGCATTGAAGTAATTTGTCATTGAGGACTTCAAGGCTACGAAACATACTGACAAAATCATCTGCTGATACGCAGACCCAGACCTCTGCTAATTTTTTGACATTTATATACTGATGTTACAACACCAACTTTGGCAGAATCACTACTAATAAACTCAGAGCACTCCTGGCCCAATGGTTCCATCACAGTGGCCAGTGCACAGAATTCTCTAAAGACATTGCATAAACTAGAATGTAGAGGTCAGACACCCAAGGACCAGTGCTTGAATTTAGTAGTAGTATGGTGAAGAAGCAAGAGCCACATCAAAAAGGAACTGCATCTGTTATAGTTTTCAGAAGCAGCAAGGAATGTTGTTTAATTGTGCTGGTTATTAGTGGCATTTAAAAATATATAGTTTAACTCTGTGTGAATATGTATGTGTTCTATGTGCTGGCTATACATTTATGCACATTTTGTATTTTTAAATATAATGTTAACAGGAACCCCCATATTATCTGCTCAGTAGTAATAACTGAATATATAGAATGCCACTATAAGAGTGTGAGGCACCGTGTGCTGGAGAGTTATATGCAGCTTTAAAATCTGTTTGGCTGAGTTATACCTGGATACCTGAACTGAGTTTTTAAGTTGACATTCATCAAGGATGTGCTACCAGCACGTTGAAATAAAATTAAACAGAAAAATACAAGTCACTGTTAGGTTTAAGAATAGCATCAAAGTACCTGAATTGAGTGAGAATAGTGTGTAAACTGTCCCTGAGGGTTTTTAAACAGTGTGTACAAGTTGGATTCCTAAGAACATTAGTTTTATTTAACAGTGCGGACTGATAAAATACCAATGCCTGACAGTTTAGAGTGGAGGTTATAAAGAATTATATGCAAACACTCCAAATGTATAGATTATACATTTCTTCTCAAAGCAGCAGTAAGCTGCTGTAAAGTATACATCCCATCAGAACAAGCAACATATGGGAGTCAGATAAAAGGTTTCTATCTTAGTCTGGTTTTCTGACAGCACAGCATATCAATATCCAATGACTATATCTTTCCTAGATCAGAATGTAACTAATTTCGACTAGCAATATAGGATTAGACTTTTAATCAAACACTTTGCTATTACATACTAAAATTCCTTAAACTTACTAATGCTGGTATACTAACCTAGTTAATTATCCCCCCTCATTTTAGAAATATACCCTTCCACAACTTAAAAACATTAAGATCCATTTTCAATCCTCTGATGTAAAAAGCATGTCAGTGAATTAACATTAAAAATTTACACAGTAAAAAGGCTTGAATTTCAGCCAAAGATTCTAAATACTGCTCATTCCCTGAAGACTTAAAGGGAGAGAGAATCCCTACCCATTTTCCTAGTGATTTACTTCTAAAATGGTCTGACACGATTTTTCATTTGGGGGAATTTTCCCCACGCCTCCTCTCAAATTCCAAATTCTTAAGTCTAAAATGCTCATAAGTGGGGAAAATGAGGCAATCACTTGGAATTGCTTGACAGGTACAAACTGTTAAGTTTTTTTTTTTTTTAAATAAGATTTATGTGTGATTTGACGCCATATTATGTAGTATGTTTTATATTTTTAAGTAATCACCCTAAAACTTACAGTACCTAAGACTCTGAAGATAAATTAAGACTTTAGTGTTGTAACAGAAAAAGTGCTGAATTATCCCTTTTCTAGTACTTTAAACATTTCAAACAAGTGCTTTTCTAGTGACAGTAAAGTTTACTATATACCTTTCTGCCAAGCAGGAAAAAAAAAAAATGTCACCTGGACAAAAGAAGACTTTTGGGAGTGTAGCACCGGGTATTTACCAAACAATAGAATGCTAACAGATACTGTTTCACTCATTCTGAGGGGGTAGAAATATTTTAGATTGAAATTCTATTTGGCTATTGAATGTTAAAAATCCCTGCTCTACTGTGTCGGTGTCCTGTGTCCAACCCCCCGCCCCCCTCCCCTAGTCCTTTTACACACTATCCACTGAGACTCTAATCTCTAAAGAGATTATTTAAAAATTTATGTTTTCAGGACATACCTGAGAAAGGGTGCAATTATGCAGAACAAGGAACCCAAGACTGTACTAATACTGGTTATAGGTTCATAAATTCTTTCCCAAGATAAATCTAAAAAGTCTAAGAGGTATGGATCTTCAAATGTCTTACTGCTTTAGATTTTTTTTTTGGTATGTGTGTAGGGTCATTTCCAGTGTTGAAAAGATCATCTTGAGCCTGTTCAATGACAGTTCAAGATGAAGTAAAGAGTTCATTTCCATATTCAAACAATAAAGATTAAATATTATGATTATAATATCTGCAACATCCAATAAATCTATGATTAACTAAAAGTGCTTGCTTTTCAGCTTTTATTGATACAGCTCTATTCGAACTGGAAACCTTAAAATTACCCCCCAAATAGCTGCAGAATTTACATTTTGTTTGTCAAATCAACATTAGCCATGATTCTCATTTTTATAAGGTTTTTCTGACTATAAAATGAAGATGGCCCAATTTTGCCACATTATCCATCCTGCAACTCCTTTTTAGTATTGTAGGACAGAACCTTTAGGCTTTAAAGTCTACATACTTTCCCATCCTACTTTCCACCCCTCTCTCCCCCAATCTCTTCATAACACTTAGGGCACACAGCTACAGGGCTAATATCTGCTACTTTAAAAGGCAACTGAACTGCAAGTTTATTTGCGAATAAGAGATAGGGGATATGCGAAGAATTTCCTCTATTTTCCCTTCAGTCACCAAGTTCATAAATCCTACTCAAGTCTCAAGGACAGAACAAATCACTCCCCTTCCTGCCCTTGGGGGGAAAAAAAAAACCCCAACCCAAACAAATTTAAGATGACTTTCGAGGTCTGCATTCCTTGTACCACAATTACACTTTTTTTTTTTCTTTTTCAGTAGAGTTTGAAAGCGATTAAAAAAAAAACAAACAAACTCACATAGCTTAATAGTCTCCTAAACGGGCTGTCTGGCTAAAGCCATTAAGTTTTTAATAACACAGGCCTGACCATAGTATTAATGAAGACCTAATTATAATGAAAAAGTAACAAGAAAAGCAATCTCTGATATCTTCATGAACATCGAACTTTAACCTATAACTTTCGATGTCTCCTATAGAAGATTAAGTGGAACAATTCAGTATATTGCCATATTCTATTACCAATGACAGCAACCTCAATACATAGAAAAGGGCAGTTCATATGAAAACAACCTCTGGAATTTAAAGAATATTTACGAAAGCAAAAATATGTGATTCCAAAATTATATCTATAGGAATAACAGCTTGTTAAAATGACACTGAACTGTCATTTATCTGTTGTAACTATCTGAAATAATTTCTGGTTCTGACACTGGGCTGACTCATTAATTTGTTTTATAAAAATACCTAACTGAATCCAAGCTTCACTATTATGGATCAATGAAATGTAAGAGAATCACAAAGGCTTAGAAGCAGGCCTTGCACCATGTGCTTACTTGGGGCGGGGGGAGAACACGTAGCTTGCTAGCAGCTCCAAGGTTGCTACGTACTGCTTAATGAGAGAAGGTAGTTGTGATATGGGCCTTTGCAGGTAGTTATTTTTAGCCTAATTTAGAGTTCTCTCCAGTAAATCAGGAACTAAACTTCTCATCGTGCCTTATTGTTTTACTATCTGATCCCATATAGCTCACATTACAGCTCAGGTAAAATGTTGGGAGAACAGAAATGCCAATTGTTTGAGGTAACAGTTTATATAAGATAACCAGAATTCTAAAAGCACTTCAATATTGTAAAGTAAAAGTGTACCAAATAAAGCTAATACACACTTCACACTTGAGCTTGCTCACCAGAACTGAACAGTAATTAACTTCACTTAAGGACCCCTATTATCACACAAAGCCTTACTCATATTCATGATCTGCTGCAGTAAAGGTTTATCAAGCAACATCTAAACTTCAGAATAACAACAAACTTAATATTAAAAAGTATTATACACAAATATAAATTATTTTTTTCCTGAAAGAAACCTTGTCCTTCATGGTATTTGGGGAACAGAAATAAGTGTATAGCTCATCACAAACATAGTTCAGAGTCACTTGTAAGCCTCCTGAACAAAATATTACTGTTAAGCCTGTTGACTCTCCTGTCTCAGAAGTGAGAAAGCTAAAGCTAAAAATAACTAGATATCCTTCCAGATAATTAGTGTTTTTGATTTTATAGTGCCATGGCTTACATACCCTATGTCAACGTTCTCTCATAAAAAACACAAGAATTGATTTTAAATACATTATCTCCTAACATTAGTTTGAGTAATATCATGTAGTTTGAGTATGTCATCATCCATCTACTGGAAAATATGAGGAGAAAAGGCTTTTGTGACAAAAACCACTGTGAACTATACTTTCCCATACCACAAAAATGGTCAACTGCTTTTTGGGCCACGCAAAACTCTGATTAGCAGAAATTAAGCATGCGAACAGACCAACCTCTATTACACATTTATGAGGACGTCCCCAAAGTAGAATATCTACACTGAAAGTGCCAATACAGAATAGTGACAAATCAAGAGAGAAATCAAATATTAAGGGATCACTGCAGCACCAAGACTGACAGCCAGCCATGTGATGAGCCACCTCCAAGGAACACATGGTATAATGGAACTCTGAACACAAAATTTAACATTAAAAGTGCACCTGAATATTACAAACTAACTTTACAAAACCTACAATAAGGTAAAATATATATCTTTTGAAATATTCAGCAGCTTTCTGTAATTTTTTTAAAGTTTTTTTTTTGAGAGGCTCATGGAATTTAAAAGGGACCACTAAATTTCAACCATGCTTCACGAAACAATAATGGCTATTTTATATTGCAGTTACCAATGTAATGCAATTAGTGCTTTAAAATAATCTACACTTAAAAAAGAAAAAAAGAGAGACCGACCGACCTTTGGAGGAAATATGCTTATTCAAAAGCTTCTTGGAAAAGAAAATTTACCTGAATTATCAAGTCATGACTGATCTCAAGTGTATTGTTTAAAAGCTTCACAGACATGAATATTACAATCTTCAGGTCTCAGGACTTTTAATCTGAGAAAGTTTAGAGTTTGGTTTGTTTTTTAAATTCACTTTCTAACCAAAACAAATAATAGAAGTACTCAAATTTTCACTATTTACAACTCTCAGCCTACAGTCTGAAATGACACAATACAAGTTCTCTTATTTAATTAAACTGCAGCATTAAAGGGTAGGCACACCATTCTTCTGCTGCTCGATTGTCATCCACTGAAACACACATAGAAAATATTTATGTTAGTAAAATGATCACTCCGCGTACACTACAATGACAAAATTTACATAACTCAACTCATACATCACTTTATAGACTACCACAAAGGATTAAACCTCTCTGAACAGTAAAACTCTACAAAAGTTGAACTTTTAGGGCCAAATTTTTAAATGGGCCTTTAATGATAACCTTTCTGAGAGGGGTTAAAAGCAAGCACAAATTAATTGCACAAAGGACCTTTTTGCAGCAGTCTTGGGCTACTGAATTCCCCAAACATCATGCAAAAAGGCACCATGGCTACAATTAATTGTGTGACAAATTATTGAGTGTGGAATAAAGGAGGCATTCCTTCATAAGCTTAGCCCTTTGCTTTCAGCAAACTTTAAACTACTTCCTTCAACTGCAGATGAAAACCATACATTTATTTCATAGAGTATTTTTATTGCAACTTCTAGCTAGGCTAGAAAATACTGCAGACTCATATACTGCTCTGAATCCAAACTGCTTTTTCCGTTGACAAGACTAGAAAGCTAAGAGGAAACAGGCTCAGTCACCTACTGATTAAACTGCTACACAAAATAACCAAACCAACAGAGGAATCTAAGCCCAGGCTATGTCAAGAGTGAGCAGTGCACGTATTTTAATAACAGCAATGGTGTGCCTAACCTTTGAACACATAGGTTGCTGAGGGAAAAATATCCTTAACCTAATTAACTGCTTCAACTTTTCCAGGAGAAAATTTATGTCTTGTGAATATCTGGACCTTCTTCTCCTTAAACTGTTAGCATCCACCTGAAATCATCAGCCTCAATTTAATGCTCCAAATCTGATTTCATTTTATACAAATACTCCAATAATTTTTTTTTTTTTGGATAAGCATTTAGAAGGGCCTGAACCTTTCTCAGCAGATTAGAATATAGGGTGTATGTGGTATGGATTTTGTTTTGCACAAACAGTAATTTTAATTTGGTCACAATGCAAACTTAAATTTCACGGATTTTATCACTTCTTGCAAAAAACTGTAGAAAATAACATTCCTAACTTAATTACTATAATTTTAAAAGCCCATCTCAAAAAAAAGCTTAGATGTTCTTCAAGGAGTGTTTGTGCAAACATGATCTGAAAGGTCCTGAACTGTGTGCTAAACAACCATAAAAATAAGCAAATATCAGAAAAAGTTATTACGAAGGGGGATATTATATAGGATGCCAAAAAAAGATTCAAAGCAACGAAATAAAAACCTCTGCCACCTTGTACTACTAGTATCTGATTTATATTAAAACAACAACAACACTCTAATAAGCTTGATTTCTGATTGAATTATAATTAAAATGCAACCTAAATCATATTAGGTTACCCTGGGGTTGTGTTTTTCCTCTCACCACAAACACATGGATTCTTCATTCATATAGATATTTGGGCAGGCTACTGAGGCTGTAATATCTAGATACCACTTTTATAATATTATAATTACTTATACATATTTCTTTTCATATTTCTCCCATTCCCCAATAAACGGATCTTGAATATTTTAAATGAGTTGCTGCAACGACATTCAGTCATTAGCACATGATCAAATCCCTAAAAAGATTTAAGAATACAAAGAAACTTAGTTTGCTAAAATGAGGCATCCTCTATTTTTATGTAATGTACCCTGACTGCTCCTGAGTAAGAACGGAGCTCGTCCTCCATGAGATAAGGCTATATCCTCACTTGTTGGTGAGACCAAATTCTACCCTTAGAAAATCCCAAATGAAATTACAGCAAAGGTAGTGTTACAAAGTAACCAAAGCATTTCTGAAGGTAGTGTGTGCACATTTTCCACCTCCTTCCCTTCTGGGTGAGCACTAAATAGCTAATATGTTAAGTAAATTTAACAGTGAGAAGAAAACCATAAAATGTAAATTGACTCAAATAATAATCAGTGAATAACCAAATTTCTTAAATTCAAAGGTTCATTGTTCTTAAGAGTTTTTTCTTTAGTTTAATCCTTCAATTAGTTGAATCGGAGAAGAAAAAATGTGAAAATTTTATGAGACGTTTTCCAATTGCAATGATAAAGCTCCCAGTATGACCGAGGTGGTTTCTAAAAGGGGGCTTTTTTTTTTTTAAATAAAGGCAAATATAACTTAAAAAAAAAAATAATAAATGCATGCGGGCTCTACAGGCGAGGAGTCCACTTCATGTATCTGTTCTCTGTGAGGTAACTCAATTCTCTTGTAGAGAAACATGCAAAAGGCCAAACAATATCCCGAGCCATAGTACACATGAAAATTTTAAAATATGCAACATTCGGATTGCACCTTTCACCTCTGTACACACAAGTCAATGCAAAATCTGCAAAGAAACAAGTGTCACAGTAAATGAAGTCAGGTGCAAGCAATGATAGCAGTAGTGCTCACCCAGTTTGTACAGTAATTGGCACTCTACAGTATTCCTACTCATTTTTTGATTCATTTGCACTTTGTGCTGCCTCTCCCTGGGGATCTAATTCAATCTTTACAGAAACATCTGGCCCCTCCGACCTCATTAATTTCATCTTTTTCTTTGGAGGGTTTTTCAAAGTGCCCAGCCTCTCCTTCACTTTGTACTCCAGTGTACTGTGGGGAATCCCATAAATACTCTGAGCTTTGGAAACACTCATTTTTCCACTCATAACCACTGAGATTGCTTCCTCCAGTATCTCACTGTTGTACTGTCTGTAACGCCCTCTTTTCTTCCGAGGCTGCTTGGAGCCAGGGTCTCCTTCTTGATCCGATGTGGGATATGGCTGTCCAGAGGTAGACTGCTCAGCATCTGAGCCCCAAGAATCGGGTCCAGCATCTAACATGCTTTTTCTATTTTGTTTTGGAAGAATAGCCCTCAGTTTTTTACTAAGCGCGCTCTCCGTTTGTGAACCCATTACCAAAGAGCTATAGCTGTACTGATCACCAGTGCGAGACTCCCAAGAAAGATCCATTCCTCGAACTTGTGGTATCTTTAAATCTACAGGAGATGAATGGCTCACATCCTTTTTTCCATCTTGTTTTGCTTGAAGTGCCATTTTTGGAAAGGCAGAGTTTTCTGCAAGAAAAGGAAGGTCACTGATGTTGCTGAGTGCACCATTTCCCCTGAACTTCATTCGGCTGAGGTTGAACTCATAATGTGGTTTTGCCCAAGAGGCTTCCCTGGATAATATTAAGTGTTGTCCATGATTCTGTAATCCAGATGGCCCAAGGCTGGCAGCTGTGGACAATTGGTTTCTGCTCAGTAGTTCTTCACTAATCTGCAGGGATCGAGCCAATGGAACTTTGAGTGATGTGGAGTGTCCAAAACCTTCCCTGGCTCCATCCTGTAAGCTTCTTGGAGGTACCCCATCACCACTCCGAAGTCCGTCCGGGCGGTACTGGCTGGGTCTCCCAGGTCGCCTAATTGGATGGAAGGAAACTGATGTGAGCAGGACTTGCACAGGTAGGGAGGGATGGGTGAGGGGACCACTCCTTTATTAGAAGGCCTTGCTTGGGTAACATCACTTTGTGTTTGTGTTATTTATTTATTTTTCTCTAAAATTAAAAAAAATTGTCTCAGCAGTTAGTTTTAAAACATGTTCACAAAAAAAGAAAAAGGAAAAAAGAAAAAAAAAAACAGGAACTTTTTGGGCAAAGAAAAATTAAACCTGTCAGCTCGTCTCTGGTTGGGTTCACAAATTTTCGGAGAAAAAGTTTCGCGCAACTGTCTGAAAATAGCACCTTAATTATTAATTACAAAGTAATCATCAAGTCTCCATAGATCTATACAGAATTGTTTAACCAATGTGACGTTACCACTAAACAAGTACAGTAATAAAAGAGTAAGCCGAATTATTTTAATGCAACATATCCAACATTCATGACAACCAGCTATAAAACTGGAAACATTTACATTGGTGGAAACCCACAGATAATTGCTCGTTTATCCCGCAAACAAGTTAATGCTCATTACCAAAAATCAAACAACTCCAAATAACATTTTTTATTTTGCTCAGGGGAAAAAATATGGCTATAAGCCCCAAGAGGAAAAAACAACAACCCCAAAGTAAAACACCCATTGTATTATAACTTACCACACTTCTTCATTTTAAAACACTATTAACTGCAGATATATGAGTACCACTGATTCTCCATTTGAAATAATCCAACCTTTAAAGAAACTGCACTTTATTGTCCCCCAAAATTTGTTCCTTGTTCTAGCTAGTGAAAATAATTATTGTCGCGGTATATAATTTTGTAGCAATTTTTAGTTAAAAAACTTCTTAAAATACCAAACACCAATTTTGAAATTTCAAATAAGTCTTCAAATAATGTTTAAAAAGTCTACTACTTACACAAAGTTAATTCATAAGGTTTTCATTTTCACAAGAGAAAGATTATCAATGATAAAACTGGCAACTGGTAGAGCATGCCCAAGGGGAATGATTACATTAAGTAGGCACAAAAGTGGAACTTTGCAGAAATAATGATAAACCAGCTATGTACTCCAAAAGTCTACCGGGACTGCTATTAACAGTAAATAACACAATAAGGATAACAATAAATATTCAACTAAAAGATGGACAGTACTATTGGTGTTTCTGTCACCCAGAAAACAATACCACATAGAAAACACTTTCTTTCCATTTAGAGGGATAAACACAACAACTTCAACCACATAATACATTGACCTGGCGGCTAAATTTAAAGTGAATCTTAAGCAAGGGATTCATTCATTCATGCAGACCACACTTAGGCTTTTCCTATCTGTGTCCTTAATTATACAACTCAAGTTTTCTGATGTCTAAAGGAAACACAATGATTTGGGGCCATAATGACTTATGTCTAATAAAAACCATAGTGAAAAAACTTAAGGAAAAATATTGGTAAACTATGCAAATGAATTAAATTAATAAGTTTTTAGACTAAATAGAGGACAGAAAAAGAAAAATGATGAAATTTTAGAGAAAAGAAAGGGATCAATTTAGAAGGCAGCAAAGAAATCCTCTAATTTGAAGGTAATTAAGAGTAAGTTGAAAAGGTTAGTCCATTTAGTGTCTACTTATCACTTTACCATCTATGTTGACATTCCATGCCCCATGCTGATGTTCTAAAAGTTAAACAAACCTGAATATTAAACTAATTCAACTTACTGAAGTTATTTTTTACATCTAGATCAAGTTGATTTTTGGTCACAACAGTTTTATGGAAATACCCTTCCCACATGGCACCCTAAACATCTTCATTGATACCCGATTTCTCTAAATGGTTACCATGTACACATCAAGGGGTAATTAGACAAGTCTTACACTGTAAAATTATTTAGTCAGAAAATTCACTTTACTCGGCAAAAATCAGTTATCAAAACTAAGCATAGAATAATGTCTTGGCAGAAGATAGTCATCTATCAACATTTACAACCAGTCTTATTTACTTAAAAAAAGAAAAAATACATACAATTATATTTTCTGAACTGCCAGAGTTAAAATTGCAGTTCAAATCAATAAACAAAACCAAACCAAAACAAACAATAAACAAACAGCATGTGCATGTGCGAACATACACTCTTTCATTCTCTCTCTCCCCATCCACTTCTTTCCCTCTCCTTCCCGCCTCCCTCTCTCTCTCCATTAAAGATACCAAGTTAAATACTGGAGCCCAATTTCTATTCAACAACTTCAGCACACATAATACTGCCTTTACATATGAACTCTGAAATTATTAAGGTTGGGGCATACTCCAGAATACTCAACAACAAAAAAATCCAAAGGCATTCTCCTTATATACCTGATTATGTACTAATTGTACTAAACTAGGAAAATTCATCTATACTAAACAATTCTAGATTCCACAGACTGTGTTTCACTAGACAGATGAACTGAAAATAATTTTACTGAATAACAAGATAAGAGTGTTATCTTGAAGGATTTTTAAAATATACAAGGGAGACTGGCATCAATCTTTGATAAAATGTCCCCTATAAAACTGGAAGGCTACAAATGTTTTCCCTTACCCGTTCCCTTGAGTACTGGAGCAGCCTGGAGAATGGCTGAGGGAAGTGCTGCCAGCACATGGACTTTTCTTAGTGGACAGATCAAGTACACCGTCTGTAGAGACACAAAGAAACGCCTGAGGATATTAAAAACTAGAATTAAATGTGAACTCAATAGGCTAAAAATAAAGCAATAGGCCCAGTCAATTATGCAGATAAACTAGCCATACATGTGAATTATGAAATCAGTTCATTAATAGAATCAAGACACTGCTTTTCCTAAAGCAACATAAATTTAACAAAACTTATTATATCTAATGTCTCCAAGTGTTAAATATTTTATTAATAGGGCAAAAGAAAAGGTAAAGCATATCACTGCAGATGTTAAGATACAGTCAGATATTAGAATCAGCAGTTTTACATAGTATGAGGTTCAGCAACAAAACTATTAGATTTCGTTTTCTAAATTTACCTTGATCAAAGCCTATGAATTTTTAATGCCACAATGTCATACAAATTATAAAACAATTTCTTGAGAGATAAGTCTACCTGAAACACTAAAAGTACACAACAAATGGATTTAGGAAATTTTAAATTATGCAAAAATCATTTTAAAATATGTTTATATGGTTAAATTACATGTATATGCTATACGAGAGTCTGTAAAATGAATCAGTTGTTAATTGTTTATAATGTGCATGCATCTTAATTATTCTTTGGGCACATCTATAAAAAACTGTATTTGTTGTCAAATTTTGGGGGAAAATCTGCACAGATTCAAAATTCCCTTGCTAATATCTATAAAGGCAAAGTTTTTCAATTAACAAGCTATTATAAATTGGTTGGCCAAGTTTAGGAAAAGATAAAGGAATGAAACAGTCTTGATACCTATGAGAGCCTAGAGGTTTAAGATCTTTTGTACAGAAGCTATACCAAATCACAAATTCATGTTTTTAGTACATATATTTAGAAGACTTTCTGGTCCCACAAAGACTTTTCCCCCTCATAGACATGTCCAGAAGAGAAAACTCACAATCTATGGACAACTTTTAAAGTTGCCATTATGTCCAAAATTAACAGAGGAAGATAATATTCAATGCACCTCTGATGTTCAGTTGGCCAGCAGGGAGTCCTTGCTATCTAATAATGTTAAAAGTCTCCCCAATACTGAACCCACATAGGACTTATGTCTGAAGGTACTGTCACTCCTTATTTCAAGCTGTTAGAAATAAATGTAATTGAGTTTATACACCAAAAAAGCCCACACTTATACAGAATTGTTGCCTTTTAGAGTCACTAATATTTCTAAGTATATAACTGTTAATTGTATAAAACCAAGTATCCTATTAGATATTTAATCCAATTAGTTATCTAACATGCAAATACACTGCTTTAATATTTCCAACAAAAGACAGTATTATTTAAAGACTTCTAAATCTATGTAATCAAATAGAAAACATAGTTTAAATCTACCACTAAAAATATTGTGATACAAGTTGAAAGCACTAAAATCCATTGGAGAAATATAATTAAAAATTTTTAATTTCATTTGAAATAATCCTGTCATCTAGTTCAAATTTCTCTCTTGGTAAGAGCATACTGTCAAAACAACATACCTCTTAAGCATAACCTGAGCTATAAAAAGTTAAATTAGACTACATGTTATCTTTGTATGTTTATCTCCATTATTAATACTTTCAAAACAACCTCTATGCTGTCATTCTTCTGTTGTAAACTTGAAATTTTTAATGCATATTTTGAGTAGAAATTTTAATGAAAACTACCACTGTTGTAAAGAAAACAATCCTCAATAAAACAGAAAAAGAACCAACTTAGCAACTATGGTAACCAGGTACACTGACCAATGTGAACACAGGAAAACCAGGAGGTCTGCTAGGAAATCTCTTAGAACTTAAGAAATTCTGGCTGCTGTTCACTACATAGATACAGAAAAAAAGCAAAGAAAAACTAAAAAAATTATTTGATAAGCAACTAAAGCCAGTCTGGTAAGTGTAAATCCTTCATCAATTACTTACAATAAACAAAAGAAATCATTTGAAAGTTTTTAAACAAGAATTAAACTTATTTACTTTGCAAAAATAACATGTATTTCTCACCAATAAACCCAAACATCTCATAAGCTTTCTGAATATTATGAGACAATAAAATCTTATTAGTATAGACCAATTTACAATTTTTTATGGTTCAAACAATGGCAGAGTTGAAATGTTCACTTCATCTCTGTGAATTAAAGGTAAAATGAGATCACAAAGCAATTGGTATATTTAACCTATTTAAGAGAGTAAACTTTTCAAATACAAAAAATATTTGCTAAGTGAAACTGATAACCTCTTAACCTCTTCACTTAATTAAGTCTCACCAACAAACTACCTTTCAGAAATACTCTAGGGTTAGTTCAAAACAGTACATGATTGTATGTTTTTATGTATTTATTAAATCCTGAATACACCTTACAAACTGAAATGTGTTTATTGTCTAACCCTGAGTTTAACTGCAAAAAATACATTTTTGCCTTATGATCTCATTTGCAGAGTATAACTTCTACCTAACAAATTTATTTATCAGAAAGGTGCTAATCCTAGAACATTGATGGATAAAGAAAAAATCTTAATTTTCACAGGGGTTTTGAAAACAATGGATATGACAATATTTTTGAAAGTATAAAATGCTTATATAAATATTGAGTAACTTAAAGATCATTAACAACTGTAACCACTTAATTTTCCTGGGGTTTATATTAATCATGACTATGAACTACTGATGGGTAAGGTAACCACTTTACCTGTACTTCATCTCTATCATTGCAGTCAGCAATAATTTTAGAATCACATTAGTTTTTAGCCTATTACTGCTACAGGTACTCTACCTACCAATAATTTTTTTCTCCCCCAATTAAAGTATTCTGATTGGACAGAGGAGACCTTGACATCAAACCATACCTTGTTCGTTAGGTTCTGACTGAGACTTTCTCACAGTAAGGTCCAGAGGTGAGTCTTGGTCAGCCATGAGAAGTTTGCTGAGCACAGGGTTCTGAGTAGTTGCAGCCGTGGGAGAAGTGGTGACTGGAGATGCTTTCGGCAGGCTTTGGTTCTTTGTGCTATTGGGCTGGCTGGGGTCCTGAGTAGAGCTATTTTTTGAGGTATATTCAGCAGCAAATTGTTGGATCATTCGCTGCATGATCTCACGGGCCACTAGGGGAATATTGGGGTCGGAGACCCAGGGACTGTCTGTAAACAAAGATTTATTTACTTTTAAAGTGGGACAATGTACTAAAAAAAGAGACAGCTTTCAAGCAAACATAAAATTTCATTTTTTTACTTAAAATGCAATATCCTAAAATAGCATTTCCTCATAATAGTATTTTTAATCTCCAAGCTTCAGTTGCAGATTTAAAAAAATAAAATTTTCTTAAAATTACTTCTAAACACCTCCCCAGGATTACAAAATCAAAGGAACAAGTAGTATTATCTTTATGGGCAAGAATCACTTACCTGAGACAGAAATCCCCAAACCCTTCTTTTATGAAATTATTATTTCCCCATTTATCATCTATAGATATCTGGTTTCCCCTAGATTTCTCCACAGCCATTTCTTCCTGAATTGTTAAAGACTGGATTTATTACTCAGTTCATAAGTGCTTAATTCACTTTCTGACACAGACTGAAGGCATACCAAGATTATAAAAGGAGATAATATTAAGGCCCACGATAGGCCAGGGCAATAATTCGCACACTTTAATGTTCACCAGAATCATTCAGAGGGCTTGTAAAAACAGCCTGCTGGGTCCTATCCCCACAGTTACTTACTCAGCAGTTCTAGGGTGAGCTCAAGGCATTTCTAATAATTTCCAGATACTGCTGGTCAGGGGACAGTAACTTTAGAATCCCTAGACTAGAAGTTTAAAAATGCTCTATCTCAAAAGCCTAAGATCATACACACATTTTCCATGCGTTCTTTAAACACACTCTAAAGAAATAATAAAATAAACATCTAAGTTTTAATTTCTAATCAATGTTAACTTTAAAATAAAGACTATGAATTCATTAACTCATAAAACTTTCAGCACTGGAAGAGACTTTGCAGGTCAAATGGAGAAAAATAAAAAATAAAATATTTTGTATAAATATATTATCACATCTTTATCATTACCACGTTATCAGGGAGTCTGAGCTTCCTGAGAGAAATTATGTTTGTTTGCCACTGTATACTCAGCACTTAATCTTGCCTGCTATAAAGTATGCATTCATATTAGCTGAGTAATAAACAGATCAATCAAATAAATTACTATCAGATGGTTCTTTAAGAAATAAAGAAAATGTGATCTAAAGAGTAAGTGGCCTCTTCACATCTTTATAGATGAATTAATAGTTGAGCCTTGATTAAAACTGCCCCCCACCCCTGATTTTAATGTTCCATCTGCGATCTTCCCCTCCATACTTCTGAGACTTGAGAAGATGGTTCTCAGAAAACCGGAGTTTCCTTGGTCTTTTAAAAATTAACTATAGAAGGTAAGTTACTTTACCATAATATTTTGAAGCTGGATGGAACAGAGGTGGATTTATAAACTTAGGAAAAAAACTGACTCATTAAAACCTAAAATCTTCACAAAAAGCACAGACACACCTCTAAAACTCATAGGACTCCTAAAAATAAACAATTCTTTTCTGAAGGACAATACTTAATACCAGAAGATGGTCATAAAGTCAGAATATTTATTCAATTCTCTTAAGTTTAATAACAAGGTTTGCTCTAGACCGATAACATTTCTGCTACTAAAAAGTATTTCTAAGTTTCCTCTCTATACTCTGAATATGCTAGATGGTATAAGGATAAAGGAATACAACTAGGTAAGATTCAGAAGTTGCTACAATCACTGACAATGGTTCCTTAAATTTTTTTTTAATTACAGCTGACATTCAACATTTTATTAGTTTCAGATTTTCAGCATTGTGGTAAGATATTTATATAACCTTAAATGGTTTAATAAACATTTCAGCCATATACTGCTTTTAAAATCTCTACCTACTGAGGTTTCAAATTAATATTCATTTAACTTTTTACTTAAAATCCATTTTTTTTACAGCGTATATGGTTCTTCAAATGGAAAGACTGCATATAATTTCAAGTTTTAATATATTAGTGTATTTTTCCCCTAAAAAGATGGAAAATATGTAATACATAGAAAGTTCGTTTCCAAACAGGAAGCAAAATGAAGTAATTTATGAGATCTTATGTTTTACTAGATTAATAAATATAATTAAGAGATATGTAAGAGTCAAATATTTTAGAATAAAGACCATAAACTGCTATCTTTGAGCTTTAAATGACTGCAGAAATTTTGCTTCTGTGTTGAATGGCTAACATAATCATGAAACACAAATCATGATTATGAATTGATGACATCTCTGCCATTTGAATTTCTATGTCGTTTGAAAGTACCTTGAACACATTTCATTCCTTCTCTTAAAATACAACATCTATAAACGTAGCCATGCCTCGGAGAACATGCACAACTGATTCAAATAAAAACAACAAATCAGATCAAAATTAAAAGCACAGAAATATATGTAAATGCTACCTCAAAGCCACTTTTATGTTTTAAAAATGAGAATCCAATTTTTAGAAAAGTGTCAAATTTTCTAAAATGTAACAAAACAAGCTGAAAAGAAATATTACTGACAGTTATGGAAGGTACACTGTTCTTAAATTGGTATTCACTCAGGCCATACCACAAAAATCTACTTTTATTGCATCTAAGTTTCTAACTATTTATAACATACAACTGCAATACTTGGAAGTAAAAGACAAATTCAAATATCCAAATTATTTATTAAAAACAAAAGTCTCTTCAAACTAAATTGTCTGTCATATTTCTAAACACGAAATAAACATTTTTGGTATTCATTTGGAGAGCATTAATGTTCATCTTTGAAACATTTCCAAGAGGAGTAACAAAATATCTAAAAATAACAATATTAATGTATAAAGCTTGAAGGAACTTCTAATTGCAAAGCAATAGTTCTTTTTCTGAGCATCATATGCCAGTATCAAATACCATACAATTTTAAATGTTTATTCTAAGATTGATTCCAAGAATTCCTCCCCTAAAGGCTGTTTCCAAAAGTTTAATTTCTAAGTAAAATTATAAAAGCCTTACTGTAAGTTATTCCTACATGACCAAGGGATAGTACTAGTAGAGAAGTAGGCTAGAATTCTCTTTAGGAGTCTGCTTATGATTGATTTTAACTCCTCCTATGCAGAGTGGATGGAAAGTGGTTCCTCCATATATAAGTTAGGGGGAGGAGTTCATCTTTTCAGTTAATGATATTTGCTACAGCATTAAATTTATGACTCAATACACATCCTAAAGGAGAGGAAGAGAGGAGCTGTAAAGACATTCATTTAGTTAATAAACTGACAGAACTGATCTATCCAGTCATTTATACTTTAAATGTGAATTTATTTTAATAAAACAATCAAATGTTCATGAAATTAAGACTATCTTGAACATAAATTTGGAATTCAGGATACTCTATTGGGATAAGGTGAGCACAGGATCCTTGGTTGAGAGCTTTAAGTCAGAGGGTGCAAAAGGGTATTAAAAGAGAAGTGAGGATGTATTAAAAGATTTAATTTTGTCTAGGGATCTAATGTAAGAAAAATAAAGTGCCACTTTCAATGCACACAATAATCTTG
The DNA here is from genome assembly GCA_030015415.1 of Cynopterus sphinx. Classification (NCBI taxonomy): domain Eukaryota; kingdom Metazoa; phylum Chordata; class Mammalia; order Chiroptera; family Pteropodidae; genus Cynopterus; species Cynopterus sphinx. Next base: position 22,119,112 of record CM057382.1, read on the forward strand.
TGCGTCCCTTAATTTTATGACACTTCACCTCATACTCCCTTTCAAAAATATTGATTAAATTAAGTAGAAGCCCAGCTGGTCTCCAATGGTAACCAATTCATTAGAATCAACACTTATCATCAGCCTTTTAATTAGTGTATAGGCAAACATCCGCTTTCAAACTTCAGAGGAAAAGAGGGAATTTCCAGATGAATGAGAAATGTAAACTAGAATATATATGAAGAAATATTAAAGAAAATGAAATCACTGACTCTGCTGAAGATTAAGAACATTCAGGATTATCAAGAATTTATAGAAAACTTCTTTTTAAGAACCTGTCATAGTAACCTCCATCTTGGAACTAGAGGAAAGGCATACCTAGGGAATACAAAACCATTTAGGAAAAATATCTTGAAGGTAAAGACTCTTCACTACAATGGATCATGAATGGAAGTTTTAAAGTCTGGCTGATAGCAATTATACTTTATGGATAGAGAAAAATGTAAAACAAACCTATAAATTTCAAGGAGAAAGATAAATTGAAAAACATAAGAGGCAGAGTTATTAAATGCTACTTCAAATGTATGGGGAAAAGTTTTATTTTATAAAAATGATTTTCTTTTTCCAATTTAAAAAATTTTTAAAATTTAGTAAAATAAGACTATATTGAGAAGAAAAAAAAGGCTTGCAAATCTAATTTTAAGATATAGCTGTACATTTTCTCTCCAAACAGTAGTTCAGTGAGAAATTACTAAAATTTTATAGTTGGTTTTATGGTTATCAGCGATAAAAGGTGACTGTTCGTGTGAAAAAATCTGCCTCACAAAATACCGAGACTGAGATCTTACAATTTTCAGACTTTTGTAATAATTTTAGTAACTATTTAACTAAAACTTACATGGCAACATCACTTCAGAGCAAAAAGGAGGGAGAGAGGCTGTTTTAAATCTATTCCAAATTTTACTTGACCAAAGAAATATAAAGAATTATAAAGTGTATTATCAATAAAGAAAAATATTTTTTAAAGTAGATATTAAGGAGATTTATATAAGATAGGCATATGCTACATGTCATTCTTTACTAGAACCAACCTTTTCTATAAAAGACTGCATTGAGGAACTCTTCTGCTTGTCTCTCGAATCGAATGATTTTTGCTTGCTCTTGTTTAAGCAGAACTTCTTGCCCAGCTTCCGAAGCTGGTTCATCCAGACCGACTAAGTGTCCCTGCAAAAATATTGGTGACATATTTGCACAAGTATCTTTCCCCATTCAGTATCAAAAGCACAAATGCAAAATCAAACACAAATGTTAACAGATACTACAAATTGATTTAATTAAAATATTTTAAAACTTCAAACCAAGATAAAATTTATCTCTACAAAAACAAAGTGAATAAAAATATACACTCTGAGTGGTTTTTATCCATGTTTTTTGGTTGTGAGTTTTGTAAATGCTAATTAAACTGTAATTACTAAAGGAAAAATTTCCTTGCGCATTCAAATGTATTGGTTCTTATTACACTATAGCAATAGTCCAGACATTGAAGGTATGTTATAGATAACTCACAAATGATTTCCTCAAAGATTTTAAATACATTCAGTGATATCTGCAACAAATTATGATTTTCCTATCACCCAAACTGTGTCAACAGCACAACCAAAATACTTATTTTGCAAAGATACATTTAGCATCAATTATATATTGTAAACAGTTTAATATGAAAAACTCCTTTGCATACTCAAACTAAAACAATGATCCCTTAACATTTCCATATAGGACATACTTTTTGCCACATTTGTTTAAAACTTTTTAAGTAAAATATCTTTTTATTTATAAATCATTACAAAAACCTTTATTATAGTTGTATTTGAAAACTTATGGACTAAAGAAACTATTAAGAAAATTAACCTTTAAAATGAATCACAATTAAAATAATTTAATTTTTATACAGATTTAACATTGAAAAGGCATCAGGAACAGGTACTGGCATACCTCGAAGATATTGCAGGTTTGGTTTCTCACAACTGCAATAAAGTGAGTCATAATCTTTTTGCTGGTGAGAGGGAGGGCCTTGCCTTTAATTTGTGAAAAACATAACACTCATAAACCACAATAAAGCCAAGTGCAATAAAATGAGGTATGCCTGTACTAATTAAATAGTCCAAAAAAATTCTCAATTGTGTCATACATTAATGCCATTTCATTGTTCAGTGATTTTCAAAAAAAGACATTACGTGTCATAAACTGTGCCTAACTCCTTAGTCCTACATGTAGTTAGTTCAATAAGACTTTGAACAAAATATCTACACTTAAACTACATTTTATGTAGCATTCAAGCTACTTAAATCAACACAGAGCAACTAACCTAGCATTCAGTTAGGCAGATGCTTGCTACATGTTCTTTCTTGGACTATTAACAATTTTATCAACCTGGAATCTAAAATATACAGATTACTTTTAGTTGGTTCATATGGATTATAGTCACACCTATGTTTTGTTTTAAAACAGTTTTACTGAGATATAATACACATTATGCAATTTACCCAGCTAAAGTGTAAAATTCAATGTTTTTTTTTTTTAGTATCTTCACAGAGGTGTGGGACCACTGCCATGACCTAATTTAGAACATTTTCTCTCCCTGACCCCAAGACCCCTATATCTACTAACAGTCACATACCATTCTCCCACATCCCCCAACCCTATGCAACTATTATAAGACCTCTGTCTTTATAGACTGGCCTATTCTGGACATTTCATATAAATAGAATCATACGATATTTGGTTTCTTAGTGACTGACTTCTAGAATGTTTTCAAAGTCATCCAAGTTATAGCATGTAGTACTTTTTATTTCCACATAATATCCTATTTTATGAATATACATTTTATCCATCAGTGGATGAACATTTGGATTGTTTCTACTTTTTGTCTACTATGATATGAATAATACTGCTTTAATATTCATGTATAAATTTTTGTGTGTATGTGTATTTTCACTTCTCTTGGATATATACTTAAGAGTGGAATTTCTGGATCGTATGTTAACTATGTTTACCATTTTCAAGTGCCAGACCATTTCTCAAAGCAGCTGCACTATTTCATATTGCCTATAGCAGTGACAGTTCTATTTCTCTACAGACTCATGGACACTTGTTACCTTCTTGATTACACTATTCTAGTACGTGAGAAGTGGTATCTCATGATTTAGAGTTGCATTTCCCTAATGACTAATGATGTTGAACATCTTTTCATGTGCTCACTGGTCATTTAAATACCTTCTTTGGAGAAATGTCTATCCATATGCTTTAGCCAGCTTTTACTGGGCGGGCTATTTTTTTTTAATGTTGATTTGTAAGAATTCTTGACATATTGTGGATATAACTCTATTATCAGATACATGATTTGAAAACACTTTCTCCCATCTGGAGCTTTCTTATTTCACTAATGCTATTGTTAGTAACATAAAATTTTTAAATTTTGATGAATTCCAATTTATCTGTTTTCTTTTGTCATTTGTGCTTTTGGTACCTGAAAAAACAGTGGCTAACCTAAGGTCATGAAAGTTTACTCCTATATTTTGTTCTAGAAGTTTTATAGTTTTTGGATTTGTTTTTAGGTCTATGATCCATCGAGTAAATTTTTGTATATGTTTAAGAAAGGGATCCAACTTCCTTCGTGAAAAATCACTGGCCATAAATTTTACTTCTGGACATTTCAATTCTATTTCACTGATCTTTATATCTATCTTTACGCCAGGAACATACTATATTGATCACTGTAGTTTTGTAGTAAGTTTTGAAACTGGAAAGTGTGAGTACTCCCAATTTGATCTTTTATAAGACTGTTTTGGCTACTGAGGGTCTCTTGAATTTTCATATGAATTTTAGGATCAAGCTTGTCAATTTCTGCAGAGGACAGCTAAGGTCTTGATGAGGAATTATTTTGGGTAGCAATGCCATCTTCCTAATATTAAGTCTTCCACACCATAAATATGGAATATTTTCCCATTTGCTTATATCTTCTTTAATTTCCTTCAACAATGTTTTACAATTTAGAGTGTACAAGTGTTTTATAATTTTGTTAAATTTATTACTATTTTATTCTTTTTGATGCTACTGTAAATTGAATTGTTTTAATTTCATGTTCAGATTGTTTATTGCTAGTTTATAGGAAGACAACTAATTTTTACAGAAAACTGTATTCAGCAAACTTGCTCTTGTTGGGTGCTCTACAGATAGATGTGTTAGGTCAAGTTGATTCACAGTGTTATTTAAATCTTCCATTTTTGTTGATCTTCTGCCTAAATGCTTTATTCATTATTGAAAGGGCATGCTGATGTGTCCAACTGTCATTAATGAATTATCTGTTTTCCCATTCAATTCTGTTGCATTTTTGCTTCATGCATTTTGGGGCTCTGTTTTGAGGATTTAAATATTTCTGACAGACTGACCCTTTATTCATTAAAAAATGTCCCTCTTTATCTCTAGTTCACTGAAGCCTATTTACCCAGCACTGTGCAGCCTCTGATATCACTTTCTCAGAGGATGCTGTCTTAAGCATCCAGTCTCTTGCTGACTAGGAATGACTGAATTCAGCTGGATTCTCTTTGGCAGTTTCTTTCTTGGGCCTCTCCCTTTATAAATTTCTGGCTGATCTGCCTGTAGTAGTAACAAACACCTAGCTGTTAGCCACTATAAATCGTTCTACTGTTTTTTCCACATCTGGGGCATAAATTACACCACAGTCTGATCCAATAAAAGCAGGACCTTCTTTGCGAGGGCAGGGTGTTGCCAGTCTTTAAGGCCAGCTCCAACCCTAGGAGGGTTCTTCTTATAGTTGTCTTTTTTCTGATTCTGCTAAACTTCTAACCTGTTTGCCATTTCACTTGTTGCTACTATTGTCATGGAGCTACCAGCCTCCTCTTAATTGTTCACCACAAAGATCATCATCATTTTCAGTATCTTTCTGCAAGCTCTTTCAACCAAAGTCAGTTCCCTTGGGAAAGTTACAGAGTTTTGATCTTAAGGCCTGCCTCTTCCTTAAGAAGAACCTATATGCCAATGCACAGGAACTAGATGACTTGCCCCTTCTGGCACAGAACTTCTACCTATGAATGAGGGCTGGCCCAAGGCAACTGGGAGTCAGTATTATCAGCCTGCAGCTTCTGGAGCAGACTTCCACTCTGCATAAAGGCTGAGTGGGTGCAGGAAGCCATAGGCCTTTTGACCTCACCTGCCTAGAAGCATCAGCTGCAACAAGTCGCTAGAAGGAAGGTATGAGAGATGTCCACAGTCTGCCTTGCCTTCCTGCTCAGAGCAGAGCTTCTCTGAAGCTGAGCTCAAGGAGGTGGATGAAGAGTGAATTATGGTCCAAATGCCAGATTCTTGTTCTTACAGAGATTTAGCAGTTTTTTGAATAAAAGACTGTTTGCCATATGCCCTTAAGATGAACTATTTCTAGAGTTTAAATGGTTGCTTTAAAATGATTTTCATCAGTTAAATGGCTGTTTCACTTGCCTTTATCCAGAATAACCAAAGATGAAAAATATAACACAAAATCACTATGTTTTCCAACTGCATATGGTCACCATGTTAACAAGTTCATCCTCCCTCACTGTACATACATGTACCAAAATTAAACCAAAGCTAATAGAGCTAATAAAGCTAATATAATCACGAGGAGACAGAAAGTTAAAGAAAACAATTCATGTCATTTCCCCTCCCCCACATCTAAATTCCAAAAGAAGTCATTACCTTTGGTATGACAAAATATAACAAAATGATATGACATACTCTTCTGTAAATCAAAAACAATTGTTTTTTACTTATTACCCATACTTATTAAAGAACAAGCTGTTGACCTTGAATGAAACAGGAATAAAGCTGGAGATTTGAACTGAAATTTGTATCTCATAGGAGTTTGTTTTCCTTCAAGATTCAGGAATTGGTCCACCTAGACTGGCTGATTCATAGCCAGAGGTGATTCTGTCATATCATAATCTACTATGAGCTTCTTAAAAGCAATATATACCTAAACATACTCCCAGAGCTTTGATTCTGTAGCTTTGTGGTAGGAAATAGTCATTGTTTTTTAAAAGCTCCTTCCTTAATAAAGAACTGAAAAAAGCATCCTCAGTATCATACTTTAAACATTATTTTATATTTACAATAAGTCTTAGTATTTGAGGAGGCAAATCCCCACTTGTTATTTATATTTTCCAAAATGTCCTAGCCATTTTAGTTTTATTCTTTCAGATTATATTTAAAATTGCTTAGTCAGTTTTGTTCCCACCACCACCAGCTCCCCAGAGAAGACTGTGTTTTTGATCTAAAAAATGTTGTACTAGAAAGCAATTCAGGAATAAGTAACATCCTTTAAAAGATTCAGTCTTCTCTTTTAGGAACTGCTTTATATTTACCCAGTGGGCTTTAACAGATTGCAATTAAAATTATTATTTATTCATAATTCCCATATGTTTATTATTTTAAATTTTTACTGTCATTATGAAAAGGATGTTTCCTTTATTTTCTAACCACCAGTGCTGGCACAAATGAAGAATGTGTGTGTAAAACTTCATTTTGTATATCGCCTTCAGGGAAAAGTTACTATGTTCTGTTAGTTTTATCAGTTTGTGTCAATTTTCCAATATCTGTGAAAGTGGTAGAAAGAAGTAGAGGAAAAGAAAACTGCAGAAGTTGCTGACACTTGGTGATCTAAATGACTAATCACCCAAAGCAGGAAAAGAGAGAGACTGAATAAGTTGGGATCTTCAACAGAAAAGACCTTAAGTTCTTTATTCCGCTTTGGTTATCTCTACCTACCTAATCTATGATAACATACTCTTATCATCCTTTACTACTTTTTTTGGGGAACAATAATAAAACAAATATCCAAAGATGTTTTCAAATAAGGAGACTATACTTTTCTGTAAAGTAGTTATCTCTCTGTACTATTAGAAATACTAAAGAAAATTATTCAGGCTAAAGAGAAATGACACTACAAAACACTGCTGAAAGAACTTAACAAAGACATAAATAAAGATGAGATGAACCATGATCATAAACCGAAAGATTCAATATTATTAATGTAGCCTTTCTCTCTAAATTGATCTATGAATTCAAGCAATCCTAATCAAAATTCTAAAAATCTCTTATGTAGAAAAGTCAAGCTGCTAGATTAAGAAAACAATTTTGAAAAACAAAACTGAAGGACTTGTACTACTTGATTTCCAGATATAAAGATACAGTAATCAAGACACTGTAGTAATTATAAGAATAGACATATAGTTCAATGGCACAGAACAGAGTCCAGAAATACAGCCACATGTATATATACTGTCAACAGACTTAACAAAGATGCTAAGGTAATTTGGTGGGGGGAGGGGGGGAGTAGGTCTTTTCAACAAATGCTACTAGAACTGGATCTTAGAGAATATAATAAACCTCAATAATTCACACAATATAGACCTACTCTTCTTGAAGCAAAGATTTCTTAAACAAAAAACATGAATTTTAAAAGATTTGGCAAAGGGTTTTATACAGAATATATAAAAACTACTACAGCCTAATAAGTATTTTAAAATGGGCAAAAAAAGTCAAAGAAATGTTTCACTTAGGATATGTACACAGAAAGATGCTCAACATCACGAGTCATCCGAGAAATAAAAATTAAAATCACAGTGTGGTACCACTATAGATCCACTAAAATGGCTAAAGTAAAAAAGACCAACATCAAATGTTGGCAAGATGTAGAATGGAACTCCTATACATTGCTGATGGAAACACAAAATGGTTCGGTCACTTTGGTGAACCATATAGTAGTATCTTATAAAGTTAAATATACAACTGTAGATCTTTGGAAACATGGCAGAATGAGAGACATCCCCAGATCGTTCCCCTTGAAACAATAAACTGACATCTAAAACTCAACAAAAACACCCGAACTACACACCAGCATGTCTAAGCATGGGATCTGCACATGACGAAAATATATGCTCAAAAACTGACGGTCTCCCCTCCCCCCCCGCCACCCATGTATGTGTCTGTGTGTGTGTAAGAAGCAAGCTGGAGCCAACAGTGGTCTAGACTGCTGACTTACTCTTTTTTAAAAAAACTTTTATTCTTAATTTCAAGTATACAGGACATTCGTTAAACATTCATATAGATTATGAAACAATCCCCAATTACTCTTTTTCTCCTCTGGCTCTACACATAGCCATTACATTACTGCTGACTGAACTCCCCATGCAGTCACAACGTCACAAAGAAATGTGGCACTTATTTTCAAAACCTCGTGTGAATATCTTTTTCCTCAAGCAACCATGCTTTTATGGTGAAAAACAAAATCTTTTACTTGCCATATACTTTTTTGCATAGTATTCTAAATAGATATACTGTCAGTGGCTATAAAATGATGACATTTCACTATTTTTGTTATATTCTTAGATATAATTCAAGATAAGGAGGTTGACTGTGACCCAACAGTTACTATTGTGTACTAAACTGACACTGTGTGCTTCATGATGTGACGCACTGACAAGGATATATAACATCACTTACTTAATATTCTTGCTAAAAAATCATAACCTGAATTTAATCATGAATAAACATCGTAAGACTTAAACTGAGAGAGATATTCTAAAAAACAAATGGCCTGTATTCTTCCAAAATGTCAATGTCATTAAAAATAAACAGGTAAAAGGCTGAAGAACCATTCTAGATTAAAGGAGACTAAGGAGTAATGAAAATCAAAATCAATGTGGAAGCCTAAACTGTATTTTGAACTAAAGGAGGGAGTAAAAAACTATATATAAAGTCTTCAGGACAACTGATAAAATTTGAATGCGATTTCATAGATTAGATAATATTATACCAAAGTTAACTTTCCTTATTTTTGGTTAACAACTGTGTAGTTAAGTGGATATGCTGCTTCTTAAGACATGAGGAAATATATGTGGAAATATTTTAAAGAGGTATGAAGGATATGATGTCTACAAATAATTCTCTCATGTTCAAGAAAATGTATGTGTGCTATATGTAATATTTGTGAGACAGAAAAAATAAGAATGAAAAATATGGCAAATGTGGCAAAATGTTAACTGGTGAATCTAGGCAAAGAGTTTTTGTACTATTCTTGTAATTTTTCTGTATATATGTGAAATTATTTTAAGTAAAAAGCTAAAAAAAGTAGGGTAGACAAATGCTGAATCCTCCTTTTCTCCTACAAGCCACATCTCTTGTCTCTCTCTCCCACCTTTTCCTCAATCCCAGCTGTCTTGCCATTAAATTATATTTGCATGTGTTACGGGTTGCTTTGATACACAGTTTGAGGAAGAAGGGCAAAGAGAATAATAAATAGGATGTAGAAGTTAACTTTCAGGCTTCTATTAGTATCTCAAAGACATGAATGATGAAGATATTCAAAACAGAATGAGAAATTTTCTGTCAAGGGCCGGATAGTAAATATTTTAGGCTTTAAAGAATACATACAGCCTTTGTTATATCTTTCCTTAAAAAAAAAAAAAAAAAGTTCTTCAGCTTATAGGCATTACAGAAAATAGGCTGTGAGCTGAATCTGGAGACAGGCTGACCCCTGAGATAGAGAATTATTAAAGTTCTCCAAGAACTATAACAAATGTAGTGCCACTGAAATAGCAAGAACATTACAGAAGAAAAATTACGTCAGCATGGAAGTTAGTTCTTAGGGCATTAAAAAGTTAAACTTCACACAAAAAATAAAAATTAATATTTTTTAAAGTTTCATTTGTAACTCTAATATTTGTCACCTTATGTGAGTGTGGGTGTTCTGGGGAATAAAAATGGGGGAGATGCTTACATAGTTGATTATATTGTTTTTGAGAAAGACTATCTCCGGAAAACAAATGGAAGAAATAATGACAAGTTTCACTTAGGATAAGTAAGATGACCTATATTTCAGGATTATGACACAAAACTGAAGGGCTGACATTTTAGTCATTCCTGTCTTAATTCAAGATCATGCTTTCTCTATGCCTGAATTAATTTAAATGATATATTTTTAAAAATTCATACTATATGTTATAGAAAACCTGGGAATCAGAAGCCATGTATAGAATAACTCTGTAAGAGAGGCAGGCCTACCTGTGTAGATCATGGGCCTATAGCTATAGCCAAGTCTGCTGCCCATGGCTTCCTGACATTTCAAGCAATGAGCTAAAAAGAAATGACAAGATTCAACTTATTGATTTAAATGCCACTCTCCTAAGTCTTTTTATTTTAAATGCCAGCAAGTCTTAGGGAAAATGGCTCCACCATTTTAAATGCTCATACTCTTTAAGGTCAGTTATCTAAAAAGAAACCTTCTTCCTTCATGTAAATAACTGCTTTTTACATTAACAAAATGTGAATTGCTGTGGTTAATGCAATTTTTACAGTATGTTAGAGTTACCTTTATTTTGTTAAGCAGACTATCAAGATAAAAAAAAAAAAAAGAAAAAGAACAAAGGTTGAAGCCTAAAGAATATAGTATTTAAAATGTACAACAAATTTACCATGAGTGACTCTAATCAGTATATCTAACTGCTACTACTGTTCATGAAGATTAGTGTAAGTGGCAAGTGATTATTATTACCATTATACTTAATTCACCAGTATCTATAACAACCGTTTGCTATTATAGTTTTTCTTCTGTTGGACATGTACAGTTTATTAAAAACACTAAAAGATAAATGTAAGCTACCTCCACAGGCAATAGCAATGCTTTCTTATATACTTCCACAGGTTGGAAATTAAAAGTTTGTACTCTCTCAATTTTCATCTACAACTCAATTTTGATCAGATTTCTGAATTTCTATCTACTCTCCATGACTGTGAATGCCCAAGACCATAATAAACACAGGGAAATCCAAATGCATGTTTGAGACAATGGTATTATAACCCAGGGCTGAGGGTAACCTTGCCTTTTTCTAAACTCCTATAGCACTTTTAGCTATACTGCTCTGGGAGCACTAGTTTTATAACGTGTATTGTATTTATATATTACATATATGCATTTATTACCTCTTCCACTAGACCATAAATTTCTTGAAAAATGGCTGGTGCTTTTGACATACTATCAGTGAAATATAAATTAAAAATAAATAAATAAAAAGGCATCACCTCTTGGCCTTTTGGCTAATATCAAATGTAGAAATAAAAAGGCAATGTTAAGATGCCAATACTACCCCCCCAAATCATGTACAGATTTAATGTAACCCCTATCAAAATCCCTATGGTGTTTTTTGCAGAAATATAAAAATCCAAAACAACCTTGAAAAAGAAAAATCAAGCTGGAGATAGTATACTTCTTAATTTTAAAACACATTAGAAAGCTACAGGAATCAAAACAATATGGTTCTGTCAGAAAGACGGACACAAGAGAATAATGGAATAGAATAGAGCATCCAGAAATAAATTCCCATGTAAGTGGTCAAATGATTTTTAACAGGGGATATAAGACCATTCAACAAGAAAAACAATACTCTTTCCAACAAACGGTACTGGGAAAGCTGAATATACATATGTATAAACATGAAGCTGGATCCTTACCTTATTCCATATACAAAAATCAACTCAAAATGGAACGAATACCTAAAACTGTAAAACCCTTAGAAGAAAATAGGGGAAAAGCTTCTTAACATTGAATTTGGCAATGATTTTTTGGACATGACAACCAAAAGAACATGCAACAAAACTAAAAATAGATTGGCTTGCATTAATTTTTTAAAATTCCTATGTGTCAAAGGACACAATTAGCAGAGTAAAAAGGCAACCTACAAAATAGGAAAAAAGCATTCATAAATCATTATCTAATAAGGGGCTAATATTCAGAAAGAATACCTACAACTCAACAGTAAAAAACTAGAAAGGGTAAAGGATGTGACAGACATTTCTCCAGAGAACATATACAAATGGTCAATGAGCACATGAAAAGATACTCAGTATTTCTAATCATTAGGGAATACACATAAAAACCACAATGAGATACCACCTCACACCTATTAGAATGGCTACTATAAAAACAAAAAACAGAATATAACAAATGTTGGCAAGGATATGGATAAACTGCATTCCTTATGCACTGTTGGAAGGAATGTAAAATGGTATATAGCCCAGCAGTCCCCAACCTTTTTGGCACCAGAGACCAGTGCTCCTATGAGAATCTCATGTCTGACGAGGGTGGACCTGAAGCAGTGATGCTAGCGCTGGCTGCAAATACAAATTAAGCTGCGCTTGCTTACCTGCCGTTCACCTGCTGCTGTGTGGCCCAGGTCTGAACAGGCCATGAACCAGTAACCAGTCCACAGCCTGGGGTTGGGAAGAATTTGGTGGTCCCTCAGAAATTAAAATAAATCTATCACATAATCCAGCAATTCTAATTCTGGGTATACACCCAAAAGAACTGAAAGCATAATCTTGAGAAATATTTGAACACTAATGATGGTCACAGCAGCATTATTTATAAAAGGTGGAAGCAACCCAAGTCTCCAGTGCTAGATGAATAAACAAAATGTAGTACATACAATGAAATATTTCTTCCTTAAGGAAATTTTGACACATGCTATAACATAGCTAAACCTTGAGGACATTATGCTAAGTAAAATAAGCCAGAGAATGACAAATACTGTATAATTCCACTTATATGAGGTACCTAGAGTAGCCAAAATCATAGGCACATAAAGTTGAATGGTGGTTGCCAGGGCCTGGAGAAAGGGGAAATGGGGAATTGTTTAATGGGTATAGAGTTTCACTTTTGCAAGATATAAAGAGTTCTGGAGATTGGCTATATATTACGAATGTATATAACACTACTGAACTGTATCCTTAAAAATGGCTAAGACAGTAAATTTTATGATACGTATATTTTCAATACAAAAAAATACCAAATGAATAAATAAGGCATAATTTATGGATAAATACAAACAATTTCTAAAAGGGGAAGAAGAAATATAAGCAGAACAATAATGCCTTTATAATAAAGGAGAAAGAACAAAGAGACACTAATGTGTAAATATCAGTTCAAAAGAAATGAAAAAAAAAAAAAAAAAAGAAAAAAAGTGAGACTTCTACCCATGACCAGGAAGAAATGGAAGACTTACTCAATACAAGACATTCAAATGAGACACTAAGGGGCTCAATACAATAATTTTTTCTAACAAATTTCTGTATAACCAGGAATATTCTAAACTTTTTCAGGGCTTTAATTATAAAATTCTCCTCAAAAAAGTGGGGGCGGGGGGGCTCCAGCAAGAGTTCAAAAACAGATTTTTCTGAGAATCACACAATTTTAGAGTTGAAAAGACCTGAAACTATAAAACTCTCAGAAGAAAACAGATTTTAACATCAGTCTTGGCAATAAGTTTTTGGATTTGACACCAAATGCATAGGCAACAAAAGCCAAAAAAACCCAAGCGGGACTATACATCAAACTAAAAAGCTTCTACAAAACTAAGAAAACCATAAGCAAAATGAAAAGCAACCTACTGAATGAAAAAAAATATTTGCAAGTCATATATTTGATAAGAAGTAAAAATGTCCCAAATATATGAAAACTCATACAAATATATTAAAACTCATACAACTCAATAGCAAACCAATTTAAAAATGCACTGGACAGATGATCTGAAAAGACAATTTTCCAAGGATGACATAGCCCACTGGTAAATGAAAAGGTGTTCAATATTACTTATCATGGAGAAAATGTAAATTAAAACCACAATGAGGCATCACCTCACACTTGTTAGAATGGCTATTATCAAAAAGACAGGAAATAACAAGTTCTGATGGGAATGTAAATTAGTGTAGTCACTATGAAAAAAGAGTAGGGAGGTTCTTCAAAAACTTAAAAACAGAACTACCACATGATGCAGCAATTCCACTTCTGGGTATTTATCTGAAGGAAAGAAAAACACTAACTCGAAAGATACATGCACCCCCCATGTTCACTGCAGCATTCTTTACAACAGCCAAAATATGGAAGTAACCTAAGTGTCCACAGATGGATGAATGGTTAAGCAAAATGTGGTCAGTTAGTTGGTCAATCAGTCAATCTGTCCCTCTACACAAACACACACAGAAATATTATTCAGCCACAAAAAAAAGAAAGAAATCTTGCCATTTGTAACAATATGGATGAACCCTGAGGGTATTACTATAAGTGAAATAAGTCAAACAGAGAAAGACAAATATTGTATGATCTCACCTATATGTGGAATCTAAAACAAACCTAACTCAGATGCAGAAAACAGGTGATGGTTGCCAGGGTGGGGGTGCAAATTAGGTGAGGGTACCCAGAAGGTACAAACTTTCAGTTATAAATAAGTCCTGGGGACATAATGTACAGCATGGTGATGACAGTTAACACAATATATATTATATATATAAAAGGTTCTAAGAATTAATCTTAAAAGTTCTCATCACAAGATAAAAATATATAACTATGTATAGTGATAAATGTTAACTAGACTTATGGTGATCATTTTCAATATACGCAAATATTGAATCACTATGTTGTACATCTGAAACTGATGTTATATTTAAATTATATCTCAATTAAAATAAAAATGTACTGTTGGACAAGGCCGTCTTATTAATTTTCTTGACACTATTGTTTTGTTGCTGATACAATTAGAAAACTCCAAGCAGCATTCAACTGAAAGGAATACTGCTACTATAGCCTATGCACTCTTACTAAATCTTTTCAAACACCACCTTCATAGCTGAGAGTTCCTCACTGTTCTTTGCCCTCAGTGTGAGCAAGTTATTTAGCCAGGGTTCTTACATTTAGGCATTCTTGTCTCATGTAATTCTTGCCAACTGTTAACTCCTACACTTAATCCTGATTGCATTCTAATTTCAATACAAATCTCCCACCACTGTCTAGTAACTAACTTCTTGCTGGTTCTCTTATAATCTTGCCTTCTTTCAAATGTTCCCTACTTTTAGTAATTTTAATTTCTTCTCTTCCAGCTTCTTTTCTTCCAAGAGTATAATTACTATGCAATTTCCCCCTTCTTCCTTCAAAAATCTACTTAAACCAAGTGCCCAATCTTTCTATGGTTGTTTTCTTCATTCCTGTCACTGACAACTTTTCATGCTAGCAGACTATATCCATTTCTTAACTTCCACACTTATTCATTAACCCTGTCAGACTTATAAGTGCGGCTGCCACAACCAGTATTCCTAAGAAGCTATTCTCTCAAAGCCTGCCACAGTATGTTTGGGGTACATGCTCAACCCATTTAGGGCCTATTTTGGGAAATGGCATAGCTATCCATATTACTGCAACAAACATGACAACCCATCCCCTTACTCATCACACAGTATGGGACTGGAAAGATATCTGATTCAAGATGGGCAACTCATTTATTCTATGATTCTGTCTTTCATCCAATTTGATTCTTCTTTCTACTTCTTAAAATTAAGGTCTTATTCAACTCTAAATATTTTGTACATTACCAATCACCAAAGACTTCATCTGCTCAAATATTCCAATCACACATGTATTCAGAAACCCTTCAAATACACATTCAGCTCAGACCTCTTATTTCAAATCAATTTCCACCATCGTGTCTACTGGACACTTCCAATGAAAGTTCACTCCCACTAAAAACTACTCTGAGCTAATAACCTCATTTTATCCTCATCATAAAAATTGGCCACTGTACCTTTCCCTTTCTCACTTCTTAAATTCTATTAATTCACCATGTTAAATCATCCTGGCTTGGAAAGCCTAATGTCAGTATCACTTCCCTTACTTAAATATATTCATATAATCACTAAGTTTTGATAATTCTTTTGTTTCAGATTTTCTAAGTATATCCTTTCCTTAAATCACAGCCATGACCCTAGCTCAGCCTCATTTTCTTGATTATTACAAAAATTTCCTATAATTTTCTCACTATAAATTTTTCTCCATTACCCCTAAAAATGAGTACCAAAATCAATCTTTCTAAAACACAGGTCCTTTTAAGGTTCAGGTTGAGGTCCTTCTCCTTGATTAAGCAGTGTCATCCACTGCACCTCTCACTTGCTACAGAACTTTTATTTTCTTGTATTATCCACTACCTTTCAAAATAATATACATGAGAATAAGAAAGGGGATTTTACTCTCAATGTTTCCTACCTACATTAGAGATTTGGTTCTAGATGTGTAGAAAGGATTATTTAAATCTCCATAATTTAAATCACTTTATTAAATTAGCTGCCCATGTCCTCACCAACATTCCATAAACAAGGAGGAATCTTTTACTTCTTCGGTATACTCTCTGGCCTATCATAGAACCAGATATTTAATAAATCTGTCCAATGATTAGTCTATGGGTTAACTCTGACCACATAAAATTGAACAGAGTTAATCATCAATGGTTTATCCAAATTTATTTTGGGAGGAAATCCACAGATTGGAGTAAAAACAAACAAACAAAAATCCCAACATTCATATTTAATGGGATCTCAGACTGAGCACTGGTTCACTGTGTTGACGTTTTCCTTAATCTTTAAAAATAATCTATATAAAAAATCCTCTGGCAACACAAGGTTAGGTCTTGCCATTTAGATTTACACAATTAACCAAGCAATTGATTAAAGTTATTTAATCATGGACTAACTTGTGGTATCCATTTAATTCTTCCTTATATCTATTTAAATCTCATACACAACCTTTAAGCACTCATATTTATTTATTCTTTCTCATTCCCAACAGACAGGAATTATACTGATATATTTTTCTTCTACAGTTTCTTTTATATAGTAGGAACTGTGAATACTTGCTAATTTGTGGTACTCTGGGAAAAGATGACAGACAAGTCATATCAAGCAGCACTGAATATACCCAAACTAATAGTCAACGTAAATACGTGTTGTAGAATACAATGAAAAAATAATAACTAGATTTAGCATCTGCTCTTACTATAAACTTTCCATGTGTAAAAACAACTGAAGAGGCTTAGAACCAATGACAGTCTAGTACCAATGAATACACCTAGTACCTATACCTTGTTTTCTCATACAGTTCTCCAAATAAAGACACTAGGGTTCCTTGGAGAATCCAGGCTTGGGATGCTCAAAACAAAAATAAACCTGAAACGTTTTTTGATGCCAAAAAGTAAAGACATGCTAAAAAAAAGATAGAAACATGTCAAAAAAGATGAGGAACCAACTTGAAAGGGCTCTCTCAATGGTCAAAGCTAGGACAATGTGAACTACAAAATAATAACTAATGAATTATATACAGTGCAGAATGAAATAAGAATCCAAGAACCTATAATGATGGGTATACAAATAAATACATAAGTAGAGGAAGAAGAAATAGCTCTTCCTTAGAGTAGAATTCCAACTAATAGATGTAGAAGAAATAACGGAAACAATATACAAAGATTTTTTTTCAAGCAAGATTCACCAACAGATGCTAAAGTTAATGTATGATGAGGAACTGGCACAACAAAAAGATACTTACAAACTCTCAAAGGACTTCTCCACAGGCTAAAGGAGATTAAGGAGACATGACAACTACATACAAAGTATGATTAGATTGAATCCTGAATATTACTGGGATAACTGGCAAATTCTGCAAGGTTTGCAGATTAATAATAGTAGTGTATCAATGTTAACTTCCTGATTTTTTATAACTGTACCTTGGTTACATAAGATGTTTGCATTTGAACAATCTGAGTAAAGGGTATACAGGAATTATTTCTGTAACTGTTTTATAAGTCTCTAATTTTTTTTAAAAAGCTAAAAAAAGTATTAAAGCTACATGAGTGAATAAATATACAGAGAACTGTGTATATATGTTTGACACATGTAAGCACTCAAACCAGCTATTATAATTCTCCAAATTTATTATACCTCTTCACTTAATTACTCATTTAGTAAATGTTTTACAGAGTGCCTACTACATGCCCAAAAAACAGAAAAGGAAGGAAAGAAGAAAGCAAGCAAGGCAGGCAGGCAGGCAGAGTCACTAAGAGATTCCTAGCACAACTGAAATTGTCTATTTCCAACACAATCGTGCCCATTAACATTCTCTCCCTCTTTAAAATTGATTCCAAGTTCTACTTAATTCTTGCTCTCTACTTTGTGTTCCTTGTTCCTAGTTTTGTTATCAAAATGAATGTATTCTAAAAACATGGATCAAATCCCATATTTGACTTTGCCCATAACTTAGCCTCTCTGACCCTTCCCATTTTTTTATTTGCAAAACTATGATGCCTTTAACTAACTTTAAAGGGTTGTTATGAGAATTAAACAGGGACAAATAAAAGTAACTGGCAGATAACAGCAGCTCAAAAAAATGTCAGTTGCCTTTCCCTTACAAGTTATACAGTTGACTTGAACAACACAGGGGTTCAGGACACTTGACCACTTGCACAGTCAAAAATCCATATATAACTTTTGACTCCCCCTAAACTTCAGTTGTCCCTTGTTATCTGTGGGGGATTGATTCTAGGACTCCCTGTGGATACAAAAATCTGCAGATGCTCAAGTCCTCTATGTAAAATGGCATAGATCGATGCATACAGTAGGCAGGCTCCCAACCAGAGATGGAAAACAATACAGATATTCTTTGAAAAAAATCTGTATATAAGAAGACTGGTGTAGTCCAAACCTGTATTGTTCAAGGGCAACTGTATTTCTCACTGCTGTAGGATCCTGAAGTGTAGATGAGTAATTGCTCTTCTAATCTCTAAGTGAATCTCTGATCTATTTTCCAAGGAGGCTTCTTTTTTTAAAATGTATTTTATCCATTTTAACAGCTTCAATATCCACTGAAAATCTAATTGACTAAAAATTATATATAACCTCCATCTATTCTCCAAATATCAGACCAATATTTCTAATGGTTTTTCCAAACATCACCTATTTTCTCATCATGCAAACAACCTCAAACTCAAGATTCCAACACCATGCTCTGCTGCCATCTATTGGCTGTCATCATAACTCTCCAGAGAGTTTCTTTTTTGATATCTTAAACCAGCTTTAAAGTGTAAGCCTCAACCGAGTGGATATATTTAATTTCCAGAGTCTAGTCCATCTCAGATGAAATGCCTCAAGTGCCTGCAAAGAATTCCACCATGATCACTTTAAATATAATACAACTAAATATACATACTTGACAATTTACATTTTCTAGGATCTCTCTTTTCCTATTTTCATTACAGATGTAATGTCTGTATTGAGGGGCGGGGGGAAGCCAAATACAAATAGAGTGACTAACTTTCCCAGAACTAGCTGTGTTGTCAAATGAAAATATTCTTTCTAATTAAAAAAACAATTAAAAATTGTAGAACTACAAATAGTAAGAACCACTATTTTAAATGTTACCTGATTCCATGCCTTGCTACTTTTATATTTTCTTCTAAAACTATTCATATAATATCTTACCCTCATATAGCAATGGAAAACTAAATATTACAAGAATATACTATTGTATTCTTGTATTCAACTACTTAACACTGAAGGGCTTTCTTCCCAATCCTAACCCGAAAGAAAGGTAATTAATAGTCACTCCTATTCTATCAAAAAACAATTAAAATGACTTGCTTGGGGGTCACAACATGCCAGTGCCAACACAAACATAAACAAACACAGCTTAAAATGACACGTTTCAACTTAATTGGCGGTTGCTTAATTTTCTGGTTTCTCTCTTTTCAAACCACATTAAATTTCAAAACACTTTCTCATTAATTCAATGAAAACAGACCACAACGAATAGTCACACCAATAACTTTTCCACGCAGTAAGCAAGAAAAAGATGCCACAAAAGAACACTGCGAAGCTCTTAAACAGGCTTTCAGAGTTTAAAGCACCTGCCAACAATAATAAACTGACAAGAGTGGCTACATCCAAGAGTACAAAGAAGCATAAAACACGGTTCAGTCTTTAGAGGTTGACAATGCAGTCAGGAATATAAGATTCAAATGTGGAAAAGGATAAACAAAATATGGCAGAGTATTAATTAACAAACAACAGACAATAATTACTACAACAGTATAGAAGGTTGAAATGGCAATAAGGACAGAGGCATACCATTTACAGGAAAGGAGGGGCTTAAGCTAAGAGTAAGAGCAAGAGAATTTCAAGCTATAGAGAGAATAATGGATATGCAACATCATAGTCCAAACAGTAAAAGCATGCTGTTTAATAACAAATGATCAGACCAGTTTGGCTAAAAGAAAAATATATAGAAGACTAGTGAGGCAGCATTAGAAAAGAGAAGTGGACTGAACTGTGAAGGGTACTGAAGCCCTGAGCATTGGCTAATCAAACTAGAAAACAACAATAAAGTCACTGGAGACTGAGTACAGGGTAACATTTCCACACTATTTGAGGGGTGAGGGTCAGAGGGAAGTTTAACCTTGCAGCTGTATTTAACAGACTAAAGAAAACTGAGAGAGACCAATCATGTTATTTTAGTAGTTCAGAAATAATGCTAACAGTCTGTGAACTATAGTGATGACTGTGGAAAGAAAAGAATGAAATTCAATATGAGGGAAGAACTGATAGAATCTGGCCAATGATCTGAAGTTAGAAGTGTACAAGGGAGAGAAAGGAATTCAAAATGTTTCCAAAGCTTTAAAACAGGGAACAGAAATATCATGGAAAGAAACATGAGACAGTAAACCATTACTAATGTTTCCAACAACTGAAATGATTCTAAACCAAAATTCTATTTATCTTTATTTAACACAATGGGATAAAGCAACACCAACCCAAAGGTACAGCCAATTTCTGCAACTGAATATAAACGGCATTCATACTGGAATATTAGGAAGAAACATCTTATATTAAAGCATAAACCATACTCCATCATAAATCTACATGAATTAGTAACTACTTGACTCAAATCTCTGTCACTGTTCTTTTTATACAAAGGACTCCCATTATTTGAATTTCCATACATTTCAAACTTAAAATAAACAGTTTGAGACCTGGTTAATTATCCTGTCTAGTAAACTATATAAATTAAGCAATGCATGTTGGGATATAGATTCTCAATAGGCTAATCAACAGACTAGAAACAGTGTAAACTGCAAAACTGAATTACTATCAAATCCTTTATAAATAAATACAGACTCATACCATCCTTCCTACGAATCTCCAACACAGTAATCAAATTTTGAAAAAATAAAAACTATAAAATACCATACTAAACAAGTTTCATGAGTTTCTTGGTTACCTTTACTTTATCTCTTCTCAAGCAACAGAATATACAATTTTCATTAAAAGTCCAATCAGAAATGTTTTCAGGTTCACAGTCTGCAAAAACAGTAGGAATAATAAATTAATAGTCACAAAAGAATTTTTCAGAAAATGACAATTTCAAAAAAATATTATTTTAAAACCAAAAAGCCCTCACTAAGTTAGTAGACAGGTTTCTTGTTACAATTCCTAACAATAATTGCCCAATGGTTAATATACCTTATTCATACATATATTTGCATTATCAACTAAACAGAAAAAAATGCTGACATGGATATAGCTTTAATCTGCATAAAATTGTCAATTATAAGGAGAATGAGGCTTAAATCATCAATGTATCATATTGCCACCAAGATGTTTTTGAAATACCAAAAAAAGATTTTGAATACCTTTAAATAAACTGAGATCTTTTAATAATGCAGGTCCAAACAGCCCTTCAAGAATACTTTCAAACCCTGAAAGGATGAAAAAAAATCCATTATTACAAATGACATTCCCTATCGTAATTTAATATTAACCTGTTACATAAAAAAATGGTTCTCTTCCAGTTCTCAAGGATCCCCAGATTATTATTGAAAGGATGCTGAGAAAAGAGTGTCAAAGATGAATCTAAAATGAACATTTGCATTTTTGTCAATGATTAACATTCAATACAAATTCAGAGCACATTCAAGAACAATACAAAACAGACAATGCAAGAAATAACTAATGAAGGAATGGAAATTCACCGGTTCTCTTACAGTTTACAAAATCCCAAATATCTCTTTACATAAACTCTCTAACTCAATTCTAAAAGTAATCTTTTACATTAAAAGAATCAAACTACGTCAAAATTTCCACAAAACGTCTGGATTAATCTAAATAGCATGTTTCTGAATATCAACTGAGCAACAGATTTTTCAAGCTAATAGTTTTTTGAAGGAAAATTCTTACTGAGAACATCTATATCACTAAATAGCCATTCAATATTAAAAAAAACCTTCATAATTATTTCACATTGCCACAAAAATCCACTAATTATATATACAAAAAAACTGATAAAAAAAAACTTAAATATACCTGTACATAAACGTTTAAACCATTACCATCTTCTACCAGTATAAAGAAAATGGAAATAAAAACCACTTTGATTTATTATCTCAAATAACTACTTATCAATGCTATTAAAAACAATTAAAAATACCTTTGCTATCTTGCTGTTTACTCTTGCTTAATAGGAAAGTAAGGAGGAAAAAGAAGGAAATCCAATTGTACCTTTCTTTACAGAACATAACAGAAATAATGGATCAGAGCAGTGGTTCCAAACTATGTGTCATGGACCTCATTGGGAGCTCAAATAGTTACAAGGGGTCCATGAATCCACATGCACTATAAGCATGACCTTTAGAAAGAATCAGAATGTCTTCTTCATTAGCATACACATACTACTTTTCAAATGCATAGAAATGTTACTGGAATTAAGAAAACATAAAAAGTGTTACTGAATTTCTAATAGTCTGAGCCACTATATATTTTGTCACAGAATCTACTATCACCTAAGGGTTTATATATATATTTTTTAACTGTTAAAAAGTACTCCTATGTTCAAAAGAGAAGCATTAATTTAAAATATTATAGCCAGGGGGATACATGAGGTCCTCACACAGGCAGCATTTCCTTACCACAAATTCAATCACTATAAAAAGTTTGGAAAGTGAGGGATCAGATAAAATGGTCCCTAGAAACAGTATTTTATCTGGTTATAAGAATAAAATTGTAATTTTAGAGATTTCTTTGTTCCTAATATTAAGCCATTATTTTCAATAGATTAATCTGCAGAGTCTGTTGTGTATAGGTGCCAGTCCCTGGTCTGTTAGGAACCAGGCCACACAGGAGGCGAGCAGTGAGCTAGTGAAGCTTCATCTGTGCTTGCAGCCACTCCCCAGCACTAGCATCACCACCTCTGCTTCACCTCAGATCATGAGGCATTAGATTCTCATAGCAGTGTGAACCCTACTGTGAAGCGCACATGCAAAGGATCTAAGTTGCTTGTTTCTTATGAGAGCTCTAAAGCCTAATGATTTAAGGTGGAGCTGAGGTGATGCTAGTGCTGGGGAGTGGCTGCAAATACAGATTAACATTAGCAGAGAGGTTTGAGTGCAGAGTCCATAATAAACCAACTGCTTGCATTGCAGATGCATGTCAAAACCCTATCAGTGAGCGGAAGTAACAATTAAGCAACATCTGGTGGCACGCTTTGTAGAGATGAGTTGATGTACTTCAATTGGACAGCTGCATCTGGTGACAGGCTTTAAGTCAGAATTCGACACTTATTTTAGTCCATGTGTGGCTTACCCATTGTTTTATTTACCACTTTCATTGTGCCCCTTTCCCACACTGTACCCTCGTCTCAGTCAGTTTTGATAAGCCCATAAGCTAACCCTAGCCAAAATAAGCAAAAAACTAACATCACTGGAAAGCTTCTTTGAAAAGGGGAAAGATCCAATGATGAGACACCAGAAGACTTCCAAGACTGCCAATAAAAAAGCTGCATTTAAAAGAAAATACCAAGAGTCCTACTTAAATTACGGGTTCACAGCAATAGGTGATTCATATTCTCCAAGCCCACTTTGTATAATATGTGGTGACCAGCTATACAAGGAAGCCATGAAATCTTCAAAACTGCTTTGCCACATAGAGACAAAGCACCCTATACTAAAAGGTAAGCCGCCTTTGGAGTTTTTCAAAAGAACAAAACATGAACATGAAGAACAGAAACAATTATTCAAGGCCACCACTTCATCAAATGTGTTTGCATTGAGAGCATCATTCTTAGTGGCTAAATGTGCTGCTTAAGCTAAGAATCCCTGTAATTAAGTTGGTGAAGAGTTGACCCTGCCTGCTGCTAAGGACATCTGTCGTGAACTTTTAGGAGAGGCTGCCGTTCAAAAGGTGGCATGTATTCCTCTTTTGGAAAGCACCACAGCTAGACAAACTGATGAAATAGTAGAGGACGCTAAGGCACAACTGTTATTAGAGGATTAATGAGTCACCATGGTATGCAATCCAGGTTGACAAGTCTACTGATGTTGACAAGGCAACAATACTTGTTTCTGTGCAATATATTTTTCAGGAGGATGTGCAGAGGATATGTTATGTGCACTTTTATTGCCAATCAATACCACAGCTGCAGAACTATTCAAGTCTGATACGTATCGTATCAGGAAAAATGATTGCTCATTTTGTGTTGGTATATGCATGGACAGAGTTGGCTGCCATGACTAGATGGCTTTCTAGTTTCACCACTTGGGTCAAAGAGGTCACTTCTAAATGTGAGTCTACATGCTGTATCATCCACAGACAAATGCTGGCTAGCCAAAAAATTTCACTGGAACTTAATAACATGTTACAGGATGTGATTAAAATTATCAACCACGTTAAAGTACATGCCCTTAACGCACAGTTCTATGAGATGAACACAGAGCACACATGTCCTCTCTCATATACAGAAGTGAGATGGCTTTCTAAAGGAAGATCACTGGCCAGAGTTTTAGAGTTATGAGAGCCAATCCAAAGATTTCTTTTAGAAAAACAGTCACCACTAGCAGCACATCAGTGACACAGAATGGGTCACAAAACTTGCTTCCATGGGTGACATATTCAACCTGCTTAACCAACTCAACCTATCACTTCAGGGGAGAACGACTATGTTCAAGTTGTCAGATAAAGTAAGTGGGTGCATTCAAAGCCAAACTAGAATTATGGGGATGAAGAGCAAACTCTGGGATTTTTGATATATTTCAAACATCAGCAGAGATTTTGAAAGATACTGAGCCAGGGTCTTCTTTCTCCCAGCTGGTGCCTGATCACCTGTCTCAGCTTTCAAAAGAGTTTGAGCATTACTTCCCAAGCACAAAAGACCTCTTAAACTAGAAAAGAATGGTTCTGCAACCTGTTTGTGAATAAGCCAAGTGAATCAACTTTGTTCAGGCTAAAAGAGGATCAACTGCAAATGACAGTGGCCTTAAAAGTATGTCTGAGATAACTCAAATCTCCGTATGTTCTGAATTAAAGTCAATACAGAATATCCTAAAATTACCACAAAAGCACTGAAAAGCCTACTTCCATTTCCAACATCCTAACTTTTGTGAACCAGGGCTTTCTGCAGAGATGGCAACCAAAATGAGACTATGGAGTAGACTGGATATAAGAAACACACTTTGGGTGTCACTGTCTCCCATTACCCCAGATGGGACCACTTAATTGCAGGAATACAAGCTCAGGGCCCCCCCCTGATTCTGCATTATGGTGAGTGGTATAATTATTTCATTATATGCTACAATTTAATAACAGAAATAAAGTGCACAATAAATGTAAAAAATGTGAATCATACCAAAACCACCTCACCCCCCCGCCCCGGGTGTGGAAAAATTGTCTTCTATGAAACCAGCCCCTGGTGCCAAAAAGTTGAGGACTGCTGGTCTACATTGTAGTTAGAGAGTTGATTTTTCTACAATATTTTCAAAATACTAGATTTTCCATTTATAATTAGTGAGCAACTATTTTTCAACTCTCCATCGTCCTTCCCATCATAATTATCTCAATAACATTAGCAAAAATCAAACTACTCAAGCAAATTTAAGTATCTATGACTGTTTATTATTTACCTACTATAATTAAAACATTTTCCACTAAATTACTATGGCTGTTCTTACACTATGAGGGAGGAGAAAGGGTTGTGCTCAGGGTTTTGAGGGTGTGGAGTTGGTGGTAAGAAAATGAGAAGGAACTGCTAGATACTGTATCTCTGAAAACTAGATATTCTCAACATTAGCTTTTAAAAAAAACATCCTATAGGCTGCCTCCAACTCTACAGCCCTTCTACCCACCCCCCAAAAGGAACTGATTTCACAAATATTAATGAAAGCATTTCAATATCTTGAAAGTACCAAGTACACACTGCAAATAGCTAAAGGAGATTACAGGTGGCTCTTAACCTGAAGAGCAAATCTCATATGCCTTCACCCAGGTTTAAAGACATTCTAACAAATTCCAAATGTGCGTGCTAAACATAAATTCCTGAAAAGGGAAAATGTAAATACAGCGAGAAATAAGACTGGGAAATAAAAAAGCAAATAAAAGCTCTCGGAGATAAAATTTTAAATATTAACAAAGGATAAAAGAATCTGGAAGAATAAGAAAATAAGAGTAAGAACTTCATCAATAACACACAGACAAAAATCGAATCACAGATCAAAAAGCAGTAAAAGGAAAAGATCAAAAGAAATTAAACGAGAAAAAATATAGTCATAAATGAATGCAAAGATTTAACCACAACTAATTTTGATCAAAATAGTAACTGTAAACAAGACACTCCTCTTTTGCTCATATCTGTAACAATACATTAAACCTCACAAATATTGATCTGACACTGTAAAGCTGTATTTTGCCACCCTGTTAACTGAATTTAATGTCACTCAGTTTTATTAATATTAAATATTGAATCTAGCAGTTGCATAGCAACAAGGAATGTCTCATGTGCTATGCTTGACATTAACAAAAGGCAAATAAGGAAAGAACAAATATATTCAAAATTTATACCATGATCTCATAGAAAAGCCATGAAGATCAATAACAAAATGCCATGGAAAATTAAATAAATACTGAAAAAGACGGCCAGGTTATTATGTTCAATAATTAGAGCTTAAAAAGCACCTTTACGTAACATATTACATATAAAGGAATATTAATAATTTTATTGGACATGACCACTTTCCAAAATTCCTGTCCAATAATACAAGTGGTCTTAAAGCTGGTCTTCATAATCTTCTTCATTGCAACCTACACTGTGTCTTTAAATTGTATTCCTAAACACTTCTTTAACACTGCTATCATCTGTTCAGAAAAATTCTATTTTGTTGAAAAAAAAAATCCCAAATTCCTAAGTCCAGCAATCAAAACATATCATAATTTGACCCCAAACCTAATGTTACTGCAGCCTTATTTCACAGAACTTTCCCGCTCATTCTCACGGCTTTAGTCAGCTTGGTATTGTATTCAGTCATTGTTTTAACCTCCTAATATTTTCTTAAGTCTTTGGATCTCACCTCTGCCCAAATAAATCATCATCTTCAACATACTCTTTCAATTTTTTCAACAAATATATATTTGCTTATTTAATATATACTGAGAACCTGCCATCTACCAGGGACAGTGGCAGGCACCGAGCAGGCAGTGGCGAACAGACATGATGCCTGCTCTCATGGAGCTTGGTTTCCAGTTTTCTCATTCTCAGATTTCACAGTTCACTCTCTTTGCAAGTATTTGGTAATATAAAATTTGTTATAGGCTATCTAAACTTTTATTTATTTTTATAGGATATGTCTTCCCTCCTCAAGAAGATTTAATGCTCCAGAAAGGCTAGGAAGGTCTTCTTGATTCCCATGACATTTCTTATACTGGGGGCTCTACATGCCTGGTTTTTAGCTTCTAATTTAAAGCTCTCAAAAACAAAAGATAGAATATTGAAACTTCTTATGTATTTCCCTCTTCGATCTAAATCAGAATTTCTACTTCATTTCTAACCAAGGAGAAAGGCAGGTTATAGAAAGTAACAGGATAGGAACATATCAAAATACATAATCAACTAAGATAAACAATATAGACTGTACTTTTGAAATAAAAATTTTATGAACAGAATGAAAAACTGGTTCATGGTCTTGAGAACATGTGCTCTGAAATAACTAGTACAGAAATTAGCAAAATGAGAAACAAAGAGGTGCTAAAAAAAAAAACGAGGAGCATATCAGATCCACCCCTGGAAAGCTACATTCATTAAACTACATTCTCTCTCTCTGAGCATCTCCTCCTGGCCCACATACTCTGAGGAAACCATCTGCTGGCCCACTTATCAACCCCAAAATAACCAAGCAAAAAAACTGATGAAAACATCTGACCAGACATGCTGAAGAGAAACAATAATTTAATTACAACTAATGACCCAACTGAAATTAAATTAATAAAGAAAAAAATACCAGAACTTGAAGAAAAATTATAAATAGTATTTCTACTGTTTCCAGGAACAGCATTAAAAAAAACAAACAAACAAAAAAAAAAAACAAAAGGCAAGCTGCTCTGAAAAAGAGTGAAGAATAAGTTTGGGAAAGAGGAGAAAAAAAAAAGAAAAAACTGCCCAAATAACCATACAGAGGTATTGATTAGGAAAATATACAACCTATTAGTGACTTAACAAAAACAACTTAAGAAATGTCTTTATAATATTCAGTGAATATGAAGACACAGAAATCACGAGAAAAAGATTAGAGATGAGGAAGTGGCCAGGATATTTGCTATCTATAAAATAGGATTTCCAAAACAAGAAAAAGCAAAGAATATAAAGTAAAGAAATTTAAATTAAAAAAAAAAAAAAAACCTGGGTGTAAGCAGGAGAAGGAAAGAAAGAAAACTTCCTAATGTTGAATACTGTCTTGAGTCTTTATTATCTAGCAGGCTCTGACAAGTACTGAGACAGAATACTGGGAAGGGGGCGGGAGGAGCAGCACATACATACAGAACTCTCAGGGGAAAATAACTGAATTTCAAGAATAAAAGTGTAAAAGCTCCAAATAAAAGAAATTTTTACTTAATTTAACTTAAAATAAGAAGAGATTTAGACTGCCAGTTATTAAGTCAATAAAAGTAAATGCCGAGACCCAATAGAGCTATGTTTACAAAATCCTGAAAGTTATAAAAAAACTTTTGTAGCTAATCTATTATTCACCAATATGGGTAAGAGAAAGAAATTATTAGATATGCTCTGATTTGAAAAGTGGGACATTCACTCTGGAGTATGAGTTACATAAAGTACTTCAGCTAACTAAAAATGACTCAGAACATAAGACTCCCAAAAAGGAGAAAATATACTATTTGTATAAGAAATGTGGTAAGCAATATACCCGTGAAACTATTAGTGAAGCATAAATAGTTGTTATTAATGTAGGATTTCAGTTTAATACAATGGGTAAGAAAGGATTCTTTAAATAGATGAAACAAAATATAAACTTAAAACTATTTAAGAATAACATCCACAAATTACAACAAAATCTTAAGTGAAAAATATGCTTAAATAAAATACGTTAAATTAAGACTAAGTGTGTATGTGGGGTGAGGGAGCAATCTGTAAGAGCTTTAATTTTTGATATTGATAAGGAAATGTAGGCTTAAAATAAATTTGCTTAAATGTATGGGTAAAGCTGAAGAATCTCTAAATCATCAGAGGATGTTATTTAAAAAGTTCAACTGTAAAAGCGAATAAAATTGAAAACTAAACAAAAAGCAAGGATACTATACACAAACTCAAAATATAATTCCAGAAATTATACCGAATATGTATGTGCTAGAATACATGTTAACTAACTGAATTAACTAAGTAAAAGAGAAATAATTATCAGGGCATAACAATATACAGTTTATAAACACTAAGTGACACAGATATAATGCAATTGTGGAGGCAGGCAAAAGATATGAGAAAACTGTAGAAAAGGAAGAAAAAGAACAATAGGTAGTAATAACAATATAAAGAAGGATTCAAAGATAAATGCATAAAATAAAATAATGAAGAATTTTTCTACTACTAACAGAGTAATCTACTGTATAAGTAGAACAGACTTATAATTTTTTTTCTTATAGTACCTCTGTCTGAGCTTGGCATCTGGCCTCCTAGAAAGAGGTGAGATATATTCCTTCTTTTTCTACTTTCTGGAAGAGGAGATAGAATGTATGGAAGAACTCTTCCTTAGAAGTTGGGATAAACTCACATATAAAACCATCGGAAGTTATTTTCTTTGAGAAAAGAATTTTAACTATTAAATTTATTTAATACTTATAGAACAATTGAAGCCTTTTCTCTTTTTAAGTTGGTTTTTGGCAAGTGCTATTTTTCTAAATTTCAAAATTACTGGCATATGGTTATTTTCCATTATCTTTTTTTAATTGTGGTAAAATATGCATAACATAAAATTTACCATTTAGCCATTTTTAAGTATGCCATTAAATATATTTACATTGTACCATCATTCATCTCCAGAACTTTTTAATCTTACAAAACTGAAACACCATACCCATTAAATAATAAACTCCTCTCTACCCTCAGCTCTGCCAACACCATTCTATTTTTTGTCTCTATTAATGTAACTGCTGTAATGATCTCTTAAGTAGGTAGAATCATATAGTATTTGTCATTTTGTAACTGGCTTACTTCACTTAGCATAATGTCCTCAAGGCTGCAGTACTTTAAGTTGCTTCCATCTTCTACCTAGTGTAAATAATGCTATAAATCCCTTATCTTTTAAACCTCTTCCTTACCTGTAGTTATAGTCTCCATTTTCATAATATTATGTGGTTAAAAAAAAATCTCTTGATGAATCTTATCAATTTTGCCCCCCAAAAATCTACTTTTGACTTTTTTTGATCTCTATCTTATCCTTGTATTTCTGGTTTATCAATTTTCACTCCAAGTTTCATTACCTATTTTCTTTTGGTTTATGCTGTTGTTCTTTCTCTAACTTATGATAGAAGTTTAGTTCACTTACTTTGAGGTTTTCTTTCCTTTCTAAACAAAGAATCAAGTATAGGTACGATGTAAGAGAAACAAACCTTTAATTATTTTACATTAAAAAATAATCTAGGATAAATAAAAGGTAGTATAGCCATATAATGGAATATCATTACATGAATAATTTTCAAGACATCATGCTAAGTGAAAAAGGCCAGAAATAATAGATCATATATTATGTCCAGAAAAGACAAATCTATAGAGACAAAAAATAGACTGATTGTTTCCTAGGGTTGTTAGTAAATACAAGAATGACTGTAAACAAATATATTTCTTTTTGAGGTGATGGAAATATTCTAAAGTTAGATTATTTATGGTTGCAAACTCTGTAAATATAATAATAGGAGATATGATCCGAGATCCAGAGGCAAGATCATGGTGAAAATATTAGATTTTGAACTTAATAGAAATCCACTAGATTTACATTATATTAAGATTTCCACGTGGATGTATGGATAACTGATTATGAGGAAAGCATTATTAGACGACTACTACAATAGCTTTAGCAAGAGATAATGGTGACTTGAACTGGAGTGGCAATAATGGACATAGGTTCTATGTACAGTTCAAGAACAGCAAATATAAAGGTCTAAAACAATATATGACAAAGTCTTTAAAATCACTAAGGGGAAAATAAGATGTAAAGAAATATTAGAATAAGGCATTCCTTTTGACAAGTGTAGAATAAATTTAAAAATATTCCTTATTACAATTTTAAGGAGAATGTAACCAATCTGAATTCTTGACTAAAATCCCTTTTAAAAGACTTAGCAGTCTAATGCTAGGACTTAAACAAATGATGAGTCAACAAACTACTAAGAATTCCATTTTAAAAAGATTTATTGTTATGTGCTAGGCTCAAAACACTCTGAATTCAATTCTGAGAGCTTATGTAATTACACAAATATTCAAATAAAGTGATATTCTAAAAAACTGTAAAGCACTGCAATACCTTAAATTAAATACTGAAACCAAAATAATGTATTCATTTAAGGAAGTTTTCCCAAAAAGTCTATAAAGATTTACAGGAAACCTCTAGTTGCTCAGTGATAGGTTTATAGATGGGACCAAACTATTCAGGGTAACATGTAAAGATAACATAAAGAGCTAGATAAAATATATAGATATTTTATCCACATAGTGAATAAAATTTGTGTAAGTGGTGTGCGCGCGCACACACACACATCTATGCGTCCATCTCTCCCCCTCTTCCCCAATTGCATAGCTAAGCTCAAAAGGTTGGTAAGAAAGTCACCCACTGCTAAAAACAGCAGAGAATCTGGAAGACAGAGCTGAGTGTGCTAACATCGTGCTATGATGATTAGCACAGATAACCTAGGAACTTGGGTTTTAGCACTCATGCCAAGACAAGAGAGAGAGGCCTTAAGGGGCTGAAAATGAGACTCTTGCATAAAAGCTAGAGCAATGCTAAGGTGGGTCCACGGTCCTGCCACATCAGCGTCTGGCAATTTGTTCCCTAGAAATGTAAACTACTGGACTCTAACTCAGATCTACTGAATCAGAATACAATTTCTAGGAAAGGGGCTCAGGAATCTTGGTTTTAACAAGCTTTCCAGGTGATTTTATGCTTAGTAATGTTTGAGAATTGCTGTCCCAGAGAAACTACTTCAAGTACAGAAGGGACTGACTAGAGAAAAATCCACCTGTTGACTGGCAAAGGGGGTCTTTCTCTTCTTAGGTAAAAAGAAGGTAAAGGAGTCTCCGTGGATAAACTGAATCCCTTGCTTTTGCTTTGCATAGGTTTGGAATTCAAATATGTGCTACTTCAGCAGTTTGCAAACATTTTAGTTCCAGGATCACTTTATACTCTTAGAAATTATTGAGTGCTCTAAAGAGCATTTGCTTATGTAGTTGGTTATGCCTACTGACATTTGCTGTATCTGAAACTAAAAGACAATTTTAAAACCTAAGAACACACAAGATTCACATTCCATTAGCTACTGGAATGATAATATCATCTTATCCCATAACCTCTGAAAAACTCCACTAGTGAGAGAATAAAGAATGAAAAATCAAACAACATCTTAGTGTTCTTATGAAAATAATGTTGACTTCCTGGACCCCCAGAAATCCCTGGGTCACACTTTGAGAACCACTGCACTATCCAAATTATGTAGGAATGCCCTAAGTAGAGGATATTCCTACATAATACCCTAACTCCCAAAATTAGTCTTCTAGGTTATTGTACTCAGCAGAAGCAACTGCAAACCTTTTCTAGATCCACCCACACGAGATTCCTATAGGAAAAAAATAAGTCATGTTAAACACGCGCCTACCCACAATTTAAAAAAATCCATAAAACTTACAGAAAACAATTCATCAAAAGCAAGAATGAGCAGACAATAAACAGGATTAAAGCCCCAAGAATTTAAAATGTTAACTACAATTGTATAAGTTTGTTAGAATTACAAATTAGGTAAATTACATATTTAATAAGAATGTAGCCTGTTTAAGCTTTAAAATGTTATGTTATAATCATGGTATACATACATATTATACTATTTTATATGTGAACTGTGTATACCACTGTTTAAAAAATTACACATAGCAATTCATTTTTAAGAGACTACCACTCAAGAAAATGAGGACAAACAGACTGGGAGAAAATATTTGCAAAAGATACATCTGGTAAAGGACTGTTATCCAAAATATACAAAAACAATTAAATACAATAATAAGTAAATGATCCTGATTTAAAAAGGGGCCAAAGACTTGAACAGGCACCTCAACAAAAAAATAGAGATGGTAAGTAAGCATATTGAAGAGGTTTTCAACGTTATATGTCAACTGCATATTAAAATACCACTACACACCTATTAGAATGGCCAAAATCCAAAACACCAAATGCTGACAATAAAGTGGAGCAACAGGAACTCTCACTGGAACTCTAAGTCAAAGACAATTTGGCATTTTCTTCCAAAACTAAATATTCTTTCACCATATAATCCAGCAATTGTATTTTTTGATATTTACCCAAATGAACTGAAAACATGTTCACACAAAAACCTGCAAGCAGATGTTTACAGCAGTTTTACTCATAACTCCCAAAACTTGGAAGCAACCAAGATGCCCTTTAGGGAGTGAATGGATAAATAAACTGGTACATCCAGACAGTGTAATATTATTCAGTGCTAAAGTGAGATGAGCTTTCAAGTCATTAAAAGGTATGAAAGAAACTTAAATGCATATTGCTAAGTTTGAAACAAGCCAACATGAAACACTACCATATGACCGCAAGGCTACATAATGTATAATTCCAACTATGTAACATTCTGAAAAGGACAAAACTATGGAGACAGTAAAAAGATCAGTGGTTGCCAGGGATCAAAAGGGAGGACATAAAGGATGAACTGGCAGAGCACAGAGGATTTTTGAGACATAAAACTATTCTCTATGATACTACAATGGTGGATACATGTGTCAAAATCCATAGAATGTACATGCCAAGCATGAATCCTAATATAAACTATGGACTGAGTGATAATGACAGGTCAATCTAGGTTTATCAATAGTAAGATCCCATTGTGCTTCCAGATGTAAATAGTGGGGAGGTTATGCATATAAGGGAACTCTCTGGACTCTGCACTCAAATTTTGCAGTGAACCTAAAACCACTCTAAAAAAATGAAGTTTTTTAATTAAAAAAAGAAATACTACTTATCAAGTTTTGGTGTCGTATCCAAGAAAAATACAATTATTTGGAAGGGTATTAAAATATGTCTTCCTTTTCCAACAACACTTCTATTGTTGAGGATGGATTTCCTTCATAATCTTCAACCAAAATAACATTATGCAACAGCTGAATGATAAATATAGATAATAATAATCCAGTTATCTTCTATTAACCTAAACATTAAAGAAATCTGCAAAATGTAAAAACAATGTTCCCCTTCTCAGTTAATATTGTCTAAAACAATAATTCTCACTAAAATGTTGTTTAATATGTAATAGGTTGGTTACTGTTATTTACAAGTAAATTATTAATACAGGAACTCTTCAAAGAGGTCTCAAAGACCAAAAAGTTTAAGAACTGCTTCTCTACAGCAGAAGTCTCCAGGCCCTGGTCCATGGCCTGTTAGGAAACTGGCCACATAGCAGGTGAGCAGCAAGCTTCCAGCAAAGTTTCATCTGTATTTGCAGCCACTCCCCAGGGCTAGCATCACTGCCTCAGCTTCACCTCAAGTCATGAGGCATTAGATTCTCATAGGTGTGTGAACCGTATGGTGAACTGCACATGCAAGAGATCTAAGGTTGCTTGTCCCTCATGAGAATCTAATGCCTGATGATCTGAGGTGGAGCTGCGGGCAGCGGTGATGCTAGCTCTGGGGAGCCGCTGCAAATGCAGATTAACATTAGCAGAAAAACTCAACTGCACAGAGACCATAATAAATCAATTGCTTGAAGACTCATATCAAAGCCCTATCAGTGAGTGGCCAGTGACAATTAAGTTGAATCTGGTGGCAGGCATTATAGTGGCAAGTGAGTTGATGTACTTCAACTGTATGGCTGCATATGGTGGTATCTGATTCTGCATTAGAGTGAACTATATAACTATTTCATTATATATTACAATGAAATAACAGAAATAAAGTACATAATAAATGTAATGTGCTTGAATCATCCCGAAACCAGCCCCCCACCTCCAGTCTGTGGAAAATTGTCTTCCACGAAACTGGTCCTTGCTGCCAAAAATGTTGGGGACCAATGTTCTACAGCATCAAATTCAATTAATAGAAGTTCTATAGGAAGACAGAAGTCAGCATATCAAATAAATCAAATTAGTGCTATCCAAAGAAGAGACTACCTTGAAAAATAATGATTTATCAAATACCAAAATGGGGTAACAGATTAGATAGTTTCTAAGGAGACATTCCCACTATAACAGTCTATAAAATATCATAGTACTACAAATACCGGCTAATAATCTCAAGTGAAATACCATTACTTCACAACTGAAGAGTAGACTTGATATTTGCTATATACCATATTCATAAACAGCATATATAAACATGATTAAAACTTATATTGCATATTAAATCTACTGCAATAATAATCAGCTTACATCCATTAAGCTGTTTTCTAAAACTCAACATTCATTATTTTATGTAATCTTCACAACAATCCTGAGATAGATAGTATTACTATCCCCCATTTACACTTAGATACTGAGGTCAACCTACTACAAAAAAGAAAAACTAGGATTCAAATTTAAGTATTCTCCTCTTGAGAGTTGGGCAGAGGGCAGACCATTTCTGTAAAAGGCCGGACAGCAAATATTTTAGGTTTCGCAGACTCTATGCAGCCTCAGTCCCTGCCTTAAAACAGAAACCCTTTACAAAAAAATCTTTAGCTCTCGGGCCTCATAAAAACAGATCACAGCACATACCAGCCTTTCTCAACCACATTCTCTGAAAGAATTAAGCCTAAATGCCATAAGTCCCTCATACATCATGAATTTACTTCTATTCTATGCATCTGAAATGGTATTGTTATATGTGATCTTTGGGACAAATAACAGTCACTCAAATAATCATCTATGTTCAGTGGTCCACCTGTATTCAATAAAAGAAACAAATACCACTGTTGCATCTTATTTATCTGCAAAAATAAGTACTGTATGTTTTTTTGAAAATTGTGTTGATAGCTCACTAACGCCAACAAACTAAATGATAGTGTCATTTTACACTCAGGTGGTCTTCATTGATACTGATAACCTAAAAAAGGTAGCCTAAAATATATTTTCTCAATGCTTAAAGGCCAGCCACAATCATAATCACCTTGTACTGCCTAATTATACCCTCAAGGAAAAACATATGATATAAAATACTTTGCAAAGTTATATCATTTCAAACTGACAGCTGCAAAGGTCACTGAGATTATTAAAGAGGAATCTGAACTAAAAAGCAACACTGCCTTTTGGGGCAATGCCAGTTTAAGGCAAATGGAGCAAAAAAAAAAAAATACCTGAATGCAAAAACCCAGCCAAGTCCTTAAGTATTTTCAACATTAACAGTCAAGCAACTGAAGCAACAATGAATAGGAGAGTTGATGGGGCACGTGGAATACCATCAGTTCACAAATCCCAAACTAATACTTCTTGTAGTATGCCAGACATGTAAAGAGAATTTCAGAGATGCAGTATTGATAGACTGCAGAGATACAGTATTAAAATATATTTCCCAAATTAGATGACCATTATATTCCAGAATGTCTCACATAAAAACCTGCCTAGGTTAAGAGCATCTTGAGACAGAATTTGTAGTGCTTCTGTATCAGCACTTGCAGCCCCACTGGTTCACTTTATTTTGTTACGAAAATAACCCTAAGTTTTAAAACTATGGAAATACCCATTAGCCATAACCTCTATGTGTAGATGCCTTGAAATAAGCTTGAGCATTTGCTTGAATCCTCACTCTCCATTCAAGACTACAATAAATCTATGGGGAATAATAAAAAGGAAAGTACCATTGCACAGCAGTCTAGAACATAGATTCTGGAATCAAACTGTGTGGGTATGAGTCCTAATTCTACCTTTTCTAGCTATGTGACCTTAAGCAAGTTCCTTAATTTCTTAGTAACTCATCTGCTTAACCACATAAGGTTTTTATGAGGATTAAACTAATTATTTGAAAAATTAGCTAGAACAGTACCTGGCATAAAGTAGGTACTATATACACATATCTGAAATAGAAAAACAAAACACACAAATGACACTGAAACATCAAGCTGATGAGATGAGAGCTCACACAATTAATGAACACTGTGAGGCTGACAATGAAAGGCCTTCTTCCCATGGTATCTGTCTCATATCCTTGGTTAACATTCAGTAGTGCTATAGTCACCATGGGTACCTACCATGTGGAAGATCTATTCAGAACTGAATTCTTTAACTTCTCCAAACCTACTCCACCACAGTCTCTCCCAACTTGGTTAAAGGTAACTAACTCTACACTTTAAGCTGCTTGAACAAAAAAACTCCAGAGTCCTCATCTCCTTTCTCTCACTCTCCACATAAAACCATCAGGAAACTATGT
This sequence comes from Cynopterus sphinx, assembly GCA_030015415.1. NCBI lineage: Eukaryota > Metazoa > Chordata > Mammalia > Chiroptera > Pteropodidae > Cynopterus > Cynopterus sphinx. Next base: position 22,156,953 of record CM057382.1, read on the forward strand.
TGAATCTACCAATCCTACACAGTCTCCTACCAATCTAATGTAGTCAGAGTCCTAACCCCTCTCCAATTCCTCTACTAGTACCCAGTATAAGCAACCTTTACCTCTCACTAGCACTAGCTTCCAATTTGGTATCTGTGCTAATAATACTCCTGCCCCCTCTACTCCCAGCCTACTCTCAACATAACAGCCAGTTCGTTAAAACTATGAAACATCATTGTGTCCCTCCCCTGCTCAAAAGCCTACTATGCTCTTGATTTTACTCATAGTAAAAGCTAAAGTCCTACCCCTCAACTTTGCCGTGAACTTTAAATTCCTCTAAAAAGTAAGTACGTCTTAATTTAAAAAGAAAGAAAAGAGGCAGGTTTAAGTGTCTAAAATGCAGCTGAGCTTTCCTCAAAGAATTAAGTAAACTACAAGGGGAAATAGACCACTGGAGACATATCCTATACACCCACACCAAAAAGCCAAAGTCCTCACAATACAGCCTATATACCTCACAATGTATTAGAGGTTATATGATCCACCTATCCTATTACTTTTCTTGATTAAATTCAGGTTAAATTATTTCAGGGTACTTCACAGCAGTGCATGTCTTTCCAATTTCATCAAATTAAGAGACACAGGATGTCTTCCTGTTCTACTTCTAGTGGTGCTAATGTTGATCAGTAAATTCAGGAAAGTAACTCGATCTCACCATTATAAAGTCACTATTACCTTTCACCTAGTAACTTTCGCCTACATTAATAATCTGACTAGATCCATAATCGATTGTATTAAAAAAAGTGGTGACTTTTCTAATACTTTAATTCTTCCTTCAATTATTAACTGGAATTCTTCAATAACAGCTTTCCACTATCAACTATTTGGTTACCTTGAAATACATTTCGCAACAAAAAGCAGACTAAGTGCTTCATTCTTCCACGTACAAATTTTCAGATTAATGACTTGACACTCCTGAAACCTCCTAAGGTGATCAATGGTTACTTTTGGTTAATTTTACAGTATCATTATAGACTCATGGATTTTAATTTACTTGATATGGTTAGACCCACTGCAGTCATTATTTTTTTAATATTCAAATTTTCCATTGTAAGCCATTGGGAGTACCTTTAAGATGACCTTTGTGAAGTGTTGACACTTCAACTTAATCTTAGCCAACATGACAGGCAAACATTTTAACTTGCAGTTTAAATTTGCAATTCCTTGATTATGATTAAGACTTAACAATTTTCATGTTTATTGATCTCTTTGAATTCTTTATGGATTGCCTATTTTCTTATCCATTTTTCTAGTGGGCTGCTAATCTATTTTGCTTTCTGAATATTAAGACTTCATTTTAATATACTGCAAAGGTATTATATTAATAAATACTGTAATCTTTTTACTTTTTTATTTTATGGCATTTATTGTCATATACAATAGTTTTTTTTTTTTAATGATCATTTCCTTTATAACTCTCAGTTTGGATTATAACATAAAGGGCTGTTCCTCACTTCACTATGAGAGAAAAAAAATTGCCTATCTTTCTTCTAATTCTTTTATGGTTTCTTTCTTTTTAAAAAACGTTTAAATCTCTGACCCAGTTAAATATAATTAGTTGTTTATAAGTTTGTCTATTCCCATCAGAATTTGGGATTTTCAACCACAAGAACTACTTACTACCTTACTCATTTTGTTACCAAACTAAACATCTTGCCTGTGGACCGTCTGTTTTCAGAGTTTGAGGAAAGTAGTGGTGATGATGAACAACCACAAATCCTATTTTCTCATGCTCTTAAATTAGGGCAGCTCAGTCTTCTGAACTATGCTCACTGCAGGAGAAGGTATGGCACAGGAAGAAAAAGTTCTTGTGTCTTGCTTTATGCTAGATATTAAACATGCACTGACTGCCCTGACATCTCAACAATTTTAAGAGATGAGGGGTGTGGGTTGGGGTGCAGAAAAGTGAATATGGGAATTTAGCTTCCAAGAAGTAATGTCTGAATGGAATCTCAAACAACAAATAGGTATTAAAGAGACTGATAAAGAGTACTCCAGTCAAAGAGTATAGAATATGTTAACTATTATTATGCTGATTATTGGGACTTGGAGATAAATTAGGTAAAACCATAAGCAGTAGTCTAAGATGTCCCTGGAAAGCCATGTTAAAGATAAAGTCTAGATTTTCTAAAGATGATGGCGAACTCCTAAAGGATTTTTACAGGATAATGGCATGTTTTAGAAAAATTACAATGGTGGTGTGGATCAAAATTTGGATGGAACAAAGATAGGCAAGACTCATACACACTCTTTAATGATGGACTGTGTAGAAGTGAAAAATTTTTTAAGGTCAAGGAAATCTGCAAACCTTTTGCTAGACCTAGGATGTCAGCATACTGACATATATCTATAAAAGCTACCAGGTGTCTAATAGTTTTATGTCATGTGAGCTAAATATGCTTTAAAGTAAATATTTCTGAACCACCTGTAATGCTTTCTATTTTAGCAAAGACCACAACCAGTAAATCAAATACTCCATGTTTTCTTTTTCATAATTGAGAGGTTGGTGAAAGCTCATGAATGTCTCCCTGTCACCCAAAAGATGGTTTTCTAGACTCCATGATGTGACAAAAGCTAAATTATAGCTGCTGATTCCGATGATACCCTGGCCTAGCCTCTCTGAAACTTCTGCAGGCTCAGCAATATTTTTTACTGAGACTGTTGCAATGGTGTGAGCCACATGTGCTCTACTGCCCTATCAACAGAGTTCACACCTAACTTTAGCTATGGGGACTATGAGATAGGGACTATGAGATATAGGACCTGAATTAACTACAGACTGTGGGACTACTTCTGGAGGACAAGCTATAGAGTTAGTTTAGGGGCAGTTCTCATCTCAGGTGTCTTATTTGTCAGAAGGACTGCTCCTATGTGGCATGGACTGCTTGGGCCCATCTTGAACTCTACGAAAAGCAACAAAATTTCCAAGTTGAGGACCACGCCTGCAGGAAAACATTTCATAGTCCAATAATGAACTAATTACTGTATCTATCTCCTTTAAAAGGTCTAAATAAAATGAATTTTTTTCTATTCTGATTCTCAAAAAAATATTTTAGAGACTAAAAAGTCTCTTGCTACTGTAGTTACTCCACAGGTACTTATTCCTACTTTTATATTTGTTGAAGAGTAAATGGGGTTCTGAGACTTACTGTCAATGTGTGGGGTAGTTCATTCCACATCAATGAACGATTCTCAGACACCAGCTTAAGGGTTTGGTATTAGAAGACACTGACACTGACACTGACACACACACACACACACACACACACTCACTCACTCACACACTTTTCAGACACCAGATGCAAGCATAGGCACATATCTGTGCTTTCTAACACCCGGCTATAGACCAGAGGTTCCAACAACACTTTAACTCAGAATGCCAACTGCAAGTCCAGGTTGTTGCCTGTACTTTTGACCTACTGGCTGTCCTGTCAATCAAAAATATCCATGGGGTATTCTTATTTATAACCCTAAACTGGAAATACCCCAAATGTCAATCATCAATAAAATGGACAAACTGTGGTATGCCCACACAAGGAATATTACCCAACAATATAAAAATGAACTAATATTGAGAATAGATAAATCTATAGAGACAAAATAAATTAGTAATTGTCTATGGCTGGAGGATGGAAAGAGAGGGGGACAGAATAAGGAGGGACTGCTAATGGGTATGGGTTCTCATCTGTAAACTGAATATGAAATACAATGGGTGGTGAAAATGTTCTAAAATATGACTGTGGTAATGGTTGCAAAACTGTAAATACAGTAAAATTTATTGAATTGTATGCTTTAAAATGAGGTTTGCTAAATGAATTACATCTCACTAAACCCACTTAAAAAAGGAATGAACTATTAATATAAAACACACATAAACAATATGTTTAAGGAAAAGAAGCCAGACACAAAATATACCTACTGTATGATTCCTTTATGTGAACTCCAGATGCAGGCAAAATTAATATATAGTGACAGAAATCAGTTGTTCTGATGATGGGCAACTGGCTAGAAAAGGACACGAATAAACTTTTTAGGAGGCAGAGAATGTTCTATCTTATTTTGGGTAGTCACAGGTGTGTACACAGTTGTTAAAACTTAAGAACTGTACATTTTAATTATATCTCAATAAAAAGGTGGTTTAAAAAAATCACTCCTATTAATTTAGAAAGAAAAAATGGTAGGAACAAAGAGAGCCTGACAAAGAATGCCTTCAGGCTTCCCCACTGGGAGTGATTGCACAGCTGTCCATTTAAATAAATATCTGATGCCTGACTATACTCATCTTTTTTCTCCATAATATCTTAATAATAATAAACTCATTCAGCGCTCCCCTCACCCAAATTTTCACATATAACAGTTTTCCTAATAAAAAAAAAATAGTCCAAGAATATTCCACAGCCAAAACTGAGCCTAGTTTAAGCATGTTTAAGTGCCATCAAAAGGAAATATAAATATTTACATAAACCAGAATTTTAACATTGAAACCGAGGGCTAATTTTTCTTTTTCTGTCTTCTGAAAACATATTCTCATTTCCCTGTGTGGAGGAATCCTTTCGCCCAACCACTCTTCTCTTCTTCCTTCCCCTGGTTAATTAACTCCCATTGATCTTTCACCTCTCAAATGAAAATTTTATTTTCTTTGAAATTCTTCTGAACTTCTGTTACTCTAATCTGCCCCCACCACAAACACAATTATACACACAGAGAACAACATCTCATTTCAGAGATGCTGTTTTATTGTGCAGTTATATGTTCCTCACGTGATTAATATCCCTATTTCTCCCATTAGAATCTAAGTGCGCCATGCAAGCAGGAACAGTCTTCTATGCACGTTGCTGTATCCCTGCACCTAGCATAGGATTAGGGTTAGGGCTAGCATAAATGCTCAAAGAATATTTGGCTCAACAAATAAATTAAAAATGCAATTCAACCACACTATCTAAACAAAGGCTGTCCCCAAAGCAAAGAGGCTATCTTTGCTTGAAAAATCCATTATGAGTCAATAGCCCTTTATCCAACAGAGAACATTTTGGATCAGTATTTATGAGTCACTGAGTATCTACTTCCTTGTCAACTTGGCTCTCAAAATATAGGATTGTTCTCTGAGTCATTAGTTTCTACCCTTATTCAGCCTGTTGCTTTTTTTTTTAACTGGGAACATTTATTCTTATCTTTAATCTCTGTTGTGTATTTTAACATACATGTTTCTCTCATAGTTTCTAAGATATCAGATTTTAAGATATTAAACAATAATGTTTGCAAACTCCTTCCAAGACAGTATTTAATGGCACCTGTAGTTTCTAAGGTATCAGATTTTGAGAAATTAAACAACAATATTTGCTAACTACTGCCAAGACAGTATTTAATGGCATCAACAGCTGTAGAGACATAATTGCTAAGGGAAGGGGGTTTCAGTTCAACATGCAAACAAAGTGACATTACTACCAAAGCTTAAAACAGTTCTCCCAAAGTTCAATAAACAGAATGCTTACTGACAGTGAAAGAATGAAATACTAAAAACACATACAACAGGTAGCTGGAGACAAAAAACAGCATCATGAAAGAAGGCATCTAGCATTTTGTAGAACATACTAAATGAATACAAAAATATTTATAAAAATCAACTATACCAATTAAAGACTCTAACAAATAATACAAGTATATACAAGACAAGGACTGTGGCCAAAATTTGAAAATTTTCCACAATCCTTTGAAGCAGTTTAAAGAGACTGCATAACACCAATCTATGCTTTCCTTAAAAAGGTGGAAAAGGAATGCTCAGAAAAACCTGGGTGCCTATGTTGTGGCAGTCGTACACTGCAGGCCTCCTAAAACAATAAAGCAATTGAACTTTCAGAATCAATTCTGAATGTGAAAATTCATGAGTTTCAGGAAGAGAATACAAAAGTCTTTTTTCTAATAATCATCATCTCCTCTCTTTCTCCCCTATTAAAACATTATTACTTTCACCACTGGCAATGTATCATAACAATCACTGCAGGTCAATTCAAGATCAAATGTAAAGGGAAATGTCCTCAAAAATAAGAGGCTCAAACTCACTCATGAAGAAAATGCTAATAAAAATACTGAGTATTTTTTTCCCTATCAAACTTGCAAAAATCTGCAAATCAGACTCAGTACTATAATGGTAAGGCTATATTCTCCTAATAGATGCTCCCCTACAACAACAAAGGACTACAAAATTCTATCACTCATGTAGAGGACAATTTGGCAATACCTATTAAAATTACAAATACCTTTTATGCTTTAAAATTTTCTGGAACTGTATCCTACAGATACCAGGACACATACAAAATAACATGTACAATATTACTCCTTGTGGTATCGATAGTGGTAAATGAAAAGTAGTTCAATAACCACCTAGTAAAATATATTACAGTCTATCCACAAAATAGAGTACAATGCAGCTGTGAAAAAGAATGTGAATGCTCTCTATATGCTGACATGGAAAGATAGCTAAGATAGTAAACGAAAAAAACAAGGTATAGAACAAGGTATTTTATGTGTATCATGTGAGATATACAAATGGGAGAAGAAAAATATTAACATTTGCTTTTATTTTTATAAAGAAACACTGAAAAAGTACATAATAAAAATAGTTACAGTAAGTAAAACTAGAGTAGATGTGGCAAAGGCGGAAGCAAGCTTCTCAACGTATACTTTGAAAATACTATTTTGAGTTTTGAATTTAGAGATTACTAAACTTAAAAAAAGTACCAGAAATATTTATAATGAAAATTAATTATACTGCTTTTAACATTACTAATTCAAGATTTGATACTTTACTTACTGGTTCTATTTCATTTTAGTAAATATGGAGAGTATGTATATTTAAAAATGCTTGCATAGTCCCCCAAACTATTTTTCCAATAGTCTTAAGTTTCTTAAAAATAAAATATTCCTCAAAGGTTCTGAGTAAGAATTACAGTACCTACAGCAAATATCCACTTCTTCTAAGTCAGAAACTAGAAGGATATTCAGAATATTGTATTTTTTTTTTTTAAGTTTAACCAAACCTTGATGATATTATGCAACATTCTCAGTTTGCAAAACATGAACAAGAGCCAGGAATACTGTTCAAGCTGAAGAGTTTGGTTAGTCTCACCAAAACACTAATTGCTTCCCTCTCCATAGCCAGCTGCCCTAGACTTTTTCTTCTGTACTCAGGCTGTTGGAACATAGTGCTTCACATTAACTATTTCCACTACTGGTTCTTACTAGCACAGCACTGTGCTGCTATTTGGGAGTAAAGACATCTAAAAATAATATTCAGTTGTTCAACAAAAACCATGGCTTCAGCTGAACTGTAACTACAGACTATGTAAAATGTAGGATGCAATAAATATAATCAATCAGAAAATATCATGTTGCACTATTATGGCTAGGAGAAAACTTTAACCAAATGTATGTTTTTAAATGCCAAACTGATAAATTCCAAATGCATTCCAAATCCCCCTAAAATCCATTTAAAATGTAAAAGATATTCACTGGGGAAATTTATGATCAACATTTTAAGAGAATAAACTAAATAAAAAAATAAAATTTATATGTAACAAATACAGTCTCTATCAGTTTTCTACAGCTGCCATAACATATTACTACTAACTAGGTGGCTTAAAACAACAGAAATGTATTTGCTCACAGTTCTGGAGGGTGGAAGACAGAAATCAAGTTGTTGATAGGGCTGTGCTCCTTCTAAAGGCTCTAAGGAAGAATGCTTCCTTGTCTTTGTACTTCTGATGGTTGCTATTTTTGGCATTCTTTGGCTTGAGGTAGTATAATTCCAGTCTCTGCCTCTGTCTTCATATGGCTGTCTTTCCTATCTCAATTTCCCTCTTCCTATAAGGACACCAATTATTGGATTAGGGCCTAGCCTACTCTAGCATGAACCTCATCTTAACTTGATTACAACTGCAAAGACCCTAGTTCCAAAAAATGTCACCACAGACACTGGGGATTAAGACTTCAATATATCTTTTGAGCAAAACCAATACAACTCAAAACATGGTCCAAATCAATTTCTCCTAACATAGACCGAAGTTCACAGATAAAATATTCATAGATTTTGTCTAAGTAGCACCCATTTCCCTTTCTTAGGTAACAGCATCCGACTGTCTTTTGAAGAATCAATCTGCTCCTCCTTTAAGTCAAAATAGAGGGCAGATTTTAAGTCTCCAAAACCAACCAATTACCTGTCCTTGATTGAGATCGCACTCCACCAGACCTTAGTGACTAGTTCAGGCCACATGACTGAAGCCTGGCCAATGAGTCCTTCTACTCACCCAATTTGTTTTGATTGTTTTTATCAGCCTACCTGATGAAGAAAGAAATCAAGAGGAAAGGCATGCTTGGAGAAGGAAATAAGGAGATATTCCTGATGACAGACGTTAAACTTCTAAATCCAGTCATGTCAGAGACTGGCTTTAGCTTTACTCTGTGAACTTTCCAATTCCTAAACTCACGAAATGACCTTTCTGGCTTAATTTGAATTGGGTTTCTGAACTTGCAATAAGAAGAGTCCCGATAAAAGCAGAATATTGCAATTTGCCATATGACTGAAACAAAGCCTTTTTTTGTTGTTACTTTCTCAAACTTGGCAAAAAACATGAAGAGCCAGTAGAAAAATTAAGTTTATATCCATGTCCATTCCCTAGCCAGAAATTTGCCACGAAGGGTTTCAGAATCTAAAAGTTACAAATTCATATTTATGCTTTGTTAAAGTACAAATCTGTGAGCTCCTGATATCAAAATCTAAACAATATAAGGAGCTCTCAGAGTTATAAAAACTAAGTATCAATACCTAAAAACAAAGCATTCATAAAATCTTTTCCTCCCCAGTGATATGCTGCTTTACCACCATCCCTAAAGCAATGACTGTCCTAGGTCAACAACATGACATGTGGCTAGAGTGGCAACAACATCATACTGAAATCTCTTTCCATATCTAGAACATTCACAACAGTCTTGTCCTTTAGTATGACTATCATTGTTCATGGTTCATTGTTCATTTGTTTCTACTTCAAGAAAACTATGTCACACACATAGTATGTGGACGAATGTCCCTAGAAAGAACACTGACATTTTTATACTCACAATCCCTCCTCTACCTGTTGCCTACCTTCAACTTTTACTGATTTGTCTGTGGAAAATTTCCAGCCCTTTCCTATTCATTTTGCTGGTATTTCAGAAACCTTAATACATACATTCTGAACAAAAAGGAAACGATTACATGTTTAAGTGAACCAAACGAAATAAAAAAATGATGCCTTGCCTGTAAAGGTCAGGTGTCACCTGAGTCTCCACATAATTCTCATGCATAGAAAACTAGTCCTTAGTATCTCTAATACAGTGATTCTCAAAGGGGCAACTCCTCCCACTCGATTTCCCTCAAAAAATCACTGTGTTAAATCCACTAAGGGCACCAGAAATTGTATCCAAAATATCTATCCTCCCTTTCTCATATCAATTTTGTTTTTGCTTAAGTAACTTAAGTCACTATAAATAGAATACTACCTCTTACTCAACTTCAGTCACTTGTTTAGTCTGTGTTATTTCAAAGTACTGTTTTCTACCTTTCCACAAATATTTACTGAGCATCCATTCTGTGCCAATCTCTTTACCAAGTACTTAAAATGCAAAGAAAAACATGATATGGTCACTGACTTCAAGGGTCTTGCAAACTAGAAGAGGTAGAATTAGAGACACAAAAAGGAGGAGGTAAAGAAAGTAGTACAATAATGCTTGTACACTAGAAAAAGAGTGACCTGTATCTTGTAGTTAGAGGACTTCAAGAATGACAGAATAGGAACTGGGCAGGATATACAGAGAGAGCTGAGAATGAAGAAGGATATACAGATATCTTGGAGGGTCTTGCATGCTGGTTAAAATAACTTTATTTTATACGCCTGCGATTTTCAAGCTTTGGTGTGTACAAGAATCACTTGTTTAAAATAAAGATTCCCATGTCCCACCTAAGAAGATTCGGATTCAGCAGACTGGGGGTAGGATCCCAAATTTTCAATTTTTACAAGTATACCAGCGGTTTTGTTTAGGTGGTCAATATTTGAAACGATGCTTTAGAGGTATTTTTCTCAAGCTTTCCAAGTAGTCCTAGGGCTAAGAAGAAGAATGTTGGGAAATTAGTCACTTTCAAGAGCCTTAATTGTTATTGTTCCGTAAGTGACAAGACCATCAGCTAAAAGAGATGTAGGAGTGCACAGTATACTGCAGTATACTGTAAGAACTGACCAAGAATACGCAAAAGAATTCTCAGTATAGTAGTATGAATCCACACAAACTACTTCTCTATATAAAAAATTAAAGTAATGCCCACCTAGTAAGGTTATTATGATTAAATTACATATTTAATACAATAACTGAACTGAAAAATACACTAGAGGGGTTCAACAACAGAGTAAATGAAGCAGAAGGATAAGTCTGCTCAAAGACAAGGGAGTAGAACGAAGTGCAGCAGAAAGAAAAATGAATGAAAGAAAGTGAAGCCAGATTAAGGGATTTATGGCACAACATCAAACTAACATTCACATCACAGGGAAAATAGAAAGAAAATAAAATCTTATTTGAACAAATAATGGCTGAAAAGTTCCCTAACCTGGGAGGGGAAATAGATCCAAATCCAGGAAGCCCAGAGAATTCTAAATAAGAGGAACCTAAAGAGACCAATACCAAGACACTTTATAATTAAAATGTCAAAAGTTAAAACAAGGAGAGATTAAAAGCAGCAAGAGAAAAACAACCTTATATACAAGTGAACTCACGTAAGACCATCAGCAGAAACTCTGCAGGCCAGAAGGGAGGGCATGATATAGTCAAAGTGCTGGGGTGGGAGGGAGTAGACAGACAAACTTCCAATCTAAAATATTCTACCCACCAAAGTTATTCAGAAGTGAGAGAATTTTCTACCTAAGAAAAACCTAAAGGAGTTCATCACCACTAAAACAGCCATACAAAAAGATGTTAAAGGGATGTTTTTAAGCTAAAAAGGGTGCTAATTAGTAACAAGAATAAGTATGAAAGAATCTCACTGGAAAAGATAAATTCCACAAAGTAGTGTGTTAATCACTTATAAAGCTAGTTTGAAGGTTAAAAGACAAAATAAAATAATTTTGATTACAATAATTAAAAGATACACAAGATAAAAAGATGTAAAATGTGACATGAAAAACAAAATGGGAATAACGTTGACCTTTATGTACAATGGGATCAAATTTAAGCTGTATCAACTTAAAATAGGCTGCTATAGATATAAGTTGCTATATGTAAGCCTTGTGGTAACCACAAAGCAAAAACCTAGAGTAAATTCAAAAAAATAAAGAGAAAGAAATACAGGCTTATCACTAAAGAAAATCATCAAACCACAAAGAAGATGAAAAGAACAGAGAACTACAAAAACAGCCGGAAAACAATTACAAAATGGCAATAAGCACATACCTATCAACAGTTACTTTAGACATAAATGGACTAAACACTCCAATCAAAATAGAATGGTTAAATGAATTTAAAACTAACAAAACAAGACCCATCTATATGCTGCCTACATGAAACTCACTTTCAATGAAAAGATATTCCAATGTGAGTGGAAACCAAAAGAAAACTGGAGTAACTACTTGTATCAGAAAAAAACAACTTTAAAACAAAGACTTTGGGAGATAAAGTCATTACACAATGATAAAAAGATCAACAAGAAGGTATAACATTTTTAAATATTTAAGGACCCAACTATAGGAGTACCTAAATATATAAAATAAATATTCACAGACCTAAGGGGAGAAAAAGACAACAACATAACAGTAGGAGACTTTAATATCCCACTGACATCAATGGATACACTATCCAGACAGAAAGCCAATAAGGAACTATTGGCCTTAAACAACCCATTAGATCAAATGGGCTTAACAGATACGGAATAGTCCATCCAAAAGCAACAGAATATACATTCTTCTCAAGTTCATATGGAACACTTTCCAAGGAAGATCCTATGTTAGGCCACAAAACAACTCTCAATAAATTTAGAAGAAATACAATCATGTCAAGCATCTTTTCTGACTACAATGATACAAAACCAGAAAATACACAAATTGGAAAATTCATGAAAATGTAGAGATTAAACAACATGCTACTGAACCAATGAATCAAATAAAAAGGAAATAAGAAAAATACCTTGAGACAAATGAAAATGTAACATACCAAAATTTATAGGACCCAGGAAAAGCAGTTCTAAGAGGGAAGTGCAGTGATAAATGCCCACCTTAGGAAACAAGAGGAGTGTCAAATAAACAACTACAGTTCAAGTAACTAGAAAAAACAACTGAAGCCATATATTAGAAGGATATGACAAAAATTAGAGCAGAAATAAATGAAAGAGATTAAAAAGCCAATAGAAAAGATCAATGAAAAGAACTAGTTCTCTGAAAACTGACAAACCTTTATTTAGGTAGATCCACCTAGAAAAGAGGACTCAAATATAATCAGAAATGAAAGTGATGTTACCGATACCATGAAAATATAATCATTTGAGATTATAAACAATAATTATATGCCAACAAATTGGACAACCACGAAGAAATAGATAAATTCCTAGAAATATACAATCTATCAGGACTGGATAATGATAAAATAAGTAATCTGAACAGACCGATTACTAGTAGGGAGACTGAATCAGTAATCAAAAACCTCCTAACAGCACAGGACCAGATGGCTTCACTGATAAAACTCTACTAAACATTCAAAGAATTGATACCAATCCTTCTCAAATTATTCCAAAAATTGGAAAAGAAACTCTTCCAAGTTCATTTCATAAGGTCATCATTACCCTGCTAACAAAACCACAAGAAAAGAAAACTATAGGCTAACATCTCTGATGAACATAGATGTAAAAACCGACCCTCAACAAAATACAGCTGACCCTTGAACTACACAGGGCTTAGGGGTGCCAATCACCTGTGCAGTCGAAAATCCATATGTATTTAAATATTGATAGCCTCTTGTTGACTAGAAGCCTTACTGATAAAATAGTCAATTAACATAATTATATGTGTTATATAATGTACTTTATAATTAACTAGAAAAAAGAAAATGTAATTAAGAAAATCACAAGAAAAAATACATTGAAAAAAATCTGCATGTAAGTAGACTTGTACAGTTCAAGCCTATGTTGTTCAAGGGTCAACTGTATTAGCAAACAGAATTCAACAATACATTAAAAGGTCATACATCATGAACACAAATGGGATTTATTCCAGGGATGCGAGGATGGTTCAAATCATATATTGGTTCAAATCAGTCAATGTGATACACAACATTAACAAAATGAAGAATAAAAATCACATGATCATCTTGATAGATGCAGAAAAAGTATTTGACAAAATTTAGCACCCACTTATAATAAAAAATCTCAACAAAGTTGGTACAGAGGGGCTGTACCTCAACATAACAAAGGCCATATGTGACAAGACCATGGCTAACATATTTAATGGTGAAAGCTAAAAGATTTTCCTTCAAGATCAGGAAGATAACAAAGATGCCTACTCTCACCAATTTTATTTAACATAGTACAATTACGCACCACTTAATGACAGGGATGTTCTCAGAAATGCATCGTTAGATGATTCTGTCATTGTGCAAACATCACAGAATATACTTAACACAAACCTAGATGGTTTAGCCTACTACTACCTAGGCTATATTATATAGCCTAGTTGTTCCTAGGCTGAAAACCTATATAGGCATATTACTGTACAAAATAGGAAATTAAATCAAGCACAAAAGAAAATGATGCAATCAAGAATGAGGTAAGCACAAAATGTATGAGGATGATGCCAGTGTAACTAACACAGCATACAGTTTTATAGTAAACTTTTTAAGTGGAAAGAGTACACTTTAAAATAATGACAGAAAGTATAGCATGGTAACAGTAAGTCTTTTATCAAGTATTATGTACTGTACATAACTGTATATGCTATGCTTTTAAACAACTAGCAGCAAAGAAGGTTTGTTTATACCAGTATTGCCAAAAACAAGTAATGGATTTTGCTACATAAGACAACTAGGACGTCAACAGGCAACAAAAATTTCAGCTCCATTTTGATCTTACGGAACCACTGTCATATATGTGGTCCTTTGTTGACTAAAGCATCACTATGTAGCACATGACTGTATTGTTAGTCCTACCCAGAGCAAGAAAAAAGAGAGCATCCAAATTAGAAAAGAAGAAATAAAACTGTCACTCTTTGCTGATAACATATTATAAGTAGAAACCCTAATGATTCCACCAAAAAATTGTTAGAATAAATTAATTCAGTAAAGTTACAGGGTACAAAATCAACATGCAATAATCTGTTGCATTTCTACACACTAATAATGAATTATCGGAAAGAGAAATTAAGAAAACAGTCCTATATACAATTACATCAAAAAGAATAAAATACCTAGGATTAAATTTAATCAAGGAGATTGAATGACCTGTATATTGAAAACTATGACACTGACGGAAAAAACTGAAGACACAATTAAATGGAAAGACAGTCCATGTTCATGGACTGTAAGAATATTGTTAAAATAGCCACACTTACCCAAAGCAACATACAGATTCAATGCAATCCCTATCAAAATTCCAATGGCATTTTTCACAAAAATAGAGCAAACAATCCTAAGATTTGTATGGAACCATAAATGAATAGCCAAAGTAACCTTGAAAAAGAGCAACAAAACTGGGGGCACATCGCACTGACTGACTGCAAACCACATTACAAAGCTATAATAATTAAAATAGTATGCTATTAGCATAAAAACAGACACATAGATCAATAGAACAGAATAAAGATCCCAGAAACACCCCTGTGCATATGAGGCCAATTTATGACAAAGGAGACAAGAACATACAATGAGGAAAAGACAGTCCCTTCAATAAATGGTGTTAAGAAAATTGTAAAGCCATATATAAAATAATGAAACTGGACCAATATCTTACATCACAGACAAAAATTAATTCAAAATAAATTAAAGACTTAAACATTAGACCTAAATCTATAAAATTTCTAGAAGAAAACATAGATGGTCTTGACACCAGTCTTGGCGATTTTTTTTGCATTTGACACCAAAAGGAAAGGCAATAAAAGCAAAAATAAACAAGTAAGACTACATCAACCTACGAAGCTTCTGCATAGCAAAGAAAACCATCAAAAAAATAAAAACGCAACCTACTAAATGGGAGAAAATATTTCCAAATCATGTATCTGATAAAATAGATGAAGAACTCATACTACAGAACAGCAAAAAGCAAACAATCTGATTTTAAAATGTGCAGAATTATACACATTTTCCCAAAAAGACATAGATGGCCAACAGGTACATGAAAAGATGCTCTACATCATTAATCATCAGAGAAATGGTAATCAAAACCACAATGAAGTATCACCTCACACGTTAGAATGTTTATTATCAAAATCAGTCTGCAAGTAAGTGGAGAAAAGGGAACTCTCGTGCACTGTTGGTAGGAATGTAAATTTGTGCAGCCCCTATGGAAAACAGTATGAAGGTTCCTTAAAAAATTAAAAATAGGGCTATTCCATAGTGAAAATCAAGGTAATTTTTCTCAAAATATTGTAATTAGAAGGCTCCCCAAGACCTTATCTTACAAGGAAATAGGAAATGCAGAGAGATTAAGTGATGTACTTGCTCAAAACCATACAGCCACAGTCATACTTACACCAGAACCTAGTGCTCCTGTCTCAGGGGTTTTCCCATTCCACTCCAGGTCTATGATGAAACTGTTTTGTTACCCAAGAAAAACCCAATATTTTTTACCTAAGGAAAAAAATGCAGTGTTAGTTGGCAAAAAACAAAAACGAGCATTTTTTTGCCACTGTATCCTATAAAATGTCATTACAAATGTAATAATGTTAATGATATATAAGTTGTCATCACCCAAACCATTATACAGAGAAATTACAAATACATAAAAGTTCTGAATAGACCATAGTGCAATTTAAATTCCAGAGAGAACAATCATTGCTCTATATTACAAAAAATATTTAAAAGAAACTGCATTATTTTAGTATATACAAAGAACAAATTTTATGAATCAGCTTCATTTTTTTTCAAGCGAACTATTATTAAGCAAAGATGAATTGAAGTACTTCACCTCTTAGCTAATTCTCCTACACAGTATTTACTATTAATATGATTTCATATAAGAATAAACTAAAATTAGTTTTCTATATATATCCTATTGCTAGCAAAACGTGAAAATAAAATTTGTACCCAGGTCTGCCTAAATCAAAGCTATATTTTGTTGTTGTTATATGCAAGTGTTTCCAGAATGGGCCTTAGAATGTGGTAAACAGTTGGGGAACGAAAGAGAGGAATTAAAGTTCTGAATACAGAGTACATTTAACAACCTATTCCATCCTATCAAGATTCAATCTTTAAATGTTCGCTGGTCAGGTTAATATTTGAAAAGCATGCAAATTTATATCTAAAATTATTTTTGTGTTTGTTTTCTCTAGAAGTTCATCAAATGTTCTTCATGTAACCTGGTGTTAAAAAAAAAATGGAAGAACCAATGTTTAACATCAAGAAAGGTTTCATCTCAAGTTTTTTTTAATTCATAAATAGACAAAAGCCAGGAGAGACTAAACTGTTTGAATTATATCAAAATAAAGTTGTTTTATGGACTTCATATAACAATGATGCAAGTACAGCCAAAGATGTTCACTAAAAACAAATTTTATTGACTGTATTTCATTACTGAACTCTATCTCATTATTTTCATTCTCTTAACTATGATCGCTATTTCTACTTCTAAAGTCATTCTTATTCCCATGGGTTTCTGAAGGCATATGCTTCCCCAGACTAGAATAATACATAAATGTATTTTTTACATTTATTTTACTTCGTAATTTGATGTATTTCCAAACATGTCAATTGATTTTACATGCACAAAAAGAGAAAAAGAAACATAAAGACAGAAATATACAGAACAAGAAAGGAAGATGAATGAAAAGCTGTATCATGCAAAAGCAAGCTATTCATTCCTTAAAAAGCACTGATAGAATCCTAGACTGCATCACTGGACCAAACATCTGAAGACCCTGTATATTGTCATCTGAAAACAAGCATTATTTCAACATCAAGTTTAAAGCGTGTTGCTTATTTCATAATCCAGTCAAATATAATAGCAACAATATCATTACTATCATTGCTTATAATTATGAGTCACAGAAACCAGACACTGCCCACAGCATGATTTGACAACAGATCTTTTCTGTTTCTTAATAGTCTTTATTCCTAAACTTTCAAACTTTTAACTGTATATATTCATATTCATAGCTGATTTCATCTGGATCACATGTTAAAAAACATCTGACAAAATAAAAATTGGGTGACAGGTACAGTAATTACTAAATATATTTTTACTTAAACATTCTTCAATTAAAAAAATAATTTCTATTAAGTAATGTCTGAGAGGTAACATGTAAACATTTATTAATCAGCTAACAGACCTCACAATTTTTCCAAAATAATGCTTAAGGCCTCAGGAAAAGAAAAAAAGGCAAAAACTGGGTGATCAACATCTCTGGTTCCTTTTCCTGCTACAAAGTCGGTTTATTTACTATCAAGGTAGCTATATTAGAATACTCTTCTCTATTAATTTACATTTTCTTGGTTTTAAAAGATCATAATCTGTGACTAATTCATCTTCTTAATAGTTTAACAGTCTTGACCAAACAACTTGTTCAGGTTGGACTATCACCTATTTGGCCCACTTAAAAAAAAAAAAAATTTCCCCACACAGATTTAAAGCTCCTGATAACTCCTTCCTAAAGTCTTCTAACTAATGCAGAAAATCTTAGTTTTTCTTCTTTGTCTTTTCCCCATTTATGAATTTACTTTTGCCTTTCACCAATAAAATGAAGTAATCTTTGATTTGGATGTTATATAAAATTAAACAGAAGTTCTTTGCCTAAGGAGAGAGGGGCCAAAGGAAATGTTATTTTTAGATAAGGCAGTGATATCCACGAGTCTTGAAACTGTTTTTCAGTGATGTATGTGGATTTCTGACTCTGTAAATGCCTATTTAACATGTCACAAATCTATTTTAATAAATGCTCCAGAGTGAAAGGCTATAGTCAATATACATATAAATAAAAATTGGTTGTGCAAGTCTCACACGGAAAATAGCTTTACCATTTCAATCATACTCATTTTTCTTTTAAAAATCAGTATAGTAAAATTCCAATACTTCTCAAAAAGTTGTTGGAAATTAATCCATATTATTATTATCTTGATGTATTCTTTCTAAAACAAAAGCCACGTCTAGATAGAGTACCCAATATAGTATCACAAAAATATTATTGCTAAAGATAACTGTGAAGTATTCAATAAACAAAAGTATAACTTTAGTATTCTGACCATGGAATGTAGATGCTATATTAACTAAATCATTTTTAAAAGATTAAACACTCATAGAAAAATGACTAGCCTAAAGGTTTTTTCAATAACTATTCCCAAAGATTTATGGACTTCTTAATGCCCATTAAAGTATCATTTTATTGTGGTCAGATAAGCTAATCAATGTCCACTTACACAAGTTAAACTTTGTCAGCTTCCTTATTAGCCAAATGAAAATTCACATAACACAAGTATTTACATCATTAATCATGCAATTTTAAAAAGCTGCATTTTAACACAGGAACATTCACAAACATTTATGTTCCTCTCACTTTTTATCCTTAGGTAAGAGGAGTTCCCCATTTTTATTTTGATAGGAATATCTCCCTATTAACTTTGTCACAACACTTTCCTGTTTCTACTAATGAAGCATTTTGTCTTAGACAGTGATGTTTGAAATTACCAAAACAGCGTATCATTTTTAAAATTTGCCAAATTACTCCTCCTCTTTCTCAGATTTAAGACACTACTCGGCAATTGTCCTTTCCATCACACATTTTAAAAATATTTATTGCCAGCTGCACCAAATCTAACTCTCAGTTAGAAGGTTCTAGAATTGAGAAGGCATTTAGCTAAAATCCAAGAATTCTAAATCCTGACCTCAATCTGCTTTATGCTGTTCACTCCTTCGCCTTCAATTGAGGTCTCTGGGAAAGTTATGAATAGAAGAAAAGGCCAGGAACCTACACACTGTTACTATAAAGCTTTTGTCACCAACTTCAAGGTGCCCCGTGAACTAGGCTGGTCTACATGGAAAGCTCACCAAGCTCAAGGTCTAGAATCACTTGGCTACCCTGTGCTGTCTTTCCTCTCTTTTAAGGCTATGCTTAAAACTTAGCCAACAGTAAAGAAAGGCCAGTCTACCCTTTCTAGCCTTTAGTTTTCCTATGAAGGAAAACTGCATTTCCTATGAAGGAAAACTAAACCAGCAGAAACATTCAGCTCAGAATCCTATTTTGCTCTGAATACCACTGATAAAACTAAAAGATCAAGAAGAAAAAGGAAAGACAAAACAGGATTCTAACGCTAAAGAGAAGGAGGCAAGGCATTCTAGGCCAGGGAATTTAAAGAGTAATTCTGTTACCATTTATGGTAAGGTTATGAGAAGAGAAACCAGAATTCTTTAATATGATATAAATCAAGTATGCAATCAGTAGCTGGAAAGAAAGGGGCAACTTGGTGGAAACAAGTAGGAAAGTCTACAAGAAGGGTGTTGCTTTAAAGTTTAAGATTAAAGAGGACAGGCTTTTAAATTTCAATCCCAGGCGTACCACTCTAGCTGAGTGACCATGAATGAAATCCTTATTTCTCCAAATGTTTCTCCACCTGTAAGATAGATATTAACATCAAAGGCTCTTGTCTGGCACACAGTAAATGCTGACATATGAAAGCTTTTAATAAACATTAATTTTAAAAGACTTGTCTTCTCATATTTAAAAACACCTCTTATCTTTAAATTTATGAACCACTTGATGGGGATGGGAAGAGGGAGACAGTACTATACAAGAGATTGTAAAGAAGATTCAATACTAAATATGATTTACTTCAAAATAATCCAGTGGGAACGAAAAAATGGCCACTGTAAAAAAGATTCAATACTAAATATGATTTACTTCAAAATAATCCAGTGAGAATGTCACAACGGCCATTAGTTGATGTAGCTGGGTTTTCACTGTACAAACTTGCGTATGTTTAAAGTTTTCCTACAGATTTTTAAAGAAATTCCTTTCCTTTTAATATGGCTGTAGAAGAAAACAAGTTATAGCATCACTTCTACCTTTCATAAATCATAAATCTAAAAGACGGAAAGAAAGGTAAGAGAACAGGAGACTATACAGTAGTTAGGCAAAGAGGTAAACATCTGCAAATGACCTAGAAAATATGCATACACTGACTGAAAGGAAGTGGAATATTGAGAAAAAAGCCAATAAATACCCTTGCATGGAGGACAATAAAAAAAAAAAGTGGAGCGCATCAAACTGAACATAAAAATGTCTTAATATAAAAAATTCAACTCCTTCCTCTACATAAATTCTATACTTTTAAAATTTGCATAAGCTGATAATTCTAAATGTACTAGTACAGCATGAACTTGCATTAGATGTGAATTCTGTTGTAAAATAAAATATATTTCTTTGTGACAAGTTCATTATTTTTCCCATGTGCGATTTTCTTTTACCATGGAACATATACCTTGTAGATTCTCTTAAAATTAATTTTTCTTCCCCTTTATTTTCTGAATTTAGGAGAGGGAGAACATACCCTCAACTCTCTAGAAACCTCTAAAAAAGTCAAAAAATAAAATCATTTATTGATAATGATCATGATAAAATGATTCAGATTTTATGAAAAATAAGTCAATCATGAGACTGAATAATAGCCACAGACTATCAAGTATTATCAACGGGAATGAAAATGCTCATAAAACAGTAATTTTTCCAATAATAATAATTCCCATGGGAAATAATACTATTTACGTCTTCTAGCCCCAAAAGTTAAGTCTCAATGCATATCATCTTGAACAGAGGTAGAAAACTATTATGTAATTTCATATAGTAATTGAAGCAAGTTAAAAGTTTCCTTCTGGAAGAGTTCAGTTCTGTGTTTTACTTTTACCTGAGAAGTTAGGTATATGTTTCAAATACTAAAGTATCATTGATTTAATAACAGTTATCATTACTCAATGCTTCCCAACTGATCAATGGTTTTTAATACACATCTTCACCTTCCTACATTTCTAAAGACAAAAAATAATGTATGTGAAACTTTCTATAAAGTATAAAAAGTAAAAAAGTAAAAAATAAAATAAATAAACAGTATAAAATATGCTACGGAGCTATGAAATGGTGACACAATTATTAGATTTTTCTGACACTTCCTGCTTTCTATATGTCAAGTTTTTGAGTTTACTTATTCCCCAGGTTAAATTTACCAAAAATCTCCTGAGATAATTTTGTTTCTAAATAAATGATCTCCTTCAAACTTTGTAAAACAACTGTAATGGAGAAACTGTTAATGATTTAGAAGTTATAAGAAATAAATATTCTTCTATGTCAAATGGTAAAGTACAGATGTAATATTATTTCATACAATTTTAAGATACAACTGAGTAGAATTTCTTTTTTCTCTTTAGTATGAAATGTCTCAAACATACTCATTTTTAGCTTCTCAACAAAATTTTAAATCTAAGTCTAAGTCACTGGTTGTATCCCTATTTTTTTCCTTTTAGCTATTCTCTCTGAAAAATTTTGCTCTTATAATTTGAAAATACACATTACATAAAACTAGATAAGGACATGATTACAGGCTTCTAGTCAGGATGGCACAGTAGGTAAACACCGTGTTTGCCTCCTTTCATGACCACATCAAAACTACAACTACAGAACCATCATCATTGATAATTGCCTGAAATCTAGCTAAACAGAGGTCCTACAACTGGGGACACACAGAAGAGGCCACTGCAAGACAACACTGTAAGCCGACTGTAATTTAAAAATTAAAAACTTATTTAAAATTAAAAAAAAAACTAAAAGTCCACTTAGGAAAAAAAACTTCATTAAAAGGGCACTCAACAAAAACTGGCTTTACACGCATAACTTCTTTAGACTGAATAATAATGAATTCAGAAAACTAAAAAGATCCATAATTCTGTTTAATAAAAAAAATAATAAATATGTAGAACAAAAGGATAAAAACAAGACAAAAACCTTAGGTGTCAGTCATCACTATATAGCTTTCTTAATTTGCCCCTCACAGATAATCCATTAAGTAAAGGATTCTCAGACATCCTGCCACCTACCTCATAAGATTCTCAATTTCATCCTTAAAGACAGCACTGAACCCAACACTGTAACAGAGCAAATCTAACCAACTCAAAAATCAGAGAAACTAAGACTAACAACAAAATTCAAGTCTTTTGAAAACAGTTGATTTTAGTTTAGCGCCAGAAAATCAAATCACATAATTTGCCATAAATACAACCTGCCAGATATCTGCATTTTGCAAACAAGATAAACAATGCAATCTTAAATTTCAAAAATACTACTACTGTATAATTTCTCTTGCTATTCAAACTTAGGACTATCCAGACAAAATGTTTATATAGAGTAAAAGTATCCTTTTCTACCCAAACCTTTATTTCCTATCCAAAACTCAAGCTTAGAACAGATTGGAATAATGTGGTTTATTTTACCACGTTACCTGAATATTCACTACAGGAAAGTAGGACTTTAGAAGATCTGGAGAGTAAAATATATCTGTATTGTTACACAACTCCATCAAATAACTAACAATTTTGATAATTCATAGAAAAAGATATTTATGGAAGTCTTTCCAGAGTAATTCTAGTTCACTCTGATCACTATTACATACACCATTTCCTTCACAAAATACAACAGATCCTTGAATAATGTGTTTCATTCAATGTCATTTCATTACAATGTCCATGAGATGCCATAGGAGTTTAACTCTTGTTTATATCAATTAGTCTATGGTAAAATTGGTTTCATTATATATCGCTTCACTTAAAGTCACAGAATGTAAGTGAGGACTCACGGTAAGTGAAGACTCAATATATACTGCAGTTTATCTTTTGATCTGTAATTATTCTCAAATTGAGAGTATAATGAGAAAAAATGTTTGCAAATCATATACAGATGTGGGTGTAGTATCCAGAATACACTCTCAAACTCACCAATAAAAAGACAAATAACTCGGTTTAAAAATGGGCTAGGGATGTGAACAGACATTTCTCCAAAAATATAGAAATAGCCAACAAGCATACAAAAAGATGCTCAATGTCACTGATCATTTGGCAAATGCAAATCAAAATCATAATGAGATACTTCATACCTATCCACCCAGATAGCTATAATCAAAAATAGAGATAACAACAAGTGTTAGCAAGTGTGGAGAAATTGACACCTCACACATTGCTGGTGTGAGTGTAAAATACTGCAGCAGCTTTGGAAAAGTCTGACAGTTTCTCAAAAAGCTAAAACATAGCTATCATATAACCCAGCAATTCCACTCCTAAGCATATACCCAATAGAAATGAAAACAAATGTCCACACAAACGATACTGATGTCCATAGCAAGCAGCCTTATTTGTAACTGGTAAAAAGTAGAAACCACCCAAATGTCTGTCAAATGATGACTGGATAAACAAAATGTACTATGTCCATACAATGCAGTCTTATTTAGCCACTGAAAATAAAGTGCTGAAACATGCTACAACATGAATCCTGAAAACATGCTAAGAAGCCAGACACAAAAGGACACATATTGGAGGATTACATTTATATGAAATGTCCAGAATTGGCAAATCCACAGAAAGTAGATTAGGGGTTGCCCAAAGGTGGGTCATAGGAGGAATGGGAAATGAATGCTAATCGGTATGGAGTTTTTTCTTCTGGAATTAGACACTGCTGCTTGCACAACCTTGTGAATAAATTAAAAAACACTTATTCTGTGCTTTAAAGGGGTGAATTTTACGGTATGTAAATTATATTTCAACTTACAAAAAGAAAAAATTTCAGGGTATGGACCTGGGCTACTTCATATAAACAAGAAACTTCCAGGAAATAAAATGAGCTAATAGTTTGCACTGGAATTATACCAAAGCAATGGGCAAGTGTAATAGTTCAATTTTTTTTAATGCTTGCAAAGAGAGCAGAAGATGATCTGAAGGGTAGTGATGCTAAGTTTTTAATTTGAAACTACAAAAAAAAAACAACTTTCTTTATTTACATCTACCCAAAATCCAGATTCCATACAGCAGATATAAAGAAACATAATTACAGAGAAAATAAGAATCAAAAACCAGTTCAGAGGCGCATCAAAACAAAGCCCCATGCACTGAGCTTTCAGGGCCAGTTTGCAAACCAGGAAAGAAAACCAATCTCATTACTGTGTATATCTTTATTTGCCACAGAAAATACTTCATTTCCAAATACTAAATCCAACCTCTAAGGACAAAAATTTGCCCATACTAAGGGTATTCAAAGAATATGCCACTGATTTTAGGCAATGACAAAAATTAGTTTTGTGCAATGGAATAATAAGATATAATTCCAAATGAGCTTAGAAGAAACACTGTTGTGGATGACAACATTGTCCCTATAAAGGGAATTTAAAAACAATCTGTGTTATTACAGAGTTCCACCAGTGAAATAAAGGAAACATTCCTTCCCTGCGCTACGGAGCCAAAATGTTTTGCAAACTGCAATGTGCCTAACAAAGAGACTCCACACTTTTTAACCTGCATTAAAAAAATCCTACCTTGCAAACCTATCACCTATCTGTCCCCTACAAGAATCATGGAGCGCAGTTTAAACAGACAACCCATTCTTGTTCTTTTCCATTTTTGCTCATTTGTTTTTCATGACAGAAATGTCTTTTCCATATCCATCAAAATGAAGAAAAAATCTGCCAATTTCTTCATGAAGACTTCCTTCATCATCTCAAGAGATTTCTTTCATTTCAAAACACCCCTAGAATTTGCTTGCACCATCATAAGGCATATTTTGCCTTTTATCATAACTGAATACACTATACTTTCTTTAAGGACTAAAAGTTCCTGAAGATTAGGGCAGCTTTCCCACTATCTTTGCCTACAGTGCCTGGTACAAGGGAGATGCTTAATAAAGATTTAAATGAAGTACTTAGCTGCCTTTCAATCCTAAAAATAGCACTACTAAATAAGTAGCTAAATTATTAGGCAAGTATTCAGAAGTGGCAAGTCCACATAGACAGTGAATACCTAATTCTCACTCTGTAAGAAATTTCAGGTCATCTTGTGCAGTCCCATAGGGTTAAAAAAAATAGCATGATTCAGATGCTTCCTAGAATTGCTCCAGCTACACACACAACTGAGGAAATCAGGCCAATCCAAAATAATTCTAACTCAGACACTCATCCTGCTATCCTTCAGGCATGCTAGGGCTAACAACTTCCATACTTCAGGAAGCTTCTTGAGGATACAGCAAGGATGAGAAATCAAGCAATAGGTTATATCACATCAGGCAGCAAAGAGAACCTCGTTCTTACTAGAATCAAGATTGATCATTGCCGCCACAATAATCAGATGACAACCAAATATTCACCTTGCTCATAACTGCTGTGTGAACCTGCTACTAAGTACAAGTCGACTAAAACCTAATAATGAAAATTCCAAAACCTCCACCTCTACATTCACTTCCACAATCCAGATGAATGTCCCCACCCCCCCAAAAAAGGTGAAAATTAGATTTTTAAAATGAGTATTCATTTTTAATACACACTACTATAAATTAAATAACATCTAGAAACCAAATTATCCCAAAGTATTAAGATAATCAATCAGTCAACAGAATCAAATATAAGGGTACTATTCAAAATCAATCCCATTAAAATAAAAAAGAAAATTATTACATCTGTTAGCGACAATCAATATACAGTCGTCACTTGGACCAAATACATGGATTATGGCCAGCCCCTTTAAATACAGCAAGTTAACACTAAAACTGATTTCCTTAGAACACTCCCTTCTTAAAATACAAAATTAGATACAATCAAAGAGAAAATAAGAGACTCAATTAATTTTAGTTGGGATACTTAACTACATATTATTGCTCAAATTAAAATATTGCTGTGCACTCTGGACTCTATAATCTCCTGAACTTTACTACCTCGGAAGTGGAAATTTGGAGTTAAAAATATACTTTAAGAAATCTGATCACCAGATTAATATCCACCTTCAAAAAATGAATCTAAAATTTACCATTCAATTAAGACATTTACATGATTAGTTATTTAAAAACAAAAACAAAAAAAACCTTGTCAAGCACCAACAGTACCTAACCACTAAAACTAGAAGTGTCTGATAAGAAGGGAGCCTGAGGCAGAAGGCAAGGATTCAAAGCAAACAAAATAAGATAAACGACTGATTAAAACCATTTAAACTAAAGCAACAGTAACTTTAAAAAATCTACAAGATTATAGTTATCATTTGCAAAACCTTTTAAATATGAAAAAGTCCTACTAAAAATACCAATCATTAAAAAATTAGGCAAATACAAAAACTACAAAATTCTCCAAAATAATTTCAGGTTGTAATTAAATCACAATTCTGAAAACTCATTAATATCATGCTTCTCAAAACCTCCTCAATGCGTTATAAAGCTCTTTTATATGACGGCTACAAATAATACATAATTCAAAAAGTGCTTAACCAGACATAACATTTCAGCAAATATACGTATGATAGGGTTGAAAGAATAAACCCAGCAGAGACAGAGCAAATGATGACAACCTAAAGGCTGATTCCTGGAGGGCAGAGCTGGGCTTGGACTGGCAGGAGAGAAATTTTAAAATACACTCAGGAGACAAATTATACCAAAAAACTGATTCATGCCTTTATTATTTACACAAGCATGTTTTAAAATGTACTTTCAACCTTTGGACGGGTGATATCAGATACCCTAACGCATTATCGCTTATATGGATTTTGTTATAGTCTAAATCCTTCACAAAATTCACATACATTTTCATAGTGAAACACTACAGAAATGGAAGGCTCATATCCTCAAAGTAAAGGTTACCTTATTTTGACTTGTTTAAAGTTTCAGTTTTGCTTTATGATCTACTATAGAAAACATCCCCTTGTGGGACATTGTAAAGGGCATACCCTCCTGTCAAGCCAGAAAGCTCAAACACAAAGACACTGAACGCACCAAGTGCTGTAATTCTTCCAAACTGCGCCTCTCCAACACCCCCTCCACCCCCCCCACAGATATGTCTATTAAATCAGTGTCTGTTCTCCCCCTCGCACAACAAAGAGAACTTCTCACCGCATGAAATTGCCGCTGAATGGACACCAGAAAGCAGGATTTGCATAATTCCTCCAACGAAACCCTGTCGGGAAGGAGGGGAAGAGGGGCCCTAGAGAACGGATAGAATCCCCTCGATCCTGCCGGGGAAGGTCTGGCTCCCAAGACTCTCCCCCACGGGCGCGGGGGGAGGGGGCGGAATTCCGGGCCTCCCCGAGGACTGGGCGTGGGGGGCGGAGGACGGCGAGAGCGCATCTCCCCCACTCGGGAGCCGCACCGAGGCCAAGACGGGGAAATAACAATGCTGGGGACGGGGGGTCAGACACAGGGGCTGCGGCTAGGGGGCGGCGGGCGGGGCGGAGACACCACACGGGCCACTTACTTTTCGGAGGGGGGTTAAATATATGAGCTAAGCCCTTATGGTCCCGCCGGCCGCCGCACAGAGGGAAACGGGACCTTGGGAGAGAAAAACAGACAAAACACAAGAGTGTGAGAGGCGCAGCCCGGCCGCCCGGCCCCCCCGGGGCGCCCCCGTCCGCGCCCGCTGCTGCGCGCCGGGGAAAGGCCACCCGGGCGGCCCGCGGTCCGCGAGGCGGGGGTGCGGGGGGGGGCCGAGGCGAGGCGGCGGCTCCCGGAGGGCGGCGAGGGCGACCGGCTTCCCCCCGCCCCCGGCCCCAGCGCCCTTCCTCCCCGCCGCGCACACACCGACCCGCGCGTCCAGGATGAACTCCCCGGCCGCCGCCGCCGCCGCCCGCAGAGGAAGTGCAGCCGCTGCCCCCCGCGGCCATGACACCCCACTTGGCTCGGTCAGGCGCTCCCGGGGCCTGTGACAGCTCCGGCTCCCCCCGCCCCCATCGCCGCCTCACGCCTCGCACACGCCCGAGCGCCGGGCGCCCGCCCGCCTGCCCGCCTGTCGGCCGCGCGTGCCCGCGGGGCCGGGGCGCGCCGCGGCGCGTGGGGGAGGGGCGGGCGCGCGGGCCGAGCCCCAGACGCGCCCCCACCCCGGACCCGGGCGGCGTCCCGGGTCGAGCGGCAGCGCCGCGGGGCGAGACTCCACAATGCGCCGGCGGCGCCGGGAGGGGGGAGGGGAGGGCTCCGCGCTCCCGCCCGAGCCGGCCCCGGGAGCCTGCGCGCGGGGGGAGAGGGAGGGGAGGGGCCGGCGCGCGCGCCCAGGCCCGGCCCCGAGAGCCCGCCCGGGGGTGGCGCGCGCCCGCGCGCCGGGGGGTGGGTGGGGGAGGGGGCGCCCGAGCCCAAGAGGGCGGACGCGCGGGCGGGCCGGAGCGGCAGCCGCCCCTGCCCCCGCGCCCCCCCGGCGCCCTCCCGCGCCCGCGCCGGCCCCCCGGCTGGCGGCGGCGGCGGCGAGAGGGGCTCACCTACACAGTGGATGAGCTTGTGGCGCCACGAGTCTAGTTCCTGGCGAAAACCGCGTCTCTCAACGGAGCATTGCTGCCGCCCGCACACCCTCGCCATCTTCCGCCGCCCGCCCGGCCGGCCCTGCCTCCGCCGCGGCCCCGCGCACGCACGCCCGGCCGCGTCGCCCGGGGCCGCGCACGCACCCGCGGGCCGGGCGCCGCGCCTCCCGCCGGGGGGCGGCGGGGGCAGGGCCGGCCTCCCCGCGCGGCGGCCCCGCGGGCGCCCCGCCGCCGCCGGCCCCTCCCGGGGGCTTTGTGTGTGTGCGGGGGGGTGGTGTCGGGGTGCGTGCTTTAGACCGGCCCCCGGGACTCCCCCTCCTCACCTGCCCGCCGCGCGGCGCTCGGGGCTGCGGGGGCTGCGGGCGCCGCGGTCCGCGCCGCTCGGAACTTCTCGGTGGGCTCGGCCGCTGCCACGAGCCCGCGTCGGGGCCAGAACGCAGAGCGGACGCCCGTGCAGGCGCTGAGCCCCGAGTGTGAAGAGGGAGAGGAGACGACGTTCTCCAGAGTCGCCGGGAGGCTTCCGCAGCCTTCGGAACCCCGGAAAAAGGGAAACCGAGCATTTTAGTGTGAACAGCAACAACAAACAACCCCGGGGAGGTGTCTAGCAAGGCTGGTGCTAGGAAAAGGCTCCGGGCGCCGGTTCGGAACCCCTTCTGCGTCTGTGCGGTGTGGAAGGGGCTTTGAGAAAACGGTGCCCCAGTGAGAATGGAATTTAGAAAAAAAGGCTTCATTAACAATATCCGAAGCTCAGTGTCGGCGTTGGCTACTTCCGTATTGCATGAGAGACTGAAATATTTTCGAAGGGGACTTTCAGGTGGAAACCTGAGATAATTAGATCACCATGCGTAGGGAGCACTACCTGTTCCTTTTAAACATATAACGCCGATCTTAATTCCTTGACTGTCACTTGAAAGAGAAAAGAGAAGAACGGAAAGGAAAAGGGGAAGGGCCGAGGGAGGGAGGTGGAATACAAAACCAAAAGAAAATAGACCAATGGGCCCAGAACCCTAGGACTCGGGTTTAAGAGTAAGAACAGTGCATTCCTGCATTTAGATATTTAAATTTAAATTCGAAGACTTAATTTTAATCTCTGTAGTAGGCAAAACAAAGTCGTTAAGTACTTTCTGTGGAGGATCCCATTGTTGTATTTTCAAAGGTAGTTGTCTTCCAGGCACTTGTGGAATGGCGTGTCTATCTTTAAAGAGATGGACTAAGTGGGCCTAGTTTGAGATGTATGAAGAGAAAGGCATCTTGTGCTTCCCAAATCTTAAAAACCAGATATTTTTCCACAATTGTCAAAAGTCATTGGTTTAAGAGTACTGTCAAATGAACAAGCTGATAAAACAGGAAGCATTGAATTTCTGTGTACATGAAACTATCCTGAGTGGTGAGGGGAGAGGACAAATACGGAATAAAAGATTTCTAAGGACCACCATCCTGCACATGGATGGCAAGACATACTGTATCACCAATCTGAAACTTCCTTTCTTCACCGCTAGGTGGTAGGTTCGAGTCATTATAGTTTTTGGCCAAATTTATGGATTTTGGAGAAAGTCTGTTTCATAAAGTTTCAAATAAATGAATACCATATAACTCTGAAATAAGTTGATAATGAATGCATTTTTTCAATGACATCATATATTTTCTTTTTTTTAAATAATCAAACCAAAGGTACTAACTTCCTCAACATAATCTCTTAAACTCAGAGAGAGATTAAGAGGATCCTAGAGACTTCAGAGATCAACTCTAATATGAGGTCTGGATTCTCTAATTTGAGGTATGGAATTGGGAAGCCCAGACAGGTAAAATGACTTGACCATTTTAGCTGCTAGTAGAGAGAGAACAAAAGCCAGAAGACAGGTTTCTCAATTCCCAGTTCAATGCCGTTCCCCCCACTCTACTTTGAATTTTGAATTGCAATTACTGCTCATTTATTTTAGTTGAGAACCAAAATATAGTAGACTTCTTCCAAAGGCCTATTTATAAGAAAGGATAAGGGGACAAAAATAGCTATCATCTATTGAGTATCTATGTTCAGCATTGCAGTTTTATATCATCCCATCTGAATAACAATGCCGTAGAGTAGGTATTGTTTTTAACAACTTTTTACATTTTCCAGATTAGAGATTCAAGGCTCAGAGGGGTTAAGTGCCTTTGTCTAAGGTCACAAAGCTCCCAAATGGCAGAACGAGAATTCTTTCTAAAATCTCTGACTCCAATACCCTCTGAGTTGTCCTACAAACAGAAGCAGGACTCTGCATGCAGGGGATTCATTTAATTCCTGTGAGAGGTGATGTTCCATCACACAGTTGAGCAGCATGACAAACATTTTGAGCTGCTGCTGTCATATAGTAGACAATATCCTAGGTACTGAGGACACATAGATATCTAAGACATAATTTCTGACCTCTAATGCTTTTGGCTACCCTGGACTTGGGACTTGGCTGCAAACTCTTTTCCCTTCTGGGGTACATATAACAAATACAATACAGTGGTTAAGAAAATAGAATCTGGAGACAGTTTGATTGGATTCTTGGTTCCATCCATTAGTAGCTGCAGGGTCTTGACAAATGAACTTGTCATCAGTTTTCTCATGTGATAAAGAGGATCACAGTCTGAAAGATGGGGTTTGTGTGAAGATGAAATGAAACAATCATGTACAGGTCTGAATTGCATCCCATGATCCAGGGGCTTGAAATCTGAAACAAGTATTTAAGTTTAAGTAGGCTTAGCTTTGAGGATGATTCCAGGAAAGATCAGTAGGGAGTGGGGAAATGAGAAGAGCAGGAAGACAATTCAGAGTGCATTATTAGGCAAATTACTACTGTGGGCAACTGGAATTAATCTCTTTGAGGAAGTCTAAAATGCAGTGCCTCAGATTAACCCACCTGAAGGAGGGAGCTGGGGTATTCACACATAAACCCTCTCAGTCGTTGGATGAGAGATACTCTGAGTCCGAGAAAAGGATTAATTTCCCAGATTTATGCCTGCTCGGTTCATAGAGCAGGTTCCAGGAGCCAGAGGAAGCCTTCAGGTACAGAGATGCAGATGGAAGTCTTGTGCAGCTCTATACCAAAATAGTAAGGTCTGAGGTCATGTGAGTGGGATATTAAAACAATCTGCTATACCTGGTGATAATCCTGCTCCATTCTGGCCATCAGAATGTGGGCATGAGTGATGTATGCCACTGATGTTAAGTAGAATTTTAAGTTTATGAGATATTTTCCCAATTGACAATAGAATTAATTGACTACTTAAAATATTAGCAGTTTCAAGAGGATGTAGGGATAAAATTTCAAGATCTTTCAGCGTTATTTTTGAATTTTTAAAAGGATTGAGTGAACCTTTTCTCCATAAACCTTGGAATCATATTCAATGCTGATCTATAGTTACCTGAACACATGGTGTTTTATTCATCTGGTTTTCAGGAACAAACAAACATTTCACTATTGTCTTTGTTAGGTGATAGTAAGGGGGGGAGGGAGGGTTGGACAAGAATCACCAGAAAGAATTTATTTATAACTAGATAGCAAATGAAGGTTGTTTCCATGGAAAATGTGATTTTGAAGTCCAAAAAGGTATAAAATGCATCTGAATTAGGCAAAATGAAAGTGTTTAAAACCAAAGGATGCCCTCAAGGAAAAGTTTAGTTTAAGTAAAAAAAAGTTTGGTAAAATCACAGGAAGTCCTTAAGTATCCTTGCTGAGCTTTAGCAGAAATGTGCATGTCAAAGTTATATCTGGTAGTTTTCCCATCTAACAAAAATAATCTTCATCACTGAGCAACCACTCTATCTTGTTTTCATTTAATCTTTTAAAAGTGGTTATTCAGAGCCTACTATGTGCCAGCTACCCAAACAAATGGGTGACTTGTTGGGGCCAATGAACTAATTGTGAGCAGAAGTGAGACATAAGATTCCAGGCTTAGTCACTTCCATGGATCCAAAGATGTAGGTACAGACTTATTAAAGATTTAGATCAGCTTCAAGAATGGAAGCAGAACAAATAGAGCTGGGTGTAGAATTCACATCTGCTCATTCCATACACAATAGTCTTCCAGCTCTGGCCTCTAGGAGTACTAGATGTGATACGATACATTATCATAAAGAGTAGTTTCATCGTTGTGGGTGAATCTTAATTTTGCTCCTTGTAGATAATACAGTAATTATTATAAAAAATAATACAGACCTTAAGTACCTATCAGTTTAGGGAAAAAAATCAGAGTAACATGAATTTGTGGAATAATGATAGGAGCTACTGTTCATTGAGGACTCCAAGCTAACCCATGAACACTTTACCTTCCTTATTTTATTTAATACTTACAACGATTTTACAAGGTAAGTACTATTTTTTTTTAATTTTATTTTTGAGATGGGGAAAATAAAGCCCATAGAGTTTAAGTACCTTACTTAAATTCACACAATAGGTAGATAGAAGTATTTGAATTTAAGAGATTTTAGTAATTTGGTTTTTCTCTTTTCCACTGTAGTACCTCACAGATCAAGGTAAATACCTTTTCAAAAGTTCAAGCACCATTATTTGTCACTAAAGCTGTGTTATGCTGCATGTCTTAAACAATTACATATGCATATGATTCATTATTTTGCTAGCAGCACAGGTCTATAATTTCTTCTCAAGCATTTTCTTATTGATCCAATAATAGTTCTTCCCAAATCAATTGAAGTGAATAAGTAACAAATTCCAAGGCACACACTGTGGAGGACCTGAAATACTGTAGCTATCATAACATAAAACAAAGAACAGGTCATCTATTGATGGAATGGGTGACATTTCATATTCAGAAGAGGGAGAATATGTACACTAATGACATCTTTTCCTCAC
The DNA here is from genome assembly GCA_030015415.1 of Cynopterus sphinx. NCBI lineage: Eukaryota > Metazoa > Chordata > Mammalia > Chiroptera > Pteropodidae > Cynopterus > Cynopterus sphinx. The sequence goes on from CM057382.1 coordinate 22,190,544, forward strand.
GTTAACTTAAAAAAAAAAAAAACAATCTCTACAAGTTGCTTGCATTTGATGTCTCCTTAGCATAAAAAAATATTCCCCCTTAGATCTCTCGAAAATTACTCTTTACATCTCTCTGAAAGCTTTTATTCTCTCAGATTCTTCTTGACTATCTCCTAGATACTGTGTTAATGATGCCAATAAACTCTAGATGTTCCAAAGAGATAATGATGTTGCTGCGCAGATGCTCTTTCACATTGTGTAATACTATTAATTCTGGAAAATTCTATTGGTAAAATTTTTGATCTATCACTCTTTCAGAAAGATGAGGATACAGTCATCATTAAACCTTTGAAATGTATTGGATATCTTCTTTGGTAATCAATTTGCTTTATGACCTTCAACAAATCACTTCATTCTCTGGCCCTCATTTTTTATTTCTATAAAAGGAGAAGGTTAGACTAGGTATTCTGAAGTTTCCTAAGATCTTGTTGTCTAAGTTATTAAAATTTATCAATGTCAAGTACCTGACCGTTTCAAACAAATAATTTTACATAAACATGATGTACCCTTCTGTTTACTTGGGTCTTTAAAAATTGATCTTCATAATATTCTGTAGTTTCAATGTGGAGTTTCACATATTTTTCATTAGATTTATTCCAAAGTATTTGATTTTTGAGGATGAGTGGGCTATTTTAAACAAATTCATGTATTTGTTTAATGCTGACATGTAAATAAGTTTTTTTTTAAATAAACTTTTTGTTTTGGAATAACAATAATTTTAGATATACAGAAAAGTCACAAAGATAATACCTTTCATTCAGCTTACCTTAATGTTAACATAACCATGGTACATTTGTCAAAACTAAGAAATTTACATTAAAACAATACTATTAACTATAGACTTTGTTTAGGTTTCAGCACTATTTCCACTAATGTCCTTTTTTAAATTTAAATTTATTTTATATTAGTTTCAAGTGTATAGCACAATAGTTAGACATTTATACAATTTACAAAGTGATACCCCAATTAGTCTAGTATTTACCTGGCACTATACATAGTTATTACAAAGTTATTGATTATATTCCCTGTGGCCACTAATTTTTTTTTCTGTTCCAGGGTCTACTCAGGAATGCTACACTGCACTTAGTCATCATCTCTTCCAATCTGTGACAATCTTTCCTTGCTCTTGATGATCTTGAAACTTTTGAAGAGTATTGGTCAAGTATTTTTTAGAATGTTCCTCAGTTTGGGTTTGTCTAATAGGTTCTCATGACTAGACTGGGGTTATCGGACTTGGGAAGGAAGATCACAAATGAGGTCCTTTTCTCACTACATCATGTCAGGGAGGACATAATATCAATTTGAGGTAATGCTAACTTTCATCACGTCATTAAAATGACATCTGATAAATTTGTTTATTCATTTTTCTGTCAAGGGACATTCAGATTAGTTACAATGTGGTGCCTGTATTAGTTTGTGAGGGTTGTCATAACAAAATACCACTGACTAGGTGGCTTAAACTACAGATATTTATTTTCTCATAAGTCTAGAGGTATCTCACAAATTTTGATATTCGTGCTTTAAGTTTAAGTGCAAAATGTTTTCTGATTTCCCTTTTGATTTCTTCTTTGACCTGTTGTTATTTAGAAGAATGTTATTGTTTCAAAAAATAAAAAAACTTTTTCTAAAGCTCTTGCTGTTATTGATTTCCAGTTTTATTGCATAGTAGTCACAGAACATATGGTATGATTTTAATTCTTAAAATTTATTGAGACTTGTTTTATGGCCCAAAATATGGTCAGTCTTGATAAATGTTAAATGTGCTCCTGAGAAGAATGTATATTCTGCTATTGTTGGGTGGAGTGAAGCAGGTTGATAGTACTGCTCAAGTCTCCTATATTTTTGCTTATTTTCTGTCTACTTAATTATTGAATCTACATCATTACTGAATTAAGAGTGAGATACCCTAGAAGAATATTGAAATCCCTGATTATAATTGTGGATTTATGCATTTGTCTTATGGTCTTTGTTTTCACATGTCCAGAAATTGCTGCCAGACATTGTGTATAAAGGACCACGTATGCTCTCTGGGTGATGTTATCCTGCATTGTAGAGAATTCAACCTTTCATTCTGGGGGCTAACAAAGGGGGCCAATTATCTAATTTCAATATAGGACTGAGTGTTGAGGGTAGGGTGGACACAAGGAAAGTGGGTTAGTTTTGGTTAGATTCAGCCTATCTCTGATTTGTTCTCTTTCCTAAAAAAAGATCTTCCAGGGCTTTTCATTGAGAAATAGGAGTTATTTGTTTTCTGGAAAGATTTCTGGAGATTAAGTTCTGCCTTTACAAGGTTGTCAGAGTGTTCAGTCTCCTACCTCAAGCAGCTTCAAAATTTGTCAGATATCTTAGGGGGATATTCAGACCAGATGTCTCCATTTGACCCCTGAAATATCCAGTTTGTCTCCCTACAGCCCCACTTATGTACCAAAATTACTCCTGATTTCCCTGTTCCCAGTCCTGGGACCTTCTTCCCCGGGACCAATCCTGTATTCTTAGCCTCCAGCTATAATCAGTAAGTGTCTCCAGGGCAAAAACATGTGTAGATCTTCAGTGTCATCCAGCACTTCCTCAAAGGCAATCAACTCTTATCTGTTTTAGTTTCAGTTCCCTGCTACTGGTAGGAACCCTGTTACTCTTTCTTTTTAAATTTATATATGAATCCTTACTCAGATGTATACTTTGACTCCTTCACTATGATTTCACTGTTTTTAAAATATATATCTGAATCAATTGTCAAACTAATTTTCAAAGTAAATTAGGCATATTTTCTCTTATTTACTGTTACTATACCGAAATACACATGAATCAATTTTCAAAGAAAAGAAAAAAGGAGCAGTTTTTAGGCTTTTCACTTTTGTCACTATGGGAGGCTAGATACTATAAAGTACCCCTTACTCTAAAACAAGGAGATTCTGGAAGAAGTTAATTCTTAAATATATCATGAGACTTGCAATAAATAAAGAAAAATATGCAAATGAGTAGCAAAAAACCTGAGGTTGGTATTGCTCTAAGAGTATGTATAGATATATCAGTGACTCAATTAATCAGAGTTCTAAATAGACTTTTTGAACTTGAGATTCCTAAATAAGGAAAGCTATTCGAAAAAAGCTAAAATAATCTCAGGATGGTAGTTCTGTTGGCTACTTGTAGGAGAATTAAAAAATTTCCAATTTAAGCCTGTGGGACCCCAAAAGATAAATATATATGATCTTATAATCAGAGATCACACATAAGAGAAAATAAGCCACTATGACTAAGAGTCAGAACAATAAACAGTAAGTTTAGAGCTCTATGGTGTTCAGATATTGGAATTATAAAATAAAATAACTTTTTAAAGAAATTTTAAGGTAGAATTACAAAACTGTTGAAGCGACAAGAGACTATCACAAGTGACTGGGAATTTTTGAAATAAAAAGTGTACCTTAAAATTAAGAATTTAATGCTGACATTTTAAAACTTCATAAAACCATGGGTTAAACAGCAGATTAGACATGGTAATAATGTAATGGAATATAAAAATATAATGGAAGTTGGATCTAAGTAGATTACCCAGAATATAATATAGGAAAACAAGGAGATGAAAATGATAAAAGTGGGATTGAAATCTAATTTATGAATTTCTAGGGTGATGTTTTATGAAACTAAAGAAGAAATATTTTATGAATTAATGGATGATAATTTTTCAATTCTGATGAAGGATATTAATTCATAAATACTCCAAACAGGATTTATAGCAAAGTTGATAAATAAAAATAACTCTAAACCTAGATACATTATAGTAAAACTCCAAAACACAAAGATACAGATATTTTAAAAGTAGCTTCAGAGAAAAATTATCAATAAAGAAATGACAATTTGACTGCAGACTTCACAACTCAAGTTAAAAAAATATATTTATTGACAATATATTCAAAATGCTGAGAGAATGTAACTGTCAACCAGGAATTAGAAATTAATTATCCACTTAAAATTACGTACCTAGCCCAATTATCTTTCAAGTATGAGGGCAGAATAAAGCTATTTTGAGATTAATATCTGAGAGAACCACTATGGCAGACCTTCAACAAAATAACTTATATAAAATGACTAATTTTAGAAGAAAAATTATCTTTGAATGAAGACCTGAGTAATAGTGATCAAAGAAATTGGTAAACCTGTAGATAACATTAAATAAGCATTATTTCTATGTAGTAAAATTGTTAAACTGTCCAATTTGTATGTTTTTTAAAGGACTAAATGAAAATACTAGGTAACAATAATTTATGAGTTAGGAGTAGGGGATTTAGAGGTATTCTAAAGACTACTATTCAGCAGAGGAGCAGATATGAACTATAGAATTATTAATATAAGTAGGCATGTTAAACTTTTCAAGAATAACTAGTAAAAGAATGAAAATAGAATGTAGACCTTAAAAATTTGTAGGGAAGTAAAATGAAATAAAACAAAAGAACAAATAGAAACTTAAATTTTTTTTAAGGAAGAAATAAGAAAGGGAAATCATGTAAAAACAAAACATACAGCAAAAACATTGGATAATAAAAACAAATTCAGATATACCAATAATCACAATAAATGTAATTAGACTAAAATTTCAGTTAAATTCAGAGATTGTCAGATCATTATAAAAAAAAGAATGTCTAGGCTTTTCTAGTCTGTCTGTAATGGAGTATTTTGTGTTAGACTTACTCTTGTGCCATATATTACTATAACATTGGCAAAGTATATGAAGCAACTGTTTTTAGGCAGTGAACAACAGAATGCTTATTGGTTATCTTTGACAAAATAGACAGGAGGTAAGCTCCATATTCAACACAACTTTCCTGGGCACCCTTTCCAAACCATTAGACAGGGAGGTTGGAGCCTTCACAGAGCATATGATCTTGCTGAGCTGAGGAGGCTGAGATCAGAGTTCCAGATTACTGTAGTGGCTGTAATTTGTGAGGCTGGGTTAAAGAGAGGAGAGATATTCATTTAAAAAAAATAGCTTGAAAAATATACAAAGATATTCTCTTAATGGAAAACTTAGTCTCTGGCTGAATGGTAAGCTGCATGTACACAGGAAGACATCCACAAGGCCTGGGAGAAAAAAGCTACTTGTGGGTTGTAAGAACAGAGATCCCTAGAGGCACAGAGTACTGGGAGATATTAGAATTCTGACCAGAAAAAGTAAGAGACCTTGATGTTTAATCTGGAGCTTGAGTTTGGATTTCAAAAGGTCCATGATTAGGAATAGGGCTATTTCATTTATCAAATAAAGGAAATCTAGATCAGCCCTAAAAAAGTATACAGAGCTCTGACAGGATCAAGCTAATCCAAATTAACTGACCTCCAGAGAAAGAAAATAATAAGTCTGAACATTTTTTAGAGGAAGACAACAAAATCCAGATGCTCTACAATGTAGCATCCACAATATATCACATTCAATAAAAATTAGTAGGTATGAGAAAGAGGAAAATGTGATAAATCACCAGGAGAGAAAGACAAAAAAATAGAAACATGTCCAGAAATGTCAGAGTTTTTTTTTAAGAACCTCACAGTAGCTATTATAAATATGTGAACTTTTTGAGGGTAAAAACCATACCTTTTCCCAAGAAAGCAGTCTAGCGTAATGGCTATGAGTATAGGCTCTGGTGTTAAATATATGCCTGGGTTCAAATCTCAGGTCTGACATTTGTTAATTATATTCCCTATGGAAAGGTATTTAATTTGTTTGAGCCTTTGTTTACTTAAACTCAAAATGAAAAGAATAATATCTTTCTTGAAAAATTTTCCTGGGATTAAGTGCTATAATATATAAGGAGTGCCTACCTCACAGGAGCTCTGTATTATTACTTATAACACAGGATATTCTGGCTTATTCTAAGTGTCCAATATTTTGAATACATAAATAAATGAATAACTGCAGGTGTCATTATCAAGCCCAGCAGGCACTAATGTCTGGTCTGAATGTTGGAAAACAACTGAGGTGGGATTAGTGAGCATTAAGTTGACAAATCCACTCAAAGCATCAAGCACCTGGCCAAAAGGAGAAGGGGAGAGTGACACCTGTGGTCTAGCCTCTAGGGATGAGAAGACAGCTAAGAGCATAAGTTAAATTGAGTTTTCACATTTCAGGGGCCATTTTAGGGGAGGACTGAGGGCCAAACAGTGCTCAGATCAGCTGGAAGCACCTTCTTCATCTGTTGCTCTCTATTACTGATTAACAGTAGGCACCCCTTTCACCACACCCTTTTGCTCAAACAAAATTAAATATAAAAATAACATGACTTCAGGAAAGACAGTACAAAGTGCAAGTATCTGGTCTGTGGGTAAGAGTTGGTGGGGTACATGCAGCAATGATAGTTGGGAATCAGAAAACACTTTGTACTTGTTTACTTTGACAAAGAATCAGATCTAAGTTTTCTCTATGGAGTATAAGGAGACAGGGAGGCTTCAGTACTGGGTGTGGAAATCTATTTAAAATCTCAATTGTGAGATCACATGGAATCTGAACTTTCTGCGTTACAAACTATGACCCTCAAGGAACTTCTTTTAGCCATGCCCAGAAAATGCCTGAAACTCGGAGGCTTAGTAAGGTTGTGGGAAGAGCACTAGAGGGAGGTAGGGGCCTTTAGTGTTAGTTTGGGCTTCACCATTAGCTCCCTGTGTATATTTCCTAATCTTTTGGGCCTCAGAGGTAGACCAATTTGGTCAGCATTTCCCAGTGTCTCCCAGGATGTTAACAGGTGTTACGGAAAAAAGAGTTTGGTTAACCAATATTTCCCAAACTGTCATATGTGAACCACTGGTATTAGATGAGATAACTACAGGAGTATCTAGGTTGAAATTGAGATTTTTTTTTAGTTAATTTTAGCAAAGGGTTCTAACTTTTCCTTTATAATAGCAATCTCAAGTGCCATTTAGAATGATCCTTTTAAAAGGTGAGTGGATTTAAAGAAAAAGATTAAGTCAATAAGAGTACAGATTGTCTGCAGATATGGCAAAAGGCTTGAAAGTGGTATAACATTGACCAAAATATGAGAAAAGTTCTGTTAAACCAAATTAAATTGACTTATTGTAGGACTTCTCACAGATTTTGTCGTGTTGATGGAAATTTTCCTCTTCAAGAAGAGATTTGGTATCCAGCTTTTCTTTAAGTCATTTGACTATAGATCCCCCCCCCCTTTTTTTTTCTTTAAAATAACAAAGTATCTTGTTAGACTTTTACTCTGGAGATTTTACTTCAGGAAATACTAATGATAAGTGGAGGGGGAGCTTTTAGAGCTGACTTTCTTAAAATCTTGGTCTCTTCTTCTCCCCTATGTTCACTGGAAAGTCTTAGAAGAAAGTACAGGGTTGGAACTAGAAATTCCATTTAAGAGGTTTATATAATAGTTAAAAGTACATTAGCACCTAAATGCAATGTCTTATACTGGATAGGATCTTGGAATAGAAGAAGGACATTGATTGGAAAAAACTAATGAAATCTAATCTAGAGTTTAGTTAATAATAGTTAAAACTAATGACATATGTCTGGACTTTAGTTAATAATAATGTACCAAGATTGCTTTCTTAGTTTTGACAATGTACCATGGTAATATAAGATGCTAACAATATGGGAAACTATGAGGTCAGGAGCTGTGTCAGCAGGCAGTGGATGGAGCTGTGAGGTCCAGAAGGCAAATCCATCAAGCCTGGTAACATCCCCTACCCACTCTTTCACCTGGTCTAGCAGTGCTCTACATGAAAGGATTGGGGCTAAACTGAACTCAAGAATAAGAAGAATCGCGTTCCCTCATCAAATCCTTGCTTAGACCCTTCCACATGCCTTCCTGCATACCGAATCTGGCCTAGGAAAGAGGCTGTGTAAACAGTAAAAGGAGGGGCATTTTTCACCTTCTTCCACATTCTGTTCTGGTTACTCAGCTCTCCCAGTCACAGCTTAGCCTCTACAACATTCCTCAACTTCAAATTAAATTTAGGGCCAAAGTCCCCATGGGGCCAGAGTGAGTAAAAGTCTCCAGACCAAGAACCTGAGAGTGATTACCCATCTGAAAGCAGAGAACTGTAGGCTGTCAGACTGTGTCCATAAAATCCTCAGCAGGTATTGGTAGATAGGGCAGACAGATTGTGGGGAGGAATGTCCTGGCTGAGAGAGGCTGTGGTTCTGTAACTCTGCTAACCCTTCCCAGAGCCTGTGTCTGGGTGATAAATGGGTGGAGAAGATAGAGAAGTTATCTTGCTTCCATGTGCAGACAGACTGGCATTTATTGCAGGCTTATCACAAAAGTCTACAAGTTATTATATTTCACAACAAAAAGTTATTGGAGGGATGGAAGGAAAGCAAGACCTGAGAGAAACTGAAAGGGAGATAAGCATCAACAAAAGCAACAAAAATATTTTATGGAGGGCCTCTCTTAAGCTCTCTTCTCAGAGAATTCTGGCCCACCCAAAATGTTAACACAGACTTTTCAAGATAAAATTGAGTCTCCTTAATACTAATTAACATGAAAATATGTAATGCATGAGATTGTCCCTAGGGTAGAATCAATGTGGGCTGAAGGAGACAGTGGCAGGGAGGAAGGAGAAGGACATTGGGGAAACCTGGTTTGGACAATGAACTTGTCTGAGAGGTAAAGGCTAAGTGTATTTAGAACCACATATAGGAAAATTTTCACTCTTTTCCAACGAGTTAGAGAAATGCCATTGCTTCTTTGTATATTAATATGTTCCTAGTTACTTTACCAAATTCACTTATTGATTTTAATACTTTTAACCAGTTATTTTTTGTTTTTTGCTGCTAAACTATATTATCTACAGATAATGATTTTTGTTTCTTCCTTTTGATGTTCATTCCTTTCATTTCTATTTCATAGCTTATTGCATTTGGAAGAATTTTTAAAACAGTACATAATATTAATAGTGGGTATTATTATTTTGAAAGAAATGCCTCTTATGTTTCTCCTTTAACTGCATTTAGTTTCACTTAATTGCTCTTTACCATATACCATTTTCCCAAATACTGACTCACATCTTCTCCTCTGTCAATTTAACTCCTACTCATACTGCAAATATCTGAAATCCCATTAATCTCATAAAAGCACAATGGACTTTTATATACAGATTCTCATTTGAGGTTCTTGATGCACTCTTTAGTAGATATTGTTAGGACTTTCATTTTAGGTACAAAAAAATCCAGTCTTTGTGAGCAACTGGCCCTAGGACATACAGTTAAATTCACTACAGTTTTGCATTTTAGGGAAGATATTTTTATATTCTAAGGAACTGCAAGAATTAAGACAGTCGAAAGTATCATATCCAAGTTGTAAAACAAGGAATTGTAAAGCATTTCAGGCTCAGTAAAAGTCAATAGCCTCAGCCCCAAATTCTGCAGACTCACCAAATTAGGAAATTTTGGGTAAGATTAGCAGTAGCAAATACAATTCTTCTAGGTTATTGTTGCTCACAGTGCCATCAATTCATTCTTGCTCAGAAATGTAAAGATCTGAAAAGACCTCACTAATTATTTACAAGGTTGAATCTTAGTGGCTGCCCCATCAGTTATTGATCGTGGGCTAGACTCATCTATCAGATGGGTGAACAGCGGGGTGATAGAAGGTGGCAATATTCCTACCCTTGTCAAGACCACAGGACTATAGTTGAGCCTGAAATAAGAAAGTATCAAGGATAGTTCTTCCAAACTATAGTGGGTTGAAAGGATTATTTTAACTTTCTAATATATGGATCATCTTCCATTTAAATTATGAGCTCTTTGAAGTTGTATATCTCTTGCTTTTCTACTTACCTGCTTAGCTAAGCACCTATCACACTGTTGAGAACACCATTTTAGTAAAGGTTTATATACTTTTTTTTATTGTGGTGAAATATACATAAGATAAAATTTACCATTTGAACCATTTTTAAGTGTACAGTTTAGTGACATTAAGTACGTTCACATTGTTGTATATCCATGACCGCTGTTCATCTCTACAAATTTTTCATCATCCCAAACTGAAACTCTGCACACATTAAACGGTAACTCCCTACTTCCTCTCCCATCTTCCCCTGACAACTACCATTCTACTCTCTATCTCTATGAATTTGACTATTCTAGGTGCTCCATATAAGGGAAGCAATTTTGTGTCTGACTTATTTCATTTAACATGATGTCCTCAAGGTTCATCTGTACCGTATATTTTTCAAATAAATAAACTCTTTTTATTCCATACCTCCCAATTTTCATCAGAAATGCAAGCTAGAATGAAGGTCCCAGGGAGGAAGAGAGAAAGCTTCAGAGGTTTGGGAGAAGGAGAATAGAGAGGTAAATGAGTGCTGGTGCTTTCCCAACCAGGACAGAGTGGACTCAGATTGTGGGCAGGAGTGGGCAGTGAGTGGGTGATGGCGACTAAGGGAATAATCCAGAGGAAGCTGTGTCCTCCTCAGCTTTTCACCAGGAAAGGCCCCTTGATTCACTTCCAAAGCTTCATTAGATCAGGCCTTCTTGCATTGGGGTCTGTGAACCCCGAGGAAGTCCATAGAAGGACTTTGAAGGTATGCTTTCCATCACATGTATTATTTTGAGCATGTGTGCATTTGGCAGGGGAGCAAAGTCTATAGCTTGAATTAAACACTTTCTTGGAGAGTCATAATCCATATACAGATAGTTAGGTATGTAGATATATAAAATCTATTACACACTCACACACACACATACACACACACATACACACTTTGGAGTGATGAAAATGTTTTAGAACTAGATAGAGCTGGTGGTTGCATAACACTGTGAATGTACTAAATATCAATTTAAAACGGTTAATTTTATGTTATGTGAATCACACTTTAATAAGTTATTTATAAGAAGAGGTATAGGTTGGTGCTGATGACACCTGTCTAAATCACTTCTGAGTGTCAGTCTTTCACATGGAACTACTTGAGGACAGCTCCGCTTGGAGGCCTTACCCCGAACAAACCCTAGGATGTTCTGCCTAGTGTTGCTGACCTTTCCAATCTCACTTCTATTTTACACTCCATGGGCCAGCCACACAAAACTACTTTCTTCTTGGCTCCTATATTAGTTTCCTATTGTTCCTGTAACAAATTGCCACATACTTAGTGGCTTAAAAAAATAAACATATTATCTGATAGTTTAGGAGATCAGAAGTTTAAAATGTTTTTGTTTTGTTTTGTTTTGTTTTTCGACTAAAATCAAGATGTTAGCAGGGCTACGTTCCTTCTGGAGGCTCTAGGGGAGACTCCCTAGAAATGTTCCCTTGACTTATCCATCTTCTAGAAGCTGCTTGCATTCCGTGGTCCATGGTCTCTTCCTTTGTTTGCAAAACTAGATTGAAGCATTTTCAAGTCTCTCTCTAGCTCTGATTTACCACCACCTCCCTCTTTCATGTAAAATGCCCTTGTGATTACATTGGGCCACTTGGATAACCCAAGGTAACCTTTTGTCTCAAGATCCTTAATTTAATCACATCTGAAAGGCCCCTTTTGCAATATAAGGTAACATATTCACAGATTCTGGGCATTAGGATGTGCATTATTCTGCCCACCCCACTGCTTCACTCTGTCCAGTTGCTGTCTTTACTGTTACTGCTGTCTCTTTCTGAGAGAGCTTTTTCTTTGACTTGGCTAAACCCAGGTTATCCGACAGTCCCAGCCTAGGCGACATTTCCTCTGGGAAGTCTTCCTGGATCTTATCTACAGATTTTTTTTAGCACTCAGTACTTCTCTGTCTTGGCAGTGATCAGACTGTATTAAATGGCTTGATTATACGTCAGTCTCCGCCACGACACCACATAAAGGCAAAACCATGTTTGTCTTTTCTGGTGTTGAATCTCCAGCTTGGTGTGTTGGCACATAATAGGCACTCAGCACGTATTTATTGAATGAATAAATGCATGAACAAACAAATGAACTCTGGAAGGAAAGGGATTCTGGAATATCAACGCTCTAACTTTTCCAGCAGGACAGCAGATAACCAATGGAATGACCTAAATTTCTTCTTGGCCCCTAGTATCAAGGTCAAGCAGCAAGATCAGCATCAAAGCTGTAGAATCCTCCGACAGATGTGTACAATCAGACCTCAGCCATCAAGTGACTTGAGAAATTTGGATCATCACCAGTCCAGCCTCATTTACCTATATAGCCTTTTCTATATTCCCCTTTCTACATATATCAATACTCATAACTGTCACAGAGCTTGTTACCCTCCCCCAGATCACTAGGTTAACCCTGGAAGCTATGATTATCACCTGCAGGGCCATTCAAATATCTCTATTTTCTCTATTTGCTCTTTCCTGAGGGAATCAGAGGGGCAGCCATTGAATTTAGCACTTTGACTCTCGTCAATGCCTGCCATGCCTTCTGTTCTTATTATTTCAGAGTCTTTATCAAATGCCTGCTTGTGTAGATGTTGACCAGAGTAATAGAGACAAGCTTGGATGGGCAACTATGACAGACTAACTAACGAGTCTCAACCCCATGTGCTCATAAGAATAGACTGGGATACTTTAAACAGTGCCATTACTTAGGTTCCTCATAAAACATCTGAATCAGACTCTCTGGAAGTGGGCCTAAGCACTGATGGTGTTGTTTTTGAGCCTCCAGGTAGGGTGACCAACTGTTCCAGTTCTCCCCATGCTAAAGAGTGTCCCTGGAAAAAAAGACATCAAGTGCTAAAATCGGGATGGTCCTAGGCAACTCAAGTTGGTAACTCTAGCAGATGGTTCTAATAGCAGCCAGGACTGAGAAACACTGATTCTGTTTGTGTTGGTCAAGAAGGTGTATTATGGTTGCTCTATGGTTTTTCCCCACCCCATATTGTGATAGTAAGACTGATAAACAAAGAAAATTAGTCCTGACTTTTTCTCTTTGTCAGTAACCTCCCACAAGTAACTCAATCTCTCTGAAACTTGATTTCTTCATCTGCAAAATGGTAAGGCTAAGACCTAGCTCACCCAAAGTTCTTTATTGAAAGGTTTTTAAGCAAACCCTGTCCATTGTTCTTGTGCATCTAGATTAGCATACCTTTGAGATCAGAAGTAATACTCCTCGAAGGCATAACCTTTCTTAGCCTTCTAATCCACTCTCTGCCTTGCTTTCTTCCACCTCAGGTAATCTTCCTTAATTAGTCTTCCTTCATTTTTTTCTTAATTTCAAATACATAAAAGAAGCTGCAAAATGGTTTTTCTCTGGAGTATTTGAGAACTTGCTTCCTGATATGTGTCATTTGGCTAAAATGAACTTATAAAAATTCTCTTAGGTTTGGTCATTCTTACGTTGACATTTCAAAGACTCAGCAAGGAGGCTGGAGAAGCTGGCTTTGGTTGGGCAGGATCTAAGAGAGAAAAGACACTCCTCTCTCCCCCAACAGACACACGCACGCACGCACGCACGCACGCATGCACGCACTGTTTTAGGACACCACCAGGTGCTGCAGTCTTTGTTCCAATTCCACCGTAATTTCATAAATAATTTCTAATTGGCCCTGAGATTTTGCAGTCACTTGTTCAAGAGTCTGTTCCAAGAGGAACATATAACTGGCTGTACTAAATCATCCTGCACATTCTTAACTGTTTGAGGTTAGGGAGAGGGGCCATTTAACACATTTTTGGGAAAGGCATGTAAAAGCACTTTTAAAAGACTAAAAACTATTCTGGCTGCATAGTAGGATAGCCTGGAGAGCTTTTAAAAGATCAGAATCACAAGGGTTGAGAAAAGGAAATATTCATTTCTAATATACTAAGTGATCCTTAAACTTATTGAAATCAGAGTATTTGTGCCAGAGGTCCTTCTCTACATTGAAAAAAGTTGGGAGAGATTGGAAAAACCTATTTATTGTTCCTGAGGCAAAGTGAGAGTGTTTTGAAAAGAATCTTCACTATGTAAATAATGCATACAATAGCATAATATCACAAATACAAAGAAATTATTTCACAGTGACTATATATCTGATGATAGACTAAATTCTAGTCATAGATAAAAATAATTACCATGTCTTAAGAAATATATGTCTGGCCATAATTAATTACCCAGTTCTCATTTTTTATCTCTACAGTGGTGTCCCCTTATCTGTGGTTTCATTTTCCAAGATTTCAGTTACCTGTGGCAATTGTGGTTCGAAAATACTAAATAGAGAATTCCAGAAATAAACTATTCATAAATTTTAAATTCCTTGCTGTTCTGAGTGGCAGGATGAAATCTCCCGCCATCCTGCTCTGTCCCAGCAGGGAAGTTAGTCATCCCTTTGTCCACCATTTCCACACCATATACACTACCTACCCATCAGTCACTTAAGTAACTGCCTCGGTTATCAGATTGACTGTCTCAGGATCGCAGTGCTTGTGTCCAAATAACCCTTATTTTATTTAATAATGGTCCCAAAGCCATTCACATAACATTTATTACAGTATATTTTTATAATTGTTCTATTTGATTATTGTTGTTGTTAATCTCTTATTATGTCTAATTTATAAATTAAACTTTATCATAGGTATGTATAGGAAAAAACATTCTACAAGTATGTAGGGTTTGGTACTATCCACAGTCCTAGGCATCCAGTGGGGTCTTGGTATGGATTTACTGCTAATAAGGAGGTGTACTTTTTTTTTTTTTCCTGGTTAAGTTGCTCAAGACATATTCTCAGGGTCTGATAGGGATCGCTCTTCCTTCAGGGAGGGTTGACTACCTGATAGGAACTCTGAGCCTAATAAATGAGAAAGCAATTTTCCCATACAGAGCCTCCTATACCCTCCAGGTACCCTTTGGGCACTGACTGGCTTCCCAGAATTTCACTGTTGTAGGTGCTGCCAAGATTGACTGAACTGCTTTGTAAAGACACTGTAAACCCAGGGTAAGTTTCTAAGGTGGATTCTACTGACCAACATATCTGGGGTCTATTTTTAGTATTTATAAGAGAGGAGATTATATGTGTATAAAAGGTATCATTATAGTGGTTACAATTACTGAGATCAAACACAGAGGTAAAGATGGAATGAGAACTGTCAAAAATCTGGAAAAAGTAAAATTAAAACCACCAGATCAGTAAAATAGTATTTAGTAAGAGTATATTGTGCATATAAGAATAATCTGCAAACTGGGAGTTTTCAAGTACAAGACTGATATGAAGCTCAGAGGCATGATGTTACAAGATGGCTTGTAAAGTGAAAATGAGAAAGTTGTTTAATATTTATAATGATTGGTTATTATGATTGAGGGTTTCCAGATGGCAGGGGATTAGTTAAAAGTTATTATTTTATACCACTTTTAGGAAGATGTCTTAAGTCTGTATTATGATTATCAGAGGCATTTATAAGTAATAACTTAAGTTTCACCGATATTCATGACATAAACTAGATTTACTTTTGTTTACATGGCTCAGGGAATTTTTGACTTTGGTCTCCACTTTGTAATTGAGTTTAACAGAAGAAAAGGAGTTGGATGTTCTTTCAGAAGTATTACTCTTAAACTGTAATATGGTAAACAGATGAATTGTCCTTTACTTTAAAAAATTAGATTTTTACTGAAATATTAGGACCAGCTATCTCAAGTCATTCATTATATTCTTTCCTCTGAGAAGCACAAAAGAAACAAATCATTCACATCTAGATCTTTCTCCCACTACTTCATGCAGATCAAAATCTACCTTCACCATACCTCATCTCTAGTGTAATTCACATTATAATTAATCAAAAAAATACTCATCTTTAATTATTGTCATTTTAGCTCTAGGTTGTGATTTTCCTAAGGAATTTGAAAACACAGATTGTCTCCTCAAAAAACATTTGCAATCAAATTTGTTCAGAGGAAGATTGCTTCTGGGAAGTATTTCCCCAAGTAGCTAATTCCAGACATTTTATATTGACTCTTTTAACGTTAGATTTATAAATAAAAAATTTCCAGCTTGTTACTGAATTTTAGGAGTACTATTATTTTGGGCCATTTTGCCTCCCATAAACTGATTTGACCTACAATTATAGTTTTAAAAGTTATATTTTTATTCGAAAAGAGTGTCTTGTGGAGGAGGAAGCAACTTCTCTCTAGTCTCAAGGTTCTTTCAGCTAATCTAATAATCAAATAGACAGGAGACAGATTAGCAAGAGAAAATAATCAAATTTAATACCTATATCTGGATAGGAACACTGCACACATGAGAGTCAGAGATCTCCACATGCGGGAGGAGGTTTAGATAATGAAAAGGGAAAAGGTTTAGAGAGTGAAAAAGAAAGTGGGTATATAAGACACTCTGAGCTAGGGCTGAGTTAAGGTGCCCTGGGGGCTTCAAAGTTTCACTTCAGTATGACAAAAAGAACAGATATTTAGTAAATAGAAGTTTGCCCTGGCACATAGGTGGATCAAAAAGAGATTATCAGCTATGATCTCTTATCATGGGCAAGGCCCCTAATTCCTGTTCTCCTAGGTAGTTAAGGGAGAGGCAGTTTTTTTCTGAGCCTGAAGCTAAAACTGCCTTTAGTTCAAAACAATTCACTTGCTGCAGAAGCACAGCTTGGAGTGACTAGCTCTGACTACCCCTCCCCCCCACCCCCTCTCACATAAGTTCTTATTGCAGAAAATTTGGAGAAGATAAAAGTGATTAAGGAAGAAACTAAACCACTAAGAAAAAAACTCACATTACATATTTGGGGTGTATTTCCTCTTTATTTTCCCTTAATTGAGATAATGCTGTATATTCAGTTTTATATTCTGATTATTTCAACTGTCAGGAAAAGTTATAAAATACTTTGAAATGAGGGGCGAAAAAATAAAAGAAAAAAATAATCATTTAGTGGGCTGTTTACTGCATTCTCTGTTGACAGGTAGCAGTGCAAATGACTCTGGTCCATAGATGTGCAAATGATTTCTGTTGGGTGGAGGGACAAATGATTTCTAAATCCCCAAGTAGAAACTGCCAAACTGCCTTCTGCGAAGAGATGCTTCTACCAGCAATAGTGAAACTATTCTTCTCATTAAACTCTCATCAACGTTTAACATTATTATTTAAAAGTTTGGGGAAGTTAGTAATAAATGATCTTGTTTTAGTTGAAAATATTTATTTTTAATATTGGTAAAAAAACACATAACAAAATTTGCTATCTTAACCATTTTTAAGTGTATAACTCAATGGTGTTAAGTATATTCACATTGCTGTACAACAGATCTGCAGAAATTTCTCATCTTTCCAAATTGAAACTCTATACCCCTTTAACAATTCATCTTCCCCCCTCCCAGGACCTGACAACCCCCATTCTACTTTGTTTCTATAAATACAGTATTTGTCTTTTTGCGGCTGGCTTATTTTACTTAGCATAATATCCTCAAGATTTATCCATGTGGTAACATGTAACAAGATTTTTTTCCTTTTTAAAGTTAAATAATATTTTATTGTAGGTGTGTATCTGTTTGTTTATTCATTCATTCATCAATAACTATTTGGGTTGCTTCCACCTCTTGGCCATATGCCGCTGTAAACATGGCTGTCTTTGAGACCCTACTTACAATTCTTTTGGACATATACCCCTAGTGGGATTGCTAGATCATATGGTACTTCTTTTTTTAATTTTTTTGAGGAACTGCTATACCGTTTTCCATACTGATTGCACCATTTTACAATCCCATTGACAGTGCATAAGGGATCCAATTTCTCCACATCCCTGCCAACACTTACTTTGTTTTGTTTTTGAGAGCATTCCTAATGGGTGTGAGATGGTATCTCACTGTGGTTTTGATTTGCATTTCTGTAATGATTAGTGATGTTGATCTTTCACTTGCTTGTTGGCTATCTGTATGCCTTCTATGGAAAAAATGTCTGTTCAGGTCCTCTGCTCCTTTTTAAATTGGGTTGTTTTGTTATTGTTGCTAAGTAGTAGTTGTATTTATTTATATTCAGGATGTTAACACCTTATTAGATACATAATTTGCAAATATTTTCTCCCAGTCTGTAGGTTGCATTTTTACTCTGTTGACTGTGTATTTTGATACACAGAAGTTTTAAGTTTGATGCCCCGTTTAGACAAATGGTATCTTGTTTTATCTCTATTTACTTCTTCTGTGAGGTTGAATAATTTTAGTGTTTACAGTGGAGTCACATTTTACCCAGATGTTGAGTTCTAAATGTTAACTACTCAGGCAAAAGACAATATGCTGCTCTGTCCTATACCATTCTATTTTTTAAAATGCAGATTACCTTGTACATTGATCTCACAACCCACTAATTGATCATAACCCATAGTCTGAAAACATTGTCTTAAATAATTCATAAAATATTAATAGTATCTTCTGTAGCTGATAGCATCAGTTCCTCTAACTCTCTCAGTGTTTCTCTGTGGATCATGATTAATTCTGCAGTTTTTTTCTTGAAGACAAAGCCGTTCCAATCCACTTTGTAAGACCATCTGAACAATGGACTGCATTGCCTGTGATATACACTTATTGTGGGGAGTAATAGAGTCGTATCACCTTCCTCTTTTTTTCCCATGAGATTTGCAATCAGATTTGGGTAAATAAAACAATTATGATTTGAATCTATTAAACAACTACTTCTAATTTCAGACCTAGAAGTTATATGTTTATATCTTTGACCATTTAATCTGTTGAGGACATCTAAGTTTTTCTTATCCCTTCTGTATAAGCTTCATTCATTATGCACCTTCACTACTGAAAAGTTGAATATATAAAAACAGACAATAGCCAGACCATGGAAGACAATAGAATTCTGTCCCACAACCTCTGCAGCAGCCACTTCAGGCCATCAAAGCACAACCTCTGCAGCAACTGGCCCAGAATGGTCAGGACTTGATCAATGACTGTCAGTGTCTCTATTTCTTTGTTCCCACTCCCCAATTTCTGACTCAAGACCAATCAGAGAAAGCCAGAAATGCACCCCAAGCTAATTACATAAGATGCTCATCTTCTAGGTAGCCCAAATCAGCTTTTCTGTGCCAAAAACCTCCAATAAGAGGAAACTTGAAATCTTTTGTTTTTTTCACCGCAAGGCTTTCCCACCCGACAGGCTTTGAATCGCTGCCTAAAGCATGCGATGGTGGTGCCTCCCTTGCTCAGCAAGCTCTGAGTTCTCATTTGGGCAGGCGTTTTTTTCTGCACTACACTGGTTGCAAATTTTTTTCACACTTGATTGTTTATCTTTGACTTTTTTATGATATGATTTTGTTTATGATGCTTTTGATATATATGATTTAAATATTTATGTAATCAAGTCTATTCAGCTCTTTGGTTTTAGAGATTTTCCGTTGCTCTTTTGCTTAGCAAATTTTTCTCAAAAGATGGTGGGGTGAATTTATACACTAGCTTCTGCTCCTCCCTCAATCTCACCAAGAGACAATAAGCAGGGGAAAAAGAGCATTAACCCCCAAGAAAAGGGCAGAGAGCAGGTGAAACCCCTTTTCCCATGCAGCAAATTCCCTTTCCTTGCTTCCTCCTAAAATAGTTACAGCCAGGATTGCTTTCCAGGCAGTGTCTTGCCTGAATAATAATGATAGCAACAATAGCTAATGTTTATTTAGTGCTAGCTACTATGTGCAAGATACCATATACATTAATTCATTTAATTCTCACTTTAACTCTGAGGTAGGCACTATTGTCATCCGCATTTTATAGCTAAAGAAACTAAGACCCCATTTTATAGCTAAAGAAACTAAGGAATTTAGCAAATGAATGCGAGACCCTGCATTTGAACCTAAGCGATCTAGCCTCAGATTATACTCTTAATGATTACCTTATTGTCTCCTTTTTAGGAAAGATCTAAAGATCCTGACATCAAGAGTTTTTCACCAAATAGCCCATCCAGATCACTCTACAATGACACCCAGTTGAAAACCACCCCTTCATAGTTTTCAATTAATTTCTTACTGCTCCACTCTTAGATATGAGCAGACAGTGAAGACACCAGACATTTGAGGAACATTTTTTGCCTTCTTTTGTTTTAATCAGCTTTAATGTATAATCCGAATAAAATGCACCTAAATAATGCTGTATTATATACTTGAAATTTAAGACTATAAATCTTAAATATTCTCACTAGGATGAAAAAGGTGACTATGTGAGGTTATGGATGTGTTAACTAACTTCGTGGTTATCATTTCACTATGCATGTGTAGCAAATCATCATATTGTACACCTTAAACCTACACAATGTTATTTGTCAATTATATCTCAGTATTTCTGGAAAATGCACCTATGCCAAATGTACAGTTTGATGAGTTTTGACAAATGTACATATCAGCATAACACCACTACACTCTATATAAAGCAATTAACATCCATCACTGCACAGTTAGAAAAAACATTTTTTTTTCTGTTGCATTTCCTCTTAACAAGTTATTTAATATGAAGTTTTTAAATTTCTGGGTTTAAGACCCTTAAAATTTTTTTTCCCCAAACCACAGTCTTTATTTATAGGAAGCCTAGCCACTTCAGCGGCAGGAGTGGGAGAGGCTCTTTTTTCAATCCAGGGGCTTCCATAGTGTCAGTCTGTTGTTACCAAACACACAGACAGTGGCGTCACAGATTTGATTAACTACAACGTTTAGTCTCTCTCTGCTACTACAGCAACAAGGTGAGCCTCAGTCTCTACTTCAATAAGAATCCTGAATTTGGGATTTTCAACTGTAACTACTCCACCTCCTATTTCTGAAGGTTTGAAATCAATTGATAGAACAGTAGACAGGCATGTAATCAGTTTCCACTGTCTATTCAAATGTCCAAATTTTTTTCTTTATTTTTTTTTTTTTCAAGAAAGCTGGTTTACTCAGTTTGTTTAACTCCTGCTACAGTGGCTTTAAACCCCAGTAGTAACCTGCAGGATCACAGTTGTACACCTGAGGGCTTTGTTCTACGTTCGCACCAGTTAAAATCATACAGCAACCAAGAGGCCTCATTGCAGCACTCTGTGCAGACCTAAGAAATATCATCAATTCTCTTACATAGCATGTCCTCAGGAATCTCATAGCCGTACTCATGTTTCCAATTAGCTGCCTCATAGTGTGTTTTCTGTACCTGAGATCTGTTGTGAGAGGTCATTTGTGTCATCACACAGCCAATGTTTTCTGTTATCTTGGGTAAGTGAATCACTGTGCTGGATTCCAATAATTTGTCAGGTACTATCTTCTGTTTGACAATTATGCACAGTCTTTCGCTCTGACAGCTATGAATATAAGGCCACGTTGGTTAATAGCCTTAAAAACATATTCTATTTGGTAAAGCCGGCCTTTGGGTAAAAAAATTGTAATGTGGTGGTCAAAACAGCAATGGAACCACAAGACTCGTTCGTGCACCCACTGCTTCAATCACCATCTCTGGGGCCCTGTAACTCCCGCACCAGGCGTACAAGCCCCTCTGGAAGTTACAGCCTAAAAACTTTTTATTAATAGTTTCTATTTTTATTTCATTTTGATCAGAGTGTTGTTTGTAAAATGTCTGCCTGATGAAACTTACTAAAATTTCCCTCATGACCTAATGCATGATCAACTTTTAAGAATGTTTTCTGAATGCATAAGCAGGTATATTCAGGGCAGTTTGACATATATCCATAAGATCATCAGTTTTAAGAGCATCCTTTAACTCCTACCTGTTGTCAACACTACAATCAATCAACTTTTTCTAGTTTCCTCTTTCCCTTTTTTCTTCCCATGTTTCAGTTGCATTATTTCTGCTTTGGCACAATATATTACATCGTATATCGGTCTTCTATACTCATTTTCACCTTTGTTTTAGTCTTGGATCTACAATTATCTATATTAAAATACTCACAATCAGTCTTTTTGTTGAAAATTTCCAAATCATCTCCTGGTTGGATGAAGCTTAACCTCTAAGAGATTTCTCAAGAAAGCCCTAAGTTCCTATATGCTGAAATTTTTTTTCTTGATTCTTAAAAAATAGTTAAGCTGCCTTAGATCACACTTTTTTTCATTCAATTTTTAGAAAATGCTACTCCATTTTTGCCTTGCTTTATATATTGCTTTGGAGAAGCCAGTTGCTATTCTCATTCTTCTGTACTTGCAAATTATATGTCCTTTTTGTCTGAAGGGTTTCAGAAATTTTTTTTCTTTATCTTTAAACCTTTATTCTTTTGCTAGATTTGTCTCAGAGTTAATCATTTTTGATTAATTTTCTCAGGTACTTGGTAGATCTCTTCAATATGTAGATTCAGGTCTCGATTGTTTCCTAGACCATTTCTTGGATTATAATAGTTCTGTTGCATTGCTTTGTTTTCTTCATCAGTGATTTCAATTATATAAATGACTGTCCTTTGCATTTCTTCTATTTCTATGCATCCCCCTTTTTCTTCTTTATCTTATTTTCATTTTCAGAGTTGTCTCCCTGACATCCTTCTAGCTGGGCTCTCATTTGTACTGTTTACATTTATTTCTTTTTCTTTCTTTTTTTTAAAATAACTTTTTATAAATAATGTTTTTAAAGATTTTGACCTACTATGTAAAGTAAGAATGCCACTTTAAGAAAAATATACAGATTTGGTAAGAGTTTAAATTCTGAGCAATTTAGCCTTAAGTCCAAACTTTTAGATTACTACTATTTCAATTCAAAATGACTGGTGGGTATGATCTCAGAAGCTAAGCAGGGTCTGGCCTGGTTAGTACTTAGATGGGAGACTACCTAGGAAGACCAGGTGCTGTAGGCGTAAAAAAAATAAAAAATAAAATAAGGGACTGTAAGCTGATAAGGCTCTTGCAATCTGTGAGGTCAACCAAGGTTTGCCTTGCATAAAAAAAATAATAAAAAAATAAAAATGACTGGTAGATAGCAACTTTAGTACACAAAACTACACTATGCCAGATAGTTTTTTTTCTCCTGGGTCAGACAGCTTTATTCTGCTTCAGTAACCCCTTCTTTGCTCCTTGATGGACCTTAGAATCTAATTTCCAGATTTGAAGGTTTCCTTTAATAGGAAACTTCACAGTTATTTCCTGGGGATTTGTGCAGATGAAACGATTGGAGAATTAGATTCCTGACTCACATCCTGATACTTTTTTTGGGAAGCTTTCTTAACTCTCCCCACTCCACATCCAACCAAGCTGAGGCAGGAATTAGATCCCCTCCTTTGTGCATTCCTTTATTTGTATAATTATTATGGTTAGGTTTTCTTGTCTTAGTCTCTTCTAGTAGACTTAAGGATCTTTCCATTTTTGTCTACTGCTTGTTTCTCTTCACTCATACTCATCTTTCAACAAACTGGTTTACTACTACTCTCTGTACAGGCCTATAATTTTATACTTTACATTACTCCCTCTTCTTGTAATATGGTTTTCTACCGTCTAAATTGGAAGACTTCCTTTTCCTTTTCCTTTTTCCTTTTAAAGTGTAGCACCTAATGACTTTTTTAATGCGCCCATGTAACCATCACCCAGGTCATGTTCCAGCATCCCAGACGCTCCTTCACCCCTCTATCAGTCAATATTTCCTTCCATCTGTCAATATTACCCTATCAAAGGTAACTAATTTTCTGGCTTCTATGCTCAGAGGTTTTGCCTTTTCTTGGTATTTACAGATATAAAGTCATAGAGTATCTAATCTTTTGTATCTAGCTTCTTTTGTTCAATTTTATGTGTTAGAGAATCAATGTATATAGCACTGTGTACATAAATGTTTTATTTTATTGCTAACAATAAGTATTCCCTGAGTACCTATTATAAGTTGGGTTTTCCAACAACAGCAATTTTGAACAACAGGGCTGTGCCTAATTGTATGTTCTTTCTAATGCCCAGCATGGTATTCTATATACAAGAAAATATAAAAGCAGACAATAAGAATGCTTTTAATCATCACCCCCAGTGGCTTGCTGAGTTAGACAAAGAGCCACTAGTATGGTGTCTGAGATGGAGGTGAGGGTGCCTTTAATTACGGTATTATGTAGAGCAGTATTTCAAAATTTTTGCATTAGAATTACCTGAAATGTTTATTAAAACACAGTTTGTAGGGAGCCCCAATCCCAAGAGTTTCTCATTCAGGAGGTCTTAGGTAGGGTCTGAAAATTTGCCTTTCTAACAAGTTTTCAGGAAATGCCAATGTCTAGGGGCCACAACTAGAAAACCAAGGTGCCAAGCTTACAGAACTTGATGCAGTTCTCTCACACACCCCTCACCACCGTCTTCATCAGTGGCAGCCCATAACTCTCAATCTCCTCTGTGAAAGCCTGAGGCCAGCTCAGCTAACTTCTGGAGCCAGGCATCTGTGCTCAAGATTTCTCAACAGATGTCTCTGAGTGATAAACTGACATGGAGGAAGCTAGACTCAGACGAGCAATGGTAGTCACCTGTCCTGTTTTTGTGTTGTCAACCATGTAATCATCTTCAAAATTGTTAAGGATGGACATTTGGTCCAGGTCAACAGCTTACCTTCTAGAAACCGTTGGTGACCACACCTAGCTGGAGGTCCAGGATGCCCTGAGATGAGGCTGAGATTCTTCCTTAGCGGGTAGAGGGGTAGCAAGAACCTTTCAGTGTCTTCACATTCTGGACTTTCTCAGACAGGTTGGACAACAGGCCTCCTTAGGGTGGTTTCCATGTCTGGCAACCCAGGTGTGCCTGGGGTTCTTTGCTCTTTATTCTGGTTTTATTTCTCAGATAGGTAGACTTGTTTTCAGTATGTGACCATTGTCAATGATAACACTGTCGATGCCACTCCTGTGGAAGCTGGCTTAGAGGTGATGGTGCTGATCCACTGGACATGATAAGATTCCCAGTACTTGGTGCCTAGGAGGTTCAGGGTGAAGGAGTCAGGGCCCACCACCAAACTACTTAGTTAATGTTTTTTACAGTCTCCAAGACCTCCCTCTAGTGGCTTATGTTTGGAGATTCTTCTTCCAACTGCTGTTTCCTGCTCTTTGGCTAAGTTGTTCATTAGCAACAGGTTCAGCAAGGGCTGAGATGACTGACAAGGTCTTTTGGAGATTTTCATTTTTTGGGGGGTCGCAGAAAGAATTTCCATGCACTTTATACTCTATATGCTTGTCCCCTGGCTGCATAGTTCATAGCTCACCCGCAACTGGGCTTTCTTGAGAAGCCCTTGAGGCCGGAGGGGTTTTACAGGAACAAATTAGGAAGGGACTAATATACAAAAATATTTAAAGTAGAAGGCTCTCTCAATTCAAAACCGCAAATTCTTTCTTTTCTAGTAAAAATGAGATGGCTCTTAAAATTGTCCGAGTTTCTGGATTTTGGAGAATTATGGCTCAGCGGGACTGAAAAGGATTTGCGCTTAGAAACTGAGGCCCTGTAGCTGGGTCCAGCTTGTTATATGGGATCTAGCCCAGCAGTGTACAGTGCCACCTAGTGGTTAGCCTTGTTTCAGGAAGGTCTTTCTGGAAGGGGTGACAGCAGAGAGGGGGCTGGACCAAAAGCAGATAAAAACCCCAGTGGAGCAACCTATAATAAAGGCCAGTGGCCACTGCTACACCTTTACAACCTCTTTATTTTTTGAGATGTTGCCTCTTAGCTTCCAGGTTCCTCTTTTGAACAGTAGGGTAACCAGGTGAACCTTGAGTTTCCCTTCCTGGACTGTGTTTCTTTATGTGAGTCAAAATCCCCTCCTAAAGCTTCCCCTGATACTTCCTCTTTCTCTACCTGCAAATAAAGAAAAAAATAAAACAAAGGCTTTATATTAAAATGAGAATTTTGTTCTTAGTTAATTCACATTGTTGGAGAGTGCTTAGGTATAAGATTCCTTAGACAGAAGAGAAAGTTGCATATATATAATGAGATTTATGCATATATATATATATAATGGAATATGTAATGAGATTCTAAAACAAGAAGTACGCTTTGGAAACAATATGAGAATGTTAATTTTTTTCCTGCTTTTGTTTCCCCCTGAATTGTGAAAACTGCATTACAGAATATTGGGAAAGTGGGAGGAAGAGCATCACTCCTGTCACCTGGCACTGTGAGTGGACTTCTACATGCTACAGCTTCTGATTTGTGTTGTTTCACACCTCATTCAGGTGTTACTTTCTGCACCTCGTGATAAAATACCATTTGCTTGGAAATACAGTAAATCAAGCAAAAGAAGTAAGGTATGAAAGTATAATTGACTAATTGATTACTTAAAATATTTCTTTTGTTAGATTGAACAGGAATGCCCATTACTCAACCACATTAGATATTAGCAATATTTTCCACTTTTGCCCATTTCATGGGTGATAATGATAACTCATTTGTATGAGTGTGCATTTCTCATACTACTCTTAGGATGACCATTTCATAAGCTAATTGACAGCATGTAATTCTCTTTCTACAAATTTTTGTTTCTATCCTTTGCCTATTTTTCTATTATCTTGTTTATATATCTATATATTTTTAATTCAAAGGAATTATTTATATATTAGTAGTATTACACTTTGTCACATCTTGCAAATTGCTCTCCAAGTATATTCATTTATCTTTTGGCTCTATGGTATTTTAAATGTTTCTGTAGTTGACATCATCAATTTTCCCTTTATGGCTTCAAAGTTTTCAGACTTTCTTAAAAGGGCCAATCCCATCCTGAGGTTAAACACATTATCTTTTATTTCTTCCTATTTTAAGAGTCCTTTTTTGTGTATTTATGTTTTTAACCTCTGTGAAATTTATTGTTTAAGAGGTCTATAACTAGTATAAAGATTGCATCAGTAATTAAAATCCTCCTAACAAAAAAAAGCCCAGTACCAGACACCTTCATTGTGAATTCTGCCAAATATTTAAAGAAAAATTAATTTCACTTCTTCTTAAACCCTTCTAAAAAATAGAACAGGAGGGGATTCTTCTAAACTCACTTTATGAAGCCAGAATTACCCTGATACCAAAGCCAAAGACACAGCAAGAAAACTATAGGCCAATACCCCTGAGGAATACATACATAAAAATCCTCAACAAAATACTAGTGAACTGAATCCAACAACACTTATGTATTTATTTATGATTTATTTATTTATTTTATGCCTACAACATCTGGTATTCCTAGATGGTCTCCCATCTAAATATTAACCTTGCATAGCTTCCGAGATCTGATGAGACTGGCCATGGTCAGGGTAGTCAACAACACATTAAAAGTATCACACACCATGATCAAGTGAGATTTGTCCCTGAGATGTAAGGATGGCTCAACACTTGAAAATCAATGAGTGAGATATACATTAATAGTCCAAAAGATAAAAACCACATCTTCATCTTAGATGCAGAAAAAGCATTTGACAAAATTTGGCATATTTTCATGATAAATTTCAACAAACTGGGAATGGAAATTAAGTACTTCAACATAATAGAGGTCATATATGAAAAGCCCCTTTTAATTATAGCAGTTTTATCTATGACCTGAACAAGTTGGATCCTGTGTGATCTTAGAACCTAAGCAGGCTTGGGCCTGGTTAGTACTTGGATGGGAGACCAACTAGGAAAACCAGGTGCTATAGGCATAAGAAATGATGAATTGTAAACCGACAAAGTCCTTGCAATCTGTGAGATCAACCAAGGGTTGCCTCACCTAAAATAAATAAATAAAACCATTACAGCAGTATTAATGTGCCATGAAAATTTTGAAACATTGGAAACTTTTGTAGTATGAATCGTCCCAATTTAGAAAATAGTTCTTTTCTATTTTGAAATTGGGGGTAAAAAGGGGTCTCTTGAAATTTCATATGGATTCTGGAATCAGCTTATCAATTTTTCCAAAGCTCATTGAGACACGGTTGGGGAAAGTGTTGTATTTGCAGATCAGTGTGTAGATTGTTGCCATCTTCACAATACTAAATGTTCTGATCCGTGAACATGAGATTCCTTTTCATTTATTTAGAGATTTAATTTTTTAGCAATGTTTTATATTTCTGAGTGTTTATCCTTTTCCCGTAGTTTATTTTTTCATTTAAGCTTTTAATTTAAATAGTCATAAATATTTTTGTTTTTTTTTGGGTTTTCTGCCTCTTTTAGGAAAAGTTCCCCCTTTACTCCAAAGTTAAGCAAATAGTCTCCCGAATTTTCTTCTAATGGTTTCCCCTGCCCCCAACCTTTGCATCATTGGTGCATTTGGAATTCATGTTTTTACAGAGCATACAGTCAGGAGTCTAGCTTTGTTTTCTTTCAGACAAAGAACAATTTAGGCTATCCACATAAATCATACTTTCTCTACTGAATGCCAAATTGTATATTAACTTTGTCACTAAGTTTAGAATATGGCCAAGAAATTCATGAAAAATAAAAATAATTGTGAATAGAGATATACTAGATGCTAAACATTTCTGTAAAATTGTTCTAATCAAAAGGGTATGGTATTGTCCCAGGAATGGATAAATAAATCAATACAAATGGAATGTGAAAACTTTCTTCAGTCATGTTTCACTCATATAACAGCTATTTTCAGTTCTTTATTTCATCTTATAGTTTTTACCTATATGACACAAAAGTCAGTCTCCTGGAAATCCCAATTTTACCAGTTTTCTGGGTACACTTTTTTTTCTATCCTCTAGCTCCCTCTGGTACTTCTGCCTCATGATTTTCATGGGTCATTGCTTTTCCTGAAGTCTCCAACCTTCTGTGTTTTTCTTACCTTTCCTTCCTTGTTCTCACTGTTCAGCTTCACCAGCTTCTCCCCATTTCTCTGTCTCCCCCCTTCACTAGCCCCAGGAAATCAAAAATTCACTTTTCTCTATTTTGAAGAGCAATGCTGTATTACTTATCTCACTAACCCAGGCTAGCCATAAACTCTGGATTGCTACAACCATGAGGATCTATTAAAGGACAGTCCCCTTTATCCACAGTTTTTCTTTCTGAGGTTTCAGTTACTATAGTCTACCTTGATCCAAAAATATTAAATGAAAAATTTCAGAAATAAATAATTCATAGATTTTAAATTGCTTGCCATCCTGAGTCGTGTGATGAAATCTCTCCCTATTTCACTCTAACCCGCTGAAGATGGGAATCATTCCTTTGTCCAGCATATCCAACTGTATACAATACTTGCCTGTTAGTCACTTAGTAGCTGTCTAGGTTACCAGATCAGTTATGAAAGAGAGGGGGAGAAAGAGACCATATTCACATAATTTTTGTTACAGTATTTTGTTATAATTGTTCTTTTTTTACTATTATTTATTATTGTTAATCTCTTACTGTGCTTAATTTATAAATTAAACTTTATCATAGGCATGTTGTATAGGAAACAACATTGTATATAGAGAGATTGGTACTATCTGCAGACCTACTGGGGGTCTTGGAATATATTCCCCTTGGATATGTGGTGGATGACTGTATTTGGCAAAGCAAAGGTAGTGCACTTTATGAGAATTCCTGCCTCAAACTCTTTAAAGGAATTGCTTTTTTCTCCCTGCTCCGTATGCATGGTTCTCACAGAGTTGCAATCACAGTTTATGTACATACAAATTTGTGTTCTACTTTCATTTGTTGTTATTTCATCAAATGTACCTACTTCTAAATTTGTGTTCCACTCTTTTCATTTGATGTTTTTTCATAAGTAGTTTTCTCATCATGACTCTTATCTTTAAAAAATATAATTCCATAATATATAGATGATATAATTGATAATCATTTCTTTAGTGTTGAACATTTAAGACATTTTCACTTTGTGCTGGGTGAAATTTGTTATAACATATTTTTAAACAAAGCTCTCTTTCTATTATATATTTTCTGAAAGTAAATCTCTAGGAATATGTGGCATGAGGGAAGAGGAGTTTGAATTTTTATTACCCTTGAATTATCTTTATCATCATCATCATCATTATTATTATTTTATCTAGGAAAAAATAATTACATATTTAAAAGTAAGGCTCTCTTTCTTTAACATTATTTTTTGAAAATATAGTGCCCAAAATGTCCAGAACAGGAGTTTCCATTTTATTGCCCTTGACATGTATTGTTAAATTTTACACAATATGATTCTAGTAACATATTTGATTTGAAGACTTACTGTATAGTTACGGTAATAAAGACATTGTGACATTGGCTTAAAAATAGACAAATAAATGAATTAACAGGATAGAGAATCCAGAAATAGACTTCCATATATATAGACAATTGATTTTTCACAAAGGTACAAAATTAATTCACTGGTGAAAACATAATCTTTTTAACAAAAATGCTGGGACAACTTGGATATCTACATGAAAAAAAAATGAACTTCAAACATTTCACATCATATAAAAAGATGAACTCAAAAATGTATCATAGACTAAATTATAAAATCTATAGCTGTTAGACTTCTAGAAGAAAACATAAAAAGCATTTGTGACCTTGGAGTTAGACAAAGATTTATTAGACTTGACACCAAAAGCACAAGCCATAAAAGGACAAATTGACAAACTGAACTTTATCAAAATGTAAAACCTCTGCTCTTAGTAAGAGTTAGTTAAGAGAATGAAATATAAGTCACAGATTAGGAGAAAACTCTTTTAAATCAAATATCTGATAAAGAACTTGTGCCTGAATAAAGAACTCTTAAGACTTAACAACAACAACAAAAAACAAAAACAAAAAAAACAAAAAAAAATCTATTTTTAAAAAGAATAAAAGACACGTCACCAAAGAAGAGGTATAGATGACAAATAAAACATGAAAAAATGAGCAACATCATTAGTCTTTAGGGAAATGCAAATTATAATCACAATAAGATACTACTATACTCCGATTAGAATGACAAAAATTAAAAAGACTGACTAGACCAAGTGTTGAGGAGGATATAGAGCAACTAGAACTCCCTTGTACTGTTAATAGTCACTAGATTTACCCAAGCAAATGAGAACCTATGTCCTTACAAAGACTTTTACGTGATTGTTGATACAGCTTTGTTTGAAACAGCCAAGATTTGGAAACAACTCAAATAGGTAAATAAACTGCTGCACATTCGTGCAATGGAATACTACTCAGCAATAAAAAAGAATGAGATATTAATATATGCTCCTACATGGATGAATCTCAAAATAATTATGCTGAGTGAAAGAATCTAGATAAAAAGGAATACATACTGTATGATTTTGTTTATATAAAATTGTAGGAAATGCAAACTAATGTATAATTCGAGGAAGCAGATCAGTGGTTGCCTGGGGATTGGAGTGGGTTCATGTTTGGAGGAATGCAAAGGAGGAATGCAAAGGAGCACAAAGAAGCTCTTAGGGGTGATGAATTCATTCATTATCCCGAATATGGTGAGTATTTCACAGGTGCATCTGTATGTTAAAACTTATCAAATCGTGTCCTTTAAGTAAAGTTATTTTTAAGTGCTACCTTTCTATTTCATGCTATCTCCTTATAAAAGCAAGCATTACATGTATTTAAACATTACTAATTATTTCTAATGTGTTTAAGAAACAGCATTAACATTAACAAGGATAACAAACTTCCCTCTTAGCTTCAATATTTCTGGAAATTTACATCTGTGGACAGCTTAAACTTTTAGTACTTGGTCTTCGAAAGCCCGGATTTGAGCACTGGCATTGCTACTTGTTAGCTATAATATTCAGCCAGTCATCTATCTTTTTTGTGACTCAGTTTCCTCATCTGTATAATGAGGATAATGAGGTCTACTTCCTAGGATTGGCTTGAGGATCAAAAGCAGTATATACTTAAAAGTGCTTTACATCCTGTTGATGGCAAAATAACATGTAAAGTTTTTAATAAGTTTCATCACCAGATGATCTAGTTCATAGCTTGAGCCTTGAGAGATTTAATCAGAATGAAGATAATTCTTTTTCATTTTTTTTAAAGTTTGCAGGGAAGTCATGGCATAGATGCTAGGACAAGGTGAGATTTTAATGCCTGTAATACCCACCACATTCATAAACTGGTGGTTCTATGTTTTTAAATATGACATCAACATCCTCTCAACTTCTGTTAGATTCTTTCCCCACCCCTAGCAGCTTTGACAACCACTAACCTCAAGGAAAAACCCTATTGATAATCTTGGTTTATTTTGCAGGCCAGAGATAAATTTTGATAAAGCAGAATTTATCCATAGTGTAGTGAGCCTAATAGCTAATATTTCCACATCTCTATAACACAGTCAATGTGTGTTTCCCCAGCAGTCTCAGTATCAACTCAGAACTTGTTAAAAATGGAAATTCTCATATACCCTCCTAGACCTACGGAATCCAAAAGTCTGAGGATGGGTCCCATCAGTTTTTGGTTAAATGGTTTTCCAAATGATTCTGATAAAGGTTAAAGTTGGAGAACCAGTGCTATAATATATACTATTAAATTGTATACATTAATTATCAATTTACTAGTTAGCAGTAAATTAAATCACTTTTCTTTTTTCTTTTTTTTGGTTATTTAAAAAAATTGATTTATTTCTCAATTACAGTTGATATATAATATTATATTAGTTTCAGGTATGTGACATAGTGATTAGATATTTATATACCTTAAGAAGTGATTACCTGATAAGTCTAATACCCACGTGACATCATACATAGTTATTACAGTATTATTGCCTATATTTCCTATTTTGTACTTTACATCCCTGTGACTATTTTTATAAAAAGATTTTAACTGACAGCCTTTTCTGGAAACATTTTCAGAAATACTTTCTAGTTTGCTAGAAGATCGAATTGCTTTTAAATTCTACCTATAGAGTGGGTTATGAGTTATTGGAAACAGTTGGCATAGAATTTTCCCGTCAAATTATGCAGGCACTTGGGGAATTACTTTGACTTTAGTATAGCGAAGTGCATTTTGGGCAATCAAAGTGGTAATTTACAAAATAGTATCCTATTCTGAGGAACTTGAACAATTTGAAAAATCTCCACAGTCCTTACACTTAGGAGGCTGTGGTTTTATTTTTGCAAATTTGCACAATAAACTAGTACCACAGTGTTAAGACAAATAAGATAGTCTCCAGCCAATTAAACCTAAGCACAAATTTTCAAGTTCAATGGTATCCTTTTCATCTGTTTTCTGTTACCTGGGGTATCATTTGTTCATTAACCAAATGGAGTAAATCAGACTGGATGACAGAATTCCATCTGGAATCTTCTGTTTGGTTTGGATAGAAGGAACCAGGTTTTCAGCATCTGCCCCGGTGGCTCCTATCTACCAAGACCTGGTCTGAACCCACAAACAAGGGTGGACTACCATAGCTTAATCTCTCAATTGTACACCAGGACTCTTTAAAACTGACTGAGGAGTAAACACTGGGTTTGAGTCTGCTTTTTCCTCATTGTCGCATTCAAGGTGAGCTCAGAAGCATGGAAGTGAGACCACTACTGAGACCTGTACTTTCCACTGGGCACTCCTTTCTTAGACTCTGACACTTGAGTGTGTGAAGTCCTAATTTTGTTTTTATATTCTCTGCATTCTTTGCTTCCTAAATTCTAGGTCACTGATTCTCAGACTTTGGGGTTTTCATAGAACAATAAATTAAAGGAAACACATTTTTTAAAATTTAGTCATTTCAAATTTATTAAGGATCAATTAGAAAATAACCTTTAATAACATGATCATTACTTTTAAAAGAGACCTTTAACAACAATAAATAAAAAAGTATAAAAGACATAATATTAGAATAAAAGACTGTCCTTTTAAAGAAAGACCATGGGTAGCCTTACACCGACAATACCTTTTAAAGAAGCAGCTGGGCACAGCAGAAAATGAGCAAGCAGGTTCTGGATTCCATGCTACCTAGGTTGGAATCCTTGTCCTACTACCTTCCAGCCTCATGCTCTTGGGCAAATCACTTGATCTCTCTGAATGCTATTTTCCTCAACTGTAAAATGAACTTTACAATAGTGCTCAGTTCATATTTTTGTTGTTGCTGTTAATCTGATGTTTATTGTTATTCTCAGGGTGACATTTAGTTTTGTTAAAAAAAACAAAAAACAAAAAAACAAAAAGGAAACAACAGGCCAAAACGCTGTCACTTTTGCTAAACCATGTCACGAAACCAAAACTTAAAAATTAACCTAGTAGCAGTTTCAGCCTCTCCCAGGAGTGGAATTTTAAACCAATCAGTCTGGAATTTCTTGATCTATACTAGTGAGGTAACCTGTATAAAAACCTTCTGCCATTCGCTTACTAGTCCCAAAAGTAGAGGACCTGGCCTAAAAATAAACCTTTCTTTTCTTTTGCTAATAACTTCCCTGCCACACTCTCTATGGAACCTTCTATTTTGCACGGTCCCCACAGAGTGCTCTTCTAGTTGGTAGAGGGATTGCTCTCTGATTCGCGAATCACTGACATAGCCAATTAGACCTTCAAATTTACTCAGTTGAATTTTGTTCCTTAGCAGTCTGATATAAACTGTAATACCTAGAAGCAGAAGTCCCTTCTTTTTCCCAGCATGATTGAGACATAATTAACATAAAGCATTGCGAATGTTTAAGGTGTACTACCTAGTGATTTTTTCGTATGTATATATTGCAAAACGATTACCACAATAAGGTTAGTTAACACATCCATCACCTCACATAGTTACAACTTTTTAAGTTCATAGTGTTGTATAAGGATTCCATTAATTATCCACAAAGATAGCCTTATGTGCTTTTAGCACATATCTGGTACATAGTTTTAAAATATGTTAGTTATAAATAATGGTAAAAATGTAAGTTTTGTCACCTCTTTTTTTCTCCCTGCTAATTTTAACAGTTATTGTTGCATTTGATTTCATTGATTCAAATGTCTAAATACTGGGGTAAATCCATTTGGCTCTCTTAGGTGTTCTTCCTTGGAATTCTGTTAACAAGACCAAGTGCGGCTGTATTACACTGCTGATTCCTGGTCCTCCAAGATCTGGGATGCTTACCCTCCAGAAAGTGGAACCATAGCAAACTCAGAAGGCCAGAGGTATAGCATAAGTGGCATCAGACGTTGTCTGAGCTGATTCCCAATGTATTTCTCCTGTCCTTCCAGTAAGCAAGCGTCAGGCAATGCCTGCTAGCTAGCTCACAATCTCATGGCCAGTGCAGAAACACTAAGCTCCTCATTCTGATTCTAGCCTGTTCCTCTGGTCAGCCTATGAGAAATGGCTCCTTGCTTTTTTTTTTTTTTTATTAATCATCCGGGTCTAGTATCAAAGAACGGCAAATCAAGTGTTCAATGAAACTTGTAGGTCGATGATGAGAAACCTGCCACAAACTGTGATTGGACACTAGAGAGAGAGGCCATATGGACAGAATCAAGGTGAATTTGTCTCTAAGCTGACATGGGCAAGAGGCCTTCTTGGATCTTTAAGCTCAGCCTAGCTACAGCTGACCGTAGCCATGAGAGTGAGCCCAACATTCCTCACATGGAAAGGAGGTGACTTGATCTTGCTTAACTCTGCCCAAATTCCTGGCCTTCTTCTAAGCCATTACTTGTTGGGGTAGTTTGTTCTGCAGCAATAGATAACTGATAGAGTAGCCGTGTGGCGGCCTGAGCACCCAAGCTCAGGGAACCATGGTAAGTTTAGCTAGCAGTGAATAGACATCACCAATGAAGTGGCCCATTCTTGAATAGATCACAGTTGTCTGGCCTAGAAGCCATGTTGCAGGTAGGGGAGTATCTTCGGTGGTGCCTATCAGCCTTCTGGGCTCTTTGTGTGTGGGGGCTGTAGAGACCTCCTAAAATAATAGAGGGTGAGTTTCTATCAACCATGGGAGAGACTGAGGATTGAAGTGGTTTAATTTGATTAACAAATAAGTGTGAGATTTCCTACACCCAATGTCATAGAGCAAATCCAAACACTCTTATATAAACCTGTTTACATATGATATTTGCGTGAAACATTCTCTTTCATTATTCCTTTTGCTGAAAAACTTTGGAAAGTATGTTTTTAAGCAGTACTAGTTCACAAACAAAAGAAACGTATTTAGTTTCCACTTCTGTGGCAGGAATGTCACAGTTCAGTTTCTTCATCTCTCTTTGCTACCTGAAGGTTTTCTTTTGTTTTTTTTTCCTTTGTACAGTGAGACATATATTGAAATCGAAACTTATTAACAGCAAAGCAGGTCAGGGGAGAAGAGGAGGCACTAGAGGGAATTGCTTTGTTGTTTTCTTTCCCCATCCTCTATTCACTGTGCTTTTGAAGTCTGAACATTGAATCATGGATAGGGGTTAGGACATTAAATGGAAACTAGTGATAAATTCACCAGTCTTCTAGATTCACTCAGCATACTAACAATGTATCTGATACTTGTAATGGTTACTTCCTTTGAAAATTTTCCAAGTAAATAAAATGATATGCAGTACTTCTCCTCTCAGAACCCTCCAATAACTCTCTACTCGGAGTAAAATCTGAAGTTTTTATTCATTGTGTGGTAGATAGAATAAAAGCCTCACAAAGATGTCCATATCCTCATCCCCAGAACCTGTGAATATGTCACTTGCATGGCAAAAGAGACTTTGCAGATGTGATTAAGTTAGGGATCTTGAAATAGGAAGATGATCCTAGATTGTCTGGTGGGCCCAATATAATCACAAGTGTCTTTTCAAGATATAGGAGGTGGGAGAGTCAGAGAAAGAAATGTCACAATAGAAGCAGTAATGAGAGAGGGAAGGAGGGAAGGAGAAAAAGGGGTGAGAGAGAGAGAGAAACTGAGAGATTTAAAGATGCTGTGATGCTGGCTTTGAAGATAGAGGAAGTGGCCATGGGTCAGGAGATACAAACAACCTCTAGTAGCTGGAAAATGAAATAAATTTTCCCCTAGAGCCTCCAGGAGAAATGTAGCCCTGCTAACACCTTGATTTTAGCCTAGTAAAACCCATTTCAGACTTCTGACCTCCAGAATTGTGAGACAGTAAGTTTTTGTCTTGAGTCACGAGGTTTGGGGGTTTTTGTTTGTTTGTTACAGCAGCAAGAGGTAACCAATACACACGGTCTAGAAGACCTTATGGAATCTGCTTCTCTGTCCTGCCTACCACATCTCTGAATTTATTTCCATCAATTTCTACTCTCTCTCTCTCACCCTTAACCATACTCTCCTCCCCAATTTCTCAAACATTTCAAGCAAGCTACCTCCTTAGAGTCTTGCTTTGTTACGTTCCCAAAAGCTTTCCCTGAAAAAATCCACAAGATTCATGCTCTCATTTCCTTCAAATTTTCTGCTCAGATGTCACCTTATGAAGGATGTATTTCCTGATCACTCCATATGAAATAGCACACACATTCCCGTATCAATCTTTTCCACCTTATATTTTGATTATTTGTTCATTGTATGTCTTTCATCCCTAGCATGCAAGCTGCTTGAGGGTAGGTACCATATCTGCTTTGTTCACCACTGTACCAATAACTCCTAGAACAGTCTTGACTTATAAAAAAGTACACAAGAATCATTTATGGAACGAATGAGTGAATAAACATTTGAGGAGCAGTCTTGTGTAGTAGAGAGAACAGAGGCTCAGAGCTGGATTTACCTGTGTTTAACCCTAGCTTTTGCATGTGTGGCCTTTGGAAAGCCACTTATCTTGAGTATCTATCCTGTAAAATAGGGGATTTTACAGCTTCCATCTCCTAGAATTGTCGGGGTAGTTAAGTGAAACCATGCACACAGGTGCCTATCTCAAAGCTGGCATCCCTTTTCTCTGGGTGA
Organism: Cynopterus sphinx; assembly: GCA_030015415.1. NCBI lineage: Eukaryota > Metazoa > Chordata > Mammalia > Chiroptera > Pteropodidae > Cynopterus > Cynopterus sphinx. The sequence goes on from CM057382.1 coordinate 22,228,081, forward strand.
GCACTTAATCTATCTCATGTTAAGCCTAAATTCTTCAATAAAGGGGGAAGCCCCAGAAGACCCCTAGTAAAACCAGTGCTAGAGACTAGAGCATAAAATATATATTATTCTAGGATGATATATCAGAGATAACTTTTATTTCTCTGTGATTCATTCTGGAAATTTTCTTCAGACCCATCCTCTATTCACTGGTTGATTCAGCTGTGTCTAATAAACTGTAAAACCTATCCATCAAGGTTAAAATTTGTATTATACTTTTTTACTGTGGTAAAATACACATAGCATAAATTTTACCATTTTAACTATTTTAAGCATACAGTTCAGTGATATTAACTACATTCACACTGTTGTGCAACCATCACCATCATCCATCTCCAGAATATTTCACTTTCCCCAACTGAAATGCTGCATCCATTAAACACGAACTCCCCATTCTGCTCCCTTGCTCTCGAAACATGACCATTTTGTACTTTCTGTCTCTATGGATTTGACTTCTCTAGGTCCCTCATATAAGTAGAATCATGCAGTATTTGTCCTTTTGTATCTGGTTTATTTTACTTAGCATAATGTCTTTGTGTTTCATCCATATTGAGGCATGTGTCAGGAATTTCCTTCCTGTTTAAAGGTGAATAAAATACCATTGTAGGTATATATAACATTTTGTTTATCTACCCATCTGTCAGTGGACACTTGGGTTGTTTCTACTCTTTGGCTATTGTGAATAATACTTTTATGAACACTGGTGTACAAGTATCTGTTTTTGATTCATTTGTTTATGTATCCAGAAGTAGAATTGATGGATTATATGGAAATTCTGTTAACTTTTTTGAGAAATCACCACAGTGACCACACCATTTTATATTCTCACTAACAATGTACAAAGTTTTTAATTTTCTACATCTTTTCCAACACTTGTTATTTTTTTGTGTGTTTCTGATAATAGCCATCCTAATGGGTGTAAGTAAAATGGTCTCATTGTGATAGTTGTTATACTTTTGTGATATAGATTTTCCATTGATTCTTTCTTTACAGTTTACAGTGTTCAGCTGAAATTGTGAGTATTGTCTTTTAGATCTTTAACCATATTAAGAATATTAACCATATAAAGTATATTTAACCATATTAATCACATTAATGAATAACTGATTCTGATGGTCTTGTCAAGATGGCAGAGTAGGTAAATTCTGTGCTTGCCTCCTCTCATGACCACTTCAGAATTACAACTAAACTACAAAACAACCATTCCTGGGAATCACCTGAAGTCCAGCTGAACAAAAGTTCTATGACTAAGGAAATGTTGAAGCCACATGAGACTGATAGGAGGGGCAGAGACTGGAACAGCCTGGTCCCACGGCCATGTGTGATGGTTGTAGAGGTCCTATCTGAGGAGCGAGGGTCCCTGCCCTACCTGTGTGTGGCTGATGAGAATGAGAAGGATATCTCCACTGCCGAGATCCCCCTCGAAAAATGAGGCGTCCCAGCTCTACACTGGCTCCCCAGCCCAGAGCTTCAGTGCCCAGAAGAGAAATCCCCACAACTTTGGGTTGTGAATATCAGTGGAGACTGCGGCTGAGAGAAATGGAGGGTGGCTCGAGTTGCAGCCATTTCTCTCAAGGGCTCACACATGGATTTACTTGCTGACAGACACACTCGCTCTAACCTTGAATGCTGGGGCATTGGCTTGAAAGATACCAGAAACCTAGGAGAGGAACTGAAGTGTCTGGGTTCAGAGCCAAGGCTAGAGGGGAAGCTTTCTCCCAGATAGAAGTGCTGGCAGAAGTCATTGTTCCTTTTTTCAGCTCTCCCCCATACCAGCATGCGAACACAGGTGACTGCCATATCTGAGTCTCTATCAACCTGGCTAACACAGTTTGCCTCACCCAGGTGATTCCCTGAGGCCCTGTCTCACCCAATGTGGAGGTCCACCCAAGTTGTTTCTAGTGGCTTTTCCATACAAATGGCCTGATTTGGCTCATGCTATGAACTTCCCTAAAATCTCTCAAAGGTTCACAAAACCCAAATAAACCACATCTAGCCTTGGCATGCCCTGTACCTCTTGTTGAGTGGCCCTAAGCCTGGCACTAGCCGCAGCTGGCCTCAGTTAGTGGTTTGGCCTCTCAAGATACCTTTAAGCTCAGCACACATGGAAGACATCTGCATATTGCATAGGTGACTCTTGCCAGGTGGTCCTGGATAGGGCACAGGCTGTGGCTGAACTTGACTTGTGGTGGAGCCTCTCCCAGGAAGCCCCAGGGCCAGCATTTCCAGTGTCTAGCTTCAGACCAAGCTGGAGCACCACAAAGGGCTGCATCCAAGGATGACACACTCAAAGGGAAGACTGGGCAGACACTAGAGCCCTGCTAAAGTGAATCCTGCTCCATAAGGTCAGTCCCTCACTGGCCAGTTCTCATAACCAATTAGGCCAAAGGTCAGTCCTCCCACTAATGTGCAGACAGCAACCAAGGCTCAACTACAACAAGAAGGTACACACAACCCATACGAGGGACACACCTGCACCATAGGGCCCCACAGGACACTTATTCTATATGGCTACTCTACTAAGGCCAGGAGACATAATAGTCCTATGTGATACATAGAAACAAATACAGAGTGGATGTCAAAATGGGGAGACAAATAAACATGTTCCAAGTGAAAGAATAGAACAAAGATCCAGAAAAAGAACTAAACAATACGAAGACAAGCAATTTACTGGATGCAGCATTCAAAACTGGTTTTAAGGATGCTCAATAAACTCAGGGGAAGTGTAGATGAACTCAGTGAGAACTTGAACAAAGAGATAGAAAACATGAAAATGAAGATAGGAAATAAAAAGAACCATTCAGAAATGAAGAATACAATAACTGAAACAAAGAATACCTTAGAGGGAATCAATAGCAGATTAGATGGAACAAAGGACTGAATCAGCAATTTAGAAGATAAGGTAGCAGAAAACACCCAATTGGAACAGCAACAAGGAAGAAGAATCCAATAGCCCCAGCAGCAGCATGATAAGTAACAACACTGTGAATGTGCCATCCAGCTTGGACCTCCTGCCCCTCTCTGCTGTCACCTCTTTCCTGCACATGCAGCCATTCGCCTGTCCTCCTGCACCATGTCACTGGCTGGGCTCAAGAAGCAATTATATAAAGCCACTCAGAAAATGAGTGAGAAAGTTAGAGGAGCTGAAAGAACCAAGCTAGGTGATGACTTCAAGGAAATGAAGAGGAAAGTGGATGTCACTAGCAAGGCTGAGATGGAAATAATGACTAAAACAATTGAGCCAAATCCTGCTTCCAGAGCTAAACTGAGCATGATCAGTACCATGTCAGAAATCCATGGACAGGAGAAAGGGCCAGGCAATTCTCAGGATGAAGCACTGCTCACAGAGGCCATGCCCTGGTTTGGAAGAAAATTTGGAGATGATTGCAACCTTGGCCCAGTACTTGGCGAGGTGGGAGAGGCCATGCAGGAGCTCTCAGAAGTGAAAGACTCTTGGATATGGAAGTGAAGTAGAATTTTGTTGACCCCTTCAGGATCTTCATGACAAGGATCCAAAGGAAATTCAGCATCATCTAAAGAAGTTGGAGAGTCAACATTTGGACTTGAATTATAAGAAGAAACAACAAGGCAAAATTCCAGACGAAGAACTCATGTCAAGCTTTGGAGAAATTTGATGAATCTAAAGAAATTACTGAGTCAAGCATGTTCAATCTCTTGGAGATGGATGTTGAGCACATGAGCCAGCTCTCTGCTCTTGTTCAAGCCCAGCTAGAGTATCATAATCAGGCAGTCCAGATCCTGCAGCAAGTCACCTTCAGACTGGAAGAAAGAATAAGCCTCATCTTAGTCTAGAAGAGAATATCAGCCTAAGTAGCCTAAAGCCTGGAGTTTCCAACTGGAGACAGTGCTCAGCCCAATGGCAGCCTCCCCCACACAGGTACTCCCAAACCTTCAGGTGTTCCAATGGTTCAACCCTGCTCACAAGCTCTGTATGACTTTGAACCTGAAAATGAAGGGGAATTGGGCTTTAAAGAGGGTGATGTCATCACACTCACTAACCAGATTGGTGAGAACTGGTATGAGGAATGCTTCATGACCAGTCAGGCTTCTTCCCCCATCAATTATGTGGAAATTCTGGTTGCCCTGCCCTATAAATATGGTATGCTGGCTGGCTCCTCTTGACCCAGATAGTTAAGTTTAACCACCGTTTTGGTAATGTAGCTTACAACACATTCCAAGTGCACGCTGCAGTGGTCCAAGTCATCAAGCCCCAGTGAGTACATTTGGTTGGCTTGTGTGATCCCACAAGAGTCATGGTGATGGATGGTACTTTCTCAGCCTGATGAGATGGCATGTGCTTTTTAAATACCATCTGAGACCAGCCCGTAGTCAGAGAGCTATTGTTCATACAGTTCTCAGGAAGCTGTGGCTTCTTAGAATAATGACAATGAGCCACATCACAGATAAACCATCCTACTAAAGATATTATGTATCACCCAGGGGTCATCTCCAGGTCTCAGGTCCTCCATTTAAATAGAAGAAAGTTTTTGCTTTCATATTGTCCCCCCCCCCCAGCTATGTGAGTCATAGAATTGTGGTAGAAAGCCTTCCTCACCAATAAATTATCTCCTGTTCAGAATTAGTCCCTTCGTGCTATCAGTAGAAAAGTGTTGTGGGTAGATGCAAAGCCTTCTCTGAAAACATTCACCTTTGTTTCTTCCACTTATTCCTGTTTCTGTCGTATAGCCAGTTTTCTTCCCTCTCTGCTTTTAAAGCCAAAGAAGGACTCCTATTTTATTTCCAAGTAAGACCAGTAGTAATCAGCATATTATAGGAGGGTTTGAAAAGAGGAGATTCTCTATTATGAGGAATTGGGAAGAGATCTAATTTCCAAGCTAAATTTCTTGTTGTGTATAAAAAATGTATGTATTTTGGGCATTTCTGAAGGTACTGGGAAAAAGGAACAAACATCTTCACTTCAGTTTTGTTTACAAATTATGTGTTTTGTGAATCCATTTGGCACAGAGACATAAGAAGAAAAACACTGTAGAGCATTCTTTCATTAGTTCACAGACCAAGAAACCATAAATATCTTTTTTTTTATCCCACTTTCACCTTGTGTTCTTTTAATATCACTTGTGCATATTCCACCATTGATGAGGACCAAATAAAGATAATTTTTGTACTTAGCAGTTTAATTGTTTAATTAATTTCTCGATTCAGTCATTACTATTATCTCTGTTCCTTCTTTCTCATTTTCATTTTGTGTGTACGGTGCTGTGTGTAAATTTGTGAGTTTTGTTGTTTGTTTGTTTTGGTCATTAAAGTCCTGTTAGATTCTATCCAGAGTTCTATTTATCTAGCTGTACAGATTCTTTCAGGGATTTAGTGTGCTACTTCAGATGTGTCACCTGCAGAAGTGGACCATGTAGAATGAAAGGCAAATCTTACCGCTTCATGTATAAATTCTTACCATGAGAAGCATCACCATTCCCAAAAATTATTGCTGAAGCAGAAGAAAAAAAAAAAAAAGAAGGAAAACAAAAAAATCTAAAAATATGAGGTAGTTAAGGGGCCTCTGGGACAACATCAAGTGTACCAACATTCACGTCATAAGGGTACCAGAAGGAGAAGAGAGATAGAAAAGAATTGAAGACCTATTTGAAGAAACAATGATGGAAAACTTTACTGACCTGCAAAAGGAAATAGACATACAAGCCAAGGAAGTACAGAAAGTCCCAAACAAAATGAACCCAAAGAGGTTCACACTAAGACAGATCATAATTTAAAGGCCAAAAGCTAAGGACAAAGAGAGAATCTTAAAAACAGCAAGAGAAAAGCAATTAGCTACCAACAAGGGAGGTCTTATAAGACTGTCAGCTGATTTCTTAACAGAAATGTTGCAGGCCAGAAGAGATCCACAGGAAATATTCAAGGTGGTTAAAAGCAAGGACCTACAACCAAGATTACCTGGCACAGCTATTATTTAGAATTGAAGGACAGATGAAGAGCTTCCCAGACAAGATAAAGCTAAAGGAGTTCCTCACCACCACCAGTATTACAGAAAATGTTAGAAGGACTTGTTTAAGAAGAAAAAAGAAAAAAAAAAAAAGGATCAAAATATAAATAGTAACATGGCAATAACTACATATCTATCATCAATTACTTTAAATGTAAATGGATTAAATGCTCCAATCAAAAGACATAGGATGACTGAATGGATAAGAAAACAAGACCCTTACATATGCTGCCTACAAGAAACTCACTTCAGATCAAAAGACACACACAGACTGAAAGTAAAGGTATGGAAAAATACATTTCATGAAAATGGAAACAAAAAAGCTGGGGTAGCAATACTTATACCAGACAAATAGACTTTAAAACAAAGGCTATAACAATAGACAAAGAAGAATGCAGTAATCCCACTTCCGGATATTTATCTAAAGAAACCCAAAACACTACTTTGAAGGGACATGTTTGTTGCAGCACTACTTACAATAGTCAAGATATGGAGGCAACCTGGGTGTCTATCAATGGATGAATGGATAAAGAAGTGGTATATGTATACAATGGAATATTAGCCTGAAAAAGAATGAAATCTTGCCATCTGCAACAACATGGATGTTGTACTGAATGAAGTAAGTCAGATAGAGAAAGAAAATTGTCATATGATTTCACTTATATAGGGAATCTAGAGAACAGGACAAACAAAATAGAAACAAGCTCATAGGTACAGAGAACATTTTGATGGTTGTGGGATTGAGGGTGATTGAGAGAAGATAAAGTGGGGAAGGGATTTGGTAGTTACAAAATAGTCATGGGGATGTAAAGTACAGCATAGGAAATATAGTCAATAGTATTGAAATAATTATGTATGGTGTTGGATGGGCACTAGATTTATTGGTTTGATCACTTTGTAGGTTATATAAATGTCTAATAATTATGTTGTACACCTGAAACTAATATAATACCATATGCCAACTGTAATTTAAAAACTGTGTATATATTAAAGTCTTTGTTTACTAAAAAATCTCTAGGAATGCTGATGAATTTGGGAAAATCAAGGGCTGACTTTTGAGTTATGCAAATAAAGGTGGAAGATAAAATAAAGAACTAAAAATAGCTACCATATTAGACTAGGAGAATATAGCTGAAAGCTTTCCAGTTTAATTTGTATTGATTTATTTATCTATTCTCTTTTGATTAGAACAATGTTATAGAAATTTTTAGCATCTAGTATGTCCTGTCTCTATTCAAAATTTTTTTCAGGAATTTCTTAACCATCCTTGCTCTCACTTTTCAGACTTTGATTCTTCCTTAAAGATTTTTTGAATGCTTCTGTGTCATATTACCCAGCACACCATTCACTCAAGCCTGTGAAAGGGTGGTACAGTAGTCTCAGAAATCAATCTAAGTATATAGTGTAAGCTTATACGACCAAGTTATTTTATTTCAGTGGAGAAAGTGTGATTCACATGGCTGGCATAATTGGCTCTTCATCTGGAAGAAAATAAAGCAAGACTTTACTGTATGACCAATACAAAAGTAAACTCAAAAGGGACCTAAAGATGCAAAAGTTTAAAAAAGAAAACTTTAGAGAATAATATAGGAAACTATTTATTAAACCTTGGAGGTGAAGGTGGATATTATCTTAAGCAAGACCATAAACATGGGAAAATAAACTTTAGATAAGAGTCAGTAGATAGTGATGATCTGAGAAACATCACTTACACACATAATAGAGACAAAGGATTAATGTCCTCAGTGTTTGACGAGTTCTCACTAATTGATAGGGAAAAGACACACACCCAACAGAAAAAGAGGTAGAGGATATTGGGCTGCTTTTTCTATTTATTCTCCAGATCTATTCTCCACCCTCTGCCTGCATCTGTTCCCTGGGAGGCTGCCCTGTAGATTGCATCACCTGAGATTCTCGCAAGCAGGCCCAACCATTGGGTTTGGCCAATGGGAAGAACCAGCAGGAGATTGGAGGGCTGAAGGAGAGAAAGGTTGGGGTGTCTTTTGGAGTGTGGGGAGGTTCCATCTCAACAGCTCCTCCTGGACAGCTTTTCCACATGGTTCAGTACTCACTGGGCTCACTGGATAACACTAGTTCCTTATCTTGTCTTTTCAGCCTTAGGAGGCAATAACAGCTTCCTCCTGTTTCATTACTGGATGTCTTCACCAGCTTCTTATTTTTTATTTACTGCCTTAGTCCTGCCCCCCAGATTCATGACAATCCCTTCATTTGAACCATCTGAGATAAATTTTGTCTCCTGCTGGGATCTGAATGGATGGATATATGAACCAGGAATACACAGAAGAGAAAATGAAAATTATCAATAAAGATGACAGTACCTTCAACTTCACTTATATCCAGAAAAATTCAAATTTAAGTAATAATGAAGTAGAATTTCTCACTCATTCACCTGGGCAAAAAATAATAGCATTAATAATAATATGAGGAGGAAATGGGATCTTTCATTTACTACTGATACATTATTATAGCCTTTTGGAAAAATAAATTGGTAATATATAGAAAAATTTTAAATGCACATATTCTTTGACTCATTTTGGGCAATTTATTCTACAGAAACAAAAGTTCTAGGAAACAAGGATCTATGAACAAGTATGTTTACTGAAGAAACTTTATGGATATACAAAGATGAACTTAACCTAAATGTCTACGCATACAGGAAGAGTTGAATACATTATAACTATACAATTAGATATTAGGCAGCTATTAACCATATTGGGTCTATATTTATTGACTCGGAGGGATATAATGGAATACGTAAATTATAGAGCATTGTGTATAGTCCGTGGGTCAGAGATTACTAAATATCCCTCCTGCTTTTCTTTTTGCCCCCAAGAACCTTGAAATTTTAGCTAGGCACATGACTGACTAGCTAAAGACTCTATTTCCAAGCTTTTTTTTTCAGTGAGTTGTTTGCATGGTTCTAAATTATGGCCAAGTGGAAATGATTAAAGGGAAGGAATGCCCTCCCTGCCCCGACCCTTTCCCCTTCCTGTTGACTATAACATAGACATGGTGTGAACCACTCTGGAAAATGTGTTTGAGGAAACCCCAGGATGGTGGAGCAACTAGGTAGAAGAAGCTTAGCTTCCAAGATGACCTCAGAGAACAGAACAACCCCATCAGTTTTGGGTCACCTGCCTTGAGACTTTTATGCAAGAGAGAAGTAAATTTCCAATTTATTTAAGCCTAATACAGAAGTAGAATTTGAATCCTAACTTGGAATAATTTAATTTTTATAAAAGAAATAGAGAAAACCTTTGCATATACGTGTATGTGGAAGATATGGAAAACACAGACCAATCTGTTACCCAGCAGGTGGGTTGGAATGGAGTTGGGGCTAATAGTTTATCTCCATTGGAGGATACGATATTCTTTCAGCTGTTTTCTAGGCAAGCTTTTTACATTGCAAAGAGACTCACTCAAGTTAAATTAAATGGAGGGAATTTTAGTATGAGAATATGGGGAGGTCACATAGAATATGGGGAGGTCACAGGAACCCACATACAGCGGGACTCAGGGGAAATGGAAAGTAGTCAGGACCCATGTCTGATTTCGACTTCCCTCTGTGGCCTTTCTCATTCCTTTCCCTTCTCTATATCTGCCATTTGCCCTTGGTTCAGAAATAGTTGCACCTTGGCAATGGCTCAATCAGTGGTTTTTGAAGTGTGATCCCAGGGTCAGTAGCATCAGAATGATCTGGGAATTTGTTAGAAACGCAAATTTTTGGGCCCCACTGGAGATCTCCTGAATCAGAAACTCTGATGGGGCCCAGCAATCTGTATTTTAATAAGTCCTTTAGGTGATTCTCATGCACATTAGAAAATCACCAGTCTAAATGATATTCCAGCTCTAATACCTGCGCTCAATTTGCAATAGGTATAGCTTAGTCTGAGAGAGAGAGACTCTAATAGGCTTAGTTTATCTTTTTTTTTTTTTCCTTCTCAAATGATAGGTCACTGGAAGCTGACAGACTGGGATAGGAGTCCACTCTTACTCCAATCTGTCTTTGCAAGGTGACAGACTCACAATTTAACTCTTTTCCTGTTGCTATACATTTAGAAAGCACTATTTTTTTGTCATTATAATTATTAGTATAATAAGTATCACACACATTTATAGACTCAAAAACAATGTATAATTTTATAGCCTTGTATCATTTCCTACTTCTATTAGTGGCTTGAGATTGTACCAGTGCGCTAGCATCAAATGTTGAAATTATTTTTGTTTTTTGACTAATTTAATAGCTTTGCTTTAAAAATAAAATAAAATAAATATCTTTTTTATAAGAGGGAGGGGGACTGTGTGTCATGAGTCAAACGAGGAGCTTGAAGGGTCAGTTTCAGAGAGGCATCGCCCATGTTGTGAGAGGCAAATTTGTGGGAACCACAAAAGGAAGGAGAGGGATTTATGGAATAATGTTGAGCAGGGACAATGGCAGAGTTCTTGGGAGGGACACAAGGCAAAGTCTGGGAGTTAGGGAAAGCGGTGTTGGGATATGTATCTCCTGTCAGAGCATCTTAAGAGGCCTGTTAAATGATGTATGAAGGAATTGAGGTACCTGGCAGCTCATAGGTTATAAAGTTCATTTATGTATTCTTTATAGATTTATAACTTGCTTATTTAAAAAAAGGAGGCAGTATGTTTTTACATATGTTTACTAACTTCTTTTTTCCAGAAAAAATATGATGCATGAAAGTGGGAAACAAAGAAGAATTAATGGGAGATAATTTTAACCTTGTGTAGCTCATGAGGTTATTGTATTTGAGCATTATGTAGCTCTGCACAAGCGAGAGAAGGGGAAAGTAGGCCTATTTGCTGAAGCAAGTAAGAGTCCAGAATCCAAGGCAACCATGTAGGTTAATACAGTAGTGGCCACATTCAGAATATAGCTGCTTTAATTTGCATTTCTTTGATTACTGTCAATTACATATGTCTATCTACTATTAGTTCCTCAGTGCAAATTGTCTGTTCATTTTCTTTATTTACCAACCGAGTTCTATTTTCTTTTTTTTTCAAGCTAGAATGAGGCCTTTCTATTAATCCCCTGTCATTTTTAAAATAAACATATTTTAATCTGATGGCATTCTAATTTTGTTTCGTTCTCAAGGTACAGGATTAAAAAAATTGATGTTTTTGGGTGTCTGGCTTTAGTGGTACTTTTCTATTGCATTTAGAATTGAGAAAGTTACCAGTCTTCTGCAGATTTGGTATATACTTCATTCTCATTTCTTTTTTATTATATTTAATATGATTTTTATATTTAATATTTCAATCAATCTGGAGTATATTTTTGCAATATGATTTAAGATATGGATCTGATTTAATTTCCTCCCCAAATTACTGTCTAATTATCTCAACATCATTCATCAAGGAAAGTGTCCTCACCCCAGAGTTTTAAAAACCTTACATTACGATATAATGAGTTTATATTTAACTGAGTCTATTTTTAGATTCTCCATTTTGTTCACTGCTATACTTTGATTTTCTTTTTCTTTCATTTTTGCCAGTACTACATTGTGTTCCTTCCCTCTTTCGTTAGATGACCTACCCATTTATAAGAGTGGTTATCCAGGGAACTCAAGGCAGAGTCTTATTATAATAGTTTGATATTTGGGGGGAAAATCTCTAATATATAACAAATATATATGTGGTAATATGTACATTTAACAGACTAATTTTTAATTGATATAAAAGTAATACATGCTCTTTTGAAAGTTTTATTAATAGCTTATTGGGATATAATTCACATAGCATAGTTAACCCATTTCAAATGTACAGTTCAGTGTCTTTTAGTGTATTCACAGATATGTGCTTTTATCACCACAATCAATTCTAAAAATTTTTTATTATTCCAAAAAGAAACCTCATATTCCTTAGGTGTCACTCCCTACTCTCCCTATACCCCCAAAGTTGGGCAGTCACTAATCTACTTTTTGTCATAAATTTGCCCATTTTGAACTTTTCATATAAATGGAATTGTACAATATATGACTGGCTTCTTTCATTTAGCATGATATTTCTAAAGACCACCTATGTTGTAGCACATATCAGCTCAGTATTTCATTTCTTTTCATTGCCAAATAATATTCCACCAAATGGATATACCACATTTTGTTTATTCATTCATTAGTTTATGTACATTTTGGTAATTTCTGCTTTTTAGCTGTTATCAATAATACTATGAGCATTTGTGTACAGCTTTTGTGCTAGGGTATATACCTCGGAGTAGAATTGCTGGATTATAGTGTGAAGTTTTTAAAATATAGAATCATGTAAAGGAAGAATCATCTATAATGCCCCCAACTTCCCCTATACCCCAAGTGAGCCAAGTACCTTAATTTTTGATAGCATAGCATGTCCTTTTTTCTGAACATGCCCATATGTGCCCCATTTTCTTTGTTTTACTATTTTTTACTTTTATTTCTTTTAAAACATTTCTTTCTCCTTTTCCCCCCACCACTCTTTAACAAAATGGAAAAATCTCAACCAAAGAACAATGATGGCCCAGGGGCAAAGTCTTCTCTGCGACCTTCCATTATTGTGCTCTATCTAGTCTCCCAATGAGAGCTTTGGCCCAGGGAACAGAAGAGGGAGGGTGAGAAGGAAAATGTAAATCTCACTCTCCCCTACTCAACAGCCCCTCCTTGAGGAAAAAAGCATTGCAGGGAGTAAAATCATTAGTATAGCAGAAAGAGATATTCATGGGCAATGCTTACTTAGTCTTTATCACTACCCTGCACTCTATCCCTGCTAGTGGGGTTAGGGTGAGGAGTCTGGCTTGCCAAGCAAAGTTGGTATTCATTAAAACAAAAAAACAAAACAAAACAAAAAACAGAAAAACACGGCATGTTTATATCACCATTAAGTTGACCTTTTACAGTTATCCTGTAACTGCTGCCATAGCAATCTGTTTATCAATCTTAATGGATTTTAGCTGACTCTCTTGAGTTTTCTAAGAATGTAATTGTATATCTGGCAATCAGCTTCTATTTTTAATTTCCTATATTTTCTCTCAATTACTTTGCTCGTTGCACTAGAGCAATGGTTCTCAATTCCATCAGTTATAACAAATATTATGTAACAGCACCCTTACTAATCTGAAATAAAATTTATGGGTAGTATAAACTGCTTAATCTCATGGTTTTTAAATCATGAATATTTTATAATAAATATTATTTCAATATGTAAATGTTTGGGATAACAGCCATAATGAAGTTGTCAGATGCTTCTGTCTATAAATATTACAACTGGGACTGTGACAACAACAAATTTAGACTAAGCAGACATGTTATATGGGCTGTGTGCTACAGGTAACAAGGTTTTTCTAAATAGTCAACTCTTGCCCAAATTTTTGCCCCAAAGTGTCTTGTGTTTATGTGTAAAACAGAGTAGGACATTAGAAAGTTTTTTAGAATGTAGGGTAATTCTTTGATTTGTGGAACTGATCTTTGGATTGCAAATAGCTAGTATCTTAGACACCTCCCCAGTGTTTGCCATTATCATACACTTGATTGTGATGACCAAATACACTCCCACATTCTTTCAGCATATTTTCTAGGATGTATGTACCTTTTTTATTGAGTCCCAACAATAACACTGGAGTGATCCTTCAGTACAATGAATGACACTTATAATTGAAATTCATGCTTTACCATTACATAGTGATATTCACGGTTGGTTTCTGGTGGATAATCTTTATCAGATCAAGGAAGTTTCCTATTACTAGTTTCTATTTATTTATTTTTGTTTCTGATATGTGAATCTTATCTTTTATTAAAGACTTTAGGATGTATTGAGATGATCTTGGAGTTATACTGTTTTATCAATAGCATTATTTATATTAGCAGCTTTTCTAATATTTATCACATGGTTTAATGTAAATTACAATAAGCTAAAATAGCTGAAAAGTCAGAACTCCTCGTCTCATTTACTTTTCACATTTTCTTTAATGTTATTTCATATGTATTTTATTTTTCAACTTTTTTGAGGAATAATACGCATTTACTGAAACCTACTCATTTAAAGTATACATTTCAATGATTTTGATAATTTTATGTAGCTATGTAATCACTGCCATAGTTTAGACATCGAATATTTCCGTCAGTCCCTTTATGCCCTTTTATAGTCAATTCCCCTCCACCTTTAGCTACAGGCAACTATGGACCTGCTTTCTGTCACCATAGGTTAAACTGATTTTCTTAGATTTTTATATAAATGGAAACACACTCTTGTGTCTGACTTTTTTGATTTAGTATATTTTTGAGAGTCATTCATGTTTTGTATATATCAGTAGTTTATTCCTTTTTTAACCGATTAGTATTCTGTTGTAAGAAAATATCACAATTTTTTTATTTGATGGACATTTGGGTTGCTTCTAGCTAGACCTACTATGAATAAAGCTGATATGAACATTCATGTACAGGTAATTGTGTGATATGGGTTTTCATGTATCTAGGAGTAGAATGACTGGTTTATGCTGTATTTGTTTAACTTTATAAGAAACAGCCAAACTGTTATTCAAAATGGCTTGAAGTGATACATTCTCATTGGTGATACTGATTACATATTAATTTCTTGCTTTCAAGTAGGTCTCCATCCAGTGTGGAGCCTGGTCTACCTTCTCCCAAGTTTTGCCTTTCTACGGATGAGTGGATACCAAAGTTTGAAGGAGGAGGGATGAGGGAAGGGTCAGAAGGTATGAGGCCAATACTCAAGTATGCCAAGTTACACAGCAGTCCCCTTTGGGGGCATATCCTGGGCAAAACAGTGGGATCTGTCTTTTCAGAGAATGTGGCAGTACCCCCAGATTCTTACCTTAGGATTTGATTCAACAAGTGCTGAACAAAAAAAAAAAAAAAAAAAAAAAAAAAAGAAAGAAAAGAAAAGAAAAGAAAAAAAAATGCCAGAAGACCGTGGAAAGGGGAAGTGATAGGAAGGGCCCATTGTTACAGTGTGAATGACTCTTTGTGTTTGTCTTTTATAGAATGGGAATCCTCAGCCACTTTCTGCTTTTTATTTGTTCAGAGAAATGTGCTTTAAGACTTAATTGCATGCCCTCCCTCAGCCCTTCACTACACATCCCAGCCAAAGAGGAACCAGAGTTTGGCTGTTGAAAGGGGAAGACAAGGCTATGATGACTGTCCTCAGATGGTAAACATTCACACAAAACTAATTTAAAGTTAACATAGTTCCATATAGCCAGACTCACTGAGTCTACAGAATTTGGGTCTTCCAGCTCTTACACAAGGAGGCCACGGCAGTCTGATACCATTATTTCATCAAAGTTCTCAGGTGGCATTTGTGGAAAATTCTGGGCTCTGTTTCACTGTCATCCTGATGTTACTGAGGTAGACGCTGGCATGTGCTACCTGAGCCCCTGCAGAAGGACTTGTCCAACTGTAGGGAGTGGCATCTGGGAGTGAAGACAGCCTTTAGTTGTCATCTCCTTCAAAGATAGCTTCAGCTGCAGAAGGCTGCCTTATCCAAGGCCATGCTCTTTCTAAGTTGGCCCACCTAGAGCAATGGGAATGTCAAGGCCCAGGCCTTTGGGACCAACATGACCCAGTTCATTTAACTCTAGAGCTCTGATAAAGCTGGCTGAGGCTGTCCAAGAATCTTGGCTTCTCCTTGTGCTCACTCCTGCTCCTGCCCTCTTTTCCACAGATGTTACTCCCAAGAGCACTCCTTAGTAAGCTTTCTGTCCACTAAAGTATGTCTCAGAGTCTGCATCTGGGGAACATAGCTGGGACAATGATTTAGAGAAAAAAGTAATCTGTGAACATGTATGAGGCTACTTGCCTATTTGTGTAACAAGTGAATATATACTTCCAAATGCATAGAAAATATGTGGAACCATACAGAAAATACTGTTAACAATAGCTACCTCCAGGGACTAGAACTGGGATCTTTTGGGAGACAGAAGGTGTTCCTTTATGCTATTTAGCATAGGTATGAATTATTTTCTTCTATAATAAAAAAATCTCTAATTTTAAAGAGAGATTGGATTGCAGTATAAATGGTCACCATAGCTACTATTTGTGGAACATTATATATCATCTGCTTTAGCATGCATTTTCTAATTCTCACAGCAGTACAGAGAGGTTGGTGTCATAATCATCACATTTACACATGAGGAAGCTTAGCTTCAGAGGTGCCAAATGACTGGTCCAGGAGCATCTGCCACGAAGCAGTAAAACTGGACTAGACACAGGCTATGGCTCCAAAGTTTAGGTTCTTTCTGAGTTCAGTCAGGCAGGGTATACATCTTTCTGTCAGTTCAAATGACACACTCTGTTCTGAGAGTAAAGTGTGGTATGGTAGGAAGAACAATGAACTGGCAGTTGAGACCAAGCTTCTAGTCCTGTTTCTACCACTAGTGATCTGAATCATTTATTATCTCTGTGCAGCACTTGTCTCATCTATAAAAATCTGAAAGGTAGTTTAGTGTAGAGGCAAGATCAAAATGCTGTGGGGTTTGACAGAGCTGGATCTGCTAGTTACTGTGTGACTTTTAACAAGCTACTTAACCTCTCTAAGCCTCAGTTTTCTATTATCTGAAGTAGAGAAAATGGACTGTAAGACCCAGGGTTGTTATGAGAATTAAATGAGATAATATAACACTCAAGAAAAAATTTCTTCTTCCTTGGGATGCAACTTTTGGTCTTTGGGGTAAAGAAAAATTGTCCATAGTTTCAGCATAAGTAACAACTCTCAATTTGTTAAAGAAAATATATTTAATGTGTGTGAAAGGATTGGTCTGGGATTCTTTTATGCATCCATAAGAGGAAAGAAACCATTTTTCTCATGCCCATTCTTTAACCTCCATGTATTCCACGTGGTTGAAAGATTTCCAAGTGGGGTGGCTATCCTGAATACAAGTGGGACAGTGAGCAATTCTACCAATGTGAATGGAAAAAAAAAGTTAATCTCTAGATTTGGAAAGAGTGGTGCTATAGTAAATTCAATTTTGCCCCCCCCTCCCCCGCCAAAGATGTGTTCATGTCTTGATTCCTGGAACTTGTGAATGTGACCTATGTAATGTGAAGATGAGGTTATCTTTGATTATCTGGGTGGTCCCTAAACCCAATGACAAGTGTCTTCATGAGAGACACAGAGGAGAGACATGGGGAGAAGAGAAGGCCGTGTGAAGACAGGGACAGGGATTTGGGTTATGCAGCCAAAGAGCAACCCTCAGAACCACCAGAAACTGGAAGAAGCAAGGAAAAATTCTTCCCCAGGCCTCTAGCGGGAGTGTGGCTCTGCCTACACCTAGATTCACACCTTGCCCACATCTTGATTTCAGACTTTTGTCCTCCTGAACTGTGAAGAAATAAATTTCTGTTGTTTTAAGCCACTAAGTTTGTGGTAATTTGTCACAGCAGCCACAGGAAACTCATACAAGTGACATGAGACAGTTTTAGTGGTAACTCAAGGAAAAGAAGATTAAAAGACATTTAAAAAGGACCCATTTGATGAAATGTTTAGCATCAGGAGGTAGGAATAAGGACCTTACACAAATGGCATGCTAACTTTCTGAAACAAAGTTACACAAAGATGGAAGTAGGTCTGTAGAACCAAGAGGAGTTATGGGCAGGAAATAACAGAGGCCGCGTTGCATGAAGTGAGACACATGCCATTTCAGATCCTGCACCAATAGTGGCAAAATGGATTTTTTAAACACTGGGAAATTGGATAGGGACATATAGAGGATTAGCACATTTCTCTTAGAGTAACAAAAATAAAAAGTATAAAAGGAGATGGTCAAGGCGCAAAAAGGACTTTCTTTCAAGGGGCCAATAAGCATTGGGATGTGTTGCCTTCTTAAAGGTCTGAGAGGGACAAATGACAGGTTTTTACTTAAGAATTTCATGGAGAAATACATCAAAAGGAAAGGGTGTGAAAACAGAAGTGTCCAACACCAGAAGACTGGCTAAGTGATAACACAGTCAGAAAATGAGACACAATACAGTCGCTAAAGATAAGGCTGTAGGTTAATACTCACTGAAAAGAAAGATGTTCAAGACATATTATTAAGTGCAGAAAGCAAGTGATAAAACAGTAGGTACAATATAATCTCCTCATGTATAAAATGGTGATGAAGATAATAGTACTTACCTTATAGAGGTATATAAGGATTCAATTAATTGATATATGTGAAGTGCTTAGCAGTACCTGGAGTGTGTAGATGCTGCACAGCATCATTATTATTATCATCATCATTTCTTTTAAGTGTTCAGGTCCATGGTTCTGACCCTTGGGGATCAGATGTGCTTTGGAATTTTTCAAGTTTTACGAAGGTGCAGAACTATGGAAAAAACCCTCAGTGTGTTTGAGGCAGTAATTCATAATCAAACGCATTAAAATTTCTGCATTGAAACATGAACAGTCACACCAAGTGGGATATGAACGGTCACATCAAGTGGGATACTAAAGACCATATATAAACAGCGTCACATCAGTTTGGATCAGGTTGTGCAGTCAAAGAAATTTGCTGCAAACTTAGAAAACAAAAGCAAAATCAAAACGAAAGAAAACAAAACACAACAAGCTTGTTGTTTCTCGAGGTTTTCACTTTCTGGAATTGCAGGTGAGGGCCTGTGGCCTGTGGCCTGTGTTTCACATTGGGCATCATGAAAGCCTGGAAACATCGCATCATTGCAGTGCTAGCATGGACGGATGGATGAGATTGCAGCTCATTTTTATTTTTGCCTTTTGACTTTGTTATATTTTAATTTTTCTGCAATGAGTGTTCATTAACATTTTTTGTGTCCATAATTTTTCTAATATTTAATTCAGACACACACAAGGGGATTATTGCACTGCTCCATGGACCTCAAAAGGATCTTTGTCAGCGCCAGGGTCAGACTTCTCATTCTTGCCCCTAAGAAAATATTTTTTTGGGAGAGGAGGGGAACAATTAAAGAGATGGAGTTTTTTTTTTTTTTTTAACTCTTTTTTTCTTGTGTTTTTAAGCCAGTCCAAGACAACAGTCAATATCCAGGAAGATCAAGCCCCCTAGAACCTTAACTAGGGCTTACCCTACCTATCCTTTCTTGATAAGTATGTATTAGTTTTATATTTAAAAAGTAAAACAAGAATAACAACAAACTGGAAAAGAAATAGTGAGAATACAGGGAAAAGTAAGAGAAGCCTTTGTGGATTGTCAGTGCAACAAAAGAGAAAAGAACAGATGAGGAAGAGTTCTCTTCTGACCTCCAAGGCCTATCTGGTGAGGAAGGGAGTGAGGAGGGGATCATGGCAGAAGAGAAGCAGGTAGGGGGACAGCGAGTGAGAAGCAGAGAAGAGTTGACTGTTTCAAAAACCAGGAAGGAGATGTGTTAAGCAAAGCTGTGGTCGAGTGAACCTGCTGGAGGCTGACTTTACAGTTCAGGCAAGGCCCAGTGCCCCAAAGGGGAAGTGTCCATGTGGAAAGGTCTGCAGAGGCTCTGCTGAGTTCTACGAGCAGTGAAACTAGGAGGCCTTTTCTGCTCAGCTCCTTGGGCGCTTGAACAATTTGAGGAAGGAAATTACAAATTCAAGAGATTTTCAATATACACATGGTTTTCTAGTGGCTGAGAATTTCTTAGAATGAAAAGCTGGTCATATTAAAAAGGATATATGGATATGATTTTAAATAATATATATTATTGATATATTATATAATATTATAGTATAATATTGGATTGGCTATTGAGGGACTTCTGCCCAAAGGTTGGCCAGACTTGGAAAAGGAAGTGGCCCTGAGCCAATGGAAATCAGAGAAGAGGGCTGGGAAGGACTTGCAGGAAACCTGAACAGAAGTAGAACTTTTGCTTAGGCAAGTCATGATGTGGACTTCAAGGACACTAAAAGATAGAATGCACCAGATGAGGAGGACATCATGTTCTCACGAACTAACAGCCTCAACCTGATTGACCTGAGCCTTGCTCTCAGGACCCAAATCCAACTGTGAGTGGAGGGAGACAAAGGAGTGTGAGTCCCAGAGGGAAAAAACCCTCCCTTAAGAGAAAACTCCAGGAAGCAACAGCTGTCTCATAGCTCACAGAGGACCCCTAACTCCAACCCTCCTAGCAAATTCCACAGACTGCCCAGGAGAGGAAGCTCAGATTTCTTACCCTGTTACCAGAGGGAATCTGGACTTGTCCAGATGGCCAGCCTCTTGAGGCCTAGGACTACCTAAGGTGTAAGCCTGAGCAAAGCAGCCCAAATAAAAGATTGCTGAGAGTGTTTGTGAGATGCAAGTCAGGCAGTGGTTCATAAATTAGGCCATAAGGAATCCTGAGCCTGGGTAGTCTACAGCTAAGACAGAAGCTTTTTTTTGCATTTGTAATAGAATGAGCTCTCTTTTAAAAATTTTATTTATTTCTCATGATAAAATTAATACATTTTTTTCATTAGCAAAATTAAGTCATCCACAATCTCACCTCCACATATTTATGTATATTTCTTTCCAGACTCTTTTTCAGTGGATAAATTGATCAATAATAAATTTAAAAATAGAATTAGACACATTTGTGAATAATAATTAGATATAATTTTAATAATTAGAAATAATAATATAATAATAATAATAGTTCACTATGATTATTTAATTAATATTTCTTGAATACTTACCAGGATCAAGCACTGTTCTAAACCCTTTACAGATATTAAAGCATACATTTTCATAATAACCCTATGAAGCAGAAACATTTTTCCTATTCAAAAATAAAAGAAACCGAGGTACAGAGAAGTACAGAAATGTATCCAAGGCCACATAGTAATAAGTAGGGAGCTGGAATTCAAACCTAGACCTGTCTGTGGAGCCTACGTTTTTAGCCAATTTATACACTGTATCATACATGTGTCACTTTGTTTTAAGATTTTTTCATTAAATATTATATTGCATTCCCATATCATAAAAATAATTAATGCTAAGTTGTGTTTCACAACTTTTCATAAGTTTTTGGTGCCTGCTGACACTTAGGATTAAGTAGGAAAAAAACGCCTCATTTAGTTTAAACCTATATGTTTGTTTAATGTGTCTGTATATAAACTATGTTTAATATATCAGTATTTCAGTGTTAAAAAAGAAACTGCTGCCTTGGAGCTTCACCCTGACTAAAACCATGCAAACAATTTTCTCACATGCTGCCTCTTTTGCCCCTCTGTTTTTGACCTTCAGGCACGTATTCACTTATTTGGCCAACATTTTCTGAGCACCTATGATGTACCAGGTAGTGGGGGTCCAATGGTGCACAAGACACAGCCTAGGCCCCTGGGGAGCTCTCTGTTTCATAGAGGAGGCAGGCAGTAGAATCCACTATAGAGTGATGCAAGCTGGAATAGCTAGCTAGGAGTCAGGGAGGGAAAATGGGAGGGACATAAGCTGGGAAATCTACCCAGAGAGAAACTCTGACCTGAGTATTGAGGGAGGAAGGGAGAAAGGGGAGTCCCAGCACAGGGAGTAAAACATGTGGAGGTATAGAGGAGTGAAAGTGAAACAGTAAGCCTCATTCGTGGGAACTATAAATATGTTTCAAGCAGAAGGTAACTAACTATTGGTGGAGAGGGAGAAGCAGAGAGAGAAGTTGGTGAGAACGGGGAGGAAAACAGCACAGGCAGTTAGGGATTAAAACCTATGGAGAGTCATTGAGGGAGTTTAGATAAGCAAAGGACATGTTGATTTGTGCTATGGAAAGATTGTTCTGGCAGAGAACCGATTAGAGGGACAAAGATTCCAGGCAAGAAGACCGTATTGAAAGCTGATTTAGGGATCCAGAGATGATGGGGCTTGAATTGGGACATGTGTCAGTGGGGACGGGGAGAGGAGAATGCAATCGAAGAAGCAAGAAAGTCAAACGAATTGGACATGAGAACTAGGTCTGGGTGGTGAAGGAGAGGAAGAGAGGATGACCCAGGCCTTTGGCTTAGGCCATTGGGTGGTTGGTGGGTGGTGGTGGTGTCCTACACCAAGATGGAGACTATCAGAACCAGATTACGGATTTTAGTTTTGGAAAGATTGAGTTTTAATTATCTAGCCAGTAGTTGAAGATACGTGACTGGAACTTATGAGAGAAAAACTAAACTGTACAGCAAATGTGATTATGTATAGTACATAATACTTGATAATGATAATATACCACTACATTACGGTTTATGTATTTACTATACCATACTTTTATTGTCATTTTAGAGTATATTATTTCTTCATATAAAAAAGTTTATGTAAAACAGTATGTCATGTTACACCTGCGGTAGATTCACATATCTCCTGTTTACCACGTCTCTTAATTGCATCATTTTCTCTTGTGTTTGATTTAATCTTTTGTTGTTTTATACAGTAACATGCTGTACAGGCTTGTAGCCTAGAAGTAGTAGGCTAAGTAGGTGTGTAGTTGGCTATATCATCTAGGTTTGTACTACTCTATGATGTTCACACTAAAGTGAAATTGTCTATCTAAGGGTGCATTTCATGGTGAAGTGGTGCTTGACTGTAATACAAGTAGAACCTAATAAAGAGTCCAGAAACAAATTCACATGGGACTTAATATAAATAAAGATGGCATTTCATTTAGAGGGGTAAGATGACTTAATACATGTGTTGGCAGAACTGACTATCCATCTGGAAGAAAACATGATTACACTTCTACCCCATATCATAGGCAAAAATAAATGCCAGATGGATTAAAAGTCTAAATACGAAATATAAAATATTCAATACAAAGGTAAGAAATTATTCATAAAAATCATAAAATAAAGAAGGCCTTCTGAAGCAAAAGATGAAACTCAGAAACCATATGGGTCACCACCTAAACATAATAGTCATACATCACCTTTTAAAAATGAATGTAGTTTTGTATAGCAAAAGAAACTATAAACAAAGTCAAAAGACAAATGGTAGACTAAGTACTTAAAATATAGATGACAGAGGACAAATGTTTCTAACGTATCTTAGATCCTACAAACCAATTTTATGAAAGACAATCCCATTCAAATTTGATGAAGCATGTTAACAGGCACTTCCAGAAAAAAAGAATAAATTATCAGTGATATGAAAAGATTCTCAACTTCAACGGTATTGAAGAAAATACAAATTAGAACAACAAAGAGTATAGCATTTTAATCCATTAGATTGGCAAAAATAAAAAGAGACCAGTGAGACATCAACGTAGGTGTGGAATGTGAATTTCTACAACTTCTCTGGAAAGTATCTTAACATTATATATTTAAAAATGCACATATTCCTCAATCCAGAAACATTGTTTTTTTTTTTTTTGTAATGTATCCTACAGAAAGAATAATACCAGTGTATAAAGAAATATGTTCAAAGAAATTCATTTCAGCCTGGCTTTTAGGGGCAAAGATGCATTCATTCTGAAGAAATGTAAGAACTTATCATGAACTTCCATCAGTAGAGGTGAGTTGATATAGTATGGAACTGTGGAGTATTACATAGCTTTTAAAAAGAATGATTTAGATATATGTGCATTGACCTAGAAGCATGTCTAGATCCATGGACTTTTTTAGTTCTTAAATGTTCACTTGAGGGCTGCATTTACTTAAGCAACAGAGGAAGCAGTGTGCATTTCAACTGTTCTATAGAGTAACCCATAGAAACTTGAGTTAATTGGCACCATATTTATGATTTACACTTGTTATGTTTTAGCACTCCTTACAGAGTGGCACCTCAGGCAACTTTCCAGGTGATCTATCTCATATTTGGTCTCGAGATGCTAGTAGTTTTAGATTCTAATAATAGAGCAGTAGTTCCTGTTGGATCAACCTCCCACAGGTAGCACTGTAAACTCTGGACAAAACAAATAGAAACAAAAAGCAATACCTAAAACACAAGAGAGCAACAAAAAGCAGGCAGACATGGGAGGGGAGTCAGCATTTAGATAAAGGGAACAGCACTGGGTTTCTCAGTTTTATAGTTTTTTGCCCAACAGCAGGCCCTAGTTTGTGCCCTGTGAGGCAGCTAAAATTCAGATAGATCATACACAGTCCAACTGTCTTGAAGGATCTGAGCATACAGCAGCTGGAAAGTAAGAAGGGTTATCTCAGAAAGGAGAGAACAAGAGAGGAAAGATCCGAACTCTGCCCAAACCTCTGCTGATTCTTTTCTTTTTTTTTAAATTTAGCTAATGCTCTTAATTACTATGAGAGGACATCTCGGATTCCATGAAATGCCTACCAAAATGATATTGTTTCAAGAGATGATTTTAGATAGTACATGGACATGACATTAAATTCTACTTAATTATATAATGGGGCGATTTATTTCCTTCCTGTTCTTGAGATTAAGTCAAACAGAAAGTTGCATTCTGGTGCTAGTGTGACTTGAACCCTAGCACCTACTAATTTCCTTTCTCAACAGAGTTGGCTGCAGGCTCAGGGCCTTCTGACATTTGTGTTATCTTGATTTTATAGTAAGGGATACTGGTTTTCCATTTACAATAATCATATAAGGCTTGCATTTTAAAATAAACATGTAAGTAATCTAATGACTCAATTTAAATAAAGCACTAAGTAAATAATAATACATGTGAAATGCAGCTAAAACAACATTTGTGAAGGTGTTTTCACATGATTGAAATTTGAAAACTGGTGTCCTGATTCTTCTATTTTGAAATTCACTTTAAAGCGATGTTCTTGGCAAATACTGAGAGATTCCTTGAACTTTCGTCACAAAAGTTCCTAAGTCCCTCCTTAGGCTGTGGACCCAGCTGGAGTGGAGTTTTTACCAGGTCATACGGAAGGGAGAAAAAATACTATATAAGGTGCTAGATTTTTTAATAACACAACACATATGTATTTAAAGATATTTCTTTTTTTCCCCTGAAATCATATCACTTCTTTTTCATTAGTATTAAAATCCCCTTCCTTTCTTGTGAAAAAGTGGTGATAGTGGATGATAGATTTCATTTTAAATGCCCTTACTTGGCAAAATTAAAAATTAGAAACTTTAAAAAATAGTACTGATCCAGAAAACACAAAATTTGGGTGCCATTGCTCAGTCACTCCCTGTTCATGATGTGATTCCTCTCAGTTTCCTCGCAGTCTTGAGTACTTCAGAAAGGGTGATACAGTCTGCTGACCCTTGAACTATACCTGGGTAGGGCAGACTCTGAGTAGCCCAGCTAAGGCTGAAGGAACTGGACAGAGAGTGCTGCTGCTTCCCATCACAGTGGAGAAAACAGAGTTTGCAGTTTGAGGAGCCAAAATAACTGTCTGCTTTAGAAAAACACTTGTCAGAGGCATAGTAGAATTCAGAGTCTTTCAAATATTATTGCTTAGGGTACAATCCAATATTATGAGGCATATGAAGAAACAGGAACATGGGACCCATATTAAGAGAGAAGGTAATCAATGAAGACTAACTTCAAGATATACAGAGAAGAGTTTTAAAATAGTTTTAAAATAGCTATACTTAGAATGTGAAGGAAGATAAACTCAAAGTAAATGAACAAATAAGAACTATCAACAGAGAAATAGAAATATTAATAAATAACAAATAACCAAATGGACATTCTAGAACTGAAAAATTCACTGGTTGGGCTTCAAAACATTTCATAGATGACAGCAGAAAGAGACAGTAAACTTGAATATAAATTAATAGAAATTATCTGATCTGAAGAACAGTGAGAAAAAAGACTGGAGAAAAAAAATGAACAGAGATTCAAGGATCTGAGGAACAATACCAAAAGGTCTAACATATGTGTTACTGGAATCCAAGAAGGAGGGAGAAAGAAAATGATGCAGAAAAAATATTTAAAGAAATAATGGTCAAAATGTTCCCAAATTTGAGGAGAGATAAAATTTACAGAGTCAGGAATCTTAGTTAACCTCAAGCAGGATACATACAAAGACAATCACACCAGAGCTTATTGTAGTTGAGTTGTTGAAAACCAAAGATGAAGAGAAAATATTGCAAGCAGTCAGAGAAAAAAATGATGTTACGTACAAAAGTATAATGATTTGAATGTCCATTGACCATCAGAAAACAATGAAGGCCAGAGGCAGTAGAATATTATTAAAGTTCTATAAGAAAAAAAAAGTCAACTTAGATTTCTATATCCAGTGAAAGCATCTTTTAAGAGTGAAAGCTAAGTAAAGATATTTTTAATTAAACAAAAACTTAGGGAATTTATTGCCAGCCAACATGTACTACAAGAAATGCTAAAGGAAGTTTATCAAACTGAAAGGAAATTACGTCAGATTAGAAATGAGTATTTAGGGAGGAAAAAATACAGCAGAAGTGGAAAGTATATGTAAATGTAAATGACTGTTTTCCCTTTTAAATGCTTTAAAATAACATTTATAAGATATCTGATGCAAAAATTATAACATTGTCTTGTGGATGTTTATATCATAAACATATAGATGTTATAATACAAATGTAACATAAAGTCATGGTTGGGTGGAGACTAAGTGGTGGCAAGCTTCTTACATTTTATAGGAAGCAGTAAAATATTAACTCTAGGTCTACTAGAGTTAATAAAAAACTAAGAATGTATATTTTAATCCCTAGAACTACCACTAAAAGTTAACTCAAAAAGGTATGGCTAAATAGCCAACATATAAATTAAAATTGAGTTCTTAAATATATCCAATTAATGCAAGTAGTAAAGAAAAGAGGAATAGAAGAGAAAAATACAGAGGAGACAAAGAGCAAATAAATAGTAAAATAATAGACCTAGATCTGTCCATATTAATAATCACATTAAATGTCAATAGAGTAAATACACCAATTAAAGGAAGAGATAGTCAGAAAATGATAAAAAACAAAGATCTAAGTGCTGGCTGCCTTGGAGATATAAAAGAACTATTAAGATGCAGATTGGTTGAAAGTAAATGGATGAAAAATTATGTCATGTAAACAGTAAGCGTAAGATTGATAAAATGGCTATATTAGCACCAGATAAAGTAGATGTCAAGACAAAGATATTTACCATAAATAAAGACATAAAAATGTTTACAAACTATTTATCAAATATATAAGGCCGATTTCACCAGAAAGACATATAACAATCCAAATGTGTATATACCTAACAACATCTAGTAGTAGAGATTAAAAAATGTGAAAGAAAATAAACAGAATTAGACATTTCCACAATCACAGTTCGAGTATAGACATAGAAAATTATAGTAACACTATCTGTCATCTTGAGCTAATTGACAGTAGACCCAATAACTGAAGAACACATATTTTTTCCAAATGCATATTGCACATTTAACAAGATAGGTTATAAACTGACCATAAAACAAATCTCAATAAATGTAAAAAGTTAGAAACATAGAGAGTCTGCTTTCTGACCATAATGGAACTAAATTAGAAATAAATAACAAAATGCTATCTTTAAAAAACCCAGAATATTCAAAAATTAACTCACTTTTAAATAACTCTTGGCTCAAAGAAGAAATCACAGAGTACATTAGAAAATATTTTGAACTAAATTATGATGAAAATTCAACATATCAAAATTTGGGAGATGTAGCTAAAGTATTGAATTGGTGAGAATTTATAGCTATAAATGTTTATATAAGAAAAGAAGAAAGAAATAAAATTAATCACCAAAATTTTAACCTTAGAGAGCTAGACAAGAGCACAATGAACTCAAAGTAAGCAGAAGGAAGTAATAATTAAAAACCTGAACCAACAAAGTAGAAAACAAACAATAGAAAAATTAACAAAACCCAAAGCAGTTTCTTAGGAGAGATCAATAAAACTGACAAACATCTACCCAGGCTGAGAGAAAGAGAGAAAGGGCTGGAGAGAGAGAGAGAGATAGAGATAGAGAGATACAAATCGACAGTAATAAGAATAAAAGAGGAACTCTCATTACAAATCCTACAGACATTAAAAATACAAGAAATATTATGAATGACTTCTAGTAATAAATTTTATAAACAAATTAAATGAACAAATTTCATGAAAAATACAATTTAACAATACTGGCACAAGACAAAATGTAAAATCGGAATGACCCTATATCTACAGAGGAAACAGAAATTTCTAGCTAAATCTTCTTAAAGAAAAATTTAGGTCTAGATAGCTTTTAAAAAAAATAAACTTATTTAAATTAGTTTCAAGTATACAGTACATTAGTTAGACATCTATAATGTTCATAAAACAATCGTCCCAATTGTTCTCTCCCTCCCCTGGCCCTCCACTTAACCATCATATTAATGCTAACTACATTCCCTCTTCCATGCTCCCTGTGCCCAACTATCAAGTACCAATTTGTACTTCTTTAATCCTTCACTCCATTCTCCCAGCCTCCCAAACCCCCTCCCCTCTGTCCCCATCACCAAGTTGTCCACTATATCTGTAAGTCTATTTTTGATTAGTTTGTCCTTTTTGTTCCTTAAATACTACATATAAATAAAATCATATGGTATCATTCTTTCTCTGACTTATTTCACTCAGCATAATAACTTCTAGGTCCATATGTGTTGTTGCAAATGGTAGGATTTCATTTTTTTTAATGGCTGAGTAATATTCCATTGTGTATATGAACTATAATTTCTTTATCCAGTCATCTGTTGATGGGCATTTAGGTTGCTCCCATATCTTGGCTATTGTGCTGCCATGAATATTGGAGTGCATAGACCTTTATGAATTATTGTTTTGGTTTTCTTTGGATAAATACCCAGAAGTGCAATTGCTGGGTCAAAAGGTATATCCATTTTTAATTTTCTGAGGAACCTCCACACTGTTTTCCATAGTGGCTGTACCACTTTGTAATCCCGCCAACAATGTATGAGGGTTCCCTTTTCTCCACACCCTTGCCAGCACTTACTGGTTTTTGATATATTGATGATAGCCTTTCTCACACGTGTGAGGTGATATCTCATTGTGGTTTTAATTTGCATTTCCCTGATGATTAGCGGCCTTGAGCATCTTTTCTTATGTCTGTATTTCCTCTTTGGAGAAGTATCTGTTCAGGTCTTTTGCCCATTTTTAAATTGGACTTTTTTTTTTTTATTGTTGAGTTGTATAAGTTCTTTATAAATTTTAGACATTGCCCCTTATCAGATGTATCATTAGCAAATATCTTCTCCCTAACAGTCGGTTGTCTGTTTTGTTGATGGTTTTCTTTGCTGTACAAAATCTTTTTAGTTTGATATAATCCCATTTGCTTATTTTTTCTTTTGTTTCCCTTCCCAAGGAGATGTATCTGAAAAGAAATTCCTGTTAGTAATATCAGAGAGTTTACTGCCTATGTTTTCTTCTAGAAGTTTTATGGTTTTGGGTCTTCATTTAATTCATTTTGAGTCTATTCTTGTATACGGTGCAAGAAGATGGTCCAGCTTCTTTTATTTTTTTGCACGTATCTGCCCAGTTTTCCCAACACCATTTATTGAGGAGACTGTCTGTATCTCATTGTATATTCTTACCTCCTTTGTCAAATATTAAGTAAGCATAGGTGTGGATTTATTTCTAGGCACTCTATTCTGTTCCAATGATCAATATAACTATTTTTATGCCAGTACCATGCTGTTTGATTACTGTAGCCTTATAGTATAGTTTGATATCAAGTAGTGTGATGCCTCTAACTTTGTTCTTTCTCAAGATTGCCCTGGCAGGTCTGGATAGTTTTAATGGTTAATTCTATTAAACACTTAAGAAAAAAATAACACCAGTCGTGTTATTTCTAAAAGTCATTCTCTTTTTTGAAAACAGGGGTGAACAAAATATTTTCAAACTGCTTTCATGAGGTCGGGTTAACCTGGATACCAAAAAGTAACAAAAGACATCACAAAAAAACAAAATTACAGACCAATATCCCCCATGAACACAGATCCT
Organism: Cynopterus sphinx; assembly: GCA_030015415.1. NCBI lineage: Eukaryota > Metazoa > Chordata > Mammalia > Chiroptera > Pteropodidae > Cynopterus > Cynopterus sphinx. The sequence goes on from CM057382.1 coordinate 22,257,912, forward strand.
TAACAAAATATTAGTAAATTGGCAACATATAAAAAGAATGACACATCATGATTAAGTGGGACTTAACTTTTCCTAGGCACTCAAATTTGATTTAATCTGCTAGAAGCTTGTGGTAGATTTATAGAAAAGAATTACAAATTAAAACATCAGTTCGAGGAAAGAATTTCCTACAGTAGTCAAATATAGCTAAAGCAACAACAACACAAAACACCAAGCTGGGAATCAGGACCAGGTTTTTAATCCTAGTTCTGCCTCCAACTCAATATATGGCATCAGAAAGATTTCCACATGTGTCTACTAATGACCTCTTAGGGTCTACTCCAACTTTTACATTCTAAGAGTCTATAAGGCCAAGTTGTAAAAATTTTATCACACCTGCCTAGACTTTCTGCTTCAAAACCTCAGAAGGGAGAAGTAGAAAATGTGCAATATATGCTTTCATGCACGAATGAAAGCACCATCTGCATGCAACTTGAGGTGCCGAGGACTCAGTGGTGATCCCCTATTTGAGAGCACTCACATGTCCTCAGGAAGTACTTTTACTTAACTTTTAATAACTTTCTGAAGGCACCCACTATGTCACTGTGCTATGGAAAGGCCATGGACTCTGGGCTCAGACTGAGCTGGGTTTGAAATCCTGTTCTTCTACTGGCTGAACGACCCTGGAAAAATTACATAACATATCAGAATCTGTTTCTTCACTCATAAAATGGAGATAATACCTATAATTCAAAATTATTGTGAGGAGTAACTGAGATAACATAAGAAAGTTAATGTATTACAGTCGGTGCTCAATAAATGGTAGCTTCCATTCCCATATCAGTAAAGAATTAGGTCTGGCTACACATTGCAGAACACACAAATAATCATGGCTAAAACCAGACTGAGATGTATTTATTTCTCTTTCATGTAAGAGAATTGAGAGGTGGGAAACTGGGAGCTTGTTTGGGGCCTCCACAGTCAGTAGGGAACCAGACAGCCCATCATTCTGGTCTACTATCTTTAGTGTGCGGCTTCCATTCACACAGCCACCTCATAATTTCATTCGCATTTCAGGCAGGCAGGAGAGGAGAGAAGAAGGGATGGGGGAGAGAGAAACAGAGAGGGGGGGAGAGAGAGAAGAGAGAACATGAATGAGAGGCAAAAGAGAGGGTATCTGCCAGAAGTTAATCATTTTGTAAAAAACTTTTCTTGATGCCCCAGCCAATGACTTTCATTTACATTTTATCAGCCTCCTCTAATTTGCAAAAGAGGCTGGAGAATGGAGTTTTTTTAGCTGGGTATATTGTTACCCCAAAATAAAACTGGAATTTTGTTACTCAGAAACACCGACAATAGATATTGGGTGTCAACCAGTCGTCTCTGTGACACTCCTTTTTCTTGTTACTAAGGTTGCTTTTGGGTTGAAAATCATGGAACTATCACAGAACAGCTGGCGTGGCTTCTGAATTGCAACATACAAGAAAGGCAATTGTTTAACAAAAGGATTTGAATTCAAGATCTAGCTTTGACTTAGAAACAAGTAACCATGGTGCAGATGGATTACCTTAATGGAACTTCAGTTTATCTATGAAATGGGATAATAATAATATGCCTACCTCACAGGTTTGAGGTAAAGATTCATGAAACCTAAATAAGTAATGGCATTCCAAACAGAGCTGGCCACATAGTGGATGCCCAACATTTATTTCTCTGAACTTGATCCAGGGCCTGGAAATAAGCACTGCCATTGCTCAAAATGGTCCAAGGAGGGGGCTCTTGGGCTGTGGCAGGAGCTTCATGGGGAATTGCTATTTTGATGGTTAGGGAAGGAGGCCTCAATCTTGCACGAGTGCTAGTCTTCTAGGCTTTGTCTGCAAAGCTACTTGTTTTGAAAAAGCTACAAATGTCCCCAAATATCCTGCATTGGGTTTTAATATGATGCCACATTGGGTTTGGCTGAAACCATTTTGAATAGATAGAAAGGGCAACAATCTTTATATATCTAGGGTGTTTACAAGGCAAAACCAGGCACTTCATACCCTGGAACTCTTTTTCATTCCCCTACCCGTGATGGCTCATCAGTCTGTCCCCTGTAGTCTAGTCTTCACACAATCTACCCTATTTAGATGCAGGTACAGTCTCCTCGATCTTCTTATCAAAGCAAGGAACAAGGCCCTCAGATGAGGGTTGTGGGACTTTGAGCAGGTCACTTAATGTGCGTATCAGTGTCTTTTGCTGTAAAAAGGGCACATTGAACTTGATGATTTATAAACAAAAACTGATGCTTGTTGAACATCTACTGTGTGCTAGACCCTGTGCTAGGCACTGGAGATGAAATGGACAAAGAGACATAGCTCTGTCTTCAAGAGGCTGACAGTCTTATGGGACATTGATAAGTAGGTGAGTAGGTGTAGAAGATGCTGAGAAAGCTCCATGGGAGGGCTCTTTCCTGATATTCATGCTTCATGAATATAAGGTATTCCTGGCAGAGCAGGGGAAACTCACAGGTGACGGAGAGCCATTTCCCTGCTCACCTGCAATGGGAGATGATGCCAACACAGGCCAGTGGTGACCTGTGTGGCCCTTCAGATCACAGCAGAGCCTGTTTTAAGTGTTTATCACCTACTCTAGTGGGCAGAAGCATATACTCTGAAACTGACTATCTGGGTTTCAAATTCAGCCCTGCAACTTACTAGCTATGTGCCCTTGGGCAAGTCATTTAACTTTCTTATCTGTAAAACGGGTACACTATAAGTACCTCTCTTATGGGCTAGTTAAGAGAATTAAGATAAATAAGAGTGTCTACTATGGCACATTCCTCTACCTGCCCTAGCAAGTGTGGTCTTGATAACCAGGAAAAAGACCTGGTTCCTAGGCTTGAGAGATTATGAAGTAACATCTTGAATGTGTGAAAAGCAAATATTTCTTTCCCCTCCTCACCTCTCTATTCCATAGTTGACTAATGATCATCTCTCTGGCCCCTTTTGTTTGCCAAGGCAACAAGTCTATGGAGTGGTAGCCAAGTCCGGATTCTAGTACCATCCTGCCTTGTACCCACCCTTGGACCATTTGGTGCTGGAGGGATTAACTGCAGAGCCTGCGCCAAGAGCCACTGCACGGGGGCAGAGCAGGGCCCTTTGGAGGGGCAGGCTTCTTCCCCTCCACGTTCTGCAAAAACCATCAAATGGAGATGCAGAAACAAAGATACCATTTTCCCCAACCCAACCCCGCCTGCTCTACAAAAACCAGCGGAATTGCCAGTGTCAGGGACTAGTTATTTCCCCTTCTGGGCCAAATTCCAGAGGTCAGTTCGGTACAGTAGTGTCCAGAGTCTGGACAGCTGACTCAGTATCCAAGACCTTACCCAAGGCTGGCAGACATCCTCTAACAGTTGTAAAAGGTTTGTTGCATAGAATGCATAGAAGTATCCTTTTGGTTCAAAGTTGTCCAGATTCTCTTGGCTAGGAGGCAGAAAGGGGTCTTTACTTTCGAACATCTGGAGCTGGAAGGAGGACCATGCATTTGGATAGTGGGGTGGGGAGGGGAGTAGTCTTGGAACATAACTTCAAATGGATGAATACACCCTCAGTAGAAATGATTCTGACAAGAAATTCATACCAGCCAGGTCGACGGGCTTGTGAAGAGCAAGGGAGGGTGCGGGAGAGGTAGAGTCTGGAAGACCAGTGTTCAAGCAAAGTTCTTCAAACATGGCATTGCACAGAGCTCTCACATTTTCTGAGATGGAATGCCCTCATTGTACACATAAGGAAACAGATGGTTTTTGGAGTTTACAGTTTGCTCAAGGCCCCATAGTGGGCTTGGAGAGAATATAGTGGGCTGAAGTGATAATTTTGGGCCCCTGTCTTTCAGTCCAGATCTCTGTCTCTTGTTCCAGCTGCTTTCCTCATCACCTACTCCCTCACCTCACCTTCTAGCAGTCCAGGTTCTACTGCTCTAGTTTGGACTCCCAATGTTACTGGTGGACTCAGCAACCTGTTATTTTTATATCAGGCCTCATTTTCCCAGACTCCTCGCAGTGATCCACACTGCTAACAATCTTCTCCATAAAACTGTCCTTCCTTGGTTTCCTGGTTTTTCTGGTCTGGCTCTTGTCCCAACTTTCTGGTTAATCCACATTCCTTTGTAGACCCTTTTTTCCTGTGGTCCCTGAGCATGGTCCTTCCCCATGGCTCTCCCCTTGAGGCCAGTTTCCTTCTCCTCAATTTCCTCTTCCCCATCCACCCATGCAGCTTCATTTTCAAGGGTAAGAGCCCAGCCAGGTTCTAGGCCCCATCTCTCTCTTCTGCAATGACAGAGTCTCCATGGGCACCTCAATCTTAACATTTCTAAACTTTAGCTCGCCATTTTCCTTACTACGATGGCTTTTATAATGTACAGCCTACTTTTGATATCTTATATTCCCCTCCTCCAAGCTTAGGTTTCCAAGATTTTTAATGATGGAAAAAGCCCCTTCTATCCTACTGTCTCAGATGTAAGAATTTCCTGATCATATTCATTCATTCACTCATTCAAACACTTTTCAAGCATATTCTCTGTGCCAGAGTTTGCTCCAAATGCTGGAGGTGAATAAGGCAGACTTGGAGCTTGCCTCCAAGGGGCTTAGGGTTGAATGGAGGAGACACAAGTTAAAATAAGTAGTTGCACAAATATATCTACGCAGTTTTTACTAGAGAACAGTATAAGGCTTCAACAGTGCTGGATGTGTGTGTGTGTGTGTGTGTGTGTGTGTGTGTGTGTGTGTGTGTGTCTGTAGGGGGCCTAACCTGGTCTGAAGGGTGGAGAAGTCCTGAACATGGGAAATAGGTGTAAGCTATAGCCAGCAGCAAGCTCATCTCTTATTTTGAAATTCTAGGCCTGTAGTAGGTAGAGTAATATACCCTTCCACCTTCCATGCTCCCAAAACATGTCCACATCCTAACCCCTAGAACCTGTGAATATATTATGTTACATGACAAAGGATAATTAAGGTTGTAAATGGTAGTTCACTAGTCAGCTGACCTTAAAATAGGATTTTCCTGGATTGTCTGAGCAGAATCAATGAAATCGCTAGAATCCTTAAAAGTGGAAGAAGGAGGCAGTGAAGAGCATCAGAGAGATGTGATGTCCTGGAAGCAGGGTCAGAGAGGTGTGTTATTGCTTTGATGGCACAAGGGGCCATGAGCCAAGGAATGCCTGGGGTCTCTAGAAGTTGAAAAAAGCAAGGAAAGGGATTCTCCTCTAGAGCCTCCAGAAGGGAACCTAATCCTACCAACCTGTGATTTTAGCCCAGTGTGACACATGTTGGACAGTAAGACACTAAATTTGCGTTATTTTACCACCAAGTTGTGGTAATTTGTTAAGGCAGCAGCAGAAAACGAATTCTCAGCATTAACCTGTCATTTCCATTCTTAAATCCCTTTCATTTATTTCCACCCTGTCTTTCCTTCATCTCTGCTCTCCGGATCCACGCTCTGGACCTGCACTGTTGAGGATCCAAGGGGACAGTGCTACTCAGATCAATTACAGGAGCAGGAAACGGGAGGACAAGAAGCAGGCAGGGTGAGTGGGAGGGTTAAGCAAGAGCTCTGGCCCGGGACTCAGACAGGCGGGTGTGGAACCTGGGAAATACCGTTCAGTCCCTGCGAAAAGTGTGAGCAAAATCGAGTATTTGGCTTGTTTCTTCAGCTCCAACATAGTGATGGATGCTATCTCCAAGGCATAGACCACAAGGATAACTACATCGTGCGTTTATATGGTACGAACAATAACGTTCACGTGCCCCTGGGAGACCAGGTCCAAGGAGTGACAGAGAGGTCACTGGAGGGTAATCAAGGGCAACGCCGAGCACCCAGGGCCAGGTGCCAGGGAAGGTGTCTCTTCCCCTTCCTGACCCCTCCCCTTTCCTGCCGGGGTCAGCGGCTCAGGGAGAAGGCCCCAGGGGACTCGGAGATGGTTTGGCCACCTGTGCTCATACCCCCCCCCCCTGCCCGCTCCAGGGCACAGGTCCGGCAGACAGCTTGACGACCCTCGCCCTCCCTCCCTCCCCTCTCGACACCCCTCCACCTCGGGCCGTGCTTTGGCGGCGGGCACACGTAGCTGTCCTCACGGGGAGGAGGGCTCCCGTGGCGCGAAGTCCCTGTGTCCTCCCTGCCCCAAGCGATGCGGGGTGGGGTGGGGGGAGCGGGCCGCTGGCGTGGCCGGGGCTGCTCACTTCCCCTGCTCAACGGCCGGGGGAGCAGGTGCGGCGCGCCGGGCCCCGCGGGCGCGCGCGGGGCGGGCCCCGCGGACACGCCCTGGGCCGCGAGTGGCGGCCGCGCGGCGGGAGGCGGCGCGGGAGCGGCGGCCGGCGCTGCGCGGACCGAGGCGACGCCGCCCGCCCCGGCTGCGGGCTCCTGTGGGCGCCGGGCCCCGCGCTCGCGGCGACCCCGGCGCGGGAGCTGCGCCGGCTGCGGCATGGCGGCGCCAGGTGCGTAGCCGGGCGCGGGGGGCTCCCGGAGGCTCCCCGCGCTCACCCCGGGGTGCCCCTTCCCCCCTCCGCGCGCCCCCCGCGTCCCCGGGCCCCTCGGCCCTCCGAGCGCCGCCTCCTCGCGGCGCCGCGGGCGCCTCCCGTCGGGTCTGGCTCTCTGCGTCCCGAAGCTGCGGCCGCTGCCGCCACGTCGCGCCCCGACGTTCCCACGTTCGGCGCCCCAGCCTGTCGCACGGCGTGTGCAGCCTCGGGCCGGGCGCACCCTTCCCCGTCCCCTAAGTTCCCGTCTCCCCCTCCGCCGCTAGCCCTCGGAGCTGCTGGAGGTGCGGCCCCGGCGCTGCTGAGTCCGAGCTGAAGGCGGGCGGCCAGCCGGCTGCTCGGACCCGGGGAGGGAGCGGGGCTCAGGCAGTCCTAGGTCGGCGCTGCGAAGCCCGGCCCTCGGGCCACCTTCACGAGCGCGCCTCCTCCACTCCTCCTCCTCCGGGGCTTCGGGTTTTCATCTAGAATTTCAGAAGGAATTTAGGATCACCATTCCCTGACTTTTACTTTCCATGTTCTTTGCGGAACTTTGAGGAATGGGGGAAGAGGTGGAGGCCACGGGGTGTCTAGCCATCATCTAAAGGTGCCAGGAGGCTTTTCCCATTAGCCTTTGGGTTCGCTTCTTGGTTCCCGGGTGTGTACACTTGGCAAGGCACCCACTCACTGAAATCCAGGGTGAACCACGTAATGATAACGATGATAAAAGAGATAACTTTTACTGTGCAGATTAAGGGATAATGTGCACCTAACTATGTTCTCAGTGGTAACCAGGACAGCTTTGTCTCTGCTCCCAACAAGTTAACAGTCTTGTGAAGGAAAGAGATGAGTAAACAGGAATTACTAGTTCAGAAGATTAGAGTTACCATGTTTGCAAACGGGTTTCCTTGTGTTTTCCAAGCCCGTCTTACGATGTGTTAGTAGAGAAAATATGTTAAAACAGGATGGAAAAGCCCCTTGAAAAATAAAACCTAGTTGACCAGGAGAAGGTACTGTTAGGTGCTAGAATGAAGAGCCAGCTCTCCCCAGACCCCTGAGGTCTAGCCTTTTCATTGTGCTTTGGAAGCAGGGGTAGAAAAGGCCAGTGGTGACAGTTCTATTAGATTTGGTGACATAGGCTCACTTTTTAAGGGGAATGGGAAGGTAGCTAACCTTGGCTTGGTGGTAGCTGGGCCCTGAAAGTTAGGAGAAGCTGCACTGTGAATAAGGAACCCCTGGTAATAAAGAGAGATAAGTAAAGAGAGATAAGTAAGCTCGTAGTCTACACATTCTAATCAAAAGCCAAAGAAAAGTTATCTAGAGGGAATTCATTCATTCATCAAATACTTATTGTATGCCTGCTGTTTCTAGGTGCTGCTCTAGGTGTCAGGTACATATTGAGTTAATGAAACAGACTTAAGCCATATCCTCATGGAGCTTATGGAGTAGTGGGTAGGCAGTACATATAGTAAAGACAATACATAATATGAGAAGTGTGTGGAAAAACAATAGAGGAGATAAAGATGGTTGGGGTTATAGTTGTAAACGAGGTGGCTAGGTTAAGCTTCATAGAGGGAGAGATGTTTGAGCAAAGACCTGAAGTGAAGGGAGGGAGCATTTGGAGGAAGAATGCTCCAAGTAGAGGAACAGTTAATGGGCGTATGTGGTATATTTAAGGAGCAGGTGGCCAGAGTAGGTGAGTGACTGGGGAGAAGTAGGAGATGAGGTGAGTGGGTTTTCCCCCAACTTCTATGCCTGGGAATAGACCCATTTAGGTCTGAGAAACAGAAAAATGGGGTGGGGGCTTTGGGTAGAGGAGGCAGAGAAAAACCTTCCTTTGGTGTCCGGTGTACATTACTCCTGTGGGCATAGCCAAGGTGAATAGGGGTATGCTCCCATTCAGATGGGGACTCAAGCCCAGTGGCCAAACACAGGGCTATTTTTGGGCTCTGTAGTGTCTTTTGCAGACATTTGTAATGGGTTAGAACTGTCAGCATCCTCTGTGGTGAGACACCCTTAAGGTGCTGCAAATGGGAGTTGGGCCTTTTGGGTCCCTGGGTCTCCCTAAGGCCTGAAGGTACAATGACCTATGGTGGCAGGTCTCAGTGGAGAGAGTGGTAAGAGTACCTTTTGCCGAGATGCTGTAGGTTCTGGAATCATCCAGGCCACTCTTCCATGTGGTCTTCTTTTTCTTCTTCTTCTTTTAAACAGCTTCCTCACATTCACCCATTTAAAGTGTACAATATAGTAGTTTTTAGTATCTTCACACACATGTGCAACCATCACCATAGTCAATTTTTGAACATTTTCATCACCTCCAAAAGAAACTGTATGCTTTAGCTGTCACCTTCTTATTCCCCCCTGACCCCCAACCCTAAGTTCTGCGCTCTGTGTCTATTGATTTCCCTAGTCTGGACTTTCATGTGAATGGGATCATATAATATGTGGTCTTTTGTGACTGGCTTCTTTCACAAAGCATGATATTTTCAAGGTTCACCCAAGTTATAACGTGCGTTAGTACTTCATTCCTTTTTATGTCTGAATCATGTGGTCTCTTTAAATTCCCTTCCACTGAAGAGTAATCATTAGCCTTTTTTTTTTTTTTGTAAGGCATATTTGCCTTTTGAAACTAAATCTTGGTTCCTTGTCCTTGAAAGAACTTGAGAAGCAAGATAAAATGGGATCCGCCCATTCTGGAATATTTTCTAGGCCTTTGATGGCATCCCTTGTATTTATGCATGAGAGTGGAGAGGAAGAAGCCCTAAGTGACTTTCCCAAGTGGCCAAGTCTGATAGGGTGAAGACTAGAATCATTTCTTCCATGTGTTAGCAGCCTACAGGTACTTGAAGACAGCTCTCATTCCTTTTCCTGCCCACTCTGAGGCTTCTCTTACCTCCACATCCTTCTACCATCTTTGTACTTACAGGAAAATAGGGCTTGAAGGAACCTTTTAATTTTTCATGATCTTAACTTCCATCTATCTGATCCTTGAGGTCCCTCAATACTACCAAGTCTCTAAACTTGAGATCTTCAGAGTCTGGAAACCCCTCACATGAATTGTCTCCTGATCTCTCCTTATCCTGGTCTCCTTCCCTGTCTCACATCCCTCTTCAGTGGTGCTGGATTCAAACAGGGGCTCCAGACAGATAACTGGTGTGCCAGCATCACCTATAGACTAAAGAAAGTGTCCCGGCTGGGTAGTTTGAGAAGCTCCTCGGCACTTCCTCTTTGTTCTCCTCTTCGGTGGGTTCTGAATCTTTCAAAGGAAACTCTCTTTCATTCACAGTGTTTCTTAGCACCACTGTCACTCTCTGTTGCCAGCAGACAGCCCCTGCTCTACTGTTATTTATTCCTTTCTCGTCCTGTAGCCAAACCTGTTCTTTAAGCTCTACCAGGACCAAGACCCTTCCTTACTTCTGTGTTGGATCTGTGGACTCCTTGTTGGTTTCTGTATTTAACTTCTCTTAACAAACAACCAAAAATGAGAGAATTGACATGGCACATGTGAAGAAATGTCTTGTGGATAAAGGAAGGAAATTATCTTGAAGAAAGGGGTGTCCCCCATATGAGAGAGAGTTTAATCCTGTGCTGTCACTGAGGACATTATGGAGGGACTTTAACTTCCACTGTGGACATTTTTACAACTTCCTCAGCTTTCAGTTTCGGCAGCAGAGCAAAATTCAGGAAGGTGAGAGATTTCGTTATCCTCATTTACATCGAGGCAAAATTTGCTTAGATTTAGTATATTGGTCTGAAGTCACACTGCAAGTTGGTGACCAAGTAGGTTGTGATATTAACTAGTTTGAAGCACTAACCACTTCCTTCCCAAGTACTTTTTCTTAAAGGGGGGTGCATATGTGTCAAATTTAACACTAGAACCCCAGGAATGAGATGTTTTGAATGTGTTTTCCGTATAGAAGAGGCTAATCCCAGAGGTGTTTTTTATTTAAGTTGTATATTTAAGTCTTTAATGAACAACACTTATTGTAATGTGCTATTAACAGGGGAGCAGGAAGTGGTGAGGCAGGATCCAGGGTAAAATGAGTACTAACTCCAATGACCCAGAACTTGTCACTTGAAAATATTATTTTGCCTTTTGGTTCAGTCTCTCCTCCTAAATGGGGCATACATTTCTCATGGCCACATGTTCAGGGCAGTGTAAAGTCACTGCTTTCTTGCTAAGTCAATCAGTGCTCCAAGACCCAAGCTGCCTTCTTGAAGGGTACTTGTTATGCTCTAGAAAATCCCTCTTCTTCCCTCTTCTTTACTTCTTTGCCATTACTTGTCAATGTTGTTAAAAACACTGCTGATGGCTTCTTCATCACTGATGCATGAGACCACAGCCAACTCTTTCTGAGACCTTCTAACCCATTTGTACAATAGTTTATGTCCTGGCTCGGCGACTAATTTCTGAGTGTGAATTTAAGCAAGTCCCTTTGTCTTCACAGCTGAAGTGTTCTTTTATCTGTAAATGAAGCATTTGGGCCAAGTGGTCCCCAAAAGCCCCTTTTAACTCAATACTTCTCTTAGGCTTTTGACTCTGTTTCTGGCATTTGTGCTTTATTAGAGGAAGAGGAAAGCCTATGTCATGGACTAGGTGTGGTGAGCGACACCTTATAAATGGTATTGTGTAGGTCAAAGCATTAATTCAACCACGATTATGATTTACATTAATGCATTATTTATAATAATGTGAGAATAATGACACCAGCTGCAAATTATTAAGGGTTTACTACATGGCAACACTATGCTTAGCACTTTACTAGAATATCTAATTTAATGCTTACAAAACACCAATAAACATTGCTGTTATATTTCCATTTGAAGATGAGTAAACTGAGATTTAGAATAGCTAACTTGCCCAAGGTTCCACAGCTAACTAATACTTCGCAGAGTCAATAGGCTAACTCTAGCTGCCTGATTCTAGACCTGTGCTTGTCACCACTGTATCTGAGAGAGAGCAAGGTTCCAGAGCCAAACTATGAGTTCAGATTCTGTGGATCTTGGGTGAGTTACTTAACCTGCCACACCTCAGTTTTCTCATATTTAAAATAGGGCTGATAGCAGTACCTACCTTAGAAGATCACTATGATGGCTAAATGAATTTACTAGGTAATGTGCTTGGAAAAGCATCTGAAACATAATAAGTTATAGAGTTTACTTGTATAGATAAGTGCTTGCTGTTGTCATCATCATCATCATCATCACTACCACCACCATCACCATCCTCAACCTACGCTGTACCAGCTATGGAGGGAGGAATATGCCAGCAGAAGCAATAGCTAATGCAAACATCTGAAATGGCATTGTGTGTTTGGGTAAAGACAGAGAGTCTGGTATGGTTGTAATACCAGCTATAAGTAGGGGAAGACCGCAAAAGATTGTAGGTGCCCGGCTCCTCATCTGGATGGTATATCTTGTAGGCCATGGGGAGACCTCAAAGGAGCAGGTGTGTTAATACACTTCTGTGACTTATTCTTGCTCAGGGGTGCTCCCAGGATGTGACATCCTCCTTGTCTACAGCCCGGATGCTGAGGAATGGTGCCAGTACCTCCAGGACCTTTTCCTGGCCAGTCGGCAGGTCCGCAGCCAGAAGACGCAGACTTATAGGTTGGGCCCCCAGGCCTCCTTTTCAGCGGAGGACCTAAGCTTCTTTCTCAGCATGCGCTGCATCGTGGTGCTGGTGTCTGCAGAGCTGGTGCGGCATTTCTGGCAGCCAGCCCTGCTGCCTCTGCTACAGAGAGCCTTCCATCCTCCACACCGCATGGTGCGGCTGCTCTGCGGGGTACAGGACAGTGAGAAGTTTCTGGACTTCTTTCCAGACTGGGCACACTGGCAGGAGCTCACCTGTGATGATGAGCCTGAGACTTACGTGGCAGCTGTGAAGAAGGCCATTTCTGAAGGTAAGGGTCTCTCCTGAAGTAAAAATAAGCAGGCCCTAGAAAAATGACTAACTCAGGCCCCCAGGATTTCAGGTGAGATACTGTCGTGTTCACACTAGTCATTTATATTACAAAATGAACCTGGACCTCACTATGTTAAGAGCCCTAATCATATTTATTGGTTCAGAGCAGACTATTTCTGGGATGGAATAGGTATCCTGGACCATAGGAGAAGATGACACTTTCCCTTAGTTCTGTGCTAGGACTAAAGCCTTTCTAGAATCTTCTATACCTTTGAACATGCAGGACAATGGAGGTGAGAGGCTGAAACTTAGTTTGGTGGGGGTGTGAGGAACATGACCGCTAACCTTCCTGCTTACAAGCCACACCCATTTTATCATCATGTGACCTTAAGATTTTTGTTGAAAAAATCGTCACTTTTGGATAACATTTATAGAGAAACACTCCTTTATTTCCCACCAGTCTAGGTTCTGACTTTTGCTGGTTCTCCTTTTAAGGTGGAAAAATTCTGATTTTCTCTGCCAAGGGTGATGACTTTAGTAGACCCAGGAAGTGTGACATACTCTCTGATTAACAGTAAAGGAGCATGTGCTCTTGGATGGATGCATGTTACAGCTTTTCTTCCTCTTTTTGTTTTCTATTTTTGCCTCACTGTGGGCTATGAGCAGGCTATGTGTTTATCTTCTGTTCTCTTGCCATTTGAGATCTTGTATGCCTGACACTAATGAAGAAGCCTAGAAACTTATGGGGTGATGGAACTATTCTCAGCTATTCCTGGTGTGACTTGGGTATTAATTTGGTTCATCCACTCCTGTCTCATTTAATGAACTAAATCAAGAATTCACAAGTTTTAGTGACCTTAAAAAGCTAATATAGCTTCCTTGATGCCTTTATCTCAGAAACAGGCTACTCTAAACCAATAAATATGACCATGTCTGGTAACATAATGGGATCCCATCTCATTTTGTAATGTAAATGACTGGTGTAAGCATAAAGTATTTCACCTGAAATGCTTGAAACCTGGATTAGTAATTTTTTCCTGCATTTGCTTATTTTTACTTCAGAAGGATATGATAGAAAAAGCACATAATTCATACTTACATGATTGTACTTTATTGCTTTGAGGGAATTGCAATCTGCCTGAATTTACAAAGAACTTAGACACAACTGGTTGTTTCTGTGGATTAGTTTATGTCACTGCAATGGTCCGTTATGATCTTGTGGGCAGGACACTGTGACCTGCCAACCAATGATTCAGAGCTCCATGGATGAATTGTCACTGCATTGGCACCTCCTGCTGTATGCTCTAACACATGGTTCTTTAAAATATTACATTGGTGTTATTTAAAAAAATAGATGGTAAAAGGATTTCTAAAAATATTGTTTGGATATATCCAGTGTTTAGATGCTCGGATAAATTGATCATCTACAGTATTTTACATTTTACGAACAACTGTGGCTCACTCAATATGCAATGAGCCTTTAGTTTCAAGTGTTTCAGAAAGAATGAAGTGTTTCACAGTGGTGTTTCTGTTCTGAGAGCAAATAACCTCCCATCAGAAAGAGATTACTTTAATGGGAGATTAAAATAAGCTACTCAGTGGAAAATCTCTGCACTTTGGTATCAGTGGATATGTAGGAACAAATGGGATTCTAGGAAAGAGAGGAAGAGGGAGGATGACTATGGCTCCAGTATGCCTTTCTTATCTGGTATTAGACTTACAAATTTTGAGATTTGAGGTCTCCGTGTGTAGCAGGCTTGCATTTGTTTTTGGGTTGTCCATTAGTCGGGCCAGTAATGTGGTGCTGTAGGCTCTGAGTTTTGGGCTGGACAAGCTTTCTTAATAAACTTAAGACTCAGAGACTGGCAGTGTAGCAAAAAGAGCATTGAACAGCGATAGGGACACTTCACTGCCTGGCTCTGCTGCTAACTAGTTACATGCTCAATGCTGGGCATGTCACTTAGCTTCTTTGAGTTTCAGTTTCTTTCTCTGTAAGAGGCAGAAATAGACTTAAGCTAAGATACTTTTCTGGGCCTAAAAATCTCTGACTCCCCTACGCCAGAGTCTCAAACATTTTTGAAGCACTACTTTCTCGCCCTATTTCACACCCCCTTCCCTCCTTTGACTTCCAGGAAGCTTTGGGCTCAAACAGTGTTTAAGGATAGAACTTTGCCGACACTAGGTGTCTGATACAATTATGTCCTTGGTTACGTTCTCTATAACTTGTGATAGTTTAATACTCCTCTTGTACACATGAAATTTTCCTAAGGTACCTCAAAATAAAAGCAAAAATATAAAATTTTTCATACACCCCACTACTTCAAGCCCCAGGCCAATGAGAAATAAATACATGCAACAGTGGGAAATGTCATGGAAAATTGACAATGGGGATGAATAGTAGCAGGAACAGTAATCATGGGATTACTATTTGTAGGTCTATTGAAAGTAACAAGGAGACAAATTTCAGGAAAGCTTTCTAACAATTAGAACATGCAAAGATGGAATGGGTGGCCTTGGAAGGTGGTGAGTGCCTCGTCACTGGGAATGTGAGCAGGGGCTGGTATAAAGGGACTCAGCTTTGGAACTGTGGTTGAACCATGTGATCTTAACAGTCTTTTGATTATAAAATTCCCTTACATGAGATGAAGTTGCTCTTTTTCAGCAGGAACACATTTCATTCAAAATTCAGTTTTCCTCTTTCATCAATTCTTCCTGAGGTTTCTAACTCAAAACCGAAGAAATATTGGTTGTGTCCCTACCATGATCCCAGCAGAAAATAGGAAAAAGACCTCAATTCGTAATCTATGTAACCCTTGAAAATTGTGAAGCCCCCAATGTATTTGTGTCTTTTTTCCCTTAACTTTGATGTATTTTGTGAAAAAAAAAAACATGCTACTTAATAAGATATTCACTGAGACCATTTAAAATTTAGGCTAAATTTTAGACCATTTAAAATTTAAAATAAGACTTAAAGATCAAAAGCTTTAGAGAGTAGAGATGGTAATGGAAGTAATTATTCCCAAAACTTAGGTTAAATGTGGTTACAGGTTATCAATTATACTTTCTCTTGCTGCTCCGTTATCTAAAAAGTGCATCTCAAACTTGGCTGTGTTTAGAAGGCCCTGGGGATCTTGTCAATATGCATATTCTGATTCTGTAGATCTGGGTCAGGACCAGGGTTCTGCATTCCTAACAGGCAACTCAGGCGATGCTGACGCTGCTGTTTAGGAGTCCCCTGAGTAGTGAGCAAGGGTCTAAGCCACCCTTCTTTTTTCAGGTTAATGGTCATGTCCCTCTGTTGTGCATGGACCATTTTCTCAAATCTCCACTTTTCTGGAAATGGAGGCACCATCACATCAGGGCAACTCCTGGATACCCAACAGTTTAGGTATAAAATTAGGCCTGCGTTTGATGCTTAGGCCAACAGACTTCAGGGTAGAGCTCCTGAGTTCTCTTCTGGTACCCCGAACACAGATTCTACATGCTGCTCTGGCAATTTTTAATCTCTTAGTTTTCCAGATGTGGTGATCCTGTTATTAGAGTGAGGGTATACTTTCATCACAATCCTTTCAGCTTTTTTTATTGAACAGATCCATTGATTATAAGTACTGTTCCACTAAAAGCGTTTTGGAGGTTTTATTTCACACCCCCTCTCTCCATATTTGCCAGCCACTTTAAAACCGAGCAGATGTTTTAATTAGAATCTTCAGTGCCTTGGAGCAGCCAGTTTATTATCCAGGATCTTCATCTGTGAAATGATGGGTTTGGACTAGGTGATTTGGAAGGTTGCTTTCAGCCCCCAGTGCTGTAATATATCATTATAAGTTTTCGGAGAAGGCAAGTTGCCCAGAACCTTTTAACTGATTCAATTTAGTTCCAAAATGTCTGCAGTGATATATATCCAGTGCATAGAAGACGGTACTACTGTTCTGAATTTTTCGGATTTGTTGAGTGATTACTGTGAAAGGAGGAAGTAAGAAAAACCCAGTTACAGGACAGAAATTATTTCCTCTTTACTGGAACTCTATTCTTTGTTGTAAATCTCACTGGAATACAAACATAGATTCTGTTAGTCTGTGTGGAAAAGGACTTGGTAGATGATATTAAGATTTATTTCAGAAGTTCTCATCAGTGTGTGTGTGTGTGTGTGTGTGTGTGTGTGTGTGTGTGTGTGTGTGTGTGTAGGGAGAAGGGAAACACTAAATCTAATTCTCTTAATATTATTTAGTATCACACGAGATATCTTATCTGCTTCTTTATATGAATTATTTTCTCTTTGCCTCTCCCATCCTTCCTCATGTTCTTCATGCTTTAGAAGTTCTGGTGGTATCCCAAATCATAATGTATTTTGCCCTATGTTCCTATGGGAAGAATTTAGAGGGGTATGCTAATATCTGGCCTTTTTTGTTAATAGTAATGTTCTAATCTGAATGTTAAACTAGAGGTTAAAAGAAAAACAGTTGAGATATTTTAATTGCTTTCACCTAATCAAAGAGATTCCAAAATCTTTTCCTAGATTTAAAAAGGAACCTTTTTTTCTGAAATAAAATAATATATGTTATTCATAATGGTAAAAAAAAAAGGAAAATGAAAAAATGCCTTTAGGTTATTTCCAATTTTTTAAAATAAACAAGGTTACAATAAATCTTCACGTAGCTTTGTGCCTAAATCTTTGTGAATTTCCACTGATCTCCTCTCAACCATATCTCTGCAGCCTCCCAGATATTGTTGCTTGTCTGTTCTATGCATCTCTCTACCTTCCCAGTATAAAATATGCCCCCACTCACTGCAGTTTTTTTGTTATTTCGGTTTATTTAATTTTTTTTTCTTTAGGCTTGATTAAGTCATTTCTTTACATTTTCAATGTCTCTTGCAAAGATCCTCATATGGAGAACTGCCCTGCACCTTTTCTTCCCCTCATGGAGAGAGCTAATAATCAGATGAATGCTTTTATGACAGTTACTATGTATAATGCATAGTACCTCACATGTATTTACCCTCCTTCCCAACCTTGAGTGGGGTAAATGGTTTTATTGCCATTCCACAAATGAGAAAACTGAGGTTCGGAGAGGTTAAATGACTTGCATAAGGACTGGGAGCAGCTCACTTTGGAACCCTTCAGACTCTAGAATGCTCTCCACTTTGCTTTGCTTTGCTTTGCTTTGCTTTCCTCTAAGTCTCCTTTTCCCATTCTCCTTTTCCTGTGGAAGCAGGAAGGATGAAGAAACCTCATGCAAGAGAAAGGATTAGGGACAATAACTTCCCTGAGTTCTCTAAACCGCAGATTCCCAAGTCAAGCTGGGCATCAGCGTTGCCCCTGCACTTTGTTTAAAACGCAGGTGCCTGGGTCCCATCCCAGACCTACTGAACCAGAATCTTGGGGGGAGGGGGAGTTGGTCCCAGGCATATGAATTTCAAAAACCCCCCGTCGTTGGTTTTGCTGTGCAGCCACATTCTAGGCTTGCTGCCCTGTCTTTTGGTGTTCTAGCTGGATTAGTTACCAACAGGTCAAGCCCTGTGGGCTGTTACAGTGCAGGTCACGGGGCACTGGTCCCACAGGCTCAGAGCTTAGCCATGGCATAACTGGCTTCCACGTCACAAGCAGCAGCCTTTAGGGGAAGAGACTCATAGCAAAGGGGAAGTCACTGCACCCTCCTTGCTCTCCTTGGTGTGGTGGCTTCGCTGATGGTAAGTCATCAACTTCTGGGGCTCCTGTGGTACCTTGCAGAGACTGAAGGAAGAATCTGACTTTGGGCCTCTCGAAATGGACCATTTTTGTTCTCTCCTCCTGCCTTGCGGCTGTGGGTTGTTGGGTCTGCTCTTTCTCTGCTGTGGGTTTGTCTACAGTTGGCTCCTCTAGGCTCCTCCTTAAATTCTCCTTCCTGAAGGATGCTTTCTTCGTACAATCTTCCCTTTTGAAATGATCTTTGATTTGGGGAGGAGAATTCCAGCTGGGATAATATAATCCATCTGGTGTCACTAAAAAGCTACAGCCTGTCTAAGAGTCCTTTGGATTTCCCTTGCTAGGTACCCTGACCGCCTTGTAAAATAAGATACATTCTCTCTCCTAGCTGTGCCTGAAACAGTTAACGAGGACTAATGACCATGGTAGATTTTTGTGCCCATGGAACTTTTCTTCTGAGGCCTCAGAGTCCCCCAGGATTATGGATTTCTCACAAAGCTGCAAGTCCCAGGTGGCAGTGTGAAACTGGCCACTTTCTGTTTCATCAGTCACCCAGAGACAGCGTTGTCCTCCCAGTTCATTAGACTTTCTGTGGTCCCTCAAGGAAAGTATCTTCGATTCCCTTTGTCAACTGTGGTTGGTGAGATTCAGTGAAAAGGGAGTGAGTGATGAATGCTGACATTTCCACTAATGTGAGAATCTCAAGTTTGCACCTGTCTTGATCTAAATTTTCTAACAAGTGCCGGAATGAAAATATCAGGGATTTAATTGGTTAGTTTCTTAACCTGTTTCAGTATTTTTTTTCATATCACTTCTCCTGGGACTATTGCTAGAAGAGAATACTAGAACTTAGGAGAGACCTGACATCTGGTTTACCATTCCAGAGCCCTTTCATAGACATTATTTCATTTAATCCATGTAATTTTCCTATAAGGCAGATATTATCTACATTTTAAAGATGAAGAAAACAAGGCCTAGGCAGGTTCACTGACTTGCCCAAGGTCACACAGCTGCATTTCTGTTAGCACTAGGATCAGGGCCAGGGCCTCCTGCCTTATAGGCAGAGACGTAGTTATTGCTTTATCTAGATTCCACAGCCAGCCTTTCATCTGGTACAAATTTATTGGGCACTTACTATATTCAGGGACTGCTGAGTGCTGGAGTAGAGCAGGGGAAGACAGACATAGTCACTGCTGTAATGGTACCTATGTTCTAGACCAGTGCTATCCAAAAATGTATCGTGTGAGCCACCTGTGAAACTTAAAAGTTTTCTAGTCGTTGCAATTCAAAAAAAAGTAAAAAGAAACAGATGGATTAATTTTAATAATGTGGTTTACTTAGCCCCATATATCTAAAAGTTTCTCATTTCAACACATAATTAATATAAAAATTATTAATGAGATTTTACATTCTTTTAAAAATATTGTCTTTGAAATCTGGTGTATATTTTACACTTAGAGAACACATTTCAAGCCATGTGTGGCCAGTGTCTACCATATTAGACAGTGTAGATCAAGAAGGATGCTTGCTTTTCAGAGAATTGGGGCCATATCAGCTAATATTTTAATATATTAAATGCCACATGTTAAAAAATGCCCATCTTGGTTTCTCCTTTCATTCATTGATTTGGTCATTCATTCATTCAGGAAGTACTGAATGAGCATCTGCAAGGTACTGATCTGTATGAAATACTTCTGTCTTTTTCTTTCCTCACTAATCTCCTCTTTCTTGTTTTTGTCCCTATTCTACCACTTTGTCCCTTTCTATATTTATCAGTTGTATAGCTATGTTCCCAGGGCCCACAAATATGGTGTCAGGTAAGACAGAATTAGGTTTGATTAACAGCAGGGTTTTTGCACTTGAAATGACCAGTTTATCATCTGAGCTAGTGAGACTGAGCTCTTGGCAACCTATGTGATGACAGAATCAAACCAGGGTGCCCAACACACACACACACACACACATCCCCCTGTTTTTCTGGAAGGATACACAAAAAAATGTTGCTAGTAGTGCTTTTGGGTGAATAAAGGACATTTTGAACTTCTTGTCTTAGACATTTCTCCACTGTGCCAATTTTTCTACTTTGTTTATGTTTTACTTTCAGCTGGGAATTTTAAAAGAGAAAAAACAATGGAGTCATGGGGATTTTCTAGATCTAGAGGAAGTGGTTGGGCTCATACCCAACTAATCCAAACAGGTTGAACTTCAGGTTAAGTTCCTTTGTGCAAACTCTTTGACCTCTTTCTCGGCTTTATTAAGCTGCTTTTCTGGGTAAAGGAAGTGAAATGGTATCATTGGTGTGTACATATAGCTGTAACGTCTGTGCCATCACTCACTGGATGTGGACTAATGACTGCAAACAGGCTACAGCTACTTATCTTTGAGTCATACTTTTACTCTAGTCAAATCAAATTTGGACTGTTGTCTTCTTAGGTTACTACAATCTTTATTACAAGAAGTAGACTATAAGTATAGATTTCATGGACTGTGGCACTAACTGACTTTGCCACTCTGGGCAGGTCACTTGGCCACCCTGCATTTCTTTTTGCCCTTTTTAAAATTCCGGGAAGAGCACAAATTCATATCTCAAACCTTTACAAACATGAAATTCCATGATTTTAACTATGTATGATTTTACATATCTTATTATATTTTGTTGCTGGGTCTCAATTTGACATTTTCCAAAATCCCATCAAGGTGTAGTGTATTATTTCAGCTAACAAGTTATCTTTCACAGCAGCATTTTAAACAGAATTTTAAATGACATAATAATAGCTTTCTGTTTATGGAACTAGCCCAAGTTCAGTCTTAGGAGAATATAGTACGATGCCATTATCTGTGTGAGAATAAAAGAATGTGTTTAACATTTTGCATATACTGTTCGTTATGGTCTACATATAGCTTTATGAATGTGGGTTCATAGGAAGGTAATGGGGGTGGGGGAAATGGAGGCAAATATGCATGACAGAATATTTCTGTAATAATTTCCCTATTATTCAGGGATGTTTTGACAGCTTTTCAATTTAGTTTCCAGCGCCATTCACATGACAGAGTGTGTCTGAGACGGCCAAGGAAATAGGATGATTTATGCTGTAAATGACTCTTTATCTGCCCAGTGGAGAAATTATTGAAACCATAGTTGGCTTGTCATGTAGACTTCTGAGCATAAACTTTCTGATTTAGCTGGTTTGGTAAAAATTAGACACAAACAGTGATAAGTTGGTTTTCCAAGACACAGAAAAAAAAATAAAATCAATAATTGATAAAATTGTCTTTCTGTGGAAGGAAAAGCTGTTGAAGACTATTTCATTTTCACTGTTTGTCTTTTTAATGAAATACCATCTCTACTGACAATGTTTCATGTGTGGTAGGTGACCAGTAAATGGTGGATGAATGGATGACTGGATGGGTGGGTACATCCCTGGATTGTTGTCCATTTTCTTTACCCTTGAGCCCATTTTGAATGTCCCAGTTGGAGAAAAAGATATCCTTCCCATGAATATTCTATTTAGGGGACTGAACTGCTGGTGCCATCTGGATCGTCAGCTGTTTCCACAGAGCAGGTTTTTCTTGTGGTCACATAGTCAGGATGTGACTAAACAGAAACTCTTCAAGTTGATTCATAGCATGCCAGGGTCTGTAGCTTGCATCTTTTTTACTATGTCCATCCTTAAAAATGCACCAGATTGACAACTATCCCACAAAAGGATCAGGTATGCCATTACAGAAGCTGGTTAACAATTGGACTTGCTAGCTTCATAGGTGCGTGTACGTCTATTAGAAGCAGAAGTTAAACTGGGTATGTCCTTTTTGAAGGAGAACGTCGAAGTAAAGAAATCTGTAGAGTTCAGAGGAGATTGCTGGTTCAGGAATTCCTTGGTACTTTTTTCCCCCTGGTTTGATGGCCTTCTGCAGATGTGTGTCTTCTCTATTACTCTTACAAGGTTGGACCCTACTAGGTTCCTGTGTAAAAGAATACTGGTTGAACGTGCCTATTTTGTTTGCCAAGTTGCCAGTTTTACAAACAGACTGCTGGTTCTCTCTCTAACATCTAAAAACACAGGAAATAGAGAGGAGGCTGATGATGAAATGAAAATGCTCTACTTTTAGACTGGACCGAAATAAGTTTCCTTTTACATGAACAGCTAATGTTTGAGGCTGTAGCTATAATTAAAGCCTTGCGGTAAGATTGATGTCCATCCAAACGAGCAGATTATTAGTGTTAGCTGTTGACTCATTTTTTTTGAGGGTGTAAAATGTGGGAAAACATTTGTGTAGCAGAATACAAGATTTAGCATTCTAAATAGAGTCAACCTGTTACTTGTTCTGAAACAGATTCCGCCTTTCATTTTCTAAAGCTTTCTGAATATTAAAGCCTTGGTGAGTTGCCTGAGGTCTCCAACTGTGAAGCATTTTGTGTTAAAAGTTTTTCAGGAAAAATGTATGCTGAAATAATCATACAGAAATTTGGCAGCCTACATGTTTATTTTTATTTTGTAGTCACTTTGAATTGAAAGTCCCTTAAGTTATAGAAATCCTTCAACATCCCTGCCATGGTCTCGTGTATTCATGTGATTAAAATTTGCCCACGCTCTGGAAATAACCTAGCTTTAGAGCCTCTCATGGGAATACAGAAACGGAACCACTGAGTCCAGAAGATGGAATATTAACATTCTAAAAGGAAACGTCGGAGTCACCTGGCCCAATCCTTTTAGTTTAAAATGAGCAAAATAGGACCCAGAGGGGTTAGAGGACTTGCCCTTTGTTACACAGTTAGTGGCAGAGATGACTTAATTTATGTTTACAGTAAACAAATATTTATTGAGTTTATGGAGCGCTTGCCAATGGGGTGGTACTCTGCAAGGCCCTGAGAAGGCTTAATGAAAAGGTCGCACTCAATTTCTGCTCTTGCAGTTATGCATTCTAAAAGGAGAAGGCATTAAACAACCAGTTGTCCTGCTAATTACTTAATGCCATGAATGTCTAGGGTTATGAAGCAAAAGTTCCCTTTGAATAATAAAAGGGATTTGAAATATCTTGAGGGCCCCTTTGATAGTTCCTTCTAGCATGTATGAAGGAAAGAATGTTTCCCGAGCATGCATCTTGATAAAAAGAAGAAAAGGCATGGCTTGTAGGTATTGCATATGGTATGCACATTCCTATCCTCTAATGATAACATAGAGCCCAAGTTAATCATGGGTTTTGGGCAGGGCGGTCATTTTCTCAGAATGGTGATTTGGATTATTTGAAGTTTTACAGTAGATTTATTCAAGCATTCATTTAAAAAATGAGTATTCTTCTTTCCTTGGGTTTGTAGAGAGCAGGGATGTTGAGGTGTATATATTAATTTGAAAGTTTCACATTCTAGTTCATATAAATGTGTGATGATTGGAAGGATGGGCAAAAGATAAGTTGAAAATTAAGAACATCAATAAAAATCCTGCGCAGGATTCAAAAAATAAACAGTTGTCGTACAAGAACGGAATGAAGGGATATGTATTTTAAGAGTATCGTTTGTAAGTTCTGGAGGTTTTAGTCGAAGTAAAATAAACATGGTTAACAGTGCAATGTCATGTCCAAAAAGGTAAATGCCATGTGAAGATTTATGAACAGGAGTACTGGTGTCAGAAAAGAGGTTTTTCCTCTAATCCTGCATTGCTCAGTTTACGTTGTTTATTATCCCTTTAGTAGAATGTAAGCCTCAGGAGAGTGGGGATTATTTTAACTGTTTTATCCTCAGTGTGTAGAGCAGAGCTTCACACATAGTTGGGCCTCAATAAATTACTGAATGATTGAATGGAGTGAATGAGGGATTTTCAAGTTCTGTCAGATGATAAACATTTGAAGGAAATAAACCTGTTTTGGAGAAAAGAAGTTTTGCCGGAACCCTGGAAACCGTCTGGGGTATTGAAGACCTGTCACATGGAAAAGCAGAAGGGCCAGGCTTTCCTGTGTTTCTTCAGGCACAGGGCAAGGAGCAATGGATGAAAGATGCAACAATGGCAACAGCTCAAGTTTACGATACCCTCATAATCCAAAAACAACTGATCCTGGGAAACTATTTATTGGGATTTTATTTTGAAAAGTAAAACTAAAAATTCAGAAAGTAAATTAATTTTATCAGATTAACACAGTTTTGATTATAATTTCAGCTCTATGCTAATTATTAAACCATACAGAGACTGAATTCACATTTGCTGGGTTTTACACAAGAAGGGCTGAGTACATTTTTCTAACACGGTTTTGTGCTAGCACAAGGTCATTCCTTAGTTCACATCTGACTTTTTAAAAATGGTTGTAATGAAATATAATTCACAACACATTTGACTTTTATAGTTTTCTTTTTTTAATGTACATATTTTATTTTTCAATTATAGTTGTTGTATGATATTATGCCAGTTTCAGGTGCATAACACAGTGATTAGACATTTATATAACCTACAAAGTGATCACCCTGATAAATCTACCCATCTGACTCCATAAACAGTTATTACAATATTATTGACTGCATTCCTCATGCTGTACTTTACATCCTCATAACTATTTATTAAAAATATTTTTATTAAAATTTTTGGGGTGACTCGTTAATAAAATCATAGGTTTCAAGTGTACAATTCAATAATACATCATATGTATATTGCATTGTATATTCACCACCCAAAGTTAAATTTCTGTCACCACAGCCGTAACTATTTTATAACTACAAATTGTATTTAATTCTTTCTCCCTTTTCACCACTCCCTTCACCCCCCTCTCATCTGGCAACCATGAAAATGTTCTCTGTATCTGTGAGTTTGTTTTGACTTTTACAGTTTTCAAGGTCTTCTCTCAATCATCATGTATTCCTATCATTTGCTTCTGATTATCAGGTATGTCCCCAGGAACTTTATCCTGTTCAGTTAGTTACCTTTACAACAGACAGAGGCTTTACTTGTGATTAATTTTCTAACATCGCTTTCATCAGCTTCATAAAATACTGCATCTTTTGCAAAGCCTAGAGTTACCCCATATAACTGAATCGCATTGCACTTATAGTTTATGGTGTAGAAATACTAAGTCTGGGAGGGAACAAGCAATCAAAGTGTGACTTGGTGGATGAGAATATAGACCAAGATTAAGCAAGCAGAGATGTTTAAATGGGGACCAATTTTGTAAATGAGCATTTTATGCTGAAATATTTTTATGTTATAAAAAATTTAGCTTTCCTATGTTACTGTAACTATGGAGATGTGAAATAAGAATATTCAGAAAATGATAAGGCTGCCCTGCCAGAGTTAGAGGCCACTAATGTGGGTTCAGAGCCCCAAACTTCGTTCCACCAAGCAGATAACTGAGGAAATGAATGAATATCTTGGCACATCTGTAAACCCACTGCATTTGGTAGACCAGTTGGAAACCTTTGCCACTGGTGATGGAATCTTGAGTCAAAACAATCTCAACAGGCTGGAACGCAGACGTCTATCCAACATATAACATTTAAAAAGGCAAGTGTTTATTTGCTGTTAGGTCCCAAACCTCATCCCCTCTAAAACAAAACGAACTGAACTATACAATTGTAGCATGGCAAAGAGGAAGTCCTGGCTTCCATGGTTTACATGAGAAAGAGCTGGGAGTTTGAGGTGACTAAATGCTCACTATAAATCAGCAAGGTGGCATGACTGTTCTAAGATGCAGTCTTGAGCTGCCCTCCTGAAAAATGGCCAGACTGGAAGAAGAGTCTTCTGTTACATGCAGACTCTAGTTACCCATCTGGGGTAGCTGTTGGCAGAAGGTTGGGGGAGTGGAAGGCTAGGCTGAGGAGGATAGGTAAACCAGAGCTATCTCCGTTTGAAGCCTGCTTAGAAAGATGAGTGTATTACTATAGATTTGTTCGTTTGTAGGGCAAGAAACCCAACTTGGGCAAAAGAAGAATTAACCAAATTATGGGAAGGGCAGGAGTGCACTTGGTCCTCAGAGATAACCTGGAACCAAGGACTTGAACTCCACAGGGTTTCCTCTCCACCTCTCCTTTCTGTGTCTACCCATGTAGGTGTCATTCTCTGGTGCCTTATCTTCAGGAAAGGGAATTATAGCCCCTGGGAGCTGCCACCCCTCATTTCTCCAAATTCTAGCTCCAGAGAGAAATTGATATTGTTCTTTCTAATCCAAAATTTAAAAATCTCAGGGTACGGTCTATTTAGTTGAGCTTGGGTCAGACACCTAACTTTAGGCCAAATTAACAATGGCCATGGAATTGGAGGACTATGGATGGCCCATGTTGATAGCCTGCGATATGGGGTTTCTAAAACCTTGTCAGCTTCCCTTCAGACCACTTGGTGAGAGTGAAGGGGTCGAGAATTTTCCCAAAGGGGGACTGCCGTTTCGTTCCTGTCAAGCAATGCGAAAGATAATTGCCACAGTGAAGAGTCTCGAAAAATGCCTGTGCAGAAGGAATAGAGGAATAACCAGAGGGTATTTAA
Source organism: Cynopterus sphinx (assembly GCA_030015415.1). NCBI lineage: Eukaryota > Metazoa > Chordata > Mammalia > Chiroptera > Pteropodidae > Cynopterus > Cynopterus sphinx. The sequence continues at coordinate 22,284,422 of CM057382.1, forward strand.
CCATAGAATTATAAAATTTGGGGGTAGAGTGAAACTGAGGCTTAGCATTGTCAGGTGACTTGCTCAATGATACACAGCTGAGTCAAGACAAAAGCCAAGGCCTCTAACTCTGAACTCAGACTTCCATCCATTATACTTTGTTGTCTTCCTAAAGAAGATGATACCAAGGAAAGACATGATAATTACTTTCAAACATTCAAAGAACTATTTGGGTATAAGAAAAATGTTGTTTGGTGATGCTCCAAAGGACAAATTAGGATTAATGGATAGTAGTAAATGACAAACAGAATTCTACCAGATTTAGGGAAGAAGTTAACATCTGGGATGGCTTAACAAGAGAGCAGGCTGCATCATCAGGACGTGTGGCCAGAGGAGGACTGGTCACTGGCAGTCTTCAGGTTAAAGTTGGATAAACAACTGCCAGTGACACTGAAGAAGGAATCTCTAAAGTCTCTTCCAATCCAGAGACACTGAAAATTAAAAACCTAGATAATGTTGCTTTTTACTGTTTTTCTTCAACTTCCACTGGTTGTAGGATGTTTACAGTGCTGTGTTATGAGTATCTCATTCAATCTTAATCTGTAAGCTAACCACAGTTATTATCTTCATTTTGCAGAAAAGGCACAAAAAACGTTAAGTTACTTTCCCAGTGGCACATGGGAACTTCAGCTTTGCTCCTAAGCCTCTAGTCTTAATCACTACGTTTACTGGCTTCTCAAAAAACTATATTTCGAGTCCTATTTTCATAATGTCTCTATCAGGTGTTCTCAAAGTGTGATCCTCACACCTGCATCAGAATAATTTACTTTTGGTTTTGATGAAGAACCAAGTATTTTGAACCTCATATTTTTGAAAATATTCATATTCCCAATGAATATTTGAACCCCACCTCTTCCCCTCCAATATTTATATTTCTGGGATCTCCCAGTTACCCAATGAACTGTTGGTATGGAACGGACTGGGTATATGTATTTTGTAACAAGTACCCTGGGTAATTATGATGTGTGCTAAAGTTTTAGAACCACAGGGTTTAGTGCTTTCATGGGAAAGCTAAAGGGAAGATTGGATCCTAAATGCCTCATATTTATCTCAGCAGCTTAGACTGCTCCAAAGGCCGTGGGGAGACACTGAAGAGCTGAAAGTTGGAGTCTGACATGATCAGAATTTGTTTTCTACAAGTTCAGTCTGCTGGCTATCTGGGATGGGTGAGAGGCCAGCAGTTTGGGCAGGAAGCTGTTGCATCGTTCAGGGGAGAGGTGATGTGGGGTTGAGCTGAACAGAGGCAGTGGGAATGGAAAGAAGGAAAAATATTCTGAATTGGTGAAAAGGAGGCAGAACGAGCAGGACTTGCTGCTTGATTGTGGGGTGGAAAAAGAGGAAGCAGACTTGGGGGCGAGTTCAGTATATAAGAATGAAAGATGCCTCTGATGGGACCAGCATGCATATGGAATTCAGAAAATAAGAAAGCACTTTCAATAGGGTGGCCAGTTGAAAATTTTATGGAGGAGATGGCACTGAATTAGAAAGTTAGGTTTGAAGAGGCATTGGTGAGAATGGGAGAAAATGTCCAGGATGAGGGAACTCCATGGGAAAGGCAGAGGGGTAGGAAGTCACAGCTTTTGAATTTGGGCCAAGAAGTGGTTGGGGAGGAACAGTGTGGGGGAGGATAATAAATATCAACTGAGTCAGTGGAATAGGGGTCTTCAACATCAAGAGCTTTGCCCAACAAATACTAGATTTATTGCAGTGATCACTTCGTAACTTATGTAAATGTCTATTCACTGGTGTACACCTGAAAGTAATATAATATTGTCTGACGACTGTAATTGAAAAACAAAATTTTTAGGAGCCTTGCCCCTCTTATCTCACAGGGCTGCTCATTGGTTGGGGCAGCAATATGACCAAAATGACTTTTGGAGCGATTGTTTCAGCCCAGAGACAGGGGTGACCCTAGTTTTTGAGGCAGCCTTTCCCCCAATGTCAGTTGAATGTAGAGCGAAATGTATATAGATCCTACTTAAATGAGAAATGGAACTCATATTACACACAGATTTTTCTGATAAAATATTATAGTAAATTTCCATAGGCTGGTGTATTTTATTGAGATAGCATCAGGTGCTAAGTTCCTCTGACATCCTTGCCCTTTGATTTTTATCACCTACCCCTTCCACTATCAGTAGTTATTTACCCTAGAGATTGCAGGCCTTAGGCTTGCACAAGGCCTCATTTCCGGTGGTGTGGGTGGGGAATGATGGTTGGCTGGAACGAGCAAAGCACTGACGTGCAGTGTTGCCTATTGAACAAACATTGGAAATCCCAAGGGGGTATTGGAGTGGGGCAAGGTTGTTTACTTCCATATCTGCAATAGCTCCTTGACACATAAACATGCAGAGGGGTCATCAGGGAATTAAATAGTTCTAGCCAAGCAGCCACACCGTGCTGCGAGGCAAATAGCCTGAAAGGTATGGGTACTTTTGTGGATACTATGGAATGCTACTATGGTCCTGGGAGAAGCCTTGTCTTTTTTTGTCTCCATCCTTGACCCTACCACTGAAGTCCTTATTTTCCATTGTTTCTTGAGAGCAGGGCCCATATTTTCTACAGAATCTATAATGCCTCTAGTATTTATGGTGGCTCCATTCTGTGGAGTCCTATGGAAGTCATTTGCTGGACATGCTCAGGTAACAGGCATTTATTTGAGTATTTTCTGAATTTTAGGTTGGCTCTCCAGCTAGAGTATGAATTCCTTAGGAGGTGGGCCCATGTTTGTTATTCGATGGGGTTCTTCTTTGTACCTTGGACCATGTGGGCCCATAGAAGTCTTAGTAAATGCTATTTGTTTAGTTGGCTATTTGGTTGAAATCTTGGAGCACGGATATTATAGTTACTTTTCTACTGCAGCAGCTTTATAATAATGAGATTAAATTACTCTCTCGGTAGGGTTGCAGTCATTATCTGTCAGTCACATTGTGCATTGACTGCCTACATTCTGAATTGTTGAGAAAAAAATGCTTTCATAACATTCATGATCTAAATAAGGAACCAAATGTGGTTTCATATTTGCTTCATGTGATCCTGGTGCCCTTCCATTAAAATATATTTATTAAACACCCACTCAGTGAATTTAGTGAGGACTTGGTACTGTATTAGATGCTGCAGAGGCATTACAGATTCTGTAGAAAACATAGGCTCTGCTCTCAAGAGTCCTCGTGAGCTAAGCTGGCATGTGGGCATTTGTCTGTTAATGTCCAATTTCAGCATCTGGGACTTGCTACCCAGGAGATGGGAGCTTGTTTCAGCCTTGCCCATTTCCCCAGTGCCTACCCTGTGTCATCAGAACTAGCTCCCTAGTTTCCTACTGCTGTATCCATCAGCATTTGAGCATGAAAAAGGCAGGTAAGAGAGCCTTGGATGTTAAGGAAATCAGTTGGCCAAGGTAGTAATGCTAAGGTTTGGGGTCAGGTGAGCCAAGGTTCTAGTTCTGGTTTCAGAAACCAGTTCTGGGTTTGTGAGCAAGGCTCTCCAAAAGTCCATTTCATTATCTGTAGAGTGAGGTGAAAACGTCCACCCCATGAGACTATCAGGAATTGTAATTGAGAGAATGAATGGAAATACATCATACCTGCATTCCCCCTCCCCTATCTCTTTCGCCAGGCTCACCTTGCTCTTTTGTCAGCATCTGTCTGCTGGGCTCATTCTCCCATTCTATTTTCATGGCCACTAGTTTGATTTTAAGCCTTGACCATTTCTTGTCATAGTACCTATATCTTTCATTTTATGGTAAGCTTTTTTAAGTTTTAGAAATCTCTCAGAAATTATAAAGGTAATACGTGCTTGTTGTAATTTTTTTCTATCAGAAATCTACAAAGGAAAGAATAAAAATATTTGTCCCCAAATCTTTATTCTCCTTCATAGAGGTTGACTACCATAAATGGTTTGGTATGTATCTTTACATTTTTATGATTTTACAAAACACATGCATGGGCATTTTTTCACTATAAAAAGGGTCATTTTGTACATATTATTCCACAATTAGTTGATCATTTTCTGTGGATTTTTAACATAGACATATGTGGGAAATGTGTGCAGTATATTATTATGTGATTTTATTTTGTGTGCAGTATATTATTATGTGATTTTTATTATGTAGCTTGCTTTTTATTTTAGCTCATATACAACAACAGCCTTTCCTCCACCAAACTGCCAAAATGATTTTCCTAAAACCAAATGGGGAACCAGTGACTAAAGGATAAAGTCCAAATTGCTTAGTGTGACAGTTTAAAGCTCTATACCATCTGGCCCCTGCTGACTTCTGTAATTTTACTGGCATGTTTCTTAGATTTTTTTTTTTAGCAGCAAAACCGTTTTGTCCTCTGAACAAAACCCTATATACACCGCCCCCCCCCCCACCAATGTATTAAACAAGTAAACATGAAGCTCCTGTAGTTGCATGTACGTATGTGGGGGCCTCTAGACCTCAGCCAGCTTAGGCACTTTTTCCTATCCCCCTGTCTCTCAAGCCCCATTCTCTCTCCTATTCCATTTTTCTATCTTAAGGCATGTTGGTCCTTCCTAAAAAGTCAGAGATGTAAATGACCCTCTCAATTTTTCTTTATTCATCACGGGCCTACAACCCAATACTTAAAAAAAAAAAAAAATTGGAAGCTTTTTTTCTGCCTCTTTCCTAGAGGAAAATGAATTTTCTAAGTTTATTAGAAAATGTCCCAAATGATTCTTCTTAAATTCTAAAATGTCATCTCTCTGACATGAAAATTCAGAGAACCCGTTTGGGAGAGCTCACTCTTGTCAGTTTTCTGACCTTTTTTATGGTGAACACAGTAGGTATTCTCCTATTACTGACTTTTTCTCTTTGCTCTGGGTTTATTATGTTTAAATCTTGATTACCCAGAGACCATGAGGTCCTTGAGAGCTAAAACAAGAACAATTAGAGGACAGCTGTCTATGAGCTTGGATAGACAGTAAGCTGCAAAACAAAATGTATTCAGCTGGGTGGTCCCACTGTCTAGCTCACTGCCTGGCACATAGTAAATGCACGATAAACTTTTCATTCTTGGAATGCATGTCAAGTAGGACAATTCCGTCCGCAACAGGGGCGAGAAAGGGATAGAGACCCATCATTTGCTGTTAATCTCGCTTTGGAAGTGGCATTAGGGACTGGAGGAAGATAAGGATAGTCAGCATCCTCTCTTGCTGAACTACAACGGGACGGCCTCTACACCTCCTGGCTGCATGGACCTGAACAGAATGGGGAGTCTGGGGGTGTTCTCTCCTTCCTTAATTCACACCAATGATAGGTTTGTGCATACTGAGTTTGATGACCACTGGAATGACTACCTGAAAACCATGCTGGGGTCATTTTAGATTCTACATTTCTACATTGGCCATCAAAGAAACTCTGAAAAAATCAAGACCTGAATAACTAACAAGTTGAATTTTGTGGCTTTTGTGGATATATTTATTCCTATTTTTCTAAGCAGTAAATTTGCAGCCCAAAGATACTAAAAATGACATTCTTTGCTTCCTTTGACCACAAAAGCCACACATCTACATCATTACCAGGAGGCTGTGTTGGGAGATTGCAATCTTTCTACTGATCTTTAAAAAAGCAAAACCTAATGAACAGCAAAGAACTCCGGTGTTGGGTTGCAATGCACACACTGGTGAGACTTTACCTCTTACAAAAGGATTTGAACCTATCCTCGGTTTGTCTTATTAATTATCAACGTGGCACATCTGTCAGAAGGTGTCACCATAAATGCTCTGATCTCTGATTTCTGTGACCATATTTAGGTTTTCTATTTTTTATGCCTCTTGGCGCATTTTTTTTTTCTAAGATGGAATGTGTTTGGTTAGCTCTTGTCTTTTCCAGACATTTGGAAGATACCTATTCTGTCTCAAATTCTGCTAGTTGTACCTCAAAAGTTTCCTTTCAGATTGTTGACACAGTTTTATTGGTCTCTGAATGCACTGGGATTTATTTTTATTTTTTATTGTTACACACTCCTAGATAACTCAGTGGCACATATTTCCCCACTCTCCCTCCAGTATGGTCTGGAGTAGTGGGACATATTGTACAATGCAGCTTGCCTGCTCCCAGATCAGACTTCACTGATGGATGAAGGCATCTGTTCTCCCTGAGCTGGGATTTGGCCTCAGCAGTGGTCTTACTCAGGATTCTAAGCATCTAACCCATTCCCCTAGAACTGGCACTTGAGATGAAACCAGCATGCCCTTCCTGGTCAAGCACTTTTCCCACATACCTTATTTCACTTAATAGGTAAGATTTCTCATTGCTTGGCATATAAGATATTTTGGCAACTATTTGGCTACTCCCTCCCCCACCTTTGCCTACTAGCTAGGTCAGTGGCCTCGAATGGAAAAGAATGACTGAGAACCTTCGCAAGCTGTCTTTCGTTGCATTTCACAACACCTGACTGTTAGGCGCATTTGGGGGAGCTTTCTTTATCATTTGGAGTGAGACTTAGCCGTATCTTCTAAGTGGCAGAGTTGCACTGGGAGCAAGTCAGGACGTTTTCAGAAATCTCAGAATGAATGTCCCCTGGTGAGGTCTAGTAGGCCTTAGTAATAAAAGTGACCTATTAGCTATCCATCTAGTTTCTGGTGTTCATACTAGGGCCATGGGCACAGCAATGGGATAGGCACCATCTCCTATAAGTAGGTACAACCTCAAGTGTTCAATCAGAGAAAATGCATTAAGATTTCTCTAACATTATGATATAAAACATCTGCCATACAATAGAATGAGAAAAGTAAGAATCTTGATGTCTTGGACAAAATCTCATTTTTGTGAGACACAGCTCTCAGCATATGGTAACATCTAGTGCTCAAAAAATATTTGACGAATGAATAAATTAGAGTATTGCTACATTATACTCTAAATAAACAAGAGCAAATTTCTTGACTTATGAAATATAACGTAATTTCATTGTCTCAAATTTCAACACAACTGAATTGCCCAATTTCTGGGACTCTAAGTAGCAAGGGAATGAGATGCATAGGAGTAATGACACAGATGCAAATATCCTTTTTGAAATTAGCAGAATTGTTTTCCTCACTCAGGGTTGTTATCTTGGGGCATCTTTCAAGGGATGTTTGTCAAACTTAGAAGGGAAGCCTTGTTTTGAGTTTAACAAATCTCAGGACAGGGCCAAACCCTTGATACTTCAGCAACATACGGCTGCCAGTGGAGGTGGTGCCAAGTGTCTAGAAACCACTTCAAAATTCCTGTTTTCAAAACCTTGTCACAGTCTGTTTAAATGTAGTTTTTCAAAATAGATTTTTTTAATGGTTATCTTTTGAATAGCTCAGATTTTCAATTGAAGAGAAAAGCAGCTCTAAAAAAAAAGTAGATTATGTCAGATGGAAAGAAGTTTTATCTAATTCTGTATGATGGTTGCTATGGTGATTATTGAATATAAATTTCAGTTTATGTAAAACCCTGCTAAGGTTTTTATTAGAGACCAGAGGTGAAGCACGATGTCAGTTGGTAAATGGCTAAAAAGCATATGTTAATGGGGCAAAAAAAAAAAAAGAAAAGAAAAAAGGTGGGTCACACAGCACTCTCTAGCCAGGTATCATGTCGTCACAGACTAATCTCATAATGGTTACCAAGGCAGTACATATTAGAGTAGAGAGTGAAAAATGGTGCTTCTCTTCTCCCTTGATGATTTTTTCTTTGAAGCAATTGAAGATGAGGAAGCTTCCTTGAGACAGGTCTTGCAAATGTGGACTCCCATATGCCAGTATTATTGGCTTTAAGTAGGCAGTGGGTGTGGGGAAGGAGATTTCAAACATCTGATAAAGGAGCTGGCCTGAGTGACCTTTAGAGCAGGGTTCCTAACCCCTGAGCTGCAGACCAGTATCAGTCCTTGCGCTGCACAGCAGGAGACTGAACTAGGCTTCATCTGTATTTGCAGCTGCTCCCCAGCGCCAGCATCACTGCCTCAGCTCCACCTTAGATCCTTAGGCCTTAGATTCTCACAGGAGCATCTGTCCCAGGTGCCAAAAAGGTTGTGGATCACTGCTTCAAACCCTTCAACCATAATTTCTCATCTTTTGAGTACTTGCTCAAACCAGCAAGAAGGAAAAACAAACAAACAAACAAACAAACAAACCCTGGCAGAGGTGTTAATAACATCTCCTTACCCTAAAGCTTCAGGCACTAGAATTTTAAATCCACCTGGAGATAAGAGGCAGGCTTTTACCTCTTAAATTAGGGATTTAATCTAAGGAGTAACAGTTAAGGATCAGTGCGTAATAGATAATTATGAACAGGTGTTTGTCTAAATCCTACTCTTTAGTGCTACCTACTTCCTTCATATTTATGTGTAGTTGCTCTAATTGTACCCTCATATACTTATTTATTATTTATATTTGTGTTTGTATACTTTTTAAGGGGATCAGATTGAGAAAATAAACCAACTGCTTTCTATTCATCGTGTCTATAGAAACATGGGTCTTTAAGTCCAGGCAAAATGCCAAGTCATCAGTGCCCACCTGGCTAATTACAGGCCGAAGTAATGAAGATGGCAATAGTCAGTCTATGCCAAGAGCATTCAGGATAATTTTCAGTGTCTCAATTTCAATTGCTGCTACTCATGTCCTAAGTAAAATTGGGAAGTAACTAAATTTGCCTTTTGATAACATTTTAGTACTTGTTTCCTTCAGCCTTCTCCATTATGACTCATTCAGCGCCTTCATGTCCAAAGTCACTCACTCTGTGGAAACACCTAAATAGAGCTCTCTTTTTGCTAAACTGGAAATGCTCTAGTTTCCAGAATGATCTTTCCCTCAACACTCTCCCAAATTTAGTCAAAATTCCTTCTCCAAAGTGGCTAATCTCAACATAATGTGAGAAAGTAATTGGATTAATGGTGGTTCTCTAATGGTTGTCTTTCAGAGATTGTGTTTGGAGTGTCAGAAACTCTGCTCTTAGGTATATAGAGAAGTCAAATCTCAAATTTGTTTGGGCTGGATTATGTCCACCTTCTCCCAATTCATAAGTTGAAATCCTAACCCCTAGTACCTCCAGATGGTATTTGGAAATAAGGTCTTTTAACAGGTAATTCAGGTTAAAGTGAGGTCCTTAGGCTGAGCCCTAATCCAATATGACCAGTGTCCTTATAAGAAGAGATTAGGACCTAGATGTGTGTGTGCACAGAGGAAAGACAATTTGAAGACACAGTGGAAAGGTAGCTTACCATCTGCAAGGCAAAGAAAGAGGCTCAGAAGAAACCAAACTGGCCAACATCTTGGTTTTGAACATCTTCTCTGCAGAACTGTGAGAAAAATAGATTTCTGTTGTTTAAGCACCCAATCTGTGTTATTTTGTTGTGGCAATCCTATCAAACTAATACATTTGTAGGTGGCTGGGTAGTTATTACCCTGAGTGGCAGAAGCATTATTCAGAAGTATCTTGATCTGGTTCATTTGGGATGATCCTAACTTCTGCTCGTAGGTCTGTAAAAGCAACTCGACTGCTATAGCGTGGGAGAAATTCAGTGTGGGAGAAAATGAACTGCAGGTTATAGTTGACTACTCGTATGATAAGAATCCAACAGTGTGATGTTGTCACTGAAAGCTATTTTAGTATTAAGCTACATCAATAAAAATATATCTCCCCAGTCTTGGAATATTCTAATTTCACCGCTTTCTACCAAGAATGGTGTTTCATCCTGGGTGACACCTTTTTAGGAGGAAACTGATAACTAGAATATGTCCACAGAAAGACAACGAGGGTGTTTGGGGACATGTCGTATGAGCTGTTCTGTGGAACGCATGGCTGTGTTCTGAGTTGTGGGGTGAGGGAGAACTCTCTTTGAGGCAGAGGTTCCTGGGAGGCAGGAGCGCTGGCCGTTGTGGTGGAAGTTCCAACATTCTTTCCACCCGGGATGATTAATGGAGTCAGTGAGTGCATGGCATCCCCCTGGTGACGGTTCTTGTGCATGTGACATAAGTTGGAATAGTCAGAGTAAAGAGAAGAGTTTATACTCCATGCTTGGGATACAGCTCTCTTCCTCCTCTGCACTTGTTGTTTCTGAAGTGAACGTGCAGGTTGTCACTACCAATCTGAGAATGAAACTCAGGCTGAAGGTGATAGAATAGAGAAATGGAAAGAACCTGGGGCCCTGATGATGTCACTGAACCCTGATGTCAGCCAACCCCCAAATCTGCCCAGCTGCTGGACTTTCTGTTCAGAGAGATAAGTGTCCTATTGTTTAAGGCATGTTAAGTTGAGATTTCTTTTACTTGCATCATTTAAGCAGATTCCACAGGGTTGGATTGAAGATAAAGATGAGTTTTTACAGATAAGTCCAAATGCCCATCAGTGCAGTTGACCCTTTCAAGAATGGAGCTTTTGTCACTGTGTCCGAAGAGAAGATGACTATGATTTTAAAAAATTTTTTAATGAGTGGAATTTGGCTCTAAATGATTCTTAAGTATCTTTCAAACCTTGATGATCTGACATTCAAAAATAATTCTAAGGTGTGAGTGACCGTGAAGCTGAACCTTTCCCCGGGGCATTTGCATCATCCCCAGTGTCATAACTCAGCTGAAGCTTTTATTAGCAGAATGTGGAGGTGGGGGAGGTTTCCGTGCATGGCAGCCTCCCAGGTGCTCCTTACCCGTTTCATACAAGTGAGCCGTTCTCCTCTTTCCCTACGGGGTCTGTTTCTGGCACCCTCACTTTTGGAAGGCTGTTGAACCCTGACCAAAGGGGAAATAAACCATATTGTGACTGTTGGACTTGCAAAACACAACAATATTATGTTGGACCACAATATTATGGACCACAATATTATGGAGAAGAAGGGTGAAAAAAGAGCAGGGTCTTGTGACCTATGGGCTATTGATGGCAGGGGCAGAGAGGCTAAGTAAGGGGCATAGCTGGTAGGCAGACAAAAGGTTTCAGGGGTGACCAAGAAAGCAGTTTCTAACCTGTTTTAACCGCTGCTCCCTTTGGACAAACATCCCTCTTCCATGGTTCATATTATAAAAATCATTGTTAAAATTTTTTAGATATAAAACTATAATAGAAAATTGACTAAGCTTTAAAAGGCACGTAGTTTCTCCATTCTAATTCATTAGTCTGGCAGGGCATTTGCAAACATGCTCACTTTCCCTCTGAGAAGATGCAGGTTAGTGGAAGGGATTTTTCCTGATCTTAATCCCAATGTTGATTAGGTTTCTAGTGGTTCCTGTAATTAATATAAAATAACAGTGAAAACATTATTTTGCCCTGTGCTTGCGAGTCTGAACCAGAAAGTGTGTGCTCTCACACTGCATAGTTTGTACTACACGTAACCAAACTGGGCTTGTTGGGAAGAAATGTTTGCAGAGGGACAAAGGGACTGAACTTTTGTACTCAGCGAGAATGTAATTGGCAGAGCCAGGGGGGTTTCACAGAGTGGTAAGGCTGGGCAGGGCCTTTTAAATCAAACTGTCCACTCTGTGTTAACACAGGGGAGGACAACTGGGCATGAAATGACTCACCTGTGACTGCTGACCTAAGGGTAGGAGTATGAGAATGCTCAGGTTTTACCTCAGAGTATCAGTTTTTAAGAATTTGGATTTGTAGGGAAACCAAATCTGATTGATGGTTTAATTAGTGAGAAGATATATGCAAATAAGGGTCAAAGGTGGTGTGAAGAGACTGATTACTAAATTATATTTTTTGTATAATGGGAGCAGAAGATGACCCAACCAGTGTTTGTCCCTGGTGATGGGAATTCTCTGTCCCAGACATTTGGTGTGTCTGGTGTCAGGTCTGCCCAGTACTCCTCTATTTCTGGTTGGAAGGACTGGTGGAGAAAACCAAACTATATTCAGATACGGGCTTAGTGTTCATGGTGGAGGCTGACGAGCGTGTGGCCAGCCTGTTTCTGCTTTGGGGCTTCACTTCCACTTAAAGAAGTGACCTCCTTGTCTCTTAGAGGCCCAGTTCAGCTTGGTTCAATCAGTTCCTATATTTTCTGTTCCTTGCTTTCCAACCTCAGGCTGAGACGAAGCAGCTTGAGGGTTGGATTCCAGATCTAACATGGAAACTTAAAATTCTCTGGAAAAGTCCCTGTAAAATGGAGAAGTAATTCTAGAAGACACAGTTTGATCAGCTTTTTTATGCTATTAATTATTAAACAAAATCAATACTTTTTAGTTTAAGTTTTACTTTTCAGATAGAAAAATGAAAGGTCATTTCTTCAAAGAGAAAAAAAGAAAAAAGAATAAAGAAGACTCAGAGTGTGTTTTTGGTAGCCCTTAGGGCAGGAAGAGGGATTTGGAGTAGGGGCCTCTGAGGTGGTGGAGGAAGAGGTAACTGGTTTTGCAGTTTGTCTGGGGATTCCTTTTATTTCCTCGTTGGGTCTTAGTTTTTCTGTGGCTCCTTCAGATATACAGGCCAGAAGCCAGCAGTAGCCAGGTAATGACCACTCCCAGAAAGTTGGCCAAGGTTTTTTGTTTTTTGTTTTTAATTAAGGTCATACAGGTAAAATCAAGTTCTAAAACAGGTGCTCAGAATGCATGCAGCATAGCAAAGAGCCCAGGAGTCCTGTTCTGAGGGAAGTGTTTTCTGACCACGATTTTTTTCAAAGTCCGACAGCTGGCAGCAGACAGGCTAAGGACGCTACAGATGAACCACCGCAAATGGAAGGCAGGAGAAGGGTCTGTGGCTGTAAATGGATTCTGGCACAATACAACCCACCTTGGTCTCTGCTCCAGGAAATGGCCAAACTAGGAAAGCCCCGGTGACCTTTAGCTTTGTAGACAAACTGGTTTGGTTGTTCAAATTGTGATATTGCCAAACCACGCTTCTAGGCGTATGTTCCATGTCTCTGGGGTAGACTGACAAAACTCAAAACTCCAATACACATGCGCAACAGCAGTGGGGGGGGGGCTGCTCTCATGTCTTAGTTGCTAATAGAAGTACTTCATTATTATTCAGAATAATGGGCAGGGATATGGCAACTGCCTTTTTATAGAGCACTTACTGTGTGTTAGAGTGTTTGACAATAGCAATTCTGAGAGGTTGGAACTATAATTTCTATTTTACAAATAAGGAAAATGAGGCTTTGAATGTTTGAGTAACTTGCCTAAGGTTACCAGCTAGTAAGAGCCAAGATCTAACCTGAATTGTCTGGACTCCAAATCCCATGCCCTTAAGGACTGCTGTGTGGCAGTGATGAGAATGCACCTGGCAGACCTCTAGCTGCCAGGAGTGGAATTGACCAGAGTCCCCTGGGCTGTGCTCTGAATCCTTCATATGACATTTGACCAGGCCCTGCTTCCCACGGGGTGCTCCCAGCTGATGACTGAGCATGACAGGAGGACTATAGCAGGCTGGCTCTTGGAAGACACAGGACTCCCAATGGCCATCTTCAGCTGGGGGTTCCCTTGACAGATGTGCAGAACTTCCTTAGCTCCATGGTCTAGGTCCACCCATCCATCCTTCCCCATCTTCATTTGGTCTCAGACCATCGGCTAGGTCTCCCAGCCTCCCTCCTCATTATCTGTCTCAGACATTTTCTCTAACAAGGTCCTTGCATATTTAACCCTATTTGAGCATTTGCTTCTCAGAAGACCTGGACTAACACAGTGTATCATGCCAAATTTTCAGGGCAGCTGGGTTTAGTCTGCTAGTATAAAATGGGGAGTTAGACAGTTTCTTGTTTCTCTCCACTTCCACACTAAAAGCCTCAAGGCATAAAGCCTGTGGTGGTCCTCCCGTGTGGTACTTTCTCCTCTGCTAATCACTTAGGTGGTTAGTCTTATCTCATCCATTGATTCATCTATTCATGGAAGAAACATTTATTGACTTCTCACTATGTTCTAGGCTCTGGGGATCCAAAGATGAATGTCAGGGAATCTGCCCTCAGGGAAATCACAGTCTAGCAGAAGAACAGTTTATAGTCGACAGATAAACAGCACTAACTGCTGATGACTCTTCAATACTTATTCTCTGGTATACGTTTAAGCGTTTTGTATGAATCAACTCGTTTTATGCTTACAACTATTCTGTGAGGTAGGTGATATTATTACCTCCACTTGCACATGGGGACACTGAGGCACAGAGAGGTAAGGGGCAGATAGTAAGTGGCAGAGTTGGGGTTTGAACGCAGGCAGAGTCCTTGAGCTTACTGCTCTGCCACACTGCCCCTTGCTATGCTGCCTGTTCTGAGAGAGTGTGACCATGCTGGGGCAAGTGCAGGCTTCTACTGCAACAGAAACTGAACCCAAAGCAGCTCAGTTCCCACTTTAAAAATTTCCACTGCCTGCTAGGATGAGACCAATCTCACTGGGCGATCTGGTGGGTACAGAACACCTGTCATGTTGCGGAGAATCACACTTCGTTGCTCTTGCCTGGGGGTTGCTGAATCTCTGCTGTTTCCTGTCTCTTTGGCTAGTTGGAACATCACTGGGCCACCTGACACTCACTTTTTGGGTCACATTTGATTGTCTAGCTCTGGACTACTGGATGCAGAGGTACGCTTTTACTCACTTCTACATGGAGAATCATTTTATAGGAACTCTTCATTTGGTGAATGAATGATAACAAAAATAACTAATACTTAACTTTGTCTAGTACTTTTCAGTCTTCAAAGGGTTTCTGTGTGTTTATCACTTATTCCCAACAAGCCCTTGCAGCAGGCCAGGCAGGTATACATAATCTCATTTTAAAGGAGAGAAAATTGAAACTCAGAAAAGTCACAGTTACTCACTAAATGGTAGATATGAGACTTGAGTCCAGGCCTTCTGCAGCTTTGTTGACTGCACTGTTCCAGAACCCACATTTATATTGCTAGGCAATATTATACAGTATCCTTAGAGCCTTGACTTTAGTAGCTCAGGTTTTAATTATTGGGGACCATTAGCAGCCCCTGAGTTAAAGGCATTTTTATTTTGGCCTGTAATTATTTAAGCAAAACTTGGAGTGCTGTCTTGTTGTTTGTATTACTTTAAGCAGATCACCCAGAAAAATCATGCCCCAACTTCAAGTTGACCATACTGTGAAGCCAGATACAGCTTTCAAGGTGAAGAGTGGGAGAAAGTTACCCTTCTTAAAAATGGAAAATGAAACTGACTAGGCCAATTTCATAGTTTCAGCTGGTTAGTATGCTAACGGTCAGCAAAAACAGAGGCCCGAAAACCCCCTCTCAGCCTTTCCTAGAAGTTTGATGATTGACTGGTAGAGAGACAAAAGGGAGTTTTCTTCACAATTTCCTAAGCTCAGTTCCATTGTTAAGAATTGTCTTTGGCCTCTCAGTTCTTGATTGGGTGAAAATAAACCTCACTTTCACGGCCTGCCCCAAACAAAACCCATTTGTCTGTCCACACATTACTAAATCTAGACATCAGTATCTGTGTAGATTAGAATTGATTCCTGAACCAGGAAACCAAGAGGAGGCTGTCTAAAGGCTAGTTATTAATGGCCTCATTACAAGTCTGTGTTGTACCATTTGAACAAAATTTACATAAAGAGAGGAAGCACATTTATAAGTGTCGGAAAGAGACGAAGAAAGAGGAAGCCTTCACAGGTACTGTGGTATCTAAGGCTTTATTAACAACACTGGGGTTTCCTGAAGGATGAAATAAGAGCCAGTGGGCCTCCAGCTCTCAGAGTCCTAGAGGAGAGCTTCCTTTCCAGTGGTGGCCTTTGGAATCCAGGTATGGACAGTGCTTCTTGGGGATCTTGATACGCTTGGCCAACGAAGCTGTGCTTGGCTGGAGGAGCACCAGAGATTTGAGTCCAGGAGAGAGGTAGGTTTCTGTGGAATCCTTTCCAATGGTGGGGCAGCAGATTTTTCAGCAGCCCTTCGCAGATTTATCCGAGACTCACTAAAGGAACTTCTGTCTGTGGCCAGGAAGCAGCTCATGCAGGAGAATTATTTCTCCTTTGGGGTCATGTTTCCTGGGGTCAGCACTTCCTTCAGTCTGGGAACTGGTTACAAAATGGGAACCTTCACTTCTAAATGTGGTTTTGCCATTAAACCTGCAACTAATGCTCTAGGGCTAGTCAGTTCACATCCCTATGCCCCAGTTCTCTATCTGCAAAGTGAAGATAGTCACATCTGTCACATGTGTCTAGAGATGCTGAAGAGAACAAATGAGGACAAATTAAAAAGTTCTGAAATACCAGGTGGTGTGAGAACTCCCAATGACCCTTGGCTTCTTGGACGAGGCTGGAGCAACTTAGCTCTAGTACTCAGGGACGTTCACTGCAGGTTGAACTGGGGAGAGTTTGGAGGGCCCTAGCCCCAGCTGGGAGGATGGGAGGGCTGCAAGCAGATTTTACCATTGGTGGACAAGGGTGAGCCCACACATTGGTTGTCATGGCAGCCTTAGCTGTGGGGCTATTTTTATTTAAGCTGAAGAGCAGGTAGGGTGTTGGGGAGGGGAAGGGAAGATCATCATCCTTTGAATAGTTCATTTAGAGCAAGTAGATAATGACTGGATAAAGGTCTTAGAGGCCTGAGGTCTTCTCTCTTCCTGTCCTACTACCTTATCCTGAACTTTAAGTGCCTTGAGGAAGGCCAGAGGAATTACCTGGTGAATGAAGGAAAAATGATTCCTTGCCTAGTGAGCTTGAAAAGACTGGGGTTGATGTGCAGGATGTAGATTTTTTGATCCAGAACCCTCTACCCAGCGCTACAAATCCACTGACGTTTAGTACAACCAGGCAGCCTCAGGAATCTGACCCTGGTACAGGACGTCTGGACGGCAAAGCAGGTTGATGTGACAGGTGAGCCAACCTGTGCAGGAAAAGTCAGCAGCACCCACTGCCTCAGGAAGTTGACAAGGCCTTGTGGGAAGAGTAGATTCATTTTTTTCCTCCTCCTTTCTGTTCCTTCTTGTTTCCAGGGAGGCAGAATAGCCACCATGGGTTTATGTAAAGTCTGAGTTGGGGATGTGACCACAGGACTTTGCCTTACCTTTTTGGCATGATGAAGAGGATGACGATGAAGGTGACAAGGTCTATGACTGATTTCATTTGAAAGAACTCACACTAATGCCACTAAATAATCATCACCTCCTCCTTCCCCTGACTTTAATGCCAGTAAGACATGTGGTAGGTAAGAGTCTGGCATTCTACTGACCCTCTTAACACATTCTTATTGAAGATAGTATATGACTTTGGGGGTGGCTGGTGAATTGTGAGTTGAGTACACTTGTCACTGTGTTGGAAGCTTTGCAAACGAAAGGGGTTAGCTGGATGGGAGATTCAGTACCCACTAACCAAGGTGGGTGAACAAGGGGGAAGAAGGACCCATGAGTGATGACTAAAATGAAGAAGCAGTCTTGATGTTTGCCAGGAAGCTAGGTGAGGTGGGGGTTATCGAAACTCAAGATCTGTCCCACCATTGCAAACCTCTCACCTCCCCCCTCGAACTCACATGCTTTTACAATGGAGCAGAAGCTCCTCCATTTGGATACATGCGTTTGTAATTTGGGGACAAGGCCAGGTCTGAGGTGTCCCTTTGTGCTTTCTAAGAACACAATAGCCATGACACTGATTTTCTAAGCAAGTAGCTGGTATAAACAAGATACGCCACAGGAGAAATGCTTAATCTGCTTGAGAATCAATTTTCTAAGTATTTCGTGAACCATACTGGTGCTACACTTGCCGACATCAGGCTAATTATAGAATCTTATTTGCTCATGAAAGCCAGTAGAGCAGGATGTTGGCTTGGTAACACTTTGTGAGCCCTAGCTTAGCGCTATTTTATGTTTGAAGGCACTGCTTGCTCAAAGTGTGATGAGGGGTGGTCAGCCACTCCCTTCTCATTTCTGACCCAGATTTACAAGAGAGCTGACACATTCTGCTTGTGTGTCTAGCATTACTTCAAAAAGAAGCAAAGAAAGTTCTTCAGCATTTAGAAAAATAAAACTACATTTCAATCTTCATTTTATAGCATTTCCTTTTCTTATGAATACTGTCTGCCGACAGGTCTTCACTGCCCGGTCCAAACTCCTTGAATGGTATTCGGGATCCTCTCTGACACCGAGGCTCCCATACCCCTCTCACCCACCTCCCATAGAAAAGTGCCCCCACATTGCTTCCTGTAACCCAAACACATCATTTACTTTCATGCCTTTGTGCCCTTAATCGTGCCAGCGAAGTCCTTCTGATCCCCACGTCAGCATTCTCAGCTTTTCAAGGCCCTACTTGTCACTTCTTTGAGACTGTTTTTCCTTTTTTGATTTTCTGGTGGCCATCAACTGTGTTTTACAAATTCCTGCTTATCTCTCGCAATGTTTCGTTTTGAAGTTGTTCCTATTCTCATTTGTTTCTGGAAGTCGGAGAGAAGCTATTTCTCTCTAGTGTTGGTCCTCCAATATCAGTGAGGATAGAAATTCTCTTACCTTTATATTTCTTGTGGGGCCTAGGCTAGGCTTTGAATATTTGTTATTCATTGATAGGCAGTAAATATTTGTTGAAGGAATTAAGGAATAAGTTAATAATTATTTTGTTAATTTAAATGGAAAATATACCCTTTTTCTCAGAAGGGTAACCTCAGCGTCCAAATGCTGCTTGGCTTAAAGTAAGTTATCTTCTTTATCCTTTAGGAAGTCTTTCTCAATTTCTTGAAACTTCTGTTATATCTTTCATGTGCCAGCACTTTTCTAAACATTTGGAAACATAACTCACTTCATAGTGATATTTATAGTCTCATCACACAGGTTAGTGCTTGCTGGGAAGGTATCACATAGTTCTTAGTTTTTTCATGTGGAACCTCATCTTCCTAGTTCAGTTGTAAGCTCCGTAAGGCCAAGACTATAGAGCAGGGGACCCTAACTCCTGGGCAGCAGCCGGATACTGGTCTGTGGCCTCTTAGGAACCAGGCCACACAGCAGGAGGTAAGTGGCAGGCAAGCTGAGCTAAGCTTCATCTGTATTTGCAGCCGCTCCCCAGTGCTAGCATCACCCGTCTCAACTCCACTTCAGATCGTCAGGTGTTAGATTCTGATAGGAGCACCCGTCCCAGGTGCCAAAAAGGTCAGGGACCGCTATTATAGAGGACACACTCATGGGATCTCCTGTGGGAGTCATGTCACACATGTTCAGTAGATAACTGCTATGTTATGAGGAAGCTCAAGTTTCAGTGCTTTAGTGTTGGGCTTTGAGAAAGAGTTGTGTTATGATTTCATCCTTGTGTCCAAGTAGGATGGATGATAATCATAATAGTTCCAAAATTTCTTCCTGAGTGAAAAGTCTTTGAAAGTTTCTTCAGACCTCAGGCAACTCTCTGTATTTCTACCTCATCTGTGGGATGGTTAAATTTGGGTCCTGGACCTGGGATGCAAATGCAGAGGGAACATGGCTCATTTCTTTCACAGACTCTACTACCTAGGTTGCTGGTCAATTCATTTCTGCATTCTTCTAAGAAATTTTGATTCTTCTTCACTCTCCCTTTTATTAGCCACACTAGAAGTCCTAGACGCATACTGATGATCTCTTCCTACTTCATTCCAGACCAGAAACACACCAATTCCTGATGGGCCTCAGTGACCATTTCTGTTTCATTTCATTTTTGGCTAGGTTGGTAGAAAACTCTTAGTTCTCAGTTGAAATTTATCTCCTTAATTTTCTTCTCCATTAACTTTCTTTTTCCTTGTCACTCAAAACTCAGAGAAAATAATTCAACATGTTTATGCTATAGGCTTTCTTCCCCCCTTCCTACCCTTACTTTATTTAAAAAATCACTAATAAATTTAGCTTATCAAAATGGAAGCATACAGTTGAACATAATTCAGCTCTTCCCAAACTTCAGTCATATGAGAATCATCAACATGGTGTTTGGTTTGCCTTTTTTTTTTAACAGCTTTTTGAAATACAATTCATATGTCATGCAATGTACTCAATGTGTACAATTCATTGGATTTGGGCAGAATATTACATTATCAAGTTTTAAAAAGTGTGGTGAATATATATAGTAGTTGCCATTTTGACCAATTTTAAGTATACAATCTGAGTGGCATTAATTACGCTCACAATGTTGTACAACCATCACCACTATCTATTTCCAGAACTTTTCCATTGTACTATTAACAATATTTTCTTTAAGTCAATTCACGTTTTTTATTTGAAAAGGAAATTTTGCCTCTGTAGATGAAAAACCAGTATCTCTTGATATGAAAAAAAGTAGTTATAAAAATAAAACAATAAAAACCAAACCATGTATTAAATTCTACTAGATACTCATGCCTACAGAAGCCTGTGAGCTTAACAGGTCTTTTTCTCTTGTGGTGCCAAAGGAGAGAGACACATTAAAGAGGTATTAAAGGCATCCTCTTACCAAACTGAGTCTTTCTTCTTGATTTATGTGGGACTGAAAGAATTGAAGGAGTGCTTTCTCATGATAGGTCTCAGTGTTGCTGAATATTTTAGATCATTTCCTGTACCACCACGGCTCACAGTGTGAGAAATGCTGTCAGAGTGCATGAGAGCATGAATTTGAGGGTTAAATTTCCATGCAGCATGCACTATATGGCTTGGACAACTTATTGAAATTTTGTGCCATAGTTTTCTCATCTGTGAAATGGGCAGAATCAGACTAGTTACTTAGTTGTTGAGATAAAATGAAATCAACATGCATTGTTCCTGGGATATAGTAAATGCTCAACAAATGGAAATTGTAGTTCTTTTTAAGAATGATCCTTATTTATATTTTTCCCAAGGCTTAGCATTACCTTCGAAGAGAAGTTAGCTTGTATATTAAGCAAACAATCAAACAAAAACAAAATTCTCCAAGATCAGCACACACTATTCATTGCTGTCCTTACCCTACCTTTCTCGCAGGCTGTCAGAAACACGTAGTCCCAGTTGAGTCCCAGATGATGTACAGGAAAGAGGCAGTAAGCACTCTAGTCTGAAAAGTTAATTAGAAAGAGAGAGAGTGCAGCCTTGGGTCAGAGACACCTCAAGCATGCGGCACCGTGGCTGGACCAGTTGGCCTTCAGTGTCTCTTGACTTAAACTTCATCGTTGGAATATTGGCCCTGGTGAAAGGTCACAGCATACTTACCTGAGGTGGCATTAACTGCTCAGGAAAAGGCAGTGTCACTAGGTGTTGATGAGTAAAAGCTTACATCATGTCTCATGAGCTGCAGTCACAACCCCAGACCACGAAAAGTATGTGACACTGCTTCCTGCCCTGGACCACATCCCTGAAGAAGGCAGGGCACAGACACTGGGGGAGAATTCCCGCTCTGCTCCTTGCTTGATTGCTGTGTGACCTTGGCCAGGTTGCTTCACTCCTTCAGGCACAGTGTTTCCATCTATGAAATGAGAATAAGGTGTTGATTTCTATCTCACAGGGTTGTGGTGAGTATTAAATGAGATTAAGACTATGAAGCAGTCACCACAATATTCAATAAATGGTAACTTTTATTGTTATCATTATTAGTAATAACGAGTCTATCACCAGCCCTCTTACCTAGTATGAGCTGTATCATGTGGCTTGGTATGAATCCAAGTATATACATATTTCATTTAAAATCATAGTCTTTTTTAGATCCAAACAATATATAGACTTTCTTAAAAGGAAAAGAATATGAAAATATGAAGCTTTAGTATTGATGGGTTATTCTGATGTATTTAAATTTGTATAAACATGTTCAATTTCTTATGCTTATTGCTCTTTCCCAACTCTAAAAGCAAAAAAAAAAAAAAAAGAACAAAATACAAATATAGGAACAAAATAAATAAAAAGGAAGCTGACTACATTTGTTTTGTCATAGACAATGCTGGCTTATTGGAACAGCATGAACATAGCATGAGTCTGTGGTGCTTACTGATTCTTGTTGCAGCTCTCTGTGTTATTTTGGGACTCGGAGTTTCCATCACATTCCTCTACATGAAGTAGTGTCCAGGGAAACCTTCTTGTGGTCACTTGGCATGAATGCCTCATCTGCATTTCATCCTGCTCCCCCCGCTCCTTTTTCCTCATGGGCCCCTGTCATTCAGGGTAGCCTGACCTAGCTACAAAACGATTGTAAACACACAAACATGCACACGCATGCACCCACACACACACCACAGTGTTATGGCAGAACCCGATTATTACATGATTATCCAGATAATTCAGAATGTCTTTGCATTTACATCCTATTTTAAAGGTGTTATTATCTAAATGGAAAGCCCAAGCACAAATTCTCATGAGGCCCATATCTGAGGACTTTTGGCAGATGACAGTTTGAAAAACATTGATTCACATTCTGCCTAGACCCCCAAAGTATTGGAAACAGCCTGCAAAATTAAACACAATATAAGAAAGAGAAACCGGCAGGACCAAGGATCTAGATGAGAGGAGAACAGCAATTAAGGACCAAATGGTCACTGAGGTACCTGGCAGCAATGGCAAAAGGTGAAACACACCATGTTAGCTTGTTCTTATTGTCTAATAAGAGAAAGCAGGCTAGTTCTCTAAAGAAACAGACTTTTTCCTGCCACTGATTTCAAGGAGTACTTGTCACATTTATAAGACTTTGGGGAGCTGGAAGCACAAAGAAAATCTTTTTCTATCATTTCTCCACAGTGTTTCTAGACCTCCTACAAGCTGAGAGGATATTGTTAAATTTTAAAGCAGTGAGGATACTATCAGTGTCTTAATTATACTTGACATTTGGAGAAGATCCTGAGGATTTTCAGAGTGCCTTTTCCAAAATGTTTATTATTTGAATCTTGGGACCAAGGTGGTATTACCGTCAAGGTGGGAAGGGGTCCACAGAGATCTGCGAGTTTAAGTGGGAAGGTTTCTGACCATGTCACGCTGTGAGGTGGGTTTCAATGGTGCTTATGTCTGGGTTGGCATTTCTTTCATGGAAACTTTGAATCTGCTGACGTGGTTGGACCCTGGCCCAGTCTGCAATGCTCTGGGGAAGGGGCTGATGTTGCTGGAAGAAACATAAGCAATGGTGGTATCAGTCAGTGCCACCAGAATCACCCTGCAGAATGAGCGGCATCCTGCCTGGCTTCTCAAATGAATTAGTTGCTTGTAGCTATCTAAGGTGACTTAAGAATAGACATACTGAAGGAAGGAGGGAGCAACTGGGGGGATTGTTTTATGAACAATATAGATGTCTAACCAATGGACTGTATACTTGAAACCAATTTAAATAAATTATAAAAACTTATTTTTTCAATGTTAATGGACTGATACCACTGATATGCAGTATCAATTGTGTTGTGATTTAAGTGTCTATATGTATATGGATTGTTTCCGGACATTTTATTCATTCTATCCTCTGTGAGTCTATCCTTGTGCCAATGCAATCTAATAAAGGATTTAATTACTTTAGGAAAAAAAAAAAGAATAGACATACTGGAAAAAATCGTTTACACAACTCATCTAAATGTTGGGGTGTATCTGCCAAGTGCTGTACTCTTAGGATCAATCTCATTTATGCTAAGCTGGTGAAATGATTAGCCAAAATTCAGTTGCTGCCTTTCTCCTTGCCCCACAGACATTGTCAAAGTGCTTTCTCACCGTGGAAAATATGAAAATACATGAAAGATTGGAGGGAATAAAAAGTGGGAGAGAGGGAAGGGCCATGGGGCCATGTGCGATCCAAACACATTTTCTTTTGACCCTTTAAAATGTATTTTCTTTATATAATTGATATTCTACACTGTAAGATATGATTTTATATCCTGCTTTTTTGCTTCGTAAATATCATAAGCTTTTCCTTATAACTTTATTTTTTTATATTTTCACTGATGTGAAGACTGATTTAGGGGACATCTTGGTTCGTTATCTTTGTCTACATTTTGAATATTAATTCAGAGAGATTTTTAGAAGTAGAATTATGTGGCTAAAGGTTTGAACATTTTAAAGACTTTCTCTTTCTTTCTCTCTATCTGGACATGTGACTTTCCAGAAAGGTTGTACGAGTTTATACTCTTCTCAGCATTACATGAGAGTAACTGTCCTGCCTCACTTTCAAACATTTCTTAACTTGAAAGAGTGAACTAGCAATATGTTATTTTTATTTATTTGCAATTCCATGATGATTAGTGGTGATGAATTTATGATAAGGAGGCAATTTGTATTTCTTCCTTTGTGAATTATATACTTCTTGGGCTTTGGGTGTTTTTAAAGAGATTTCTGTGACCTCTTAATATCTATAAAGATTAGCCTCTTAGCATATTTCTCTCAAATTTTAACCAGTTTGTGATTTGCCATTGGATTTTTTGGTTATAGTTTGATTGAGCTATAATTCACATAACATAGAATTTACTTATTTAAAGTATACAATTTGCTAATTTTTTTATATAGTCATAGGTTTATACAACTATTACTACAATTAATTCTAGAATGTTTCATCACCTTAAAAAGAAATTCCGTACCCTTTAGCCATCATTTCCCATTCGCCTCCCCTCCTGCCACCCCAGTCCCCCAGCCCTCGTCACTCACTAATATACTTTCTGTCTCTATGGATTTGCCTATTATGGCCATATCGTATATTTGGAATCATATAATATGTGGTCTTTTGTGACTGGCATCTTTCATTCAGCATGTTTTCAATGTTCATCTATGTTGTATCATGTATTAGCATTTTATTTGTTTTTATGGCTGCATAATATACCATGTTTCATCTATCCATTCACCAGCTGATGGACATTTGTGTTGTTTTCACCTTTCAGCTATTATGACTAATGCTTCTATAAACATTACAACTTAGTTTTTAAAAATTTGTTCGCTGAAGTTTTAAATTCATGTCATCAACTCTGTTGCATGTGTAAATGTATTTCTTCATTTGTTTAAGATTAACAAATCTTTTCTCAAACCAATGATAAAAGTTTCACCCCTGTTTTAATTTTTTAAGTTTTAAAATTTGTTCTATTTTCCATTTCAATCTGTAATCTATTTATATTTTATTTTGGAGTCTATGAGAATTAGGAAGAATCTTAATAGTCCTTTTGTCCACCACTCCCACCCCAAATAGCTAAATTTTTCTAGCATCATCTGCTACATCATAATTTCCACCAACTACTTTATTTATTCTGTACTGATTGCTAATGCTTTCTTCATTACATATTAAGTTTTTCTGCAAATAAAGCTTGATTTGGGGGCTCCTTTTGATTTTTTATGAATTTAATGTAAAATAGGACTACACTTTATTGTTTTTTTAAACTTTAGTAGGAAACATAGTACCTATATAAATAGAATTTTCTTAGATAAGAAAATTGAATAATAATAAGAAAAAACATTAATGCAATGACAATTTAAAATTTAATGCGAGAAAGGGTGTGTAGCTTGTACTCTAAATTTTATTCAAAAACAGGAAGTTTTTGTCTGTGATTACTGATTGGCTCAGATTTTCTATGTATTTTGAGACAATTTTAATAATTTATATTTTTTTTATAAAAATTGTGTTGAAATGGTGAAACTTCCTAGCATAGAGTTTTTATATTAGTGTGTTTCTAAAAGTTTTTTTTAAAGAAACTATTATCATCTTTTAGATATCTGTTATCATCTTTTTCTCATTTGGCTTATTTATCTTTTCTCTAGTTTATTAATTATATTTACTAGAACTTTGACTCTTTGGTCAACAGACAAATGGGTCAGTAACATGGAAGAAATCAAGAGCTTTTTTCTTTTTTGAAGCAATGGTGGATTGTACTGTGGGTCTACCTCAAAGAGATTACACCTGTGTAATAAATTAGAACAGGTAATTGGCAAGAAAGTGTCTGAATAATTCTGGAGCAATAATTAGGTATGGGAGTTTTTTCTTTTTTTTTCTTTTGCAGTTTTAAGTAACAGATTGAATGTTTTAACCCTGGGGTTATTTTTTCATTCAAAAAGAACCTCAGAAATTAAAAAAGAAAGAAAGAAAGAAAGAAATAGGATGTCCAGGGATCTGATAATTAAAAATTGAAGCTTGATGTGATAGTATGTAATTATTAAGAAGAAGAATATTAATTATCCTTGACCTTTTTGACTCTTTTCACAGGCTCTGTGGTGGGTGGGAGTTGCTTGGGTGGTGTGTATAGCTCTATCCATGAGGTTGGGCCTTGGCCATTTTAGAAGTGACTGATAATGAAGAGAAGGGTGTGGGGAAGGGCAGATCCAGCAGAGAAAAAAGCAGTGCTCAATTGATTTGGCTTGAAGAGCAGGGAGGCAGGGATATTACTGTTGTTAGCCTTTGTAGGAGGTCATAACCACTAAGTGAGAGGGGAGTCAGCAGGAATAGAAAGGTAAGGAGAGATCTAGGAGAATGATGGTCCTGATGCATAGTGCAGAACAATATCACCCTCCTTGGAACTCCCAGGGTCCTTTGCCCCGTCCCTTAGCACTAAATTCTGCTTGAACTCCTGTTGCACAAACAAAATCAGAGACCTGGATGCACTGAGCCAGGCCATCTGGAACAGTGCATCTTGGAAGAAATCACAGACTGGGAAGGAGCAGCAGGAGTGTGTGCCTCACTGGCCATCACACTGTGGGGTCATGTGTAGGCATCTGTCAGCATAGATGTCAGGCTTTAGGACAGGACCCCTGTTTAAGGCTGTGGGGCTTTTAAACTGCATATCTGAGAAGCCTCAGCCCGTCACCCTGCCCAATCATGTCCTGGAGTTCCTAGCCTAGGACCTTGTCCACTAGCCCTTGCTCCCTCCCCCATCTCAACCTTCACAATGTGGGAACACAGTTTCTCTGATGGCATGAATAGGGGTCTAGGGTGCAAGGCTGTGGTTATGGCTTTCTGTGGAGACATTTCAGTGGCCTGATCTGCCAGCCACCTCAGCATCCTACTAGAACATATTACCACAAACTCTGCAAGAGGCCAGCTCCTTCCCCATGAGGCCAGCCTGCAGGAATCAGCCACACTAACCCTTTCCTCTCACATAGAGCCTTTTAGGTTGTGGGCTCTATGGAGGCAAATTGATGACTGATTCATCTGCATGTCTTTTCAGCGCTCTGTAAGCGGGTTACAAGTGCAGAAGAGCAAGCCCAAGAAAGGGACAGTGAAACTTCCTGCTCCTCTTAACCATTTCTGACCATTTGTCTCTCTTTGAGGATCTGATGAAATCTTTGGATTCTCTCCAGAAAAGTACAGGCAAACACATATACACAAAAATATACACAGAATCTTGCACACAAGTAGCCTGTCAATGGATAGAGCTTGGCTAATAGCCCCTGCTATTAGAGTTCTGGTAGATTCCATTTACACCTCAGTATCATCTCATCCTGTGCCATGGCCCTTACATCTGCACACCCCTGTTCAGCAGCTCTGAATCTGGGTATGCTCTACTCTTTCTACAATAGAGATGTTGGCTGTGCTACTGATCTGGTACCCAGTTCTACTGACCTAAGATTTGTTGAAATGATATTTCTACTATGGCCATGGCAGGGTTGCATTGGTAGCCATGACCATGAGGAGTAATGGGTTCCTGGATAGCACAGGTTTTATTTGATGTTCAAAAGATGACCTAGAAGTGAAACTAGGCCATTCTTGACTCCACTTGAGGAGACCCCTCCTTTTTTCCCAACCACCAAAGCCAGCCCTGCAAGATGTCTGGATGTAAAGGTCCTGAAAGACCATTGATTGAGAGTAGGCTTGCCAGCCTCCTACGGGAGCTTGCCTCAGATTAATGGGCTTTCCTCATCACCATTATCCTCTTACCGTCACTCCAACACACGGTGGTTGACTTTTTCCCGTTAGGTCCTCTTTCATGATTTCCTGAGTTACTCCCTTCAGCTCATATTTGTTTAACGTTCAGAGCCATTTCCTATTTGGTAATGTTTGGGGCTTTCATGATATGGAACGTGCCCATCAGTTCTCCTTCCTTCTCTTCCCATTCAGCATTGTTCTCTGTTCCACAGATTCTGGCTGTGACACAGTCACCGATACTGAGACTGAGGACGAGAAGGTTTGTCCCTGCTTGAAGCAGCAGAGCCTGCGGCCAGAGACTTCACCTGGGAACCTGATGGTGGTACAGCCGGACCGCATTCGCTGTGGGGTAGGCGCTTCTGGGGCTGGTGGACTGATGTCAGAATGTGGGCTTTCAGGGTTTTCAGTGGATATCTTTGTTGGAGTAAAGGGAAGGAGCTTCTCCTGTTGCACCTCAGTGTAATCCCAGCCTTCCTATGGGGTTTCTCCTATACATTAGCTGCCCTGGGAATCCTGGTACCTGGGTCTTGGGCACACCTCCCTCAGTCTTTTAAGTCAAAGAGAAATGATCCCAGGAATGTATGTGTCATCAGACAAAGACTTTTAGTTCCTGGATCCAAAACCGAGGGTATGTGGGAAACCAGCAGACATGAGCATTATTAGACACTTACGTCACCTCTGGAGTTGGAGGCCTGGTTCTGTTCCTGCAAGCCTGGTGCTGGGAAGAAAGGGATGTGGGGCATTTAGAGAGCTGCTTCTCCATCAGCTGGCCACTGGCATGGCCCAAACAAGTGCTTTGCAGCTTGATGGCTGAAACTTGCTGGTCAGTGTTACTTGCAAAAGGGATAAGATTAATACGTAAGCATAACGTAACTAACATTTTCAGGGTGACCTGAGTGTGATGGCCAACTGATGGGTCACTGTCTTTTGGATCCTATGTTAGTATTGATAATTTTTCATGATCTTTCCTTTCCTGATCAACAATGTATAATATCAGTTCAGAGTAGTAAAATGCTTCCCTGTGGGTACAAACCCTTTGCTAAGGGTGTCACTGGGGGCTCCTAGAGACAAGAGCTGTGGCAATGGGAAGTACTAACTTTCTTGCTCTTGCGAGTGATTTTTTGTGCAGTCTGAGTCCATGAAGCATTGGACTCCCTACACGAGGGCTGCAAACTGCTGCTTTGTGCTGGATTGAACTCACAGATATGTTTGTTTTGGACTGCACAGTAGGCATGTAAGTTAGGCATGCAAATCTCTGTTTTCAGATTTCCTGCATCTGAACCTGGTAATACCAGGCCTGAGCAGCCCTTACATGGGGCATGCATCTCCTGATTTGCTCCATATTTCTTCCTGCCTTCCCCATGCCCCTATCATCCTGAGATCAGGCTAGTGGATGCCTGTGGGTGGGGGATTTGGAACTAAAGAACCATGCCCTTCACATGTATCCCTAATTCTCCAGTCCTTTTTGTTTCTTCTCCCATCCGTGGTCCCACTAACCCAGGATTCTCCTTGTTGCCCAGGTCTCTTGGTCCTGGGTCCACTGGGTTAGGTTTGGGTCCTGATTGTCAATAAAGGAGATACACTCCCTGGGAGAAGGAGTATGTGGGACGGGGCCGGGCCTGCAGCAGGAGTCAGTACAGTTATGAACTCATTCACACATTCGCATTCAGCCTCAGCAGCTCCCAGGGGCCAGGACCATGCCTCTCCCTCACCTGGTCATGAAGGGCACTCTGATGACTTCACAGCAGAATCTTAGAATGAACATTTGGGGATTAGCTATGACCAGAAATCTCTCCTTTTCCTCCCTTTTTGCAGGAAGGGTGGTAGTGGTGGTGGTGGTGGTGGGGGGGAAGTGCAGCTATTCTTACAGTTCAACGTCTTGAAAGGACCATTACCCAGCACAATAAAACAAGATAATTCCATTTGGCAGGCTTGGCAAGAGCTCTTAAATCAAGGTAGAATAGCTATTCAGACTGCTCAGTGCCTTGGGAAAATTAATCCTCCAGTAACTTATTTTTGTCTATCTAAGAACGGCATCAAGTTACAGAACAGGAAGGCTTCTCTAGGTGCCTCTCACACTGTAAGATGCATATGAGTCACCCAGGTATCTTGTTAGAGTGTGCTAGAGTCTGGTTCAGTAGGTCCAGGAAGGGCCTGAGCATCTGCATTTGTAATAAGCTTCCAGAGGAAGCCAATACTGCTGGTCCCTGGATCTCACTTTGGGTAGCAAGGCTAGTCTAGGACTCTGCTTATCAACTATCTGTGGTGAAGAGCCATTTTTTATTTTGTTTTTTAAATTTCCAGTTCTACCATGGACCAATGCTTTTATAAAATACAGAAAACAAATGCTATAAAAATAAAATAATAAGACATATAAAATACAAGCTGCAGATTTTTAACTTGTTACTGTAAGTTTCATCAGATATAAGATTACTCCAGCAAATTGCTATAAAGGTTTATAAAAGTTCACTCTTGGTTTTTGTAACTCGTCTTATTGGGACCTGTGGCGAACAGTCACTGCCAAGGCCTGGACTGCAGACCCCACCCTGTTCTGGAACAGCCTCCCTACATAGGGCTGGGACTAATGGAGTAGGGATACCCGTGGGCTCAGTACCCTAATAGGGGACCCAGAAGGGAGAGAGGATGATGACTGGTCTCCTGTTTCAGGTAGAAACAACTGTCTACGTCATTGTGAGATGTAAATTGGATGAGAGAGTGACGACGGAAGCAGAATTTTCTCCTGAGGATTCTCCCTCGGTACGGGTGGAAGCCAGGCTGGAGAATGAGTATACCATTTCCATGAAGGCTCCCAGTAAGTAGCCCCACTTACCTCGGGAAGTTAGGCATCATGTTAAGGAAGAGGTCCCCTCTTGCTTTCTTTTACTTGTCTTGTCTTTATTTAGCAGCTGAGCCAAGTGACACCCAAAATTTGGATTTGATTGTCATGTTCTATTTAAAGGAAAAGGAAGTGACAGAAACATGTGTGATGGGAGGAGGGGGGAATGGCAAAATAAAAATTGTTATCATGATAAAGTTAATATATTAAAATTCTTTGAATTTAGAGGAAAGTAAGAAAAAAGCCATCAGAATACCATTTAGTCTTTTTGCCTTAGTTCACAATGTTTACAAACATAGTTGTTTCGATTATATCTAATAGTTGTATCTATTATCTGATATTCTGTTTTTCTTTAAATAATATATTCTCTCCCCACCTCTTTAACCCCCATGCTATTACAAGGACTTTGTAACTTTTCCTTTTACAACACATTTTTTATACTACAAAAGTAATGTGTTCTCAGTACAAAAACTTGAAGAATACAGTAACCATAAAGGGAAAGTACATAGAAAATTACCCATATGCCCACCCCAAAGGAAATCACTGGGTTTTGTATTTTTCTGCATCTGCATACATGGCTTCATACTGTCTCATAGCCCACTTATGAATATTTTTCCATGTTAATAAATATCTTTTTACAACTTGATGCTTAATAACCCCATTGTATAGATGTACCATAATTTATAATAAAACCACTTCCTTGTGTTGGACTTGCATCTTATAACCATAATTTTTAAAGTTGCATAATACTCAGCTGAAAAGACGTGTCATCTTTAAATTTTTTAATTTCCTCATTGTTCCTCATATTTATGTCATTTCTGATTTCTCCTTATTGTTTTAAATTATAATATATAGATAGCAGGGGTTTTTTTTCTTCTTTTTTTTTTACCTTTTATATTTAGGATTATTTCCTTAAAATGGAATCTCTGAAACAGTGGGCATTTTGAAGGATCCTGGAAAATAGTGTTTAATTGCTTTCTGAAATCTTAATACTATCAAGTTTATTTGCTGTGCCATCACCAACACTAGGTGTCATCATTTTAAATATATTTTTTGCTAATTTGATATGCTTTTAGAAAGTAGCCCATTGTTTTATTTTGTATTTCTTTGATTACTAAGTGAGATTGAATATTTTCCCATGTTCTCTGCTTGTTGCATTTCCTCTTTTGTGAATCGAATCTTTGTGGTTGGTGTATTTTTAAGTTTTCTTTTCCCCTCAAAACCCCTTCCTGTGGTGCAGAAGAGAGAGAGAGCATGCAGGGAGAGCTTATAGTAATGACAGCAGAGTGGTGAATCAGTTCTACTGGCCCAATTTGGCAGACGTACAGAGTTCCACCTATTGAGATCCCTCCTTACCTTCTGGAATCCAGTGGCCTTTGTAAAAAGTGCTTTAAATTAAACTCTTCTTCCTGTTTATTGTGGTACTGGGCCTGTAGTAGTGAACAAAACAGATGAAAATTATTCAAAAATTAAATTCCAGACCCAGTGAGGATGATTCCTCTCACTCAGAGCCCTGTCATGTGCTAGTCTGCTCATCTTCTACTTCTGCCCTTTTCCTGACTTGCCTATCCCCAGCTCTCCTCCAAGATCTTTCTTCCAGCCCCCAGTTAATTTTTTCACTATGAAGATGAATCCATGAAAACTTTTCTCTGGACCCTTGTTCATTCTAGGCACTTTTATGGTATCTTTTCTTCTGTTTAGACCTTTCATCAGGGCATGTTTCTCTGAAGATATATTCTGGGGATTTAGTGGTGTGTGAAACCATTATCAGCTATTACACTGACATGGAAGAAATCGGGAATTTGTTGTCCAATGCTGCAAATCCTGTGGAGTTCATGTGTCAGGTAAGGTTGTTGAGAGGAAACCTGAGTTTTCTGGACATGTATTTTCTGTTTGTGGTCCATCAGCCTTGAATCTGCTGCATGGGAGACAGCTGGATATAAAATATCACCATCTTCACTTTTGTTTTTAGGCCTTTAAAATTGTACCCTACAACACAGAGACCCTTGACAAACTGCTCACTGAGTCCCTGAAGAACAACATCCCTGCCAGTGGACTGCATCTCTTTGGAATCAACCAACTGGAAGAGGAAGATATGATGACAAGTGAGTCAACATTCAAACCTCAGGAAACAAACAGAGCAGATTGATCCCAGTTTGCCGGTTCAGCATCCAGTCAACCCCTGCTCTGACTTTCTGCTGGTTCCTGCCCTACAGCCCTTCCTTTGAGAAAGATTCACTTTTCACTGGCTAGCCAGAGATTCTTCTAAATTGTAAATCTGAATACCTTACACCCTTACTGAAAACCCTTGGTGGTTCCCCCTTGCCTTCTAAAGTCCAAACGCCTTAACCTGTTCACAAGTTCTTCCCAATGACTCCTGCTGCATTTCTACTCTCATCTCTCCGCACCCTCTGCCTTGGCTTCTGTGCTCTGCTCTATGGAAGGTATGCACTTCTTTCATTCACTGAAAATTCCACCCTGCCTCTTGCCACCTTGACTCATGAGAACACAGTTCTTCCTGCCCTTCTTGGTTGCCATTTACTTGGCTAACTTCTCTTCACCTCCCTGCAGCAGCGTAGGTTGCAGTTTCTCAGGAAGACCTTCTCAGACCTTCAGTAGGTTCCATCTACATGCTGCAAACTACCCTAGCACGATGGGTGTTTAAGTGCTCCTCAGCTGTGTCTGTCTTCTTTGCTAGGGTGTCAGCTCAATGAGGGCTGGGTCTGTGCCTGGGTGGTTCATCATAGGCTCAAAATAAATCCTTGTTTGACGAGGGAGGAACAGTCTTGTGTGCATATGTGACATGCTGGGAACTAGGAGAACCACTTGCATGGTGATGGTGTCTGGAACACTGGACAGGATGCCTCTTATTGTGCTTCTGTGGACACTACTCTTCCCTCATGCCATGGTTGCACTACACAAGGGGACCCATGTCTTGTTACCCTCTGCCTGCACTCCATCCTTCCATAGCCTAAGAACACCATAGGATGAAGTTATGTCACTTTCACGTCCTTCTCCTGGGGGCATTCTCTTGCTGCCTCTCTCCATTTTCCCACTATGGATGTTCTTGCATCACTTCAGCAGGTGTTAAGATTCCCTATTCTTACACTTGGGGCTCAGAAGGGAGTATGTGGGATCCTGGGGGACATTTTCAGAACCCTCATTCCAGGGATCATATGTTGGTGAATATGAAGCTGGAATTGTCTTATTTAATATGTAGATATAGATATAGATTATATATAGATATAGATAGATATATGTATTTATATATATCTATGTCTTTCTGTGTGTGTGTGTGTGTGTGTGTGTGTGTGTGTGTATCACTGTTGGGTTTAGAAATCAACTTTTATGAAAACAAGACAAAAAATATGCCCCCCAACTTCACAATAAACTTTTTAGTTTTCTTGGTCAAGTTTAACTTGTTATATTCAGATATTAATAGGTGGAGGGATTCATGGGGATTCAGTGACTCTCAGGAGTACTATGTTTCCCATGAATCAAAGGTTAATAAATATCTTGGGGTTCACATACATTAATCCAAACATTCAAAACCTGTCCTAAACAAGGACCTTATTGAATACCTTCATATCAATCTTCCCAGGTCCCTTTGAGAGAGTCTGGAAATATTTTTTACTTCAAAACTAAGGCCCAGGGAAAGGCTAAGTGACATAGTCAGGATTACTTGTCGTACTTTATGAATAAGAGCTAAGAAGATGGACTTCTTTATTTCAATCAGCATAAAACAGTTGCTTTTAAAACACCCTGGAATTTGCAGAGAAGATCAAAACGTGATTATGTTGTACTTTGTGACTGTTATTTAAACCTTTAAAAAATCAGCATGTTTTGAGTTAGTGTTACTTCTCAGGATTCTCTGGTCCTTGTAGAGAAAGAAGGTGGGATTTTAATTATTAGATTTGCTAATTAATTAACATATCATTTCCTCTGTCATCTGAGGGCATAATCTTCAGTGATGCCCTGAAGGAAGCTGTCAGATGTTAGGTCAGTCAACTAAAAGGTAATGATTGGGTGCCTGCTGGATATCACGCTAGGCTTGCCAGCTTCGTCTCCCATAACAAGAGTGCCTCTTCCTTCATATTTATCTGTCCATTAACTTTTTCTTGACAATTTTTCAGATCAGAGGGATGAAGAGCTGCCCACCTTGTTGCATTTTGCTGCAAAGTATGGATTGAAGAACCTCACTGCCTTGTTGCTCACATGCCCAGGGGCCCTACAAGCATACAGTGTGGCCAACAAGCACGGCCATTACCCCAACACCATCGCTGAGAAACATGGCTTTCGGGACCTGCGGCAGTTCATCGATGAGTATGTGGTAAGGTCAAGGTGGGAGAGGCCCCAGTATTGGAAATGCCCTATGTGGTTCTTGAGCTGCCTTTTCACCAAAGACTTGGTCGGATTTCATCTCTAGCACGTCCTCATGTGCCTCTTCTGGCAGGGCCGGAATGTGTGGGCTTAAGAAATAAACCCTGAGTCACATAGACGTAGGTCCAAGTTCCCGTACCAACATCTGTCAGTTATGTGACTTTGGGAAAGTCATGTGTCTTCTCTCTGTTTTCTAATATGCAGAAGGAATATAACAATACCTTGACTCATAGGGTTCTTTTGAGGATAAAAGGAAATAATGTAGGTAAAGAACTGAGGTCCACCTTCAAAGATTTTACAGAGACACTTATGGAATTAACTGCTGAAAGTTTGAGTCTTATTCCTCTTCTTCAGTCACCCACTCCCACTTCTCCTCCATTGAGTACCAAAGCACCTTGTTGTGATGCCCCCAGCTGCCTTGCCCATCATCAGACCCAGGTTAGGATTGTTAGGATTGTTTTCTTCCTTATCAGAGACTGCTCTAAAGCTTTTCACCTGAGGGTTCAGGGAGCCCATTGTGAGGCCTCACCTTCTGCTGACAGCTTCTGTCTGAGCCTCTGCCTATTTTAGGGTAGATATACCCAGATTATCTGCTTCTCTGGTCTTGGACCACCAGATCCTCCTTGATCATTGACTTCCAGGTCCTTTGAGTGTAATCTCATCCCATGCCTAGGCTTTGGAATTGACCCAGTATTACTTTCATTGTCTTGAGGGCACCTGCCCTTCCTGATTCTACCCTTTTCTGGTTTTCCTCTATCTTTATGATTCATAGCAAAAAAAAGAAAAAAAAAAAAAAAAGGGAATAACGTGGCCTCTTGTATGGGGCTGTGACCTCAAAAGGAGCAATAAGCACAATCCAGTGTTGCTCTCTATCTCCAGACAGGAGTGAATCTGACACCGGCTCACTCCCATCTGGAGGTAGAGACTGTCAATAAGGCAGCGACTCACTGAGACATGCAGAGGGAGGGTCTTCCCAAAGTTTGGGGGTGATTAAGTGCTTTGAATGAATAGAATAGCCTGAGTCCCTGCTTTGGGCATGATTTATATCAATGAGGCTAAAAGGTGCTCACAGTCTGGGAATATTTACTCAGCTTTACTTTGAAGTCACAAACATATAAAAGGCCGTGTTTTATCTCTATGCCATTAGCTTTTATTAAGGACAAAACTGCATTCATAGGAATAACTGCTATTTATTGGTTTTATTTGATTGGTCAATGTGTGATCTCATTTAATCCTCACCACAATGCTTTGAAGTAAACAGCAGTATTATCTCCCTTTAACAAACAAGAAAAGGGGTTAGAAAGGCAGAGTGACTGTGTGTAGAGTCACACACTAGTAGGGGTACAGCTAGGCTTTGAACCTAGTTTCATGGCAAAGCTGGGGTTTGTGATCCTGCGTACTCTGTGACAGGGAGATTTAAAGATGCACTTTCAGTTTCACTGAAGTTAATCTGGTTCATATTTCTCATATCATCTTTGTTCTCCAACTGTAATCACCTTCAACCAGTGCATCTGCAGCACTACTACCAAAAGGTCCTCCCTATGTTGTTTATGACCTCTAAGAACTGCCCCATTTCCTCTTCCCATCATGTCAATGCTAAATGCCAGACCTGGAGTAACCAACACTTCACAGCTGCCACCTGGTCCGTTCCTTGAGTCTTATCAGAAAACTAATGCAGATTAACGGATTAGCTCTCTTGGGGTAACAGTGATGAAAATGAGTATTTTTGTGGGTTGATGCTGAAATAAAGATTGTGAAACACCAAGGTTTCTTACCAGGAAAAGTTGTGCAGAGGTTTCAGAGAAGTCAGCTCTCTGGCTTCCCAACTACCTGGAGGCGGAATGACAGAGGGCAGCTGGCCTGACTTCAGGGCACTTCACCTCAGACTGGCTCTTGGGCACACAGGGTATGAAACTGAGGGGCAGCTGGAGACATGTACTGTCAGGCACTTTGGAGCAGCCTGCTGGAAGGAGCAGGGACGAGGGAATCAGGTTCCTGAGGGACCTCTGACTACACACATGTGCAGGAACACCTTAGCTACAGACCTGTTTGTCCCATTTGAATTTTCATATGGTTAGTCAGAAAGGGTTATACCTTTGTGGGTCATTTGTTGCCTTTTGAGGAACCACTAGGGTGTAGTGGAAAGGTCAGAACCCAGGATTGAAGGCCCTTCTGTAAGGTGCAAGATTTATTGAGCTTTGGTTTTCTTATTTGTAAACTAGGGAATATTATACCTTTCTTAAGCAGTGGTGGATGCAATGACATGTAATGTATAGGCAAGTACGAGCATCATGCCTGACACATAATAGGTGCTCATCAAAAAGTTGTAAATTTTAATCCTCTGGTCAATGGACGTTTAATGAGCATCTCCTGCATGCATGACTCTGTGCTTAGTGTTGGGGGAAGAAACAAAGGTTAAAACAAAAACATGAAACAAAGAAAGACTTGGAGCTAGGCCTCCAGGACCTTTCAATCTGGTGGAAAATACAGACATACACACACAGTTGCAACCCTGACTCATGCGAAGCTTTACCTTGCCTGCCACAAGCCTATCCAGGGGCCTAACTCTACCCAGAAAGCCAGGGCGTCTCATTGGGCCTGTGGGTCCTGTTTTCTCTTTCAGGAAACTGTGGACATGCTGAAGAGCCACATTAAAGAGGAACTGATGCAGGGGGAGGAGGCCGACGCTGTGTATGAGTCCATGGCCCACCTTTCCACAGACCTGCTCATGAAATGCTCCCTCAACCCTGGTTGCGACGAGGAGCTGTATGAGTCCATGGCTGCTTTCGTCCCAACTGCCACTGAAGACCTCTGTAAGTAGCACAGCCCAGTTCTGCTTCCATCTCTTTGTTGACAGCTTTCCTCATTCTGTTGTATGGGGTGGGGGATGGTGGGGGAAGTCCCTGCTTACCCCCACGTTACCCCAGAGAGATGAAGATCCTGTTTTGTGCAAAATTAGGTCTGTCATAATGTGCTGTGACAAGCAGAATTCTTCTCCAAACTTCCTCTGCTATGACTGCTGTGTGACTGGAAAGTTTATGCAAGGGCCTGGAATCAGAGCTGGTGAAGACATTGCCTTGTGATCTGAGAAGCTAAATCAGTGCTTTTCAACCCTGTCAGTCCCAACAGGCCCTTTTGACAGCAATTTGCAATGCCCTCTTTACTGCCCTCACTTGAGATTCATATACCTACATATGAAAGTCTTAGAAATCAAACATACACCCTAATTGAAACATAAAAGAGGACTATAAATGTAAAAGAGAACAAATATAAAAAAAAGGAGAGGACATTTCCAGGTATACCTGCACACAAGAACATAATGAAGTAGTCAGATGCAGATACCTGCACTAGAATCACTGTCCATGTCATGGCCTCAAATGCTGGGTGACGCATGTCCATTGTATTGGGAACTCGGATACCACCAGCAACATAGACATCGGCACCTGAATTTTCCTAAACGGTGACCTGTTCTTCACACTTTCATCTCCATTTTCATAGTAATTGAACTCCTAGAAAATTCAGTATATATTAAAACCACAAAAAAATGCAGTTATATTTATATATGAAGTAGTTTAGTTTCTAGGCTCAGAAAATTATAAGCAGATTTTTTCTGGTAACCTGATATTATTGGGTTAATATAGAATAAACATTCCTAAAATATCACATCTCTAGAATGTGATTTTTCTTGTAAATTGCTTAACAAATTTTGCCCATTTTTGGATATATCATTTTTTCCCAATAGCAAATTAATTCGTTCTTACAAAAACTTGAAACAAAATGGAGATATATAACTGAGTAATTAAGTCTACATGACTCTACCTACTGAACCGATAAAACACTCATAATAGTTTGGTGGGTCTATTTGTCTATATTTTTCTTTATACTTTCTGATATTAAATAAAGAAACATACACACATACCTATACATATCAGCAAATAGCTGATAGATGCTCCAGAAATGCTTATTGGATACATGAATGTGCAAGGGCAGGGGACGCCAGATGCTGTTACGTGACTAATGTCTGGGCTGCAAAAAGAGGAAGCAGAGCTGCAGCTGTATGACGGTTTTCCTAAAAGAAACCAGGACTAACATTTGTGGTGTTAGGTGGAAATTTATTGCACGGAATAAAGAATAAAGAAACAAAGAGACCCGGGTTCAAATACGAGGGCTATCATTTACGAGCTGTGAGACTTTGGGGAAAATGCATAACCTCTGTGCCTCAGTTTCCTCATTTCTAAAGTACAGGTTAATAAAAGCCTCCTTAGACAGTTGCTTTAAGGAGTTAGTGAGAGAGATTTGGACAAGGGAGATGACACCTCTCCTATCTTCCCGCCAGGTCACAGCTCCCTAGGGAAGAGCTTCCACCAGGGCTTCCAGTTACTGCTGGAAGAAAGCTTCCGCTGACCTTCCCCTCTTCTCCCCTCTCCCTCAGAGGAGCAGCCAATCTGCCTGGCAGGCATCTAACAACCACCACACCACACCTTCTAGACATCATTTGGTTTGTGTTTCTGTCTCTGTGGTTTAATCCTGAGAATGACCACTCTCTCACTTGTCCGGAAGAAGCAGCAACTCATACCTGAAGAGGACCATTCATGTTACTACCAATGACACTCTAGAGCAGAAGGCAGTTTAGTTCATAAGTAAGGAGGACAAACCAGTAAATCTAAGGTCCATATTTGCAACACAACGCAGACGTTAATAATTCAGAACATCTGCCAGTTGTTTCAAGTCAACAGATAATTCTTAACCTCTCAGATAGTAGTCTCCTCTGATCATCCTTGGGCTTGATATGTAGAATTACCTCCATTTTACAGGGGAGAAAACTGAGGCTCCATGTTTTAATAACTTATTTAAATCCCATCAAGGGAGAACTGGGTCAGGAATGTGGGTCTGCAGATTCTCAAGGGACAGGTCTCTCTGCTCCCCTACTGGGATAAGGGAATTTCCTGGCCTGCCCTTCTTCTGGAGAAGGGCATTTGCCAGCTCCGTGGTAGACACTTAGACAAGAACTATTTTTAAAAGTCTACGTAGGAAAGTTTATCATTGCCACCTTTGTTAGCATTCAACCCTAGGGGCTGAAAACAAACATATTTTTATTAAGGAATGTAGTGTCCAGTCGCTCATTCATTCACTGGCTCTCAGGACAAACATTGTGGCGTGTAGGCTGTAGGCTGTCTCCTTACCACTGGTTTGGAGGTCACCTAACCATGTTGGGACACATCTGCCTCTTTCTGACTTGAGTTTTGGAAAAGCGAGAGTAATGAGGCCCCTTTTCCCAAAGGGAATCTAACACAACTGCTGAGCAGGCATGTTATCAGGGAAACTGTGTTGAATGGAGGGGAGCTGGGGAGCAGTGTTGGGTTCTGACCCTAGGATTTTATGATTCCATTCTCACCTTTCCTTCCCCCTTACTGGTGTGGGTGCACACGCCTGCGTGCACACACACACACACACACACACACACACACGCCCGCACACTCACGGTCTTTAGTTTAGATATGCTGCCACCAGGTGGTAACTGCACATCTTTGTTATCAGACCTTCAACTCTGCTCCCAATTCTCTTGAGACTGTTTTGTTCAAGATCCCAGATTTAAACCAGCACCATCTTTACCTTACTGTATACGAAATGAATGTCTTTGTTAAGGTCAGCTTAAGCAAACTCTAAGTAAAAATCAAGGCACATCTATTTTGGGGCGTTTTCACTATCTCCTGATCTTTTTCTCATTTAGTTCTTTTATCCCTGACCTTGTGTTCAGAGAATGATAACAGTGGTCTGGTGGTCCTTGGACTTCAGTAATACATTTTGTGTAGAAAGCCTCACTCAGTGACTGGTTACATCCCTGAGGCTCGGAACTGAGCCATTTCTGGGAAGCCATTTCTGGGAAGCCATTTCTGGGAAGCCCTAGTCCGCTGTTTCCAAGGTAATCCGCTTGTGGATTAGTTTTGCTTAAGTATCTCAGAGGCTTGTCTTGCTTCCATAGGAGAAAGAAGCAAAAGTAGAAAGGTGTAATACCTTGCTATTAGAAACTGTAAACTCACAGGGATCAGTTTAATCTATCCCAGAGGCAGCTCTGCTTCATATGATCCTGCCTTGAACTTTTCTTTTGTGCCTGTTCCCTCCGCCTGGTTGTGCGGCTCAAGTTTGTATACAGCCGAGAGCTGACTTAGCCCTTAGCAACCTCCTTGGAAACTGGCATCTGGTAACAGATTGTCTTCAGCGGAGTTTTCTTTACCTGAGCTCTCTGATTACAGCCCTTCTCTGCAAGCTGAGTCCCCTCCGAGCTGGAGACGCAGTTGGGCAGTAAAGGGCCTTATAGCCCAGACATGTCCTGGCTGAGCCCAGCTGAAGGAGCATTTGTAATCAAAATTGTTAAGTCACTGATTTTCTTCTGGAACATGCTGCCTTCCCTGTCTGTACCCTTTTCTCTCAGTTTTCCTGCCTGTGGCTGATGAGGCTCTGCCATCCTGCTGCTTGTTATCATGGGAAAACTCTGGCTAGTAGAGCCAAGAAATGCTTTAGAGGCAGTGGGGCTGGGTGCAAGACGTGAGGTCTTACCAGCAAGGATCTTGTTCTCAGGCAGGGCTGAAATCGGCCCAGCGGGACACAGGTAGGCACTGGCTGATTCCTATTGCTTTTTCCTCCACCAGATGTACAAGAACTATGTTGGGGACATAAGCTCTTAGCGAAAGCATTTTGGATCGAATGTTTTAAAGTTAAAAGAAAATCTCCACAGCCAGCAGTGACCTTCCTCCCCCTTGCACTTTTCTCGGGCAGTGCACGCAAATCACTGTGCACTCTGCCTATTTACATGCTCCTCTGGTTACTCGCTCCTGCCCCAGAAAGCATGTCCCATCCATAGTGCAGTACACAGTAGGTGCTCAACTGTTTCCCGAACTTGAGAGTACCAGAAAATAAGAAGTCATCCTACATACTGTGGTGTGGAATAGTTTGTTGACGTTCCAGTGCAAAGATTTCACTTTCTTGGTAGGTGGTAGTGAGATGTCTATTAGATGTCCCCAGGTGTGGGACATCTCGGGGTGTTACTAGCTCCTCGGCTGTTCCAAGCTGCCTTTTCTATCATGTCTCTGTACATTCGCTCGTGCTGTTCCTGTGGCCCAAACGGCCCCTCTCTTTTCTTAGCTTGGGAAATGCCCAGATTCTTTCACAGAACCCAGACACCTCCATGCCACATGTTCATTTGTGCATGCCTCATTCGTTTGTTCATTCACACATTCATTCATTCAACAATATTTATTGGACCCCTCGTGTGTTTAAGTCACTGTGTTGGGTGACAAGGAGTCAGTAAATGAGCCAGCGTGATCCCTGGCTCCTTCTAGAAGAGAGCTGGATATTAAACAAAAATACTAACTAAATATATGTAAACCGTGACAGTGCCAGGAGGAAAAGGACACAGTGCCCTTACAAGGCAGATAGGGGAAAGTGGGGAGGTATTTGACTCA
The DNA here is from genome assembly GCA_030015415.1 of Cynopterus sphinx. Lineage (NCBI taxonomy): Eukaryota > Metazoa > Chordata > Mammalia > Chiroptera > Pteropodidae > Cynopterus > Cynopterus sphinx. Next base: position 22,326,744 of record CM057382.1, read on the forward strand.
GCAAGCCATGGTTCCCCCAGCATCCCACTATGAACTCATCCCATAGACTGATTCTTGCATGGCAGAGGGTCCATGTACTTGCCAGGAGTACTGTACTGAGACGTTTGTTGTCTGCATAAGAAAACCATAAAATTTAACTTGTTTCCCTAACCCTTTCATTCTTAGCCCCTTCTTTTTCATTGCCAATCAGTCCTTCATTCCTCTCATTTCAAACTGCTGTTCTTATCTCTCTGTCTCTGTTTCTCTGTTTCTCTCTCTCTCCCCTTCTGTTGCTCCCCTACCCCAAGTCACCACACCCGACCAGGCCCCTCTCTCTCTCTCTGCATATGTGTAACTCTCTTTCCCTCTGTGTGTGTGTGTGTCTCCCCTTCCTATCACTCTACATTTAGGGTATGCGAAGGTTGGATTTTTTCATTGACATGGTCAATCAAAGTACCCATTCCACCTGAGTGCAAGTGGAACCAGCCAGGTTTCAGGTTATTATTAAAGGTGTGATCATGGTGCTCCTGGCTCTGAGCCCCTTTTTTTGGCCACAAAAATGCTTGTTGGAAAACAAAAATTCTTTTGACCTACTTTTGGGGCTTGAAAGCCTTACCAGAATAGTCTCTCGGTGTCTGGCATTTTGCTGTATTATTTTATTAGATTAGGTTTGACATTAAATTAACAACACATAATCTGGATGGAGTTTCCACTGCAGCTTAGTGATCTAGATTTTTGTCCCATGAGGAGTATCGTATGGACTTCTTTGCAAATTCATTATTGCTCTTGACTTATTCCCTGATTAAGTGCCTGCCTGGCTCCTCTCTCATCTGTCCAAGCCTCTTTCTTCCCAGGAAGGGGTTCTTTCTGGTTGAATCCTTAAATGGAGTACAGTGTAACTGCAGCTGCCTCTTCCCAGTAGAGATTGTGGCTCCAGAGTCTCCTTGTTTTTTTTTTTTTTTCTCTCCGCTAAAATGAAAGAACTTTGCACTTTCTCCTTAGACCAGCAGGTTTCAGCACATTTCAGTTTATTTTTAACTGACAAATGGTGAAGGTTAAGTAACTGGAATCTGAAATACAAACCCTGAGCATCCAGGAACACAGAGATTTATCATTCTGCTTTCCTTTATAAAAATGTTCTTATGTCTTCACCTCCAGAATTCTCTCCGTATTTCAGTCACTCATGTGTGACTCATACAACAACATGCTTGGGTTGCATGAACACATGAGCTGTCAAATTTAGAGTTTGAGAAGGTCTTATCACTCATTAATTCCAAACAATTAGTAACATTTTCTTTTCCTTATTATTACAAAAGTATCATCTGCTACTATTAGGACTGACTGCCTAATATAGGTATGGCAAAAGTGTTTTGAAAATCATTTTTTATGCCAATCTTACTTAGCTAGCATTGAGTGCCTGGGCATTGTGTTGAGAAGAATTCCATGGCCAGAAAGAATGCTTTGATTGATTCATGATGTTTGTCTTGAGTACAGAATGGGGACATGGAAGCCAACGTATGAATTTATGTACCTGGTTTGATTCTAGGATGTTTATGTTCAATTCAATATAAAAAGAAACACTTTGTTTAAAATATAAATGGAAATAAAATCATTTTTAGGTCACTTCATTTATGGCAGTGTGTATCCAGAGACTCAGTGGAGTCTGGTACCTACATCATGCTAGGGCTACTGAGTTCATGTATAGATACAATGGACTTGCTTGTATGTGCCCTAATCCCTATACTCTACTCCCTTCACCTGTCAATTATGGGAAGGAAATTCATGGCTGGCTGACTATGGTGATATTTGGTCTCATCTCTGGTAGGCAGAAGGATGGCAAAAGGGAATTCAAGTTGCAGATGGAATTAAGGTTGCTAATCGTGAAATAAGGGGAACATCCCGGATGTTTCGGGTGGGCTCATTGTAATCACAAGAGTCCTTCAAAGCAGAAGAAGGAATCAGAAGGTAGACCAGAGATGGCACTATGAGAAAGGAAGCTTTCTGCTCACCATCGCTGGCTTTGAAGATGGAGGAAGAGGGCCTAGTACCATGGAAGGAGGGTGGTCTTCAGAAGCTGGAAAGGACAAGAAGACACAGATCCTCCTCTAGCACTCCCAGAAAGGAATGTAGTCCTGCCAAAACCTTCATTTTAGTCCAGTGAGACCTATTTAGACTTAACTATGAAACTGTAAGATAATAAATTTATATTGTTTTAAGCCACAGAATCTGTGGTATTTTGTTTCAGCAGCACCAGAAAACCAATACACTAGCTAGGTTACCTCAGTATAATGATAATGATAACCATTAGTGCCTGACACTGTTGCTAAGCATTTTATAAGCACTGCCTCAGTTGGCTCGGACCGTCTTCCTATGAGGTAGGTGCTGTTATTTATCCCCACTTTATAGATGGGGATTTAGAAGCTCAGTGACGTGAAGCTAGTGACAATCAGAGCCAGTGCTCAAACCCAGGTCTCTAGGATACCAAAGTCCATGCCTCATTCACAACCCTCAGGCCCTTTCCTTGGCCACAGGACTCAAAAGGTATAGATATGCTCATTTGTATTTGAAAGAATGGGCTTAATTTAAAAATACATAATTGTGGTGTTTTTTAAAACAGCAAAAAATAATAACTGGAAGCAGGAACAACAAAGTGTAGATAAATTGTGTTTAATTTAAATAATGGAACATTATGCAGTAGTTGAAAAGAATGTATTGGAGCCACTTCCATCAACATAATACTATTTCAAAAACATAACAAGAACTCTATTTTCAAGTCACCATGTATTTAGCTATTTATAAAGAGGAAGCACATTGACTTTTACCTTTCACGGTTCAGTATAAACCCATGGAGACCAAAGCTGAGTGTGAAAACCATTCAATTATCAAAGCAAAGTCTACTCAATCCTGAGTAACCAACAGTGTCTTATTACTTTATGGCTCTGAAGTATGTGTTTTGGAAGCAAAATTTCAGCCTTGTGTTAAAAGTTGAGCTTTGATATTATCAAGAGATTGTACTCACTAAGTCGTATCACACAATTTTGGGGGACTTATTTGCTTAGGCAAAATATGTAGTTTGAATCTGAATAGTATGCTTTGAGAAAAATGGTTTGAATTTAATTGTTATACACAGATATACTGTTTCCTTACTACTTTGATCTTAGGGAACCAGATAAATACAATGTGATGAATTTGTATGAGGAATTCTATACAACTCTTTATATCACATTTCCCAAGAATACAAATTCATCAGATGGTATACTTTTCAACTTCAAACTATATTCGAGTGCTGTGGTACAGGACAAGGCCTAAGGGTTGTGAATGTTGCTCCACACTTACCAGGTATCCTTATTGAGTAGGTAGTTAGATGAATGGATGCGTAGATGCATGCATGCATGCGCGATGGATGGATGGACTAATAAATTCTTGAATCTTTTGGTTCAGTATCTCTTGATTTGTCAAACCTTGTATATCCATCTGTAAAATCTCCTTGCCTGTTTGGATGAGCAATTTATAACCTTTTAGTCTCCTTTTCATTCTAGATGTTGAAATGCTTCAAGCCAGTACATCTAACCCAATCCCTGGAGATGGTTTCTCTAGGACCACTAAGGACTCTATGATCCGCAAGTTTTTAGAAGGTAAGTTGAAGCTGTGAGCAGGGAATCAAAAAGAGGGAAAGGGAAACAAATGTAAGACATTATCTGGTTCCACATGAAGGTTGTTCCACTGAAAGAGTGGGCTGCCACATATGTGGAGTATGGTGTGATTAAAGGTACTCTGTCCCCATGAGCACCCGCCCTCCCGCCTCCATCAACTTGTTGCAGGGAGGCCAGAAGTTCCCACCACGGCAGCCGCTCATATGGGATAAACAGGTTGCCTTCAGCAAGACTTCTTTTTAAATGCACATGTTTATTTTTATTTAACCAAAATTTATTGAGTATCTACTATGACCAAAGCATTATTCTGGATGTTGGGCTAGGTAACACAAAGAAAAATAAGATAAAATCAGTGCTCTCAAGAGATTTTACTTTCTGACAAAGGAGGAGAATATAGGGGAATGTACACAACTATTATTAAGTCGGGGCTGTATTGATTGCATACTGGCTAAGATTGTGGACTCTGATCTGTAATCAGTTCCTCCTCCTTCAGTTAGCTGGAAAACCTCAAGCAAGCTATCCAACTCCTCAGTTGTAAAATGAGATTAATGTTCTGAGAATTAAATGAGTTATTGTATATAGGCTTCAAAGCAGAGCCAGGCATAGAACACAGTGAAAGTTTGTTATGGTTATTCTTCCTCTTATTATTGTTATTGAAGGTTTCAAAGGTGGAAGTTATTAAATTGTATGGATAATTCCTTAACTCTGTCCAATCATATAGTTTATGATAGGGTCTGTTCATTAAATAGGTATAGAAAGGAGAGTGCCAAGAGGATAGGACTCAGAATAGGAAAAGTAGTTTTGACAGTGAAGAACAAAGAAAAATCGTAAGCAGTGGTAGACAAACCACAGCCAGGCCAGCTGCCCATTTTTGTAAATAAAGTTTTATTGGAACATGACACACCCATTCATTTAGTGTTGTCTAATGCCTGCTTTCATGCGACAAGGGCAAAATCGAGTGCTTGTGTGCACGAGGAACAGGCACTGTGGGAATCACTGTCACTCTGTAGGGTAGCAGGCAACTCTCCCAGGACATCTCATTTTGTTAACGTCAGACAGGCCTCCCCAGAACTTGGTCATATCCTTGACATGTTCAAAGGTAACCAAAAGGGAGCTTTTCCATTAATTGGAAACTTCTTTGAAGGTAGAGAGCCTTGGAACTCAGAATACTCTTATGTTTTAGGACCAGCCAGTCCTCTTGACCCAAGAACATGAGGAAGCCAAGAGTAGTTTCCTGCAATTCAGGAGATGCGACAACAACAAAAAATTCCTAATAAATACTAGATTGGAAATCTAATAGGAGGAAGGTCCAAGCTTTATTCATTCCTGTATCTCAAACAAACATTTAATAAAGATTTTTTTTGACTGAATGGTGCTAGAGAGAAGAAGTAAGGGAGAGGAAAGCATCTACTAAGTGCAGGCATTGAGCTAGGTGCTCCCCCACTTTTTAAAATCTTATTTTGTTTTCACAGTACTCCTGTGAGTAGCTTTCAGAGGGAAATCAGGCTCAGAGAGGTTATGTAACATGCTCAAATCACACAGCTTGCGTGTGTGAGGGGCGGATGGCATACACAACCAAGTTTTCTGAGATTCCCAAAGCCTAGAAGACACTGCTTGGGTCCCAGCACAGAGCATTTCAGCCCGTCACCAGGGATAGAGGCAGAGAAAACTTGAAGGCTGTGGGACTCCAGGGACAGAGGGTGGGAGGCAAGCATCAGTTCTAAATTTTTCTGGTCTGTGGGAGCAGAGTGGGGAAAAAGGTTGCAAAAGAAGCTTGTGCTGCTTAAGAGCACAACTCCGAAGCCAGTTCTGGGCACCTCTCTGGCTCTAAGTGACTCTAGGTAGTTATTTAAATCCCCAAGGCCCCAATGTCTTTATTCACAAAAAGAGAATAGTGATTGTAGTTACTCCACAACGTTTTTACACAATCAAAGGAGATAATGTGGGTAAAACACTTGGAATGGCGCTGGGTACAAAGGAAGGGTTTGCTGTAGTCATTTTGATGCTGAGGACGGTGCTAGAGCACTTGGTGGTGAGGACTCTGAGACACCCTCACACTGCTGCCAGGGGCTGGTTGCGAGTGTACTTGGGCTTTGGGGGCTGTGTTCTCTTTTCCATAGTTCTAATGGGGTGGATAGCTGAATCCCAGCAGTGAAACAGATGTTAGAACTAAGTGCTCACTTCTTTCTGCTGCATTGATGGGGGCAAATGAATGACATCAGTGTTTTCTAACTTGCTTTGCATGGGGTTCTCAGCCATCACTTTCATTCACCTTTTACTATGTTTCTAGGCAACAACGTGGGAATGGCCAGTTTGGAGAGGGAGCTGCCCTGCCTTGATCCAGATGATGTTTATCACACAGTGGATAACAACGAGTCCTATCCCATGGACCTGGCCAGCAGGCCCCCTGTCCCAGTGCCCAGGCCAGAGGCCAGTGCTTCTGGCATTCACCAGCAGCCCGACAATGAACCATACATTTCTAAAGGCAAGTGTGGCATGGAATAATGGTCAGTGGGGTCTTCAGAGCTCCTCAGCGGGAATTCCCTGGCTCCTGTAGCTTCTGAACCATCATTGGCAGACTGTCCCCTTCTGAATGGTCTCCAGACAACTCTAGGAGATAGGGTCAGAGCTTGGGGTAGATTCTGGAGCTTGACTAGGGACATTGATTCTATTCAGTTCTGGACTTCCTGGAGGCATTCATACACAGATTGAAGACAGAGGTAAACAAGATTGCCCTTGACTGAAAAATGGCAGGAATCTTACTAAATTTTTATCTCCTGAAACTCTTCAAGGTATTATTCATTTTTAATAGCTAGCATATTATTAATATCAATTAATTATAATTGTTATTAATTTTAATGCAACAAGAGTGCTTTATCTGGAATATGTCATTTAATCTTTATAATGATCTATTAGGCAAGGACCATTATCATCCCCATTTCATGGATGAGGAAAATGGAGGCTTACAGAGGTCACTTGATTACCATATAGCAGAGCCAGGATTTGAATGCAGGGTATCTGACTCCACAACCTTGACTTTCAGCCACTATGCTAGGCTATTTACCTATCTACATTAATAAAAATTGGTGAAAATTGGGTTTTGACTGCTTGATAGTAGTCCCTGGGGCGCTGATTAGATGCTGATAGCACTGTCAGTTTCACTATCTTTCAGGACTTGATTATATTAATATGATTACAAGCACTGTCAGAGTTGGCAACAAAGATTACAAAAATTGCGAGGTCTGGGTGCCTGACCTTCATTTTATATTTAATAGTATAAGTAGGTTGTGGAAGGTGTGGCAAATGGAGATCATAAACTGGGGGAAGAAGCCCTTAACCAGAGCCCCAGGAAATTGGGCTGGGGTTGTCAGCTAAAGTACAGGATGCTCAGTTAAGCATAAATTTTAGACAAACAGCAAATAATTTTTAATGTATGCCCCAAATATTGTCCTCTTTTTTTTGGCTTTGGTATTGGTTTGTTAAATCTGGCAACCCTAAATTGGGTAGAAATACAGTTGAGGGATATCATGCATTGCCAAGGGCCATTTGTGTTCCTGGTTTGCCATCTCTTTGGGTAAGATCTCCTTTGGTGTGGGTAGTGGGTCTCTTGGTGCCCTGCCCACATCCTCCTAGCTCTATATTTCTGAGTCCACTTGCTGGACTCTGCCTACGAGGACCTGTGTCTCTCAGACAGATGGCTTTTTTTGGCAGCCAGAGCCTCCTCTGTTCTTTTGCAGGACAGGCTGGAAGAGTTGGAGGGTTAACACCCCCAGACATAGTTCTCAACCAATAAGTGATGGGGGTTGGTGGATGAGTCCCCCAGTGTACTTGCCCTTCTCCTGGGAAAACTCTGGATTGAACTCTATATTGCTTTCCAGAACTCCCCAGCTTGCCCATTGTGATAACTTATTGGGTAACCCACCATATATTGCTTTGTCCACTTGTCTCACCTCTATCGCCTCCCACATAGACTATATGCACTTGGATCCTTTTCCCCAGGAAAGGATCCAAGGGAACCCCAATGAAGATGCAGGCAATGTATCATAATAATACATAATAATACTCTGCCAGAACCTTACTGTGAGGGCCAGATGAAATAATACGTGGTGAAGTACTTTATAAATTGTGAAGCACTGTACCCAGGGCATCTGACTCCACAACCCTGACTCCACGTCACTTATTTAACTAGCATGCCAAGGTATTGCTGTCTTTTTGGCATTGATCTCGAGGTTTAGATGTGACTAATAATAAAAGCTAACATTGAGTGCTCACATGTACAAGGCACTGTTCTAAGTACTATGTATTAACTCATGTAATCTCCAGAACAATCCAGTGAGGAAGATACTATTATCATCCTTATTCTACAGCGGGAAACTGAGGCAAAGAGAGGTCCTATGACTTAGAGTGTCACAGCTACTATTTGAATCCAGGGAGTCTTGTGCAGAGCCCAGGGAGCCGTAACCATTACACTGTCCTACCACTAAGTGGATATATGTCACTTCCCAGTTTTCCCTATTAGCTTTTATGCATCTCACTCATGGGTTACTTTACGTCCCTTTGGAGGCATGCACACCTTGCACCTGTTCCAACACTCCAAGTTCTGTCTTATGACACTTATTAACATGCTAAGTGGCACTGATTTTTATTCTCAAGCTTCAAGGTGTTCTATGGCTAGCTCCAGGTATTCAGGGATCCAGCATACGTCCTTGTTCACATCGCCCTTCTCTTTTATGATCTCGTAAATGCTGATTGTGTCCTCTGGCTGATTTTATCTTTCTGGGTTTGAGACCTTGTCTGTTGGTTCTGTCTTCATCTCACAATCCTTGTAGCTTCTGTTCATTAGTTGCTCCTACTAGAATTTTGAAATACAGAGCTGCATATAGTGGTCCAAGGTGTGAGATTATTATGATTGTTATTTTGGTACAGGATTTTGGTAATTTTTTTGGTAAATGCGTAAAATATTATAAAGCCCTTTGGAAAGAAATTTCATTTGTCTTTTACCTAGAGTATTCTTTATCTCACAGTTTTTGCAGAAAAAAGCCAAGAACGGCCTGGGAATTTCTATGTTTCCTCAGAGAGCATAAGGAAAGGTAAGCCAAATGTCCTCAGTTTTCTTTGGTAAAAGTGAACTTCCAGGTGGTAAAAGTATTCATGTTTCAGTGATTTCAGGTGTAACAACAAATTCTTAGCATTAAAAAAAAAAAAAAGAGATTCATGAGATACCTCTGGTGGAGCTGTCTGAGAATCATGTACTGATGAGAAGTGGAGAGGAGAGGAGACTGGGATGCTCACAAATGTTATACCAAGGGCATTAATATGCTAGAAAGTGTCTGTAACAGCAGACAAAAGTACAATCTAAACATTGAGATTGATCTCGATGGGAGGAATGTGTGCAGCCCAGCACCCAGTTTAGTGCTACAGTCCCACATGCTACTTACTCACCCTACCTATCCTAGCTAAACTACATATTAATTCAACCTGTATTTAAGAGACATTTTGTTCACCATTGGGTTACATTTTCCTTTTTTTTTTTAAAGACTTTTTAAGGAAGTCTTTTCTTCTTGGTTAATTTCCTTATGCTAAACAGAGGCATTCCGTATTAGCCCATAGATGGTTCTTTTGAAAAGGAGCCACAACACAATCTAAGATTCGAAGGCATCCCTAAAGACTTTGGTCGTAGGAGACTGGGATTGGTTGGCTTGTACATTTTGTTTTCTCCCCACACTCCATCTCCCAGTACAATTAAAGACAGACTCGAGAAGGACAAACATGGGAGAAAGGTATATGAGTGTGTGTAGACAGATGAGTGAATGGTTGGAAAGAATGGTTGATCCACTTCTTTGAGGCTCTTTCAGTACCTACTGGGGAAGCCATCTCTCTTTTCCTTCATGCCATCTCCCTGAATCACAGTGCCCAAATTCTATCCTGCTGGAGAAACATAGAATCAAAGGTAGCCTTACGTGAACTGAACAGTAAAATGCCAAGTTGTCCTCACGTGACCCAGTGGCCCCATCACCTCTTCAAGTAGCTTACTCCTCACAGAACTTAGTGGCATCACAGCCTGGAGAGAGGGGTTGGCTTCATATCTCTCTAGAAGCTCCAAAGGGGAGAACTATGAATTTGTGATGTGGAGGAGAGGTTGGCTCAGCAGCAACCCAAGGAGAGCCAGTTGGGACTCAGCATCTGACCTATACCTGATGATGTTGCACCTGGCTCATGATTCCATCGGCGTTCCAGTCTCCTGGGACATTTCATGCCCTTGGGTCCACAATTGTTGTGCCCCATGCTGCTCAGGGGCAGGGAGGGTGGGAAGGGCAGGAAGTGGTGCTGGGAGAAGCATCCTGGCTAGACTTACCTGTATATTTTCTCCTGGAGTGGATTTTAATCTAAAGCAGTGGTCCTCAACTGGGAGTGATTTCTCCTCCCTCACCCAGGATATTTGGCAATGTCTGAGACATTTTTGCTTGTCGCAGCTGAGGAAGAGGGTGTTATAGGCGTCTAGTGGGTAGAGGCAGGGATGAGGCCAAACATCCTACAGTGCAGAAGACAGTCCTCCAACAATAAAGACTTACTCAGTCCAAAATGTCAATAGTGCCTAGGTTGAGAGTACTGATCTAAAGTCGTCTCAAGAATTCAGGCTTGGGGGATTTTGTTGCTTCATCAGCAGATTTTAAACCTCCCGAAAATGTTGTGGCCTTGTCTACTTTAGTAAACTTTGACATTATTAGCTGGTTCCCTCTCTCTGATTCCATGTCACCTCTCCCCCTTCTTGGTTCCTCGTGTAATTGTTATTTTGAGCCATGTCCTCCTGAGCCCATGACCAGCCTTGTTAACCCCACTGATCCAGTGGTGAGCCGTCAAGCTGAGTTTTGCCATTCTTTCCAGAGCCTCCTGTCAGACCATGGAGGGACAGGCCCCAGTCGAGTATATATGACCCTTTTGCTGGGATGAAAACTCCAGGCCAGCGGCAGCTTATTACTCTCCAGGAGCAGGTGAAGCTGGGCATCGTCAACGTGGATGAGGCTGTGCTCCACTTCAAAGAATGGCAGCTCAACCAGAAGAAGCGGTCTGAGTCTTTTCGCTTCCAGCAGGTAACTGGCTCTGGGTGGAATCTGTTTCATGTCTCTTTCTCCACTAGATAGCAGTAGGAGGCTGGGTCCACAGTTCTTTTGTATACGGCTGTAACTGAGCACTTGTGGCTTGGCCTGTGAGTGTTTATGTGAGTGTCATGGTGGGTCAGTGCGTATGTGCATCTGTTACTGTAGTCTGTAACCACACAGCTCCCTGCCTGAGAGCTGGATGGCTTTTCTGGTTATTGAGAGTCTAAAGATCAGGAAGAAACCCTCAATTGTAAACCCCAGTTCTGTGGCACGTGTCATTATACTTTTGCTTTCCAGCATTTTTCTTTTTAGTCCCTCTCTCTTCCCCTAGTGCTAGGACATCCATAGAACTATCACACTTTAGAGCATACACAGAACTTGGAAAGCTCCCAAGAAACATAACTCAATGAACAAAACAAGTCGTAGATATGAAACCACCCAGGTTAACACACACACACACACACACACACACACGCACACACCTCTTTCAAAGTTTTCCTACTGTTTTTGGACCAAGCTCAGTCTTTCAGCTACAATCACAACCCAACCAACCTTTTCAGTCTCCTGGCCTCCTGTGGCTCCCTCCTGTGAACCTTCTGGATGTCTGAATGTTAGTCCCTGGGGTATTTTCCCTAGAATGCTCAGACACTTTTAGGTAGTTGTTTATTAACTAAAATGGCAATAAATTTTTACCTTCACATATCTACTTAATATTTATTAAATGACTATAATAGACCAGACTGCAGAATTACAGAAAGGTATAAGACCTGGTCTCTTTCCCTTCAAGAGCTCACAGTACCTCTGAAGAGAACACACACGTGCACGTACGTGCACACACACACTCACAGCAAGGCAACAATAGCCCAGTGCCAGTTGGCACGAGCAGTCACTAAGGACTAGAACAGTCTTAAGAGGTGTTAGGAAGAAGGTGGCCTTGACCCAGGCCTGGAACAGACTCATGGAGAGGAATCAATGTCCCTCAAGGTCAGAGGAATGGTGTGAGAACACAGTCTCAGAGGCAGGAATATTTGTGTGTGGAGTATTTGTGAACAGGTAACAAACTGTCTTGGCCAAGGGCTGTCCAAGGAGGAAGGCAGTGGATTATAAAGCAGGGAAGGATTTGGGAACCAATGGGGAGGGGAGAGACTTTGTTGTGGACAAGGTGTCTTCTCTTCAGGCACAACTTCTAAGAGTACTTGGATTTCTCTGGGGGCCAATTGCAAATGTACTCAGCCTCATTGGCATGTTGGAGATGTTATTGCAATGCGATGTATCTTGCAAACAGCAGAAAATGAGAAAGAAATTCTAATGCCTAGAGGGTATAATTTTGATGCATACTTTAAAAACAAACTAATTTTTTCCCAGGAAAACCTTAAACGGCTAAGAGATAGCATTACCCGAAGACAAAGAGAGAAGCAAAAATCAGGAAAGCAGACAGGTATGTGGCTTCCTGGGGATGCTGCATTGTGGGGAACTTTACTGTGTTCTCTTATCCTTGACTCTCTATCTGCTAGGGCCAACTGCAGACTGCTTGTCTAGCACTTGTCACCCTGTTTACATATCTGGGTCCCCCACTAGACTGTGAGGTCTTTTGGGCAGTGGCTTTGTCTTGTTAATTCTATATGTCTAGTACCTGTTACATAAGACATATCAGCAAATGAATGAATGAATGAATGAATGAATGGCTTGAACTCTGCATCCCTCTACCTTCCCAGTTAAAGAGGATGCTAGTGCTTTTCCCTCAGGCACCTGACTTTCTTTTTGGTATTTAAGAAGACGTGTTTTTTGAGTGAAAGGAGAAAATGCCACTTAACATATCTAAAGCAAGCAGGGAACTATGTAATATGGTGTCGACACCACACACTGCTTCAGAAGCCCAGGCAGGACCCAGGTGTAACAGGGCTCCTGCCAGGTATAGTGGCGGTCCAGTAGCAGGACCATGAGTTCCAGTTGTGCACAATGGAAATCAGGCCACTCTGCTCTCCTTGATCCATTCTCCCCCAGGTGCCACCCAGGTGATACCACCACCCCTGAGCAAAGAGTGGGCATTTATCCACCCTGCATATTCCTCCTGAGAGCCTCTGGCATGGTGGGTCTCTATGGTTTATGCTGGCCAGCCAGCCTTATACCAAGAGGAGCTAGCAAAAAAAGCTTTCTAATACTCTCAGTTCTTGCATGGCTCCCCATTACATAAAGAACTGAGATTGTGCATAACTTCTACAGCCTGTCTCCAGCTGCCATTAACAGCCTGACTTCCTATGATCCTGGTCAGGCTGGTAACACCATCTTCCTGCCACAGGTCCCTTGCTCATGCCTCTTCCTTTTCACCTATGTGAAAACTACTGGGCTGTAAGATTCAGCCTGACAGCCCCTTCTCAGTGGAGCCTTCCTGGACCACTCTAAGCCATTTTATTCCTTTCTCATCTGAGTGTCTGTAGAACTATTATCCCTCCCATTCCATGACATTTCTCTTTAGCTGCCTCTGATTGCTATTATTTTATTCTTTCATTCAAACCATCAGTGATTCCCAGAGGTTCTGCCTCTAAAATGCATATTAAATCTGATCACTTCAGACCATCTTCCATGCTACAGCTGCAGCCACGCTGCCGCCGTTGTCTTTTCCTAGATTAAGGCAGGAGCCTCTTCATTTGTCTCCCATGTACATTCTTACTCCTCGATAGTTAATTCTACAATCTGCAGCCAAAGACACTTTAAAAATAAACAATCAGATCATGCCACTCCCTTGCTCAAAACTCTCTTAGGGGCTCTTGTCCCACCCAGAGGAAAATCACATTCCTCACTGTGGCCTGCAAGGTCCTATGTGATCTGACCCCTGAGCTCATCCCCACTTCCCCCCAACCATGTGCTCTAGTCTCAGTGGACTCCTTTTTGTTGCTATGTCTAGCCAAGAGCATTCTCCCCAGGGCCTTTGCACTTGCTGTGTCCTTCTCCTTTTCCAAGATCTTTACTGGCTAGCTCTCTTTTTATCCTTCAGATCGTGTTTGTAAGTTCTTCTTCTCAGGGAGGCCTTTTCTGCCATTCTCTCCAAAGTAGCCCTCCTCCACTAACTTGCTGTGCCACTGGTTACCCTTTCTTTTCACACACTGGAATTATCCTGTGTTTCTGCTCTTATGATTATTTTCCACTGGAAGCTTCCCATCTATTGCAAGGTCTGTGAGGGCAGTAACTTGACTGTTTGGGGTTCTACTGAATCTCCTGTTTGTAGCATGGATGTAGCTGAAGAAATCTTTGTTGGAATGGTTGATTTTGGTAAAATGTTTGATGACACCATTCACAAATACTTAGTGAGCACCGGGCACCCTACCAAATACAGAGACCCATAAGACATAATCTTCACCACCTTGTAGCTTACGAGTTAGTCTTTTATTTGTGTAGGTCTGGTTTTCCCAGCTACAGCCTCTCCCACAATGCCTAGCGCAGTGTTTTGAATAGAATACTAGCCTAGTGAATATTAATGATTTTGACTGTTTGGGAGAAGAAGAATAAAGAGGTTTACCCATGGCAGAGTGTCAGAGAGGTCATCCTAAGATATCTGCTTAAGTGACTAGACTTTAAATATATACTGCCACTAGCCAAGCTCCCACTTCTTTGCCCTCCAGATTGAGAGAAAGAGAAAGGAGAGAAGGCAGAGAACCTGGTTCAAGATCTGCTCCATCATCTTGGATCAGACAATAAGGCTCTAGGTGGTAAAAGGCCTGAGGAGCTTTTTAAAACTTGAGTACATGAACCCAAAGTTAGAAGCCTTGATAAAATGAAACATTTCAAGCTTTTAAATATGCAGCATAAGAAGAGTTGTAGTTTGGTGATGCATGCAGTATTCGAAGGCTGGGGAGTTACAGTGTTGGAGTCACGTGTGCTCAACAGTCTGGACTTCAGAACCAAGCCTGCCAGTGTCATCACACCTGTACCACCCACCCAGGCTCCACCTGGTGCCACTGGAAATATTGAAGCAAGACAGACATGCATACCGAGGAGTAGAGGGGTATAGGCATGGGCCCTGTGGTTGGTTGGGGTCAAGTTACTGCTCCCTGCTCACACCTAACTAGCTGGGAACCAGGGGCAAGATACTTCACCAGGCTGATCCTCAGTTCTCATCTACAAAATGGCACAAATAACAGAAGTCACCCCATTGGGGTTGCTGTGAGGACTGAATAAGTTTTAGGGTATAACCAGGGCCTAGCACAGTGCGTGGCACATGTCATCGCTTGACAAACTGCCTGCACACCAGCTGGTATTCTCAGGCAGAATACCAGGGAGAGTGCTGTGGGCTGGGACTCACCATCCAGGAATCATGGTTTGAAACATAATACAAAGGTCCTCCAAGGCTAATAAGTCTCCGAATAAGTGACCCCTCCAGTGGCTGTAGTCTAAACTAGAACGTTCAATGTTTAAATTTTCCCAGAGGAGTGTGGTCTAAGTCCTCCCTCCCCTGCCACCCTGCTCCTCAAGGGCCAGACCCTCCAACTAAGAATTTTTCTAGGGGGATGGGGAAGGGGAGTTAAGTAGTTTTACTTTTTTTTTATATCAGGGGCTTTCATTAATATCATAGCTATTAAAAGATTAAATTTTATGAAATTTGACCCTGAATAAGAATAGGTGTGAACCACATGGGGAGAATATTCTATCTATTATCCCCAAGACTTCCCCTTCATTTTGTTTTTTTATTATGGCAAAATATATGTAATATAAAATTTACCATTGAACCTAAATGTACAATTCAGTGGCATTAAATACATTCACATGATGTGCAGCCTTTGCCACTATCCATTTCTAAAATGTTTTCCTCCCTGAAAGAATCTGCAAGCAAGTAGCTGGGAGGGAGGTAACTCTGGTGGTAGGGATGGGCAAGCGAGAGAGGGAAGGAAAGGTTGTGAGCAAAGTACACCTGCCGACTGGAGATCCCTGGAGTCTCTGGGAGTCAATGGAGAACAGTTATTCCTCTTGAGCTGGGGCATTTAGACACTAGCTCCCATGTCTGTGGTTGAGGTCTGCCAGGGGAGGTGCGTTGGAGGCCTCAGGCAGTTGGAAGGTGGAGCCTATACTAGACAGTGAGGCCCAAGGGCTTAAGAGCATCTGCCAAAGAGAAGACATCAATTATGGTTGAATATATATGATCTGTTAACTCTATAAAACTCAGTTATGTATTTAGTGACATATTAACTGGTAATTGCATATTCTGGGGATTTTTTTTTTTTTACACTGACGTGCTTCAATGCTGCTGTATACGTGCATGTGGGGGTAGGGGATTGGAATTAAATGTGGGGTGGGAGATGGGGGAGAGGGTTTGGGACAAGGTTTGCTTCAACCATCCTAGCTCCTTTAAAAAATCTATCTTTTATGTTGAGTTCTGTTTTCACTGGAGGATAGAATTCTGCATCACAAACAACAAAAAACATTTGAAAACCACTGGTGCACGATAACATTGATCTATAGGAAAGTTAAGACTGATGGATGGCATTTTTTCTTAAAGGGTCTTTTCTAGGAAGGGAACCCACTCTAAACACACGGGCTGCCTCTGTTCATTTAGAAACCTCATTTGCCTTGTTAGAAAAGAAAAACAATGTTCATTTCTCTTTCATTTGGGTTAGCACGTCAGGGATAATTAAAAAGTCAGAATCTGTTCATTATAACTTGCCAGTGTTTTTTCAGCCCTAGGGAGCTGTTTTGCTCTCACTGGGATGGTGCAGAGTGTCGACGTGTAGGAAATCAGAAGAGGGCTGACGTGACTTGTTGAACACCCCGGTCCCACAGAGAAGACAATCAATATTTATGTTCTGGGTGTGTCTGTGGCCAGCCCTGGGCAGGACCAAGAGCAGCAGGCTGGGTCCCAGAAAAACTGGGTTCTAACCCTTGCTGTATCACTGAATCACATTATAAACCAGGACAATTCCTTGGATCACTCTGTGCCTTGGTTTCCTCATCTGTGGTTACATCTGACTTGTTTACTTAATGGAGAAGTAGTGAAGTTCAAAGGAGGCATAAATAACACATATGAATGCACTTTGGGGAAAGTCCTACACATCTAATGTAGAAAATTATTTCTGGCATTGTTCCTTTATTCAAAGACCATCAAGGTTTTGTAGACATTTAGACTGGCTCTACTTGATTTTTTGAACTTTTCACCCCCATTCTTTTTGTGTGTATTTTACTTTTCTCCCTCCTAGAACTGAGAGTAGGAAATTCCCTTATCGAAGTGAATTAAGCAAATGGGAACCTTCTTTCAAAATATTGTTGTTAAAAAGCTAAGTCAAAGTGGAGGGAGAAAAGGCATGACAGCCATGAAACTGTGGAGTTTCATTGCTATGAGATGTGGGCTGCCACCCAAGTACAGGGACAGACAGCTAGTCTTTGTCCAAGTAGTTCCCAGCTTGGGTGGGTGCCTCCACTGCTCAGTTGTAACCAACAGAGCCCAAGGACGTGAGAAAGATCTGTAACACAGAGACCGCAGAAGCTGGTTTAGTACCAGGACACACACTACCCTTGGAACTGGCCTCTCTAGAATGAGGAGAGCTCGTGGCTATACAAACCAACAATCCCCCCTTTTAATATTCTCTGTGCAAAGTGTTTGTCAGAGACTCGGTTTACCCGTTCTCGGGCCTGGTCTTTCTCTCATACTGCTCTATCTTATCCACATACCCTTATCAGTGGACTTCTGGCTTTGGCTGAGCCACCTCTGCCCCTGGACTCCCTGAACTTCCTGTCGCACCCATTCCATAGAAGAGGAGAGGCAGAGGAGGAAGTGTTACCTTGAAGAAAAGGGAGCACATCTCCAGTAGTATACCTGAGCTTACACTTCTCAGAGGTCCTGCCTTGGGGCAGCTAGGGAAGCCCTGTGACAGTGGCTCACCTGGCTTTTACACTTCCCTGGGGAGAAAGCTGGTGTAGGCACCCACAGATATTTTATTCTGCTCATGAGCAGATGTTGTTTTCTGTGTGTAGAACCCAGGGGTGGAAATCTAGGGAGGAATAAAGGCCAACCACTGGACAGGACTGAGCCGGTAAAGAGATCAGGTTGAGGCTTTACGGGGCAAAGGAATAATCTATCTTTCTGAACCTGCGGGATCTAAAACCACCATCAGCCTTGCCAGTCACAGAATCTTTCACAGGGCTGGCGCACCTTCTTTCATCCACTCTCTGGGTATTGCTGTGAGTTGTGGACCATCCTTTCATCATCCCTCAATTATTAAGGGACTGAGAGACAGTGTGAGTAGTGGTGAAGAGCCTGGACTTTGGAACCTGGGTTCAAACCCTAGCTGTCCCACTTACCAGCTGCATGAGGGGTACATGCCACTTCACTTCTCTGTACCTTAGTTTCTGTTGGGAATGATGACAATAGTATTTATTTCATGACTGTTGGGAGGTTTCAAAGAGCTAAAATTATGACTGTTTTTAGAATTCTGCATGGGAAAACCTGTTATTAGGATCAATGGCATTCATAACTCTCTCCTCAGAAAGGGAAGTAATTCAGAAAGGTTGACAGAATGACCCACGTTTCCCAGCTGGGGAGTGGCAGAGCCGCCCCAAACCTTTCCCTAATCAAACAGTTCTTTTCACTACCTGATAAGGACACATTTATTTTTCTGCTCTTTCTCACATTCCTCCACCCCTCTCTTTTGTCACCCAATGGTTGTCACACAGGATTCTGTGGACTTTCATTCCTGAATTGGACAGGACACCCATTATATTCTCCCTCTCTTCCTCTCCTACTCTTTCCCCTCCCCTTTTCTCCTCTCTAGACACCCTCCAGGTTCAGGTGAGGGAGGCAAACGGAGAGACAGCAGCCAAACAGCTTGGTAAATGGCAGCCTGGTGCCTTGAAGTTTATCCCTTTTTCCTCTGATTCCAGACTTGGAGATCACTGTCCCAATTCGGCACTCACAGCACCTGCCTGGGAAAGTGGAGTTTGGAGTCTATGAGAGTGGCCCCAGGAAGAGCGTCTTCCCCGCCAGGACAGAGCTGAGACGAGGAGACTGGAAGACAGACAGTACCTCCAGCACAGCAAGTGAGCAGGCCGGCTGGGGAGTACCTTCACAGCTGGACTTCAGCTGTTTCAGGCCTTGGGAACATGCTCTGTTATGAGCCCAGCAGATCTCAATTGGAGCCTGATTTGAGTTTGGCGGGGCATAAGAAATGGGGGCATTTAACCTGCGAATTTTGCCTTTTTTCTGGGACCAAAGATCCATTACACAAACAATCTTCTGAAGCCAGATTGCATGATGATAATTATTACTGTATCCCTTTATAAATAGAAAAAAGTAATAATAATACTAGTTAACACTTATTGAGCATTTACTACATGCTAAGCCTCTTCCATAGATTATCTGATTTAATTCTCACAATGACTCTATGGGAGAAGTACTGTCACCTCTGTTTACCAAGGAGAAGACTGGAGGCTATGTGCCTTGCCCTTGGTTAAAGATCTAATAAATGGTAGAGCTGGAATTTGAACTTATGCCGACCGGATCCAGAGCCAAGACACTTACCCATTATTCTTTTTGCTTCCTCTGTGGTAACGAGAGGGCACAAAGTCAGAAACATTAGAAAACAATAGACACAAATTTGAGAATTCCAACTTTGTAGGCTGAGGATTTAATTAGCAAATGTCTTCCTTTTGGCTTGAAAGCTTGAATAGCAGTCTGATTGCAGTAGACAATATGCTCTGATGTGTAGGCAGAGGCTTTGTTTCAGCATCTATCCTAGGCGGGTTAGCTGACTTCACCCTAGTAGATCGAGTTTCCTTTCTTTTGTACGTTTCAGTGTTATCAAAACAGTCAGGAATACCATAAAAGAGCAAGAGACAAGCTGAATTTCAGGAACTCCTTAAATGTCAGGTAGAGAAACCCAAAATGGGTGTTGGAACAGGAAGACAACCAAACCCAAGGGTTCCTGATCTTTTCTGTGTCACAAACCCCTTTGAGAATCTGATACATCTGTGGATGCAGTTCCCAGAATAATGCATGTGCATGTGTCTGTACACACCCACATGCACACACAATATTGCCCGTCATGTACTTAGGTTAAGAACCTCTGAATTAGTCTCCCTCCTTACTTTATAGATGGAGTATTTGTAACCCAGAAGGGGAAGGAGTTTTACCCAAGGTCACACAGCCAGTGACAAAATAGGAGTAGAACCCAACTCTTCTCTGGTTACCATTCCTGCCTCTATTACCTGTCAAAACAGACCCAAACATGTTACACGGCCACATGGGACGTCTAAATGAACAGAAGAGAAAACTTCCCTTTACATTATGGAGGTGTAGTCAAACTCCCCTTGAAGCAATTTAGAGGATTCTGACAAGTTCAGAAATGGGAGATTTTTCTAGTGTGATCACAAATAACCAAGAAAGCAAGAGGAGCAGGTAGCCCATCTCTCAGACGTGTCGTGGAGGAGAGGAGACGCAGACCCTCTCAGGGTTAAGGCAGTGAATTCCAGAGTGGGGGGAGGGGAACTTTAACAGGACAAATGAGAAGTCCTCATTTCAGGTGCAGATTAATTTCAGATTTTATAAGTGTGTTTTACTTTGAGTTAGATTGGGTTGAGAACAGAATGGAAAGAGCATAAACTGCTTCTTACCTTGTGTAGTGGTTTATTAATAGCCCAGGAATGGCTAGCTCATCTGGTTAGAAATGTTATTAAATGAAAGACCAATGGGTTTTACCCTGCTCTGTGGCCATAGACTGCATCTGGCCCCTGTTACACGGTTTTAGGTATCTAGTGCTATGTTGCAGACCACCCCAAAATGTAGTGGCTTGAAGCATAACCATTTATTTATGCCTGATGATAAACATGGGCAGGACTCCCTGGAGGTGGTTCATCTCTGTGCCATGTGGCTCAGTGGGGGGGTCTCCTGTAAAACTGTATTCAGCTCTAAGCTTGGCTTGGGCTAGGACATCCAAAATGGCCTCTCGTCCTCAGGACCTCTCTACGTACGGCCTCTAAATCAGTAGCCTGCACTTCTTATATGGTAATAAGATCCATAAAGGAAGTATTCCAGAAGGATAAGCCCCAAAGTACAAGTGCTCATCACAGCCCAGTTCTGATACACCATCTGTCTGTTAACCCTCAAAGTCACCTTCTAACACAGTGCTGTTTTTATTAAGATGTAGCTCTCATCTTATGAGAACCACAGAAAAACAGTTGTAGGTTAAATCTGGTTATAACTAAAATTTTATGCCCCCAAATATTAAGGTTATGTTTAAGAGAACAAACATTTCTTAACAGAAAAACTGTTGACCTTTTCCTAGATTATCTGATTCAAGTCTCTTAAGGATCATATATTTGGTCATTTTTTTCTCTCTCATTCTTTCCTTCACCAAATATTGAGGACTGCTCTGTGCATACTGAGCTAGACTGTAATAGTAAAGAAACGAAGATGAAAACCAAATGAAGCCTGTCTTCAGGGTGATTGTAAAGGAGGAGAGAAAGTACAAAAATAGCACAGTTAGGTGCTTGTTTGATCCTTTTTCCCTGGTGACAGAAGCCTGGTAAGAGGTGGGCATTGCCCTCCTCCCCACTGGCAAGAATGACAATAATGGGGGCTGGAGCCTCTACCAACTGTGCTTGCTGTCCAGGGGGGATGTGGGCAAGTAAGATATCAGCCTGGAGAGGGGATAAGGCCAGGGTAGCTGAACCTGGGAACCAAGGTTCAAAGCCAGATGCTGCGGGTTGAAGATTTAAGAACACCAGGGGAAGGGGCAATGGGAGCTGATGGGCGTGAATTTCTAGGGTCCTGGAGCTGGTGCCTGGATTGTTTTTCGCTGCTTCCCAGTGGATAACCTTCAGCACAAGGCTGGTTCATTTTGAGGGAATGGGATGAACAATGGTGAATGATGTGGGAGGCTTGGCTCTGCCAGGATGGGAGCCCATGGGCAGGAGGGGTTACTTCCATCTAGAGGAAGGATTTCGATAATGTTTGTCCTGAGCACTAGAGACTGAGGAGGTTTTACGCTTGTGGGTAGGAATGGCGAGGAGAGGACGTTCTGGCAGAGTGAACAGTGTTATGTGTGGGTAACTGAATAGAAAGGGACAGGGTCACACTCCTTACTAACTAAACTCTTAATCCCCTTGTTTCTGGAAATATTTTGACACATTATTTTAAATTTTAAAATGTGCCCGTGAGAAATCATCCAAATTTATAATCTCAACCTGCTCTATTTAAGCGAACATCTAAATTAATTAGGTCAAAGCTAATATCATAACGAAATCAAAACTAAGACTGTTTACCTATAAACTAATATGATATAGAGCTATTTTAAGTAGAAATTCAGCAAACAAGATCTGGCAATACTGTTAGTGGCAATACTGGTAAATTAAAGTTAAAATGTTCTTGTTTTAGTTGATTAACCATTATTCTTCTTCATTGCTAGATCATTACATGCTTGAGCTTGTTCTAATGCTGTGCTGTCCAATATGATAGCCACTAGCCACATTTAACTATTTAAATTTAATTAAAACTAAATAAGATGTAAAATTTCATTCCTCAGTTGTACTAGCCATAATTCACACTAGCTCCCATATTGGACAGCATACAATAGAATATTTCCAAAAAGTTCTATTGGATAGTGCTGTTCTGATGATACAGGTGATTATTTCCCAACTCAAAAGGCTTGAGCACCTAAACACACACGCATAATTCCTACCGTGAGCATAAATTCTACTTTTGCATTCGTGCTTTGCATTTTGTTTTGTGTAAAACTGACCTCTACTTAGAAGGTGTATGTACATGTGTGATACAGATACATGCCTGCTGTAATTCCTAAATAAGTAAAAACTTCAGCAATAAAATTTGTTTGCAGCTTTTAGAAATAGCCCTGGACAAGTGAGAAATAGAGCATCTTTACTCCTTGGTCTGTCAAATCAGAGCACTAACATAAGTTGGGTTTTCAAAGAGATTAAATGCAATCATACTTTTAAAGCATATAACCTGTGGGAAGCCTTCAGGGAATGGTAGCTATAAAGCAAAATGTGGTAGTAAAAAGATGAACTATTTCCTTTTCTGCTGAAAGAAAAACCGACCTCTCATAAAATGGCATAAGATGGCAGCATTTTGAAGAATCTCATACTCATAGCTTTTGTATTGTTTCTATCCACAAAAATAAGTAAGTGCATTTATTTTACCCTGAGAGAATCTATGGTCTAGCTGATTTTGTTTGTACCTTTTAGGCAGCGCGAGTAACCGATCCAGCACCTGGAGCCTCCTCAGTGTGAGCAGTGGGATGGAGGGGGACAATGAGGTGAGAGCAAGGACCCTCACCTCCATCTGTCTACTCCTAGGGTTTGTTTTGTTGCACGAAATAGAAATTCAGGTGAAAGAAGCTAGACACAAAAGGCCACGTAGTCATATGAAATGTCCAGAGTAAGCAGATCCGTGGAGACAGAAGGCAAATGGTGGTTGCCAGGGACTGGGGGAGAGTGGGAAATGAGGAGAAACTGCTTATGGGGAAAGTATTTCCTTTGGAGTGACAAAAACGATTCGGGACTAGAAAGAGGAAGTGATTGTACACCATTGTGAACGTACTAAGTGCCACTGAACTGTTTGCTTTATAATGGTTAAATTTATGTTATGTGAATTTCACCTCAATGAAAAGAGGAAGGAAAGGAGGGAGAGAAATAGACATCTGCTCAGGCCAGTTAAGCCAAAACGGGCATCTGCGAGAAGGAGCTGAACGAGTCTCAGGGAATCCAGGGACAGTCACCACACCCTGGGGCCTGATCAGAAGTGGCAAGGCATGCCAGAGCAGAGGCCACTGCCCTGCGCTTCTCGGGGCCACACCCTCTTTCGTCTGTGATTCTCTGGACATATCTGCATTCTTCTTTCAAAGTTCCCTGGCCTTTTCAGGTCCTAGGGGATGCTGCCCCTGGTGTCCCACGGACCATGCTTTAAGTCGCAAGGACCATTAAATGATATTTTGGGCCAGATTGTCTCCTCAGTGGCTCTGGGAGCCAATGCAAAGCTGTCCTGATGTTGCTGGGTTGATTTTGTTTGTGAAAAACCTTTAACCAAATCTTGAGGAGGGCTGAGCGGTTTTTGGGATAGCGGGGTCCAGCCGTGCTGGTTGCTTGATGTAAATTCCACCTTTCCTTCTCATCTTTCTTGTTGTAGGATAATGAAGTCCCCGAAGTTACCAGAAGTCGGAGTCCAGGCCCCCCACAAGTAGATGGAACATTCACTCTGCCCACTGAGAGACCTCCCAGGGTGCCTCCAAGGGCTGCCTCACAGAGGTAACATTAGAACTGATATGATAGCAGTTTTTTCTCACTTTCTGAATTACAGGGGGAGAGTAGAATTTGGGGATATCCAGGATGACCCAAGAATGAATGCAGAGCGAACTGAAATGCCTATTTTTGACATGTTTCAGTATGAACTCTTCATTAATTTAAGTGATGCTTTTGTTTAGGTGCATACACTTTCAATAGCAAATGTAACATTTCGTCAATGAAATACATTGATAAACATGAACTTTTTGAATAATTTTTATCTGTTTGGTTAGAATTCAGCTCCCTAATAGCTAATTTCCTTGGCTGTATTGTGGGGATAGTGCCTTCTGGTAGTAGGGAGCATGGCTGTAGTACCACGGTACCTATGGACAAGTCTCTGGCAGTCACTTTGTGAACTTGGGTGAATTATCTAACATTTTTGTGCCTCAGTTGAGTTTAACTCCTTTTCTGCCTCCCTCACAGCTCCGACATCCAGTGTGTCCCCAGGCTCTATCCACTCAGCTGCCCTTTTAGCTCTCAGATCCACCCCTTTCTCTTCATTTGCCAGTACCTGAGTTCATCCATGTAGACTTACGTTTACCTCCTGCCTCTAGTCAGGCCCTCTTCCACAATATAACTATAGCGCACTTCCCAGAACAGAAATAGCTGACGATGCCACTTCCTGGCATAAAAGTCTTCGAATTTAATTCTGTATTTTTTAGCCAGCTCTGGCTCCATCTAATCTCAAGTCTCACCCCTCTCCTGTATTCACTGATGCTCCACCCCTTAAGAATTCCCAATGAGCTGTGCTATTTTGTACTGGGTCTTTGCCCAATCTGTTCCTTTTGCCTGAAATATCTTCCTATTCCCTTTCAATCTCTGCTTAGAAAATTCCTATACGTCTTTTAGGACTCAGTCCAAACATCACCTCCTCTCTTGAAGCCTTCCCTGATGTTCCTGTGCAAGATGAACATGTTCCCCCAAGCACCTCTATTATAATTTATTCTATTATAATTGTAGCTCTTTTTTATGTATCTGCCTCCTGAAGTGGATGGTGACCCTTGAGAGAATACAAACTGTTTTTGATTTAAATTTTTTTTTTCTGCTCTCTTGAGTACCCAGCACAGTAACTGGAACATACTAGAAATTTAGTAAATATTTATATTCACCACGTAAATGAATAAATGGATAGACAGATTTGGGTTGCACTACCTGTCTTCTAAACAGCCATCAAATCATCTACCACAGTGCACGTGGGTTACAGATTAGTAGAAAGAGGCTTCATACTCCCACCTGTTGTAAGTTCCCAGTATATTTCAAAGTCAGGGAAGGCAGATGGCAGCAAGAGCAGCAGATGCATTATATCTTTGCATGAAATTTCCCTAGCTCCTTAGTCTCTATAGAATGGGTAGTTGACAATGTCATCCTCTTCATAGGTAAGGTCCTGTCAGTCGACAACAATTAAAAAATGCCCAATTCATGCTGAGCCATTGCCCCTTTGCTTTTGAACTTATCTCGCTATTTACTGGTGATTTGCCAATCACTAACAATCTGTGCACTGCCCTTTTAAGGCAGAGCCTAGGGACTCCATGCTTCTGGAGTCGTCCTGCAGGTCCAGGGTTAATCCTTCAGCTGCTGACTTGTAAAGAGGTCTGTCAAAGTTTCTAGAAGGGGCTGGAGTGGTCAGGAAAGCGGGGAGGCGGGACTTGAAACTAAGACTATTTACTAATTAATAGGGAAGCTTAAAAATATTTTTAACAATGTATGACTGTACAAAAGCTTACCAGCTAAACAAAAGCTCTGTTTTAAAAGAACATTAACCAACATCACGATTGCTAGGTTCTTAAACCAAACTTCACCAGCAAGATCTCACCCTCAACAGGGAGGAGAAAGCAGCCAGTGCCCAGGTATCTCTGGATAATTGTGTCTCTAGCTTAGCTTCCCAGTGTCCTGGAGAGGCTGTCTACTCATAGGCCACCCCTTGATTCTGATTTAATGCCCTTTACTTCCATGGTTCTGAGATGTCTATAATCAAAAATTTATTTCCCTGAGATGAGACTTCCAATCTATAGCTGGGGTCATTGATCAGAATGAAATCTAGGGATGGTTTGTTGACTCACTGGGGCAGCAGAGGGAGGAAGAGGAGCCAGAAGGCTCCTCTTTGTGGTGGAAGATAAAAGGTCAGATTCAGGAGACATCCATAGGAAAAAGATCTAAGAATAGATCTTTAGTTATATTGATAAAATTATTAGCTTCACTTCTTGAGTGCCTACTCTAAGCCAGAAGCTGTGCTACTCACTTTCCAATCATTATCTCTAAGCCTCACACAGTACTCCAAAGTAGGTATTATTATCTCTGTTTGGTGGGTTCAGAAAAGTTGAACTTGTCCTTTAGAGATGTGCATAAATGTCTCTGCTATATGTTCCCATAGGTTATGACTTCCCCCTTCAAAACATTCAATAGTTTACTGATTTTCCCTATTGTCTGTCTCATCCATTACATTCTCAGCACCTTAAGGGTATGATCTATGCTCATTTTACCTGTTATATCATCTCACACTCAGGAGTAGAGACATAATAGGTAAATGTTTGTTAACCTGTTGCAGAAAGAAAGGAAGGAAGAAGAAATAAGTGGAATCACCTGGGTGTCCTTTAGCTTTCTTTTGTAAGCCCACAGTTCATAGGACAGCCTGGGGAGATGGAAGGAGACTGTCACTTTGTTTTCTCTGGGTAAAATGACAACCACATAAAACCATCTACACCCCAGGGCCACAGCAGGTTATTCTTTACTCCTTATATTTTCCTCTATTGTTCCTGAGACAGCCTCTTTTTCCAACTCTTTTGTCATTTCCCGATCTGCACAAAACTTACATTTAAGAGACATTTGGTAAATATTTACTCACTGATTCATTTAATCTTCAAGTACGCAACTCCAGGACGGCACAATTCAATCACAGCACCTGACAAAGCTCTCTTTCTTGACTTATTGACTTGCTTCCAATAGAATTAATATTGGGTTTACAGCACACATGTGGAAATAGCTTCTGCAATCATTGAACCTATCTGTAAACAACCTCACTCAAAGTTTATCTGGAGTGTAATTTAGGACTACTCAAAAACCATCCAGAATAAAATGGAGGGGGGGCTTATAAGAGTTGGAATAACATACTTGGTGATCTCATGAGTAAATACTTGTAAGAAACAGACCAGAAATTCTCAATTCCTCTCTCAAGGGACCTCCCTACTACAGTGTGTCTACTGCCTGGCTGTATACTTGAATCACGGGTGTTTTAAAATATAGGTTTTATCATTGTTCAGGTATGGCAAAGTCACAGATCAGGAGATGACTGCCGTTGAAAAGATAGTTTGTTATAATCATAGACCCTAAGAGGAAGAGGCGCATTATGTCATGCGGGTGGGCATGGGCACATGGGGAAGCACCAGGTTTAGTCAGGAGGAAGAAGAGGGGAAAACGTGGGCGAAAACCTTTACTGTTCTTTCCACAAGAAGGAACAAATGAGGCAAGGTTAGCAGATTTAGGATTGGCTGGCTTTAATAATTCTAGCAGGCTTAGAGCAAAGGAACTGTCTCTAGGTGTCTGGGACCTGGCCCTTAGGGCAGGGAGATAGTGCTCCACTCTCTCCCCCTTCCCACCCCTTGTGTGAGACCCCCACAAAGGAGGTAGTTGGGGTGTGGGCTCTGGATCTGTTGGTTTGCATATGAAAAGTGTGCTCACTGGCAAGTTGTTTGCTACCTCTAGGAATTAGCTTACCTTGAGAGGGGCAGTCCCTCCAGGATCGGTAAGGCCCCTGAAGTCAAAGCATCAGAAAATAAAAGACATACTTAATACAAATGGTTGGGAGAGAGACACTATTAAAAAGTTGGGATGCTTGAACACAATTCTCTAGTGATTATAGTTTGCCTGGGTCTGGGATAGAGCCTGGGCACTGATATTTTTCAAAGCTCGACTGATAATTCCAATGTGCAGTGAGGACTGTGAGCCACAGCTAGTGTGTGTGCCACTCGAATGTCCGTGTGTGTGGCCAGTTTCATTAATTGCATAGTAGACCAAGTTTACAACAAATCATGGATGCCTAAGAACTAGTTAATGAAATTCATTTTAAAATATGTGCTTAATCTTTCATTTCAGGCCTCCAACCAGGGAGACCTTTCATCCTCCTCCACCTGTTCCACGCAGAGGGCGTTGACTCCACCTCCTAAAACCTGCCTACTTCAGGACTTTGAGACTTGAAGTTTCAGCCTGTTAATGACGTCTTCACGTTGTGATTTATGGCATGGTTGCTGACCTTAAGACCCACTCTCAATGCTGATGTTGTTGCAGCCCTGCTGGTTTGGGCTTTCATTGAAGAAGATATTATTAAGGCATGAAGAAGTGAAAAACTAAGGACTTTATTGACCATTACCAAGTATATTAAACCATATCCTGGTTTGCCAAAAGGGTAAAAACTTAATTGGAACACTTACCTCTAATCTGGCATATCAGAAGCCTGAAAAGATTGATCAGAAATGTACTTTACAAGTATTTTACTAAAATGCACTTATATTAGACCTTACTTATTTGCTAGTCCAAGACTAATTTCTACAGGTGGTTATGATTTAATATTTATAGTAGTCAAGTAAGAAGACATATCCTAATTTTTAAATGATTCTTCAACTTCTTTGTTAGCAAGCCAGTCCTTCATCTATATTAAAACTCATGAGCAGATGCCCAACTATATAATAACAAAGTATGAAGACTGAGAGACTATAAACAGGAAGTTGATGTTGAATCAAATTCAGGAGAGTATGTAAATGCCAGGGCTGGTCACATGCAACAAAATGAAAAGGACTTTAGAGAGAGATTAGTTCTAACTCCCCTTAAGAAGTCAAATTTGAGGTTCCACAGAAGTCCAGGACTAAGAGTATTCAGTTGGTTAGAGTAAGAGGGGAGTCTCGAATTCCGCTGGTTCCAGGTTACCACACTTTCCACCTCCAAATAGCCAAGCCCTCTCCCTCAAGAAATGCCCATATGTAGAAATTCAGTCAGTTACTGAGTATTGGCCTCCCAGAAGTTCCCTTCTTCCATATTTCCCAGGTATGGAACTGTCATGTATTTTTTTTTTTTTTTTCAGTTTGGGCTTTTACACTTCATTATGCTTTCAGAAGTGGTGATGCCAAGCAACATTTACAAATGGTTGGAACCAAAAGCTTGGGGTGCCAGGGACCCCATTGATTGTTCTATAGTTTTATAGGTCTGAGTTCTGGCTGTAAAGAGAGAGGAGAATCCTTGACATTTTCTCTGATGAGGGGTCAGAAGAGGAAAGAAGAAATTAAAATAGAAAGTTATCTTTTTCTTTATATACCTATTATTTCCACCAGGCTTGAGAAATGTTTGTGAAGAGAATTATAGCGCCTAAATTATGTCATTAATTTTGATTTCCTAGCACATAAATCTACCTTCAAAACACAAGTCCTTAATTCCATGTTTAAACATTCAGCAAAGTTATTATCAGACCTATTTCTTTAAAAAATATCAGAAACCTTGGGGTTTTCCAGGAAATTATTTTTTATCCCACACACGTATATAAAAGCCACACTAATAATAATCTATTTAAATAAATTTATTGGGTCCTTTTCTAATGATTAAAGGTTCTTTTGCAATCTCATTCCTCAGTTCAGTGAACAAGGACTCTTATTGAACTTAATAGCTTCTGGGGTCTTACGGTTTGTTTGTTTTTATTTTTCTGACATAAAATACACTATTGGCTATGGCCATCAAGACAGTGTTTGTGCAAATTGCCTGGCACATAGAATCCATTCTGCAATGGTCCCTGTACTCTCTTTGTCACTTATTTGGGAAAAGAGGGTAATGTGAGGTAAAAGGAGAACAAAATGTTATAATGTTGATATGATTGTCCCTCCTGTTATTTATAGACAGTCTCCATATTAAGCACATTTAATTTTGATAAAAGCTACACTTTTAAAATATTCAATCTTATAATTCCTGTTTTGGATACCAAATTTATATTTTTGTACATTCTCTGATTGACAAGCATTTAGAGCAATAACATGGTAAAAACTACTGTCAGTCAATAGTGTTACATCTTTGTGTGCACATCACTGTTGGTTCAATATTGGAACATCTTATTGCATCTTATTCTTATGTGAAAATAAATGAAAAACATAAAATTGAAAGTGCTGGTAAGAAAACTGAGTCTCATAAATGTGATACACTTGAGACATGGATGGAAATGATCAGGAGTGTCAAGTCAAAAGTGACAAGTCTAAAACCCATAAAAGGTGTTTACTCAACATCTAAAATGATTGATTGTATATAAAAGTAAAAGAAGAAAATAAAAAAAAATTGGAATGAAACACTGGTACTGTGTTATCAAAGAGTGTCTCTAACGATGAGGCAAAATTTTTCATTCGTTAGATACAGAACCACCATTATAACATAAGTTTATGCAACTTCCACATACCCAAATTAGTAGACATTTTTAGGAATATGTTACATAACGAAACCATGTGTTTCAATACAATAAGAATCCAAGGAGACTATTAAAAAGTTTTCTATATGATGCTTTGGGAGACAGCAATGCTGTCACTATCCTTCCCCAAAATTTATACACTGGCTTGATAGAAAGTAGTTATTAGTCATATTCACTGGCATTGCCTTTGCCTCTAACTGTACAAGGTACATTGCCCTACAGTTCCTAGGCCAGTACAATTCCTTTATCTTATATGAAAACCTGTGGGCATATAACTCAACAATGTAAGCATCTAAGTATGAAGACTAAGAGGCTATGAACAGGAGGTTGGTGTTGCAATCAAATAATTTAACTTGACATATTTAATGTGAGTAACCTCTGATGCTTTGCCATAATTAGGTAAATGACCTAAATGACTATTTTTCCAAGTCAAGTTAAATTATCTACCTTTGCTCCCACTCCTTTAACTTGCTTTGTTATTAAAAAGGAAGGGGAGATCCTGGTTCATCCTTTATCACCTTAATAGCTGGGATTTTTAGATCTTTCTCCCATATGCCCTAGGAAGCAAGTTGGTTTTCTGTGTTCTTTCAAAGAATAATATGTGTTTTTGCAGCTGGTTGGCTGAGGGAGTATTAGTAATGGATTTATTTCTAAGACAAGTGGCCAATTTAGATAACTCTAAAAGATTCATGCTAAAAATCAATGCTCAATTTTGAGGAATTTGGTTTTATAAATAAATAGTTTTCTGTTCTTTTTCAGGAAAATTATTAAGAATATAAAATGCATTCCTGGTGGCCAAATCTGTGTTCGCCAGAGTGGTGAAAGGAAGAGTAGGAGGTTGAAGGATGTGTTCCAAATTCTCAGGCACAACTCAGAATTCGTTTTCTCAGAGAAACTGTAAAAAATAGGAGGTTCCCAAGCTAGCCTGCCAAAGCCCATTTAACCTATGATGTAGGAGAAAATGTCTTAACTGGCTGTGCAATAAAAATTAGAAATGGTGTAGGGAGAGAATATTGGCTTGAAAGTCAGGAAACCTGGATTTTATTTTGGTCTGCTATTGACTTGCTTAGTTTACATAGCTTGACTATCCTGGTCTGTTTCACCATCTATGAAGTGGAGAATTTTGTATTTAGTAAAACTCAACCTTGTAAGTCCAAGTCTAAGGCAAGGGGTGGGGAATTCCTCATTCCGAAGGAGCAAGAAGGCAGCCTTGCTGTAGTTACCACATAATTGGCAAAAGATCTTATATAGCAGCTGCTGTTCCTTGCCCTGTATCATTGTTATAACAGATCAGTTTAGAAATGTATGAGAACAGTGAAATGGGAACTGTATAAAGAAATTAATAACATTAGTTGCTCTTCAGTCTAGGAACCAAATGTTTTAGGTGATTGCTTTCTGAAGAAAGAGTTCAGACCAATTATATAGTTCTTTGGTGCCTACAATAGCTCTGCTAGAACAGAAAAGGTATAGCTGAAAGGTGGTAATAGCAATAGGACTGCTCACCCCAGAATAACTAGCAAGACAAACATAAAAAAAGTAGAAAGAAGAAATAGAATTTCCAAGGAAAGGTAGCTGAGGATTGAAATCAGAAGATATAGTGTCATCTATAGAACAATATTTTTGATTTTGTTTATCGAGAATGAGAATAGAAGACATTGTTTTCTGTATCATTTACTGGTCATAAGCTCTATAACCAATTGAGTCTTGTTAAAACTACCATAAGAAAGAGGCTATGTAGCCATTTGGAAGGGAGTGGTTCATTTCACTGGCATTTCCCCCACAATATATTTTGGTATCAGGGAATGAGGTCATTTATATAGTTGAGGAAACTGGTCAAATAATATACGTCAATGTTTTTGACTCTCCAGTTTGGCAGAAGAGCTCTGATTTTGCTGATGCCTCCAAGTCCTAACTATTTTTGAGCTTTGAAGTCATCAGATCCCGAGGATCTTTGAACCCACAGCCCTTTTCTCTAATCAGTTACTTTATCTCCTATTCTTTTTTTCAATACCTCCTGTCAATCAAACTATTATCACCTAAAGCCATTTATCATTATTTCCTAGTATCTACCAGAGTCCCTGGCACATAGTAGATGCTCAATAAACAGTTGTTGAATTAATGGCCTTACATGCTCTTCCCTCCATTAAACTTTCCCACTTACTCTACCAAAATGCAGTTTCCCCTTATCTCCTTGCCCATTGCTCTTATTGCCTGTAGAACATTTGCACAGTTGGTTACGTTTTATGCAGTTCTTTTTTTGTACACTGTTATGCTGCATATGTAATGTTTCTTGATTTTAAGCCTGCACTCCCCCAAATGAATACTTTATACTTTTACTTACTTTCTTATTTTCCCTCTCCCCTCAAACAATTGCCAACCCAGTGCTCCTCACAACACCTAGCAAATGCTTACTGCCTTAAATCTGAGGCTGATGATGGATGTTTAAGCAAGAAACTGCTCATCCATCTTAATTCAGCACTTAGCTGCTTGTTCTTCAATTGCCCATCATCACTTGATTCAAAAGCAGTGATTATTCATTCACAGAGTATTTACTGAATTTCCATTATGAGCAAGTCACTGTGATAGGTGCTCTGGGGGATATACAAAGATGTATAAGATGCCTCCTCTGATTTCTATAGCAATTACTGGTGCATGATTCATTCAGCAATTAATCATGTACTGCCTTGTGATGTCTCCTAGCTAGAAAGTGTTCTTTAAATCCTGCTATTTGACTCTTCACTTACTATTGTCTTAATTCATTCTTTCATTCTTCAAAGAGTTATTGAATGTCTTTGACGTGATAAGCACTATTGCTGCAGCTGGGACAGATATAAAGATAAACAAATGACAGTCTCTACCCTCAAAGAAAAGGTCAGATTGTAGTACAGAAAGGAAAAATGGCACTAGATGGTAATTATGACATAACATGCCAAGTGCTGTTGGAATCTTGAAGAGGAGACACTCAACTTCCTGAGGGCATCAGGCAAGGTTTCACCAAAGAGGTGATAATTCAGTTAGGCCTGGAAGGAGATTATATAACAGTTGTCTATTTATTTGCATTCTAGGCAAAAGAAACGTTAAGAGCAAAGGTACAGAGGTATACAAGAATATGATGTTGGGAAATATAGGGATGAAGCCATAGCATAGAAATCAGTGGGATATAGAGTTGGGAGATAGACTGGGATCTGATAGTGTAAGAGCATGGTAACTACACTATTTATTAGCAAGGAACTATTTTCTTTTTCTGAATACATATGTAGCACATGTTCATTGTAAAAAACATCCAAATATTTATAGGCACGTACAAAGTAGAAAGTTAACTCGCTTTGTGTCATAATCTTTCAGATTGTTTTCTATGGGTAGACTAATATATTACCTTCTGAAATGGAACTATACTCTATTTTCAAATTTTTTTTTTCATTTAAAAGTATCTCTTGTATATCATTCCATTCCAATACATACAGGGCAATTCCATTTCTTTAAATGGCTGTAGTCCATTAGTAGAAAGAAAAACAGATTCTGGAACCTGACTGCTTGGGTTTGGTCTTTCACCAAGTTACTTAACCTCTCGGTGCTTCAGTCATCACAGCTGTAAAATAAGTATACTAACAGTACCTGTCGCATACGGTTTTTGTGAGGATTAAATGAGGCAATACCTGTTAAGGGCTCGGGAAAGTTCCTGGCAGATGAAATCTGAGCTGTGATTCCATGATGTATTTGAGCAATATTTCCAGAGTGTTTTCAGCAAGACAGTGATATCACCCGGTTTCTTTTTAAAAAGAGCATTCTAGTACCTGTTGAGAATAAACAGGGAGGGAAGACCGCGTGGCAGGGATGTATATGGTTGTGATCTATACAGTGTGAGGGAGACGGGCTGTTCCTGGCAGAGGAAGGAGGAAAAATAAACTCTTGAGACATTTCTAGGGACCCAGTGCTGGAACTGGTGACTGCTGATGGCTGATACGGACGACCTGAAACAAATCCGACTTTTGGTTTAGAGGACAGTGTAGATGGTGGTGCCGGTCATACACTCATTTATCTGACAGTATTCGACAGGTACATGTTGAGTTCCTACTGTGAGCCAGGAGGCACGGCAGGGAACACGCTCTGCGAGGAGAGAGGAGCGGAGTCCAGGTGTTTACTCCTGTGGACAGAAGACCGACACGCGAGCAGTAACCACCGCAGGGGGCCGACAAACCTTCGGGGACTCTGAAACACTTAGACAAGCCCGTGAGGGGGTGGCCATGCCCTAGGAGGACGACACGGTCCTCGGGATCCGTTCACACCCGCAAAGGGTGGTGCGAGCTGATCCCCGCGCCCCCGCCCCGCCCCAAGCACGAAAGGTGGCGGCCCCAGAACTCTTTCCACGGCCGAGGAGAATGGGCCAGGAAGAGTTCGGCGCTGGGCTGAGGTCGCACGGTTCCGAGCGCGGGGACGTGGCCCGCGTGGCCGGGGCGAGAGGCGGCCCCCGCGGCCGCGAGTTCGCGCGTTCCGGGGGGGCCCGGCGGCGGTTGCGGCCCCGCGTCGCAGGCACTTCCGGCGCGCGCCGGGGTGGCCGGATGACGTGGCTGAGTCACAGGAAGTGGCCGAGGAGGCGCTGGGGGCGGGCGGCGACGGCGGCGGCGGCGGCGCCGAGGAGCCAGCAGCTGGGCCTGGGCCCCGAGCGTCTCTCCGCGCCCCGTGGATGCGAATCGGCTGCGGCGGCGGCGGCGGCGGCGGAGGAGGAGGAGGAGTCGGTGGGCGGGCGCCGGGCCGGTGGGAGCGCGGAGGATGAGGCCGCTGCCGGGGGCGTCCGGCGTGGCGGCGGCCGCCGCGCTGTTGCTGCTAGTGCTGCCCCGGGCCCGGGCGGACGAGCACGAGCACACGGTGAGCACACGGTGAGAGGTGTCGCGGGGCCGCCGCCGCCGCCCCCCGCTTCCCCCACCCCCCTCCGCTCGCCGCTGGGGCAGGCCCGGCGCGGCCTGCAGAGCCCGGCGGCCGCCCGAAGGCGCCTTCCGGTTGGGCCTGGCGGAGCAGGACCCCGGGAGCCGGGAGGAGGCGTTTCCGTGCGCTCCCGGACGGGAGGACTCCGCGTCCGGGGTGCCTGGGCCTCCTTCCCGCGTCCCGAGCTAAATAGCGCCCCGCTCCGGGTCTGGGGGCGCCGGGGGCCGCGGGCAGGATCGTGGTGAGGGTCCGGGCTCACTTGGCCGCAGGGGTGGGGGCCGCAGGCAGCCAGGCTGGGGCTGGTGCCCCCCCCCCCCGAAAAGAAGCTGTGCTCTGGCTGCCGGGGGCTACGGCACAGCGGAAGGTAGAAGCATCACGTTTACCCGTCACGCACCAACCAGGAAATACCTACCACTCTTACGGTCCTCGCCGGCCTGTATTTTCCCTTCTCGCCCAAACCGGATCAAAACCTTGGCGTGGAGAGAGAGCACTGATAAACTTGGGGTGAAGAGCAGTTTACACGTGTGCACGCGCCGACATGCACTCGGTTCCAGGGCCTTGTGAAAACTTTCTCCTCACCCTGTCCAGCCCCTAGGTGCGGCTCCTGCCCCAGCTGTCTCTGACTAGGGCCCCTGCTGACGGAGGGGTCTTGAATTTCCCAGTCTAATTGTCTGCTGGGGACCGCCCCTTTTGCATCGATCCTGAAGTTTATTGGCTGTTTAATTGGTATGGATGTAAAGTAACTCACTTGGGGCTGAAACTTGATGGTTTTCAGAATGGTAGGTGTGAGCAAAGCAGGAAAGTCATGCAAATTGAGAGATTGCTTGGCTAGTAATTGTTTTTTTTATACCTTAACTCATTGATAAGATTTTGCATGAGGTTGTGTGTACTAAATCTGCAAGATTTAAAGTAGTGGCGTGTCATTCTTGGTAAGTGAGGAGTGGAAGCAATCGTCCTTATTTATTCAATGCACCCTACATTAGGTTTTATTTATTGTAATTAATTGTAATTTTGTAATTATTTGTAATTAACCAGACTTCTTGTACTCCCTGGGTTGTTGGACTCTTAGCTAATAAAAGTTCTAAATTTGGGCTATTTTACCTTCAGTCACATCCAGAAACTTCTTGCCTGTATATATCTTTAGACCCACAAATCCCACATCAGTGACATGTTTTTGTGCTTTATTTGTGACTTTTCACCTTAAGATACTGTGTTCTTAGGTTAAACAGTTAAAAACCATTTCCTGTTCTGTCAGGTAACTTGTCTCAAAGGCAAAAACTGTTCATTTCTTTTTTTGTGGGGGGCCATCTGAACAGTTTATTATGGCGACATTGTTTAATAAAATCTAGTAAGTTTCAGTTGTGCAATTTAACAGTAAGGCATATGTATATTGCATTGTGTGTTCACCACCCATAGTTAGATTTCTTTCACCACATTTTTGACCCCTTTTACCCTGTCTGCATTCCTCCTTCCACCTCTCCCCTTACCCTCTGGTAACACTAGTCTATTGTCCATGTCCGCGAGTCTCTAAGAACTGATCATTTCTAATAGACATCTTTTTAGTTAATAGTGGGGTTACTAATATGTTTCCACTTTTTGAACACTTAAGGAAATTTACCATATAAAACTTAGAACTCTCTTTAGTTCTACCATACAGGTATATAAGCTTAAGAGTAGTATGCTTTTTAAAAAATCTTGTGTTTTATATAATCTGCTATAAATAGGGAAAATTATTAATTAAAATTTTACAGATTGGAGGTGTATAAAGAGGCTTTAGATTAATTTACATGTTTAAAATGTAAATACCAATCTCACTGGAATGTTAATTGCCAGGAATATTTAAATATTTTATATCAATAATTGAATACAAATTATTTGATACAAGTTTTTTGAGAGAATATATTATGTATGTGGTAATTGCTGGACTAAAAATTTAGAATTCATTTCATTCATGTCTACTTGAACTGCTCTCACTTGGTTACCTATTAATACCTATTATTAAAAAAGTTATAGGAAGAATAGCATTAAGATATAAGTATAGAATTTAAATAAGTGCCATTCATATATATTTTTGGCTATATGCCAAAATATTTTATTTTTTCCAGATTTCTTGAAAATAATTTTTGAAAACTAGTCATTCACCCTAGCCAGATTAACAGTACTGAAATGCTACGGTCAAGTGGATTTTTTTCTCAACTAGAAGGCAGAAGTGGGCTATGAAGAGAGAATGATATTGAAGGAGGAGAAAAATTGCCAAGGAAAGGCTCCTGCATAGGTGTTTAATAAATACTTGAGGAATTATTAATTAAAGAACAATTTCCAAAAGTTTCAGTTTACCCTTTTCGTTAACTTTCTGTGAACCCAGTTTCCAGATGGAAATGATAACTAAAAGGTTTTTCGTAGCAGTATGTGGGAGGAAGTGTTCTAAGTACATATATTGAATTCTTAATTTTAAATACATTAATGATCTTGTGAAGTGGGTAGGGATAGAGGTAGGATTTGAATTCAGGCAATCTGAATTAATAGTCTTCTACACTCATAGGATATGCTTCTACAGTCCTTTATGCTAAAAATAGGACAGTAAAACACTTGGTATTAAATCAAGTAGTTCTCTTTATTGATACATTTTTAAATGCTTAAAGAAATGTTGGATAACTCTGGCTCCATTAGTTGTTACTGAGAAACTGGGTTAGCTTTAAAGAGGGATAGGGCTGACTTAATAGGCATGTGAACTGGGCAGTAACATGATATGTGCAAGCATATAAAGACTACTTCGTTTAATCTGCTGTCATCATCTTGAAATTCTTAATTTTTGAACAAGGAGTTCTGCATTTTTATTTTGTATTGGGCCCCACAAATTACATAGCTAGTCCTCAGAAGAAACAACCACTTTATGCAGTTCCATAAAGCTCCTTATTTCTTTTTACCTACTGAATTAGGATTCACTTGACCATTTGACTCCTTGTACTTTTATTTGCTTATTTATCCAAAGCTCTTTTAATATTTTTAGAAGAATAATGAGAATAAAATGTGGCATTGATTTCTAGAGTATCTGTACAGCTGGAATATATAAAGATGTATTCCTTTCAACTTTCTGAAGTCAAATCATGTATGAATTACAGGACACTTTTCATGAAAGACAAGGCTCCTAATATGTCATTGAAGGGTCATAAAAAGAAATGTTTATAGTGAGTGAAAGATATATAGGGTGTGGTTTATACTTATTTGGTTTTCTGAGACTTAGAGCACTTGGAAGTATCTAGAGTTAGATTACCAAGTCTCCGAAGAGGCCAAAGGACTCTATTAAAAAGATTTCAAATTGAGAATCATAGAATTTTAGAACTGGAAAGACTTGAGACCTTTGAATCCAACACACTTATCCTAATGGCCTCAAGAGGCCCAGAGACTGGCTCAAGACCAAAGAAAAAATCTGTGTTTCCTAATCTCTAGTCCTTGCTCTATCGACCTGTCTTGCACATCTAATTTCCATAGTAATGCTGTGTAAAGATGTCAGCACCAAAAACAAAGAACAACAAAAAAACAAACCCCATTAAATCAAGGGTGCAGGAATTTTAAAGCATTTTATGGTTTGCATTGTAGCCTTGAATTTTATGGGTTTTGTTTCCTCAAGATCGCAAAGTCAATTTTTAAAAGAAGATTTGCCTTTTACATATCAAGGTCTTGTGCCCGGCATAAAAGTGGCATTTAATTAGTGCTTGTTGAGTGACATGAGTAATTAGGGAACTACTAGGGACAAGAATATGCAGTGTGGGAAGCATGAAACCCTATTGCTTAAAGCACAGTGAACAAATCCAGACCATTGTTCACTTGTGATGCATTATTTTGGGGATGCCTCTTATGACGTGGGGCCCTACCTTGGCTAAAATCCCATTTCTTTATGGCCCTTTGTACCTCTGGTAGGTAATATTTGAAGGACCCAAACTGTACCTAGAATAGCCTTATTCTCAGCCTGTGCCATAGACACTTAATACACCTCTGACTGATTTCAGAAATGTTTTCTTTGCTTTACTTTGTCAAATGGCAGCCTTTTGTCTTTGTCTCTGTTGGGAGTATAGGAACTCTTAAAACTCTGAAGATTTATGAAGAGACACTGTTTACTATAAATGAGTTTGAATGCTCTAATATAGACCTAATTTGAGGAAATGCTATAATTTGATGTCCTATTTTCAACTGTACTGTATGTAGACTAAAGTTTATTTAGGTACAAAGCTATTTGAAAGAGCAATTATCTCGAGACTATCTAAAAATATACTTCTGATTTATTTGTATTAGAATTCTCATGTATGTGTTTTAATTAAATAATTAAAAGGCATCAAAATTATTATTTCTGAAACATTTTCAGAATGAGATTTTGCTTTCTCAGATATATATTTTAAAGCAAACACTATCCATTGAAAATGTTGGCATTTGGGTGCTTATTCTGAGCCCTCCGTCCTTTGCCTGACTACTTAAATTCTGATTTCTTTATTCAGATTTTACATAAGCACCTTATTGCCTAAAGTGTTCTTTCTGAGAAAAATTAATTTATGATCTATCAAATAGGAAACTTCTCTGTCTCTCCCTTCCCAGCACATAAGCACAGGCCCAACACCGGAGACTTCTTGAGTGTAAAGGTCATTCTTTTTGAGATTAGAGCACTAGTAGTTTATTAGGGAGGCAGATTAAAGGTTCACATGGAAAAGTTGTTTGGTGTTCTGTACTGTCTTTAGTTGCTTTGTACAGCTTCATTTTTTTTCATATTTTTTTTTCATTCAGTTTTTGCTCTCATGAAGCAGAGTAGGGATTAGCAAAAGTGTAGCTCTAAATTTATAAAGTTGGTACTAATTAGTTATATGATCTTGGACAAGTTATTTAATGTCTCTTTTTTAGTTTGTTTTCATCTGTAAAATGGGGAATGTAATAGGACCTGTTTTATAAAGTTCATGTAAAGACTTTTAGAACTGTGCCTACCACATGGTATGTGCTTATTAGGTGTTAGCTAATGACACTTTAG
The DNA here is from genome assembly GCA_030015415.1 of Cynopterus sphinx. Lineage (NCBI taxonomy): Eukaryota > Metazoa > Chordata > Mammalia > Chiroptera > Pteropodidae > Cynopterus > Cynopterus sphinx. The sequence goes on from CM057382.1 coordinate 22,367,121, forward strand.
AAAAGATAGTGAGATCATGCAAGTGAGGGATTGGTCTCTTGAGGGTTTACTGAGGATTGGAGTATTTGAAAAATGAGGATTTGAGTAGTTCTGAAGGGTAAGTAGAAATTGGCTAGGTGGAGAGGAGGGCACTGTAGATTTGAGGAAATGCCATAAGAAACAAGGTAGAGCAGGAAAGGGGAGACAGTATTATAGACAATTCTGGCTGGAGTGGACAACTCAGAAGTTGAGTGTAACAGTGAAACTCTTCTGAGGCCTGGAAAATGAATGGGATGGTGAGGTGAAGAATGCAGGTAGTCTGAGCTGGCCTCTCATGACTACTTCCCAGAGAGGCTCACGGAAGGTATTGCCACCATCCTCAGGGATCCTATGATCCACTTGCTATGTTTCCTTTACTTTTTTCCTACTCTTCTCATGGTTATACTCCGCAGGTAAGTTATAAAACTTCATCTTTCTCAGTGTCATTGGCTAACTCAGTTTTTCCAAGGAAAATATTTAGGAAGAGCTTGCTAGGATATCATGGAAGGTTTTGAAAGTGAATTAGACTAGCTTTTCTACCAGGGGTGGAGGGAGAAACCTTACCTGTGGAGTAGGGAAGTTCAGGGAATTTCTCAGGCGCTTTAGGGAAGGAAAGCCTATTTCTCCTTCAAAAGTTGTGTGAAGTCTTCTTTCTGGTATTTTTTAATTTCAGGATATTTTAAGACGTTTTCTATCTTGAAAAAGAACTCTTGTTTTGAATTTGTCTTGGGAGTGCTTATTCTCAGGGGCAATCAAGAACTTCAGTGAAAAGTCAACATTTTAAGTTCATAATATCTGATCATGGTCTGCATAAAGGAGCAATGTTAAAGAAACATTTTTACCTTAACATTCACCCTAACTTTTGTGTGTGTGTGTGTGTGAATGTGTGTGTATAACATACATATGTGTGTGTGTACACACACACACACACACACACACACACACTATATTTTCTAAATTACGATTTTTAGTTTTCTTCCCAGAAGGAATCCTAGACTACAAAATGGCATATATTTTCTTAAATCTTGCATCATGTCACCACTACTCTACTACATCAAAACTCTTAATAGGTTTCATGAATGTTCAAAATGACTTTAGAATATGCTTTAAACATACACTTTGACCCGGAAATTATTTTAGTCCTGTGTTTCAGTTTGTATGAGATAAATGAATGCCCGATTTCAGCAAGTATTTTATATTCAAATTTTTTAAAGGAATATGAATCGGTATTTATAGAGAAAGTGTTCTTGTGCTTATTTTCACGGGGTAACATTTAAATGTTTCTGTAGACTCTCAGCAGGATTAATGGCAAGGTCCTCATTAATAGGTTCTCTCCTTAGGCATTCTAATCTTAAATAGTTATATTTTGTTACCTGTAACCCTTTGATTTGTCTCTAAAAGGGTCTATTGCAGTCACTGCATGTGTCAGTCCCTTCACATACTTCAAACTACTTTCACTAAGTTGCTAATGAAATTTACATTTCAGCCTTTTTTCAGTGTTTTTCCATCATATTTATTAAATACTTTTTGTATACTTTGAATTATACAGAGAACTTTCTGCCTAGTGAACAGGTTTCAGTTCTATTACCTGTTCGGTCAATTGATAGTGACTGGTTTAGAGCACTGTTTTGAGCATTCTTACTATATCCATATTATATCTGTATCTGTGCTTAGCAGAAAGGATTGCTTTGATTGATTAGTGCTGTGTGACCATGAGCATTGGATGGAGTAGTGGTGGCATACATGTGTTTGTCAGCTGAATGGAGATGTATGGACACATCAGACCTTTGATTCATTCCTTCATACATAAAGATCATCTACAGTTGTTTTTCTAAATTTACGTGAAACAACTTATGATTTTCTATGTTGTTGTTCATCCTGACCTTTCTCTGCCAAAGCAGAATTAATCATTTATTGTTGCTACAACATCCCTTTATCACTTTAATTGTAATACCTATTTCTTTATTGTTAGTCATTTACTTGTCTGGCTCCTTTATGGATTATGAACTTCGTAAAGGAAAGGACAGTATTTAATTTATCTTTATATCTCTAACATCTAACACTGCTTGCTTGATGTCTCATGTAGTCCAAAAGCAAGATAATATATTTCCTCGATGACCTAGATAATGTCATATGTGAACAGTGAGACATATATTATGTTCGAATGAAGTGATTAGGTTTAAGTCCTATGATGGGGTTAGTGTGAATCAAAAGGAAGAGACAGATCCTTTGGATAAGAGTTGATAAGTCTTGGTGTTTGAACTGTGTCAGAGAGTGGCGATATCATTAGGAAAACAAGTGTGTGTTGGGTGGATTTGGGTAGGAAGAGTTTGGTTTGAAAAATGTTTGTTGATTAGTTTTAGATGGTGAACTGGAGCTTAGGATTTGGCAGTTGGCCTACTTGGATAGCTTCCTCTGTTATATGCTCCATAGCACTCTACTTTACTATAATCGTTTATTCATGTCTATTTTTCCTTTTAGGATCTGAGCTCCAGTAGGGTGGGGAACATGTCTTGTTCAATGCTGTATCCTGTTACAAACAGGATATTGTTTGGCACATTGTAGGCACTTTGTGCATAATTGTTCAGTAATTTAATCTCTGCACTATTAGTTGACTTGTAGGTTGTCTTTATATTGTGAATTAGGGTTACTGGTTTTAAAATTACTTGGGTAACTGTTTTTCTTAGAATCATTGGAATTTTAAACTTAAGGAGAGCTTAGAAATCTTTTGTAAATCACTCAGTTGGATTCGGTTAGGGCGAAGTCACCTACCCAAGTCATTGGATCACACTCCAGATTTAGCTCCATATAGTATTCACTGATGAGTAGCGCCATAGTTATTTATTAAAAAAAAAATATGTAAAATACATACCTTTCAGTCTGATAAAGAGGAAGATAGAATGATGGTTTGAATGAACTGTGGAGAGTTCATAGTATGGTTTTCTCTTCCTCTTGTTTAGTCTTTTCTCTCATACTTTGACCAGTGGTTAAAAAGATTAGAAAGGAGATGAAGTTTTATTTGTGCTTGCTGGCAACATTAGATTTTTGGAGTTTCGAATGCTTACCATGAGGTTTGGTTAAGCTGTTGATTTTGTTTCCTCCTTCCTTGTTATGTTAGTATGGTGAATTGTTGGTTCTAGGTTTGCCAGAATTATGAGTAATAATTATAAGCTTACTCTTATCAGCTATTGGACTTTGTTTAAACAATACTTTTTGTAAAACAAAGTTTGGAAAAGTGGATCTGCCTGAGACCACAATCAAAGAATGTAATTTTAAAGTTCACTGAGTTTCATTTTTAAGGTGTGAACATTGATCAGCAGATTAAAAGAAACTTCCAGTATTTTATTTTATAGCTTTTCAAACAGACAGTAGTACACTTTTGTTTAGAATAACAAATATTCCCTTAATTTGCATTAGATTAAAAAAACATATACTTATTTGCTTTTTTTTTGTTTCAGTATCAAGATAAAGAGGAAGTTGTCTTATGGATGAATACTGTTGGGCCCTACCATAATCGCCAAGAGACATATAAGTACTTTTCACTTCCATTCTGTGTTGGGTCAAAAAAAAGTATTAGTCATTACCATGAAACTCTGGGAGAAGCACTACAAGGAGTTGAATTGGAATTTAGTGGTCTTGATATTAAATTCAAAGGTAAGTAAACTTTACTAGTTCTTACAGTACAAGTTAGATTGTAGACCAAGGTTTCTTGACTTCGGCACTATTGACATTGGGGCCAGATAATTTCTTTTGTGGGGGTCTGTCCTGTACACTGTTGAATGCTTAGCAGAGCCCCTGCTTTCTATCCAGAAGATGCAAGTAGCATTCTCTGGTTGTGACAAACAAAAAAGTCTTCAGGTGTTGCTAATTGCCCTTAGTTGAAAACCACAGCTTTAGAAATGCATGTTAGTGAGTAATAAAGATATATTTTGAATATTTATAAAATAAATAATAGTTAATAAAATTATATTTCTCTACCATATGTCTTTCCGAAAAGTGTTTTCTGGTAAACCCTGTAGTGATTGGACATATGTGGTTGGGGAAGGCCTTCATAGGTTCATAATGGAGTAATAATTTCTGGAGGTACAGGGTTATAATAGGATATATGAATACTGAAAAATCTTCTGTAAATCCTCAATTTCAAACTTGTACCACTGGCTTAGAATGTATTTATCAGTGTTGTATTAACTTATTCTTCCAATAGTTGTAGGACAGTGTGGTGTTAAATTTTAAGTCAGACTCATTAAAATTGGAAAATACTCTCCTTATCTATTTATTATTCAGGTATCAGTTTTGTCAGGTCCTTTGAGTGTGTTAATACTTTTTATTTTCCTCTGTGAAGTTTGTCAGAGAGGAAATACTATGCAGAGTATTTCCTGCAGACATTTTTAATCTGGTGAGCAGAAGCTTGAATAATTGAATTTTGCAGGATCTTTGATTAGACGTCTTGATTTTTGAATAGTGCATGGATCTTGAAATCAGGAGCTTTGAATTTTAATCCTGTTTCTTTTACTGTATTGATTTTAGTAAAGTTGTTTACTTCAATTTTGACTTTTTTGTCTACATGTATAAAATGAACAGTAACTGACTTCTGGTATTTTTAGCACTTTAGGGAGGAGGATGTGAAATGAAATATTTTAAAGATAATATTTAAAAAAAAAATTTAAGTTATAAATTTAAACCATAGTGGCCTGGTCTATACTTTTAGGAATTATTGTAAACATACTGCAAGGCATGTGTTTTGATTTAATCAGGTAACTTAAATATTTGATCATAAATAAGGAGGAAACTTAGATTAGAATATGTGATTTTTAAATAACTCAGTACTACATTTGTTCACATACATTTTCCTTTTCCATATTTGGTGCACATCTCTAGTTTATTAAAGAGGAACCAGAGAAAGAGAAAAGGTAAAAACCGAGTCCTACTTTGCTATTATGGACAGATTTCATCACTTTTTGAAATCCTTACCCTTCTTTACTAAAGAAGAGTACTCATTCAGCTGTCTTAACCATTTTTCCTATAATTAGTTCCATGAAGCTGAGGTAGAAAGATACTTAGATAGAGGGGTATAGTTTCCATGGACTGTCAAGGTGGAATTTACTTTCCTTTTAGACTGAGCACCTTTAGGTTCAAACAAAAAGAACTGGCCAGGTGTTATTCCCTGAGCATTGGCCATTCTTTGCAGTCTTGTCAACTACTCTACTTGCAGCATGGATATGCTACTAAGGGAGCTGCTAATTTAAGTGGTCCAGATGAAATAGTAAATGCTGATTAGTTTTCTCTTTCTATTGTAGCTCCTTGCTTGCCCTGTTCAAAGATGAAGTTGATCATTCTCTGAAAAGTTTTATGAGGTTTCCTGGTTGTGATTTATAATATCACAGAATTTTAAAAGTCTGATGCACCTTAGAGATTGTGTCATCTGACATCCTCTTAGGGAGGCTTAAGAGGAAAATGATTTGCCTAAGTTATATCATAGCATACCAATAATGTTATGGAAACTCGAACCTTCTGTCCCTATGTGAACTGTAGAAATATTTATGTTGTTAATCTTTTATCCCTCAAGTATTTGATTATTAAAGCCTCTTCTAAAAGCATATTCAGATAAAAATAATTGTGAAACTAGAAAAAACTATATACATGTATAGTATATATACACACTTATATGTTTGTACACAGACACACACTTTTTTTTTTGACCTAGTAGATTCTGTCAAGCTACATGGATTGATATTATTTCATAAAGTTAAAGTCATTAAATAGACTATTTTAGGGAACTAATGATAATCTTAAATCTAATGTAGAATGTCTCTCAGTTGAGATTTTATACACAACTTTGTTTTTTTCTTTCTAGTAGTCTTATAAACTACCACTAGAAAAAAGGCTAAATTAAGACCATTTAGAGAAAATTTAAATATTTTAATTTTTTACATCAAGTATATGAATCAGGCCTGAATTCATTACCCTATAATTTTGGAGGGTACCTCTTAGAACCTTGCTGTTGTGGAGTAGAAAGAACGTGGGCATTAGAGTCAGGGAGACTTGCACCCCAGTCCTGCCTCCGTGTAGTTGTGGGCAAATTATTCAACCTCTTTGATCTCATCTGTGAAATAAGGGAAATAATATCCATTTGATAGAATCATCAGATATAAATGAAGTAATGTATATAGAGCATTTATCAAAGTTCCTGATACATAGTTTACTACTCAAAAAATGGTCATTGATATGAATACTAATAGCACATAATGTGGGTCTGTAGTTCCAACTTGACTTTCTATTAGCAATTATGAAATGTTAAGTTAGTTTATTGATTATAGGATTTGATTTATCCTCAAGCTGCTGTACTAGCCCTTTGGATAGTTTAGTTAGTTCTGCTAGGGCAGGGACGGTAGTATTTGTGTTCACTGTTGTATCCTCAGTTTTTAAGACATATTAAGCTCTTAATGAATTGTCCAACACCCAGGCAGTTTGTGCCTATTTGTTCTTTATGATAATCGGTTCATTATGATCATTAGGGAATCTGGAGTAGTAATTCCTACCAGAGGAGATCACTATCTACTTCCCTTCTTCTCATTTGAGAATCGTTGTGGTATAATGACTTGATGACTTCTAGAGGATTCCTTCCTCCCAGTTATTTTATTGATCTTGAATATTTTCTTATGTGAATATCCCACCTTAACAGAGGGATGAAATTATTTTATAAGTGTTTCTTCTACTTCTCTACAGTGGACTGGTAAGTTGAGAGTACTGCAGATACAGAGAAATGCAAGGGCTGTGTAGAGACTTATATATTTCTAGTTCAGTGATTCTCAATCTTGACTGTTTTCATTCTCAAAATAAATTTAGAGTTATTTTATCACTATTTTTTAGATGAGGAAATTGGGGCCCAGAGGTTTACTTGTCCCAGGATTCTCAGGGAAAGGGACAGAGTGAAGACTTGAACCCAGGCACCTCAGCACTAGAGTTTAACCACTTAAATACTGCGAAGTGTATGAAGTATTTCCTTCATATATCTGCCTGGGTAGTGAGGGAAGTGCTGGGAATGTAGTGGCAGGTCTTCCTCCTGAAAATCTTTACTCGAGGTAATTTCCCCAGAGCTGTTTTCAGTCTCTGGGTTCTACTCTCCCTGATTCTGGAGCCTCTGGTCTACTGCAGGGGGGAAGTTGAGGCACTTCATCTAGCTGTGCAGTGGGTGGAGGGCATCCAACCCCACCGTAAATTTATTTTTATACATTTCTTCTGTGTGTTTTGTCCTGCGTCTGTCCCCTACCTGTCAATGTTAGGGGTGCTTCCAAGTCCTGAGTGTCTCTTGTTATCTGTGACACCAATTTCCTTCTTTATGTTATGGTTTCCTCTGCTTTATTAGTTACTCTGCCATCTTCCATTGTTTTTCCATTTTCTGAAAACTTGTTAAAATCTTTTCTCATTGCCTCCTCCTTTTTCTCCTTGTGTACCTACATTCTTTTTATTCCTTTATTGACATTTTAATGGAGTTTCAGGAAGGTAAAAAACGCATAGTTGTGGTTAATCTGCCTTGTTTAATTGGAAATCTTGAGAACGTGATGCTATATTTTTGTCCTGTTGGTTTCAGTTAGAGTGTTGTAGCTAAACCAAATAATTTCAATTTTCTGTTGAATCTAGGTAGTTTGAATTCTTGTTATTAGTAATTCTTTAAATCTTGTGCTAACTGCTGATTTGAATAGCATGAGCTTTTTATAAGTTCTTATCCAAACCATTGATAACATTGTTCTCTTCCAGATTGACATCAGTTTTGTACTGAAAGGAATGTATGTGTATAGGTTTTTTCTTATTTTAACAATGATATAGGATCAGTGTACGAATTTAGAAACTACATAGAAATGTAAAGTAGAAAATAAAAATCACCTGGATATTATTACCATTAACATTTCTTTCCATCCTTCTTTACATTCATCCACATTATTTAAATTTTTTAAAATTGGGTTTATGTTATCTATATATGAGTTAAAATTTTTTTAATGTTTATATAGTATTTAGTGGCAGATATTATTCTTAGCACTTATTAATAAGTTATGTATAAATTAGTTTTTAATCATTTTTTCTTAATGTGTTATAGTTTGTGTTTATATTAATTATTTTTTAAAATATCTACATAACATTTCATAACTTGGATGTTGTAAATACCTCATTTCCCAGTTATAAGATATTCTGATTTCCTTCCTTTTTTCCTTCCTCTCTCCCCTCCCCCCTCCCTCCCTCTCTCCCTTCCTTTCTTCCTTCCTTCCTTTTCTTATTTTTTGTTGTTGTTATTAGAAATAACAATGCTTTTGGCTATCCTAGCACATAAGTATTTTAATGCATTTCTGAATCTTGTTGAGATAAATTCTTAGCAGTGGAATTACTGAATCAAAAGATATAAATATTTCAAAGACAGTTCTTGATACATGTTGACAAATAACCACATAGAAAAAAATTGTGCAGTGTATACTGCCAGTCAGGTTTGTCAGTTAATACTCTAAATATACATGGTTGATGAAATAAATGAGAATATATTATTTTTTTCAGCTCCCTTTCCTTTTAAATTAATTCAGCAGTTTTTGAGCATTTATTGCATTTTAGCACTATGGTAGGCTCTGGGTATACAGAGTTGAACCAGAAGCTCTGGCTTCAGGGGTCCCGCTGAAATTGTATACATAGTATTGCATGAATGTGCATTTTTTTGTGGGGACAAGGGAGATATTACTGTCATTGGATTCTCAAGGGATGTGTGCCCCAAGGAGATGTAGCACTGTGAATATATTGGCACTTTTAATCCTTTGTACAACTTTGGGAAAGAAATAGCATAGGTGTTATCTCTATTAGTTGAATGACGTGAGGTTCACAGAGGGTAAATGACTTGCTTTTATTCACATAGATAGTTAGTAGTGGAACCCAGACTAAAACTCAAGTTTCTTTCCATTTCTCTATAAATTTGTCTTCAGTGACTTCATGAGAAACTTTGCCAAGTGCTGCTATTTAAGGTAGAGTATTTCTGATTTTCAAATCTAGTAATGCTGTCGAAAGAGAATGTAAACAAAGTAAAGCATGATGTATGCTTAGAGAATGCATAAATAATTATCACATTCTTTTCTCAGTGCTTTCACTGTCTATTCAGGTATGAGCCTGGAGTATTGTTGGAAGCTGATGGCAGACTTATTGATATGTATTTTCCAGAATCTACCCTTGCCTTCTGTTTGAAGAATTAATCTTAACATTTACCACTTTATAACTTTGATTTTATCCCCCCTCCCCATAAATAGTATTTACATTGGTAAAATCTTAATTGATAAAATCTTAAATTGGTAAAAACTTAAAATCTTAATTCAGAATTCATAGGTGTGTATTTTATCTGAGAAGGGTATACCCAAGATAATTTTAAAGTTGGTTTATGGTGATAGATGTTTCAGATTGTTTTTCAGTTATATAGTATGCTAAATAATGATTTGGCATATTCAGACACATTACATTCGTTATCTCCAAAGTGGCTCCATCCTGAGAGAAGTGCTATTATCTCTTTTGAGCAGCTATCCTCTACTGTTATTTGTGGTGTTTGTATTTGCTTACATGCCTGCAAGAGGAATTTCATTAAAATATGACCAACCAAGGCCCATGTTATAGCCTTTCAGAATGATGGGTGTTTCCTTTTACCACAGTATTTCTTTTCTGGATTAAATATCAGTGAAAGATATTCTTCAAGACCTCTTTGTCAGTTCTTCAGAGATACTATGCTCATTTTCACCTCACACACACCCACGCACACAACATTCACACACAGATGCATTTAAATGTGCATTCTCTGATATACTTAGTGATTTCCTTTGCCAAGTAAATAGAAAATCATGCTCTTAAAATTTGCTAAAATTTTTTGTTTGTTTGTTTAGTACCTGCTCTGTGAAGGGTACTGAAACAGGCATAGCTGGGAGTTAAAAGGATATAGTTAGTTATAGACATAGCTCTCAAGACCTTATGGGTCTTTTTGAGGAGCTAAGATACTGGTAGAGGTTATGAGTAGTACAGGCCTAAATGCCATAGGGAAGAATGGAGAGAAAACCATGGGACTTCAGAGGAAGAGGCAGGCTATTGGGTTTGAGAGGTGTGAGGACTGGGGAGTCAGCAATTATTCTGTAGAGGAGAGGGTGAGGGGAATGGGAAAAATTTTAGGATGGACATTTGAGGTGGAGTTTACAGCATACACAAAAAAGTCTAGAGGGTAGGAGAACACAAGGTGTTTGGGAACTGTAGGTAGTTGGCTAGAGTTTAGGGAGAGAGGATGATAGAGAGTTGAGAAAGAATTGAACTGAAGTTCAGATAGTAAGGAATCTTTTAAAGGCTTTGTACAGGTAGATGTCATTGTATATCTCAGAATTTCATATGTAAAACTACCATATCATCAATAATAATTATCAGGAAATATCTGATTGTAACTGCAAGGAATTTGGTGGCTATGCAGAGGTAGCTGTGAGGTCTCCTACAGCCACTGCAGCCATTTGTTGCTCAACTAGACCTTCCTTTGGTTCTCATTCTCCCCTCTGTAGCTGTTATAGCATGCTATCCTTTGTGCATTATCACAATCTGTGGAAATCTCACTTGGGAACTTCTTGCTGCCAGTTCTCCTAGCTCCTGCTCTAGGAACCCTCTATAGCAATCTCTGTCCTAACCCTCACTTCCTCTTCTTCTGCTCAGCCTCAGTTTTTGCCATTATGAAAATCCTAAATTCCTTGCTGCCTAAAAGGGCCTGCGTAGAAAGAAAGCGTGTGTGGGAACCATCGTTGTTGGAGACAAAGCAGTTTTCTTCTCTCACTTTGAGAATGAGAGTATTTCCTTAATCCTCTGTCATGGGACTTCAGTGCTTCCTGCCATCTTTGGTGGTGTAGTCTTAGGGTTCCCCATCTGGGCTGAGCTGTAGTAAGGTGGGAGCGTTCTCTCTGTTGAGGATTGGGAAGACATGTTTCTGGTTTCTGGAGTTACAATGCAGAGTGCTGTTTCTCATATAAAAGAAATTTAACGTTTCTTGCGGGGAATAGTTCCAAATAACCAGTATTATAGTACAGAGAAACTTAAAAACAAACAACTGTGCTTCCTTTTTTTGTTGTTGAGACTGATTTTTCACCCCTAATTGTTTATGCAATATACCAAAACAATATAATCTTCTTGATGGACATCTAGCATGTTTGTGGGTTTTTTTTTCAGGTTTTGTTTTGTTTTGTTAAGAAACTAATGATCGTAAGCACATTTTTGAGAGGTTTATGTTAAAGACCATCTAAGCAGTATTATGATAGTAGTATTTTTGAAAGCAGTCAAGAATAGAAGTGACTCATCTCCAGGGAACTTTTGGGTAATTTATAAACAGTGCTGCCTGCTAGATAGAGGTTTCCCTTTTAATCTTGCTAATTATGAAGAGGCACTGGGATTCCTCATAGAATCTGTGGCCTCCAGTGACTTGCAGTTCTAAGAATGTTCATATGAGTATTTGTCTTAGAGGTTTTATAGCTAGAAATTGTTGGCACTATTTAAGATTATATTCTTGAGTTTTTGTATATATATTAAATGAAAACTTTCTTTTGTATTTTAAATTTTTTTATTTTTTTAAATCAATTTATTTAAAGTTACTTGGTAAATGTTTTTATAATTTTCTTTATATATTGAATGATTTCACTTTGAAAATAAAGATGATTAAAATTATTGTCAAAAGTCTTAAACATACACAGAAAAGTAAGAATTGTGTACTGAACCCCCAACATTTTATCTCCCAGATTCAGCTGTTATGAATGTAAATTTTAACTTCAGAAAACATAGATTTTTCTTGTGTTATTTTTCCTATAACTGTCTCGCAATTTATATTTTATGCAGATGATGTGATGCCAGCCACTTATTGTGAAATTGACTTAGATAAAGAAAAGAGAGATGCATTTGTGTATGCTATTAAAAATCACTACTGGTACCAGATGTACATAGATGATTTACCAATATGGGGTAAGTACTGTATGTACATTTGCATAATAAGCAAGATTTATGTAATGACTTTATTAAGGTGATTCTACCTTGAATCAGTAAATGTGTTCTTTTCCATAGAGTGATTTTAATACCAATTTTATGATCCCTAGTTACTCGAAGGGTTTTTGACATTGCCAAACCTTACATGAAACTCCCTCAAAATATAACATGCAATATGTCTTTTCAGGTTCAAGGGTTTAAAAGATGCTTTGAATAATATGAAATATCTCCCCTCCCCTGTTTTATTCATATCAATTTGACTTACACTGTCAACTACAAAGGAACTAAGTAGGATTTTGAAGTTTTATTCTGGCGTTCTCTCATATGGAACTGTGGTAGTAATGGCTTTTAAATATGATCTTTTTCTGAATGACTTGTTTTGCTACGCTACTTTCCAAAACTCTTTTTAAAAATTATTTTGTTTTTGCTTTTTAGTTTTTATGTCTAATTTTTTTAATGTTTAGTTTGTTTATCTGTATTAATGGGGAAGAGCTATGGCATAGTTAATACAGCCTTATGCATAATCTAAGCATTGTGATGGACTAGATTAAATTATTTAAAAATGCAGAAAAAAACAAAAAAACCCCACAAAATATAGCAAGTTATTATAGCCAGCACATTTGGTCATATTTTTTTCTCTTAGTGATTTTTCTAATAGGTTTATTTTTAGGGACGGGTCTTTGGACACTTGTTCTTATATAATTAATATTCTAATTCTTAAAATTGTTAGACTACCATATTTGTGAGCAACAAATTGAAAGATGAAACATGTCAGATCAGAGTTTAGCGTGGTACCACTAAATTTAAAAGGTTAATCTCAAGATATAATTGTATGTATCGTTGTTACTGTGTTGCATATTAAGTATAAAAAGTAAGCATTTTATATAAATGACTGTAATTAGAATTACATTGACTCACATTTCTGTCATCAGCTCTGAGGGTTGCTGGAACACATGCTGAAAAGTTACTGACTATTTCTGAACCGATAGTTCAGGAGAACCCTTTAGTCTAGACTCCTCTCCCCGCTCTTTTTGTTTATTTTGGTGAGAGAGCAGGTTCCTCTCCTGGTCTTTTCCATCACTTATGGGTTTCTTGTCTGGAACCTTAGATTTTTTTTCAGTCATTTCTATGGGCTTCCTCAACAGTATTGCAACTCTGCTTTCCTGTTTTAAAATAAATATATTTTAGCCCTGGAATTCCAAGGTTTGCCATGTTTAGGGGAGATACTTTGAGTGTCCTGGTATATGTGAACCATGGGGATCCTTATCAGAAAAGAAATCCTTACCTGGCTTTTTTGGGGGGAAAGTCTTCAGTCTTTTAAAAGCCCCTTAGAGAATAATTTCTTACTTGCTGTAATTGTCTCCACTTGCAGAGTTTTCAGGATAGGTAAATAAACCTTGATGAAATTATTAAAATGATTATTATCCCTCTACAGCCCCAAACAAAACAAAAATGTATTCCTTGAATCTATACAAATTAAAACAACTTTAATTAATAAGCACATAATTCTTAATAAGAAATAATCTCCTCCCACCCCCCAGTACTGTAATGAGATGCATTTACCATAGAGGGAAGGCCTTAAGGAATAACTTAAAGCATAAGGCTCTTGAGAAATATAATAGGCTTAGGTAGGCACCATTGGATAAATAGCTGACAGTATGAGGACACGAGAGAGAGATCCTCAGCTACCACTTATCCCCACACTGTTTTGGTCTTCCCTTCCAGTATCTCAAATTGTGATCAAAATGATTAAACTATTGCCTCATTACCATTTATCTTCAACACTTCTTTCACTGTTTTATTAAAGTATAATTGGCTTATATTAGTATCAGATATATAACATAGTGATTCAATATTTACATATATTATGCAGTGATCACCACAGAAGTCCAGTGATCTGTCACCATAGGAAGTTATTACAATATTATTGACTATATTCTCTATGCTGTTTACTTTATAACTGGAAGTTTGTACCCCTTAATCCCCATTATCTATTTTGCTCATCCTCCTGTACCCATCCATCTGGCAGCCAACAATTTGTTCTCTATGAGTCTGTTTTTCTTTTGTTTTATTTGTTCATTTGTCTTGTTTTTTAGCTTCCATCTATAAGTGACGTATGGTATTTGTCTTTCTCTGTCTGACTTATTTCACTTACCATAATACCTTCCATGTCTGTATATGTTGTTGCCAGTGGTAAAATTTCATTCTTTTATATGTCTAATATTCCATTGTATATGTGTACCAATTCTTTGTCTATTTGCCTGTTGATGGAAACTTAGGTTGCTTCTATATCTTGGTCATTACTAGTAACATTGCAATGAACATAGGAGTGCATGTGTCTTTTTGAATTAGTGTTTTCATTTTCTTTGAATAAACACCCAGAAGTGGAATTTCTGGGTCATATGGTAGTTCTGTTTTTAATTTTTTGAGGAACCTTCATGCTGTTTTCTACAGTTTACATTTCTACCAACAGTGCATGAAGGTTCTTTTTCTCCACATCTTCACCAACAGTTATTTTTTGTGTTTTTGATAATAGTTGTTTTGACAGGTGTGAGGTGGTATCTCTTTGTGGTTTTCATTTGCATTTCTCTATGATTAGTATTGTTGAGCATCTTTTCATGTAGGTTACCTGTATACTTTCTTCAGAAAAAAAATGTCTCTTCAGGTCCTCTGCCCATTTTTTAATTGGATTGTGTTTTTTTGATATTTGATTATATGAGTTCTTATATATTTTAGGTATCAACTCCTAATTGGATAAACCATTGGCAAAAATCTTCTGTCAGTAGGTTGTCTTTTTGTTTTGTTGATGTTTTCCTTTGCTATGTAAAAACTTTTTAGGTTGAGTAGTCCCATTTGTTTATTTTTGCTTTAGTTGCCCTTGCCTGAGGCTACATATCTAAAAATATTGCTAAGGCTGATGTCACAAGGCTTTCTGTTTATATTTTCTTCAAGGATTTTTATGGTTTTAGGGATCCTTTCATTTTAAAGCCCAGAACTTGAGAAAAAAAGAGGAGGCATTTTAAATTTTGGTACCTATATACACATATGTGCAGCTTACCAGGAATGGCTAAATCATAGGTAATTAGAGAGAGTACTCCACTGGACCTCTGGAGACCTTGGTTTTTAGTTTGACCACTAAATGAATAAATAACCTTGTTAGATGGTGATGATAGTACTTCCCTGAAATTTTGAAATATCGGGAAGTATATACACATAAGGTGATAATTATTACAATGAAGGTGATACTAATGACAAAGCATGAACTTCGGGGATCAAATTAGTGCTAGATTATGCTGTACTATTCATCACTTTATTTTTTTAATATGATGTTTTCATTGTTTGTGTTTGCCAAAAAGTATAAAGAATAGAAATCCAACCTGTACTTTTGCCTTGTTCTCACCATGAGGAATAATAGTAATATTGCTTTTTTATAAAAATGTTTTATGACACTTTGGTTCTAATGTATTTTAAATATTACATGACATTCCCTTGTATAAAGTGTTATTTCTTTTGTAGGTATTGTTGGTGAAGCAGATGAAAATGGAGAAGATTACTATCTTTGGACCTACAAAAAACTTGAAATAGGTTTTAATGGAAATCGAATTGTCGATGTTAATCTAACTAGTGAAGGAAAGGTGAAATTGGTTCCCAATACTAAAATCCAGATGTCATATTCAGTAAGTATTAAAATAATTGTATAAAAGAGAAGTGCTTGTGACCTACTGTGAATAATTGTGTGTTTTACAACTTTAGTGAATGAAAATGTAGCTTGAAATGGGATGACACAGAATATTATTAAAACTGTGTTTCCTCTGAATCTAAAGCCTTCTAAAAGTAGTGAGAAGATTTGCTTCAGGTTTGTAGTATTAGATACTATTTATGCATTTGTATGACTTAAAATTTGCTACAGCAAAGTTTCCCATTATAACTGTGGCCAGCTAACCCAGCCATGTATTTTCATGGTCATGTTTTTAGATTGCAGTATTCCCTGTTGTTTCTCTTTCCTTTATACAGTTGCAGATAAAGGTGATATATTGCAAATTGTTGGATGGATATAGTTTACCATATTTTGCTTTATCAGTTGGAATAAAATACGTCCACAGAGTAAGAGCTTATTAGAGTCCTTTAAAACTGTCAAGTTAATTCTGTTTTATTAGGAATAAAAATAGTGGAAAGAGAAATCTGATGTAGTTAGCTTATATCTTTGCCAGTTATTTTCTTGGTAACTGGAATGAGTCAATTACTAGTAGCCAATTTTGAAAGGTTTTTATGCTTTGTGCATATGTATCTAGTGCAGAAAATGTTTGCATAACTGGACTAATGAAGAAATGCATAATTGTAATAAAACTATTGGAATCTAAATATGTACATATTCTTGTTTTAATTGGTCTAATCGAATTCTTATCACATTTATCAGGTCAGACTATGTAAGTCAGCGATAGTTAATAGTTCTTGAAAAGTGAAATGACCCCTCTAAGTTACAGGTTTTGTTAATACAGAGAGAGGAGATGTGGTTATTTTTCTTATCATACATATTTCAACTGCTGAAATTGGTAATATCTTTCTACCATTTTTCTAGTTTCTTCTAAGTATGTCAATCTTTTCAAATTTTGCTCAGAGTTTTGTTATCAGAGTATTAATTTGTTACTGGCCTTGATTTTCAAATGAAAACTTTTTTTCAGGTAAAATGGAAAAAATCAGATGTGAAATTTGAAGATCGATTTGACAAATATCTTGATCCATCTTTTTTTCAACACAGGGTAGGTAAATTGTATATTTTAAGGCATTCAATATATGCAGACATTAATGAGCATCTGCCATTTGTAGGGCTCTGTGCTAGGACTGTGGATTTCAAAAATTTAGCTAATGGTGATTTCAGATGTGGGCTCAGAATCACAAGGGTGATAGGAAGTTTTAGAGGAGCAGTCAAAAGCTCCCTTCATCTTGACTGTGGTTTAAACCAATTATGAGACACACAGGAAAGAATACAACATATGGGCAGCCAAAATATCACTTTTATTATGGGGCTAATATTGGAGGATGTGGCTTATATTAGTGGAAAAATGGGCTTCTTAATATTGAAACTCTGAATTAGACCGACTTAAGGTATTCAGACAGTGTTGGACTGTCTTTCCCATGCTTTTCTACTTGGGCACCTGCACTTGTAAACTTGCAGTGTGGGGAAACAGAGCAGAATGTATGCATCCTCTAGGACGGAGTGAATGAAAGAGTGGAGTGAGACCAGGAGTTTTTGCTAGTGGAAATCCTACATAAAAAGAAACAGCAAGAAAGGGAAGAAATGCCTACTGCCCCCCAATCAACAGATACAAACTGGATATCAGATCGTAAGTCCAGTGGTGTTGCTGCTGGTTTTGTACAGATAACTTTGGTTTTTTATAGCAAAACATAGATTTTATTCTGGTGGTTCCCTCCTTCAAAGATGGAGATGAAATGACAACAGGGTATATAAGGGGATATAGCCATTCTTCTGACGTTTTTCCTGACACACCTCTTCTGTCTTTTGATTTGATCTTTTGGACTGGAATTCTGAAGTTTATTAATCACCTATTTTCGAGATGGCCTATAAGTTTCTGTGGTCTCAGATTTATATTATTGCTTCCAGCTTCTACCCTTGGACTTCACCAGGACCTGTCACTACTTATAATCTTCCTCTGGGTCCTAAGAGAAAGATAATTAAGCTATTTGGGATTTAGTCCTTACTGAAGGATTTAGCATGCTACCCCTGGAGCTTAAATTCTCCACTTCCTCTTCCCTCATCCCACTGATATTCTCCACAGATGTAGCACTTGGGTGGTCTTGAACACATTAGTGCAGGTAAAGGTATAAGCACAAAAACTTCAATTTTTGAATAGCATTTGAGCATATGAGGGCTCTCAACTGACATTCCCTATTGGAACACCTGATCTACCTTGTTTATATTACTATTGAGTATTAACAACTTGGAGGAAAGGCTTCCTTCTGACATTTTCACTGGTAGAGCAGTGTAACATATTTATTCTTTTAACCACCATTAATTAGGCACCTGCTATGTGTCACAAAGTATATTAAGTGGAATACATTAGAGAATGAAAGTCAAAGATCTGTGCCTTCTTGGAGCTTACACTCTAGTGGGGGAAAATGCAATAAGCATAATATAAAATGTGTAGTATGTTCAAAGGTACATGAATTAGCAAGTAAAATGAGTTGTAGTTTTGAATATGGTGGTTGGGGGAGCCTCTGAGATGGACTTCTGAGCAAAAACTTGAAGGGGTTAACAAATAAAGAAGTTGGGTATCTGGGGGAAAGGGTATTCCAGGCAGAGGCATCATCATTGAAAAACGTGTTAGGTGGGCACATGCTCCATGTACTTGAGGAGTAGCAAGGAGGCCATTATGGCTGGACCAGAGAGAAGGGATAAATAGTAGGAGATAAGTCAGAGGTAGCAAGAGCCAGGTCATCCAAGGCTGATGTAAGGACATTGAATACAAATGTTTTCAGCTGGGTAATGACAAATTCGACTTATGTTTAAAAAGGATCAGGCAGGTTAATATGTTGAAAATGGGTTGTGTGGGGCAAGGGGAGAAGCAGGGAGACCAATGCAGAGGCTATTGCAGCAATCCAGATAAGAGATGAAGGTGGCTCAAGGTATAGCTGTATAGGTGATGAGAGGATGTCAAGTTGCGAATATATTTTGAAAGTAAGGCCAGCAGGATTTCCTGATGGATAGAAAGATAGAGTTTTCGGCCCAAGCAACTGTTAGAGTGGAGCTGCCATCACTGGAGCAGAAAGGCTGTACTTGGAGGAGCTTTGGAGGGGAATAGCGGAGTATAGTTGAGGACATGTTAGTTTTTTTAAGTGTTTATAAGACATCTGAATGGAGATACCGACCACCTAGTTGAGTATATCAATCTGGGATTCAGAAGAGTGGTCTGGTCTAAAGATAAAAATTTTGCAGCCATTGGCATGTAAATGGCATTTAAAGCTATATGACTGGATGCAATTATCAGGAAGAGTATGTAGAACTAGAAGAGGACCTAGGATTGAACCCTGGGGGCAGTAAAAGTTTAGAGAGAATAGGAGAAACCAGCTAAGGTTTCTGAGGAGATACCAGTAAAGTGGAAGTGGTGTGTGGGGAAGATTGTGTGGTATTCTGGAAGCCAGGAGAAAGAAGTGTGTCATAGAGGATAGAGACATCAGTTCTGAATTGTTGCTGTTGAGTCAAGTAAGATGAGTTCTGAAAGTGACTATTTGGATTTATCTGGAGTCACTGGTGAACTTGACAGCAATTTTGATGTAGTGGTAGGGCAAAATCTGAATAGAACTGGTATACAAGAGAGTAGGAGGAGAACTGGAGATAGCAAGTTTGGCTGCCAAAGGGAGCAAAGAAATGGTGCTATAACCAGTAGAAAATATGAAACCAGGAAAATTATTTTTGTGTATGTATAATGTAAGAAAAACGTGTATACGTTGATGGGGTTCCGCAGAGAGTACCTAACTGACAGCACAGGAGAAAAGGAGGTGAATTACTGCAGCACTTTTCTTGAGTAGGTGGAAGGGGATGGGATCTATTATATGAGTGTAGGGATTGTTTCTAATACAGTGACTATAAGCACAGGTTTAGAAGCTCAAGCTGGATAGTCTGTGTCTGCCACTTACCAAAACCTTGGTCAGATTACTCAATTCTTCAGCTTCTGTCTCCTTAATAGTGAAGAAAGGATTATAATACCTAGCAAAGTTGTTGTGAAATTCCATTCGGTAGTGTACATAAAGCACCTGATTTAGGTTTTGACACATAGCAGGTACTCAGTAAGAAGCAATGCTGGTGTTATAATTAGCTATTTATCACCATAAAATTTATGACAAACCTGGGATGCTGCTTTAGGATTAGCAGCACTCAGGAGTGTTGGAGTCAGCAGTTTCTAGGGTTAGTCGCCCTGTCATGACATCTGATTTCTTTATAATTTTAAAGAAACATTTCCCTTGGTTTAATAATTTAAAAAGCACATAGTACTTCATAATTTTTGGAATAAAGCAATATTATAAAATGTCAGTAGTAGTACATTATAATAGGTATTAGTTTAAAGTTCCTATCTTTGATTAGAAATTAGCAGAGAGCTTTGTTAGAACTTTTAGCATTATAGTAATCTTATTAGTAAATTTTCTCTTCAAAAATTTGATAAGTTGACTGAGAGAAGGTAAGTCTCCTATGTAATTTTTTTCTCTCCTGTCCTCTTTTGAGTCATCTTATTTCCTAGGGTGGGAACAAAATCAAATCTTTGGAAAAGCCTATAATTATAGACTGCTTTATAAATTTTGAATGAAACTTTTAAAATAAACTTAAATTTATATGACCTTTTTGGGCAGATATTTCAAAATATAATGCATTCATCATTTTCTTTATAATTGCAGTAGGTATTCAATAAGTTGTTGATTGAAGAAAGAATTTATATTATGAAGTGGCAGAGGCAATTGTCTCCTGTTTTTCACGGAGAGCCATGTAGTTTGTCACTTGGCTGAAGCCTCAGGGTGGGTAATAGCCTGCACTGTCCTTCACCCTGGCGCTGGGGTCCCCAGCCTCTGGGCTGCAGACTGGTACTGGTCTGTGGCCTGTTAGGAATCAGGCCGCACAGCAGGAGACGAGTGGCATGCGAATGAGCAAATTTCATCTGCATTTGCAGCCATTCCCCAACTCCACCTCAGAACATTAGGCATTAGATTCTCAGGAGCACCAGTCCTCGGTACCAACAAGGTTGAGGACCACAGTCCTAGAGAACATGTTAGTCCAAGTTAAATCTGTCCTAATTGTACAAGACAGTATATCCTTCATGTTAAAAATTCTGTATATGTACCTGTAGAAGTTTAGAGCAGAAGTATATCTATGAATGACTAATATATTGATGAGGGGTTTTACAGGAGAGAGGGTTTTTGAGTTGGACTTTAAATGGTAGGTAGAATTTACAAAAGTAGATCCCATGCCAGAAGAAATTGTGAGAAGGATACATAGGTGGTAATGAGGAAGAATAAGCCTGATTGAAGTATAGGCTACAATGAAAATTGGCAAGATAAGATGAGGTAGCTATTTTACAAGGAGTACAGAATATTAGGGAACATAGATTTAATATGTGAGAAAATAAGGAATATCATAAGTTTTAGAGTAGAGGAGTGGTATTTGAACATAATGTTTCAGAAGTATTTGCTAGGTAAGTAAGTGCTTCCCTTTGTATAGTGAATACTCATTCCCAGTGTGTCTTAAGATTGAATCTTTATGTAAAAGTTTTAAAAGATTTTATTTTCGCATTAACATCCCATTGTCATGGAACTTAAGAATTTTCTGACTGATATTTAATGTAATATTTTATTTTATGTTATTTTAGATTCATTGGTTTTCAATTTTCAACTCCTTCATGATGGTTATCTTCTTGGTGGGCTTAGTTTCAATGATTTTAATGAGAACTTTAAGAAAAGATTATGCCCGGTACAGTAAAGAAGAAGAAATGGATGATATGGTGAGCAAACATTTTATATTATATTAATTAAAATAGTTTAACTCAGTGTTATTTTGAATGTTGGAATGTATGTCACAGTCTTGAAGTTAAATGAGTTTCGAAATTCAGAGATGTCAGGTTTTAGAAAGGTGTAAAATTCTGAGAGCCGTCTCTAATAAAATTTATTAACATTTTTTTTAGAAAAATATGTAAACATTCACTTTCAGTGGGATAAATAAACAGTATAAATAACCTCTTGTTTAGTCCAAGTTTAGCCAGTAAATAGGGGAATAGCAGAAACAAGCTTTCAGTTTTCAGAATTTTTGATTGCAAAATTGCAGATAGTAGATTGTATGCCTGTGTTGGCATTTTTCTAATACTGTTAAATATTGCATGAAATTCAGGGAGTGGGTGGAACTATTAATTTACATTTAGTTTAATAGGTTTTTGAGGTAGGGGGTTTGATTTCTAAATTCTTTTACAAAATTATAGAATTATATTGTAAACAATTTTGTAAAAAACGTGTTTTGTAGAATGTTAATGACTATTCTGTATAGATATGTTTCATCATTAAATAAGTTTGGAAAGCTTATTTAATGTATATTGTGAAGTATTAGAGGGTAGATAAAGTATTTGGTGCTTCTCAAACATATCTGACCAGGATGGATCTTTCCCTCTAGAAAACAGATTACCTTGAGGGACTGCTGTAGATATTTACTTATTCAAATTGAAAAGGAAAAATTGAATCTCTTTTAAAAAATATTTATTAAAAAATTTTGTCATTTAACCGTCTTATATTTTCCCCATGTTTTTTTCTTAGATTCAAGTCTATAAAGGACATGTCTGCATTGTTAGGGCATCTAGTACTGGGTTTGATACTTTTCTTCTCCACTTGGCCCCTCGTCATGTATGAACCACAGTCATGACATAAATGGCAAGAATAGTATTTGAAAGTAATGTTAAAAGAGTCAGTGTGCTATTCTCCCAATTTTATCTTTTTTTTTTCTTTTTTTTTTTGCTCCTAAATAATTTTTTTTTCTTTGAGATTTTTCAAACACAATCGGAGTCACCTTACTGGGCTAGGTAAAAGTTACTTAAAGCAGTAATTGTTTAAAATTTGAAATGTCTTTTCTTGCTATTTTGAACTCTCCTAAATAGCTATGTTTGAAGGGAGGGAACTTAGAACTGTAATAATTATTCACCTATCTTCTGTATTTTAATTTCATTCTGAATAATTTTCTCTTCTGTCTACATATATATGTATATAGGACAGAGACCTAGGGGATGAGTATGGCTGGAAGCAGGTGCATGGAGATGTATTTAGACCATCAAGTCACCCACTGATATTTTCCTCTCTCATTGGTTCTGGATGTCAGATATTTGCTGTGTCGCTCATTGTTATTATTGTTGCAATGATAGAAGATTTATATACAGAGTAAGTGCTTGTACTTTATCTTTTTGTTGTTCTTGAATAGTCCTAATCATTGGAGCTTTTGAAGTCAATCATCATTAAATATTTGCTTATTTCAATTATCTTAGAATTTAAATAGCATAAACATCATTTCAGACAAATAGTGAACTTCAAGTATAATAATTTTTAAGTATAAATATTTTTTGTTACATGCTGAAACTTACTAGCCTTATTGAACATTTTGATTGATTATAAGGGTTGTGTTCCATTAGAGGTATGAACAGAAGTACTTAGAGTCCAGAACTGTTGGACTGAATGAATAGACATTTTTCTGAAAGCCAGAGATCTAATTAGATCTTCATAAGAAGCACATGGCTTTCACAGTTACTAAATTAATACTTCACATTTACCCCCCAAACCAGGAGATTCTCTGTATAGAAAAGAAGAAAGCATTTTAAAAGTAAAAAGGATGATAGAAATGGTACATGAGGTTAGAAAAATAATTGGATGATTTCTTATTCTATATTTACATAGTTTTCTGGTACAGTTTTTCTTTATAGACAAATGAGTTGCAAGCAATTTTTGATTTGAGATTTTTGGATTATAAGAAAAAATGCATTTACAAAGATCTCAAGTTCCTACAACCTTGTGCTCAGAGAGCCATGACCTTAATGAAAGAAACACACTCTGAGCCTGAGTGGTACAAGTTATAATTCAGGTGCCTCAGATACTGCCCCATGAAGCCCTCAGTCAGAGTTATACTTGTCTCCAGTTATATTTTACACTCCTGTTTCAGTTCATAATGCATTCTTTCTTATATATGTCTGGCATTTGGTGGACAAACAGTAAACTGTTGCCAAAATAATAGCTCTTTAATTGTATATTAAATTTTATACTACATTCCTGTTTATTCTGCTAGACAATAAGCTCTTGGAGAGCAAGGACTGGGTTTTAACTTATCTTTGAATTCTCAGAGTACCTGCTTAAAGAACTTTGCATGTGTAAGGTACTCAGTCAATGCTTGTTGAAGTGAATGTATATTAATCAACAAAGCTATTTCTCTAGTTTCTGTTTACTTGTTTAATATAACCTTTGCAATTTAATTACCATATAAGCTTTAAAATAATTGACCAAAATCTAAACTTCGGTATTCTAGTGGGTAGTTCATATTAGAATATATTTCAGATGAATTAAATCCCAAATACAATAAAAACATTTCAAATCTACCAAGAAGTCATGTTTACATTAAATACTGTATTAAATTAATCACCTCTTAAATGACACTATACAGTCACAGTCTTAGGAGTTACTAATAGATAACCTTTCTTAGAAACCAAGTTTTTGCTTTCTTCTCAGATTTTAGTGGTACAGTTTTGGCAATTCGTTTTTTAATTCAGAAGCTCTTCCACTTACAGAGAAATATGAAACCACATTTAATAGATGGTGTTAGCAGGCAAGACATGCATTGTTACTTTAGTCTGTTATTACTATCGATAGTTGTTCTTTGTTGTGCTTATTTGAAGTGAACATAATTACGTATATGATAATCACTAAAGCTATATTATGATGATATCAAAGTGACTAACATTATTGAAGTTCCATGTTAGGTGCTTTATGCACATTAGCTCCTCTAATCCCCGCATCAGCCCTGTGAAGAGACTGTTATTATCTTCATTCTACAGATGAGAAAAGTAAATCTCAGAAAGGTTAAATAATTTGACTGAGATCATGCAGGTATTAGTAAGTGGTGTTAGCAAGCCTAGATTTGACTCTAGGTACTCTCACTCCAGAACTCTCTTAATTCGCCATGAAATGAAAATAGTGATGATAAAAAAAAGTAGTGAGAACATGAAAAACTTGCACATATTATTTGTAAGAAGCACCCCAGAGTAGGAATGATTCTAAAGGAAAAACAGATAATATAACATGTGCCTCAGTAACAATTACAGCAATCAGAGAAGAAAACATTTGGGTGGGTAGAGGATCAGCATCAATGTGATGCCTGTTAGTGTGACGTTAACTATTGAGAAGGCATGGTGTTTGAGAAGGTATGGGTGAGCCTGGTCAGATTTCACCTACGCCACTGCCCTGAAAATTTCAATGGAGTGGTGAGGTGGCAAGTGCAGGTAAAGCAGCTCCTTAGAGGTTCCCCACTTCAGTCTTGGAGAGGCGAACAAAGAGAACAGTTCTCTACCTCAGCAAATTTTTCAGTGTAAGTGAAAATGGTCTATTTTGGATAGAAAATGCCCGTAGAATATTTATGAATGAAGAGGTAGATGTATGTCTAATTTTTAAAACTAAATTTTTAGTTTTAAATCCATTTAGTACAAATTTCTCTGGGACTGAGAGCTTAAATCCCTGGTAGTCATTTTGGGCTCTCAGTCACATGAGCAACTTTTTTGAACCCTCTCTGCTAATATTAAGACTTCTGGCTAATATTAGACTCGTCTTACTTAGACTAATGCAGCCTTTTAGTTTTCAGCATTGTTAGGCCTATGTCAGCATCATACATCTAGTTATGAACAGAAAAAGGGTTGAATTTGTTAATGATAGTCTGGAAGGAATAATTTAGTACTTAACATTGTTTAATTGAGTTCTTGAAAAAACAAATTCAGTTTTTAAAACTGATTAACCTTGAGACCTATGATCTTTTAAACCTGGAAATGACATTCATATTTACTCTAACATTTATATTAACTATATATTAATGGGAATTAAATATTGCAATGTTTTAACTATTACGCATCCACTTTAAGAAATTGAACAGGGGCGTGCTACATGTTTCATGTCTTTGATGACATTTGTATTCTACATAGGTGGACAGTGTAATACAATAATAATTATTACCCAGAAGGTGGCTAATTTATGAAAATTATATATTCTCCCAGTGTACACACATTAGTGTGATATTCTTGTAAATTCTTTTTAAAAGAATATTCTTTAGTTCAAATTGACGTGTTCTATCAATAGAACTTTTAATCTTTTCTATACATAGAACATATTTTGCCTTCCTAGTTATGGTGAGTTTCAGAAGTGGTCTTCATTGTTTAAGGACATTTTTATATTATGGCAAAGATAGTGTCATTTATCATTTTAATCCTTCTCTTTGCACTTAGGCATTTAAAATTTTTTGTCTAGTTTTATTCAGCGAGATGGGTCTGAATTCCCTAGGTACCATTCTTATAAGAGGAAGTTAGAAATTTTTTATCTGAGTTATTAATGTTGATTTGTGGACCTATGGATTTTTAAAAAATCGCTTTTAACAGTATGATGGAGACTAAATAGGAAAAGTCTTAGTGTTATACCATTTAAAGTAATAGCATTAATATAGATTATGCTACTTACATTTTCTGTCAGCAGACAAGACTGTTAAGCGGTTAAGTCAAATTAGAAAGAGATGTTCTAATTATTTTTCTTAACAGATGAATATCCTTTTCCATATGATGAGATTGGTTCACAGGGTTGCAAAAACAGTTTTAGTGCCAGCTTGTAACATTTTTTGCCAAAGAAATGTGAAATATTTGTTTAAAATATATTATGAAATTTAACTGCAGCTTTTTTAAAAATTAAGATGTCTGTATCATTTTTTAAAAATTAAGATCAGCCTGTATCATGTGCAATTTTAACTGGAAATTCATTCACTAGGCAACCTTTTAAGGTACTTTGTAGTCCAGGATAATATTTTTGTGTTCCTATTAAATTTTTTTTTTAATTAAACTAATGTTAATATGATGACTATATGGTATGTTATTTAAATTGTTTGTTTTAATTTATCTTACTTTTTTTTTGTCTTTTTAGGAGGGGATCAATGCTCAGTACAGCCATATTTGTCTATGCTGCTACATCTCCAGTGAATGGTTATTTTGGAGGAAGTCTGTATGCTAGACAAGGAGGTAACTTATGAGTTACCATTTTGTACTTCTAATTATAGATACTAATATTTTAATATGAGGTATTTGGAATTTAAAATAGGCAGTAACAGTCTTTGTTATCCCATTTAACAAAATCTCCACCAAACCTATTATAGGTTCTGTCTTGCTTTTTATGGAGCCTCTTGCATTTTATTTCCTAAAATGAATAATTAATAGATTATATCTCCATTGTCCACTGTGAAGTTAGTCCTGAGAAACTTGTAAGAGAAAGTATATTTAAGTTATTGGTATTATTTTGCTTTGAGGTACCTAGCTTCCAAGTCATTCTCCATGGGAGGCTTCACATTGGGTATATAGCTTTATAAGAATATAAAGCCATCCATAATTTTATGACTTATGGATAAAGTGTCTAGACAGCATAAGGAGAATAGGAATGAGAGCTGTTTATTTCTGTTGACTCTTAAATATTTATCAAAGGACCCTGTACAAAGGTTTCTGTTATTCTGTGTCACAATCTTTTGCTAAGAGCACTTTAGTTTAAATACCCCCTTGCTTCTTTACTATTGTGACCTGGAAATGATGGAGGATGCATAGATGATACCAAGGGTACTTCTTGGTGTTTCTGTGATGACATTCAAAGGGTCTTGCAGTTCTTTGTTTCTCTGTAGTTGTCTGGGGTCAGAAAGTAGTAGATTTGCATATTTCATGTTATGAAGGAAGGTTTGTCCAAAGACCTTAAAATCATATTCCTAAGGATAGACACTTTTAATGTGATTTTCTCAGCCCATTGTTAGTAATGTCATCATTAGGGAATCCTTTCTTCTTTTAGTAGACTAGACTTACAGGTTATAGGAGCTCGTAGTATGAGATCATTTAAAATTTCTCCAAGTTTACTTTTTTCTTTATTGGTCCTGTTTAACTTAATGTGGTCTGTACCTTCAGTGTAGGTAATTCTTTGGAATGCCTGAGGGAGTATCCTTACGTATTCTGTTTTAGTTAGGCGGTCAGTCTCCAGTCTTTACATTGTACGTCCAGATGTAGAGAAAGAGTCTTATCTCACAGTACTACCATCCAATGGAAATAAGGATGCCTAAGGCAACTTCTTTGAATTTGACCTGGAAACTATTAAGGCTGAAAATTGTATGGTTTATGACCCCACCCCCAGAAGTCTCCACAGCAGAAACAGATTTATTTAAAATGGGAAATTTATTCCTACTTGGACATAAATTTGCTTTTACTCTGATAGCAAGAACACTCAGCTAGACTACACTACATTTAGGCTTGAAAGCTCAGAGTTCAGGCTCAAGCTCCTTGGAATATCAAGTCTTTACAAGTATAATCTAAAGGTTATTGTCTGACAATGTCCTGGGATTTGATCATGTCCTGATATGTTTCTGAAAGATACCTAGAAACCAGGTTAATTTAGAGGTTAATGCAGAGAATCAAGAAGTTTTCAGCGTTATTTCATGATTTGAACTATAGTGAAGTTCTAGTTCTTCATATTCTGCAGTGCACTGGATAATGCTCCAGACCCATTTTGAAGTCATGGGTAGCCTGGAACTTGGCCAGAGTCTCCAAGGGTATGAGAATGGTAGGAAGCACAGTAGTGCAGATTTCTGGGCTACTTATTGTACTCAGTAGAATGTGCATGGGATTCTTTCTGACTCTTGGGGGAAATAGAGTTCACTATGGAAATTATTAATACTTGCCTCCTTCTGAGAGGATAATATAAAATGCAGGAAAAGAGAAAGCTAGGAAAGAGTTGGAATTAAATAGAAATAATTCATACTTTAATTAGTTGCCACCTTTTTTGTGGTATCATTCAAATTCTGAATATTAGTTTGGGAAGGAAGAGTTTCTTAAAACTTACCTGAGTAAGAAACTAAATAAAGGAGGAAGTTTAGAATCAAAGAGTTTTTCTGGAGAAGTGTCAAAATTTGGGTTGTAATTCTGTGAGAGAGATACTTAACAAGAGCTTAGTATAGAAAAAATGAAAGATAGGTTATTGCTTGTTTTTCCTATTGCACTTTCTGTTCGGGTCCCCATTGCTTATGATTGTAGGGTTGAATTTTAATAGTGATCCAGTGTTAAATCTTTATAGTCTGTTCCTAAGTGTTATGAAGGTGCTCTCTTGGTGGTACACTTGCTTGTGTACTCTGCTGTATTAGAAAGGTAGCTCCTTGGTATTTTCCTGGTCAATATGAATGTGATTTAAAAATTCTGATTACATAGTTTAAAAACACCTTTCCTCAGTTATTTAAATAATAGGTGCTTACTATATAGAATTTTGGCACTATAAAGTGGTACAAAAAATAGTAAAACTTATAAATCGTGGTTGTAATTTCTGAGAGATTATGAAACATGTTTTTTTTTCTTTTGTAACAGAAATAAATTTAAATACTTATTTATAATTACAATTAGAGAACTAAGAATAAATTTAGAGACCATTAAACCCAGGGGATACTAAACTTTTTTTTTTAAGCAATGTTACCTTCTTCAAATGAAGCTTATTTACATGAAACTCCAGTATATAAAACTGTTGAAAATCAACTTGTTCTGGTTGAAGCAGAGCTTGGGGACCTGGGCTCTTCCTTCACTGTTAACTTCATGGGCACTTCTGAGAAGCTCCAGAACTCCAAACAATTGTTTGAAAACATCTGTCTAGGCCACCTTGTAGCCTAAAAAGATTGAGTGGCTTACTAAAGTTCAGTGGAGAATTAGGACAAAGGTTGTTTTGTGTTATTTTACTACAGTTCATTGCTCTTTTCCAATATACTCACTTCAAAAGCTATATTTCCATTAGACATACTTGAATAGCCAGTCTTTATTTGTTATTAGGATGTCAGATGTCGAATTCTTTACATTAAAATTTTAAATAAATAGTTTGGAACTAAATAGTTACATTTTTAAAAATTAATATATGCTTGTTTGTGTATCTGTCTTTCTGATTTTTATGGTATTATTACTCTTCCAGGAAGGAGATGGATAAAGCAGATGTTTATTGGGGCATTCCTTATCCCAGCTATGGTGTGTGGCACTGCCTTCTTCATTAATTTTATAGCCATTTATTACCATGCTTCAAGAGCCATTCCTTTTGGAACAATGGTAAGTTGCTTGAATCTTACTTTTAAACTGGAAAGTATAAGTATTCTAATATGAGGCCTGCTATCTCTCCAGCATACTTTTATTCAGATTTTTTATAGTAGCAACCAGTCTACACTTTCCTGCAAAGTTAAGTGATGAAGAAAGTTCTTGTTAGTTTCCATATAATTTTGGTTAAGTTTAAACCTACAGTTGCTCTTTTTTTCTTGATTCTGTGAGCCAGTAAAGTGAAAGTCCAACTTTTAAGTGTGATAGAAGAGAACAGTATACTTTTTATCAAAGATGGGCAAAACTGGTGAATGTGCTTTAGAGAAAGAATAATGACACATCAAAAAACGTGGATATTTAAAAGTGATAAGCTGAGTGCAGTGGTAGGAACCATGTGCTATTTTAGAACTTTAAGCTTTTATATTAATATCGGTAATATATGTTGCTATAGATATTAAAATCCTTTCATGTATCTTACCTATAGTCATAGACTTTGAAATGTTTTGGATTATTTAAATATATTAAAATTAAAACACAGATATTATGGTATTTTACAGAGTTTATCCACAGACTCCAAACTCTTCCTGTTGTTACCTTTTAGGCCTGGAGTTGGCTTTTGCCTAAACGTACACTTGTGTGCACATGCACACACACACATACACACAAGTATACAAATTGCAAGGTGGTTACTGCTTTTCTGAGAGGCTAAATAACTTGGTCAAGGTCATAGAGATAGTTAATGTTAGAAAAGCAACTGGAACCCATGTTCTTTCTGAATTTTAATCTAGTTTTTTCTTTTTTCCCCCAATATATGTGAATTATCGAAAAGTTTTATGGAAATTCCAGATGATTTTGATTGTTTTACAGTACAGGCCAGATTCTTTAAAGGCACATTTGCATACACATTTTTACTAAGTCTTTAATACTTTTCAGTTAAGGATATTTTTGAAAGTTGTTTCAATATTGAAGAAAAAATTTTTTTGCAAGCCAAAGTAAGTGATAATGGTAGGAAAGGTTAAAGTAATTATCAGAACTGGAAAATAATTTGCTTCATGGTAGTTCTAGGCCATCAGAAAGTATATTTAGGGAGTCAGGTTATTTCTTACAGATGACCTGTTATTATTTTCTTAATGCTTTAAAAGTTAAAATTCTGATTCAATTATAATTTTCTTCATAAAGTTTTCAGTTTGGTGTGAAAATTATATTTCACAATTGTTTCATTTCACTAAAATCGTAAATTTTACCACTTTATAAATGGGATTTTAGATGTTAATGTTTCAATGTAATTCTCCTTTAGATAATTTACCATGTCATGTTCTTAATTTGTATTATAATTTGGAATGAAGGAATGCTGAGCAAAGGACATTCCATTGGCCTCAAGTTTTAATCAGATGTGTGGTCCAGCATTTTGTTCTCCTTTTAAGAGTATCAAAACTTGTTTAGAACATTAAAGTTAAGAACTTGAGGTGAATGTTGGATGTAGCTATTAAGTGTTTTAATGGCTTAAATTTGTATTTTTAGTTGTTTGACTTGTTGACATTATGAAGGAAATGGTTCTATGCTATGTTATCAACACCATGGTTCTCTATCCTGTGTACACTTGGGAATTTAAAAAATTTCAATGCCCAGGGCTTCATCCTAAGCCAATTTATCTGTCTTGCTCTAAACTTGGTTTCTAGCTTTTACCTGATTGTACTTTCTAGAATTTGGGGATGAATCTGACAACTGAAAGGTCTCCCAAAGTGTTCATATCTAAAAAGCAGGATGCCCTTACTTAATTGAATACCCTAGTGTGAAAATCAGTGTCTTTGCCTCATTCCATATGCTCTTCCCCAGGCCTTAGCTCTTTCTGTCCCCCATTCCTTTGATCTCCTAGATATTGAGCTCTTTCTCTGGGAGGATCTTGGATCTAGTTCTCTTTTTCCTTAGAGATTCCACAATTGAGGGCTAATCCAACCTTAGTAAAAGGACTTCAGGTTTCTGCCTTGTGCCACAGAGGCACCAGAACAGGGATTTTGCCCACTTGGGATCAGGAGTTTTGCCAGAACACTGCAGTTACCACCAGGACCAGCACAAGATTGAAAGTGGGTTTAGTAGGCTGGAAGAACAAAACAGTATAGATAAAGTATTATATATTGTTGGAGCAAGTGGAGTAGTACAGTCAGGTACCCATGTAACTAAATAATTATAGAATTAAAGTATTGGGATGACATTACCCATAATATGTTATTATCTTTTAGAAAAATGGGACAGATATTCTTAACTTTGAACTGTTCAAATAATTGTTAATAACTTTGTATAAAGGCAGAGTGATCTGATGATTAAATTGAAAAAGGACTTGAGACCAGGGAGGAAACAGATAATATGAAATGATGAAGACAGAATCTAAAACAGTTGCAGATGACTGAAATGATGTGCTAAATCTAATAAGATGAATTTTAATAAGGGCAGATACATCTGCATAGCACTTTATAGTTTACAAAACACTTTGCTCTGGAAATCCTTATGTGGTTTTCAGAACCCAAAGAGATAGAGCTAGTGGTATGCATCATCCCTGTTTTACAGAGCAAAATACCAGGACTCTTATGTAGTAACTGACTCAGAATCACATTTTCTTTATTGTACTGGTGGTGGTAATGATGGGTTTTTTTATCTTTTTTTCTTTCCTTCAGTTAAAAGGGATTCTAGCTTTATTTTGAGGGTGTCGCACAGCCTATGGAGAACGTTTTATGCCTTTTTTTGGTATTTTGTGTCTGTATATATTGAGGCATAATTAACATGTAATAAATTATGAATATTTAAATTGTACAGTTTGATGAGTTTTGATATATGTATATATTTGGGTAATCATCACCACAATCAAAGGTATTTATCAAGTCTAGAAGTTTTGTCCTGTATTTTTACAATGAATTTATCCCTTCTCTCTTCCTTTCTTTCCTCCTTCATTCTCATAACCACCAATCCGCTCTGTCATCATAGATTAGTTTGCATTACCTAGAATTTCATATAAGTAGAATCATACACAGTATATTTTTTTTCTCAGAAAATCATTTTAAGATTTATCGATATTGCATATATTAATAGTTTGTTCCTCTCTATCACTCAGTAGTGTTCTATTGCGTGGGTATACCACAATTTGTTTATTTAAGTAATGCACATATGGGTGGTTTCTAGTTTTTGGCTCTTAAAAATCAACCTGCTTTGACTATTCATGTACAGGTCTTTGTGTGGACATATGTTTCATTCCTCTAAAGTGTTTTTGCCATTTTTACATTCCCTCTAGCACTTAAGAGTTACGGTTGCTCTACATCATCTCTAGCCATTCTAGTGGATGTGTAGTGGTATCTCATTGTGGGTTTAATTTCCTTTTCGTTAATGACTGATCCATTGATAATTTTTTTGTGTGCTTATTTACCATCCATATATATTCTTTAATGAATGTTCAAATCTTTTGCCAAAATTTTAATAAGTTGTCATGTTGCGTGGTAAGAGTTTTTATATATTGAAGATGCAGGTTCTTTGTCTTGTACATATTTTGTAAGTATATTCTCCCATTTTGTGGCTTGGCTTTTCATTCTCTTAAGACTGTCTTTTGAAGAACAAGTTTTCAATTTTGAGGTCTGATTTATTGTTTTTTTCCTATGGTTTGTACTTTTCTCTCTTATTTAAGAAATCTTTTGCCAAACCAAAAATGAGTAAGCTTTCCTTTTATGTTTTCTTCTAGAAATTATATAGTTTTAGTTCTTAAATATAGGTCCATGGTCGGTTAATTTTGTATATTGTATGAGTTAAGGGTTGGGGGTTTTGTTTTGTTTTGCTTGTAGCTATTCAATTGTTACATACTATTTGTTAGGTATACCATTTATTGAAAAGATTATCTTTTCCCTACCAAAATACTTTCGCATTTTTGTTGATAATTGACCACATATGTGTGAATCTGTTTCTGCATTTCTGTTCTCTTTCATTGATTGATTTGTCTTGCTTTTATGCCAATACCACACTGTTTTGATTACTGTAGCTTTACGATTTTAAGTTTTGAAAATAATTCTCTTTCAAGTCGTTTTGGCTTTTTTAGGTTCTTTGCAATTGGTTTCCAAAGTTTAGAATCAGCTTGTCAGTTTCTGCAGAAAGCCTGCTGGGATTTTGATCAGGATTACATTAGATCTATAAATCACTTTGGGAAGAATTGACATCTTAACAATATCGAGTTTTTTGATTAATGAACACAATTTCTCTGCAGTGTTTTATAGATTATACTGCTTAGTTTTTATACTTCTTTTGTTGACTTCTAAGTATTTCATATTTTTATTCTTCTCACAAGTGGTATTTTTAAAATTTCAAGTTTTGATTGTTGCTAGTGTACAGAAAAACAATAGATTTTTGTATATTGTTTTTTTTCTGCAACTTTGCTAAACTCACTCTAATTTCTTTTTTGTGTTTTCCTAAAAAATTTTTCTACATAAATTATTATGTCACCTGACTTAAAAACACTTTTACTTCTGCCTTTCTAATCTGTATGTCTTTTACTTTTCTTGCCTTACTGCACTGACTAGAACCTCCATACAGTGCTGAATAGAAGTGGTGAGAGCTTATATTCTTGACTTATTTCCAGTCTTAGGGGAAAAGCTTTCAACCTTGTGTCCTTAAGTAAAATGTTAGCTGTAGTGTTTTCATATATACCCTTCATCAAATTGATGAAGTTTCCTTCTAATCGTAGTTTGCTGAGAGTTTATTATTATTATTATTATTATTATTATTATTATTATTATTGTGAATCAAGATTGGATCTTGCAAGGGCTTGTTCTGCATCATTTGAGATGATAAATATTTTTTTAATCTGATAATGTGGTGAATTGCATTGATTGATTTTTGAATCTTAACCCAATCTTGCATTCCTTTGATAAACCTCACCTTGTTATGATATATTAGCCATTTTATGTATTGCAGGATTTCATCTGCTCAAATTTGTTGTTGTTTTTGAACCTATATTTATGAGAGACAATGGTCTATAGTTTTCTTATAATGTCTTTTTTTTCTGTTTTTGGTATCAGGATAAAGCTAGCTTTATTCACTATGGGAGACAGTGTAGAGGTTTCTCAAGAAATTAAAAATAGAATTACCATATGATCCAGCAATTCTACTTCTGGGTAGTTATCCAAAGAAATAAAAACATAGAATAATTTTTAACTTCAAATCCAGTGTTTCTTTTATTATAGTAATGGAGTGGCCCAAGAAACAGAGTGAGAGTTATTTATTATCATGTTGAAAATATCTGACAAAGTAGATAGGTTTCTGATAGGTATTTGTGTTTGAGTTGGCAATGCTGTGGTTATTCGGTACTATTGTCAAAATGCTTAAATTGAAGCTAAATTATTTTTATATAGATAATAAATTCATATAATCTATGAGCTAGAAAAGAATAATAAAATTGTCTACTCTGAGCAGGTGTCAAAGAAATGTGTAAGCATAATGGCTGACAAGATGATATATTTCCTGAGAATCATCTTGCCTATAAGCAATTACTGTCTATCACCCTCAATAAAATTTATATTGTTTAGTATTCTAAAATAGCTCATTTAGGTTGTTTTCCCCCTTCCCACCTATTCCCACTGCAGATTTCTCAAAAGGCCAGTCAGGAAGTAAAGATCAAATAAGTAAATAGCCACATTCTTGGTTTGTAACTAAAATAGAGAAGCGTTGACCAGTTGGTACATCTGTTGGGTTTTAAATATTGATAGGTAGTACTTGTTTCTAATTGGTTGTTATTATGGATACAGGAAGCCCTCAACCTGGAGTAAGTCTTTCTTCTCCTCATTGCCTGTTTTCATTCTCCATTGGTCCATGAGCAGTGACTAGGAGGATAGGGGAAGGCCCTGTTTTGGTTGGAGTTCCAGAGTTTTCACCAGTGTATTAGACTTAACGGTTTTTAAATTCTCAGCTGCTAAATTTAATTTTAAAATGAAACCTTAATGTGGAAGCAGAATTTAGAGAACAGGTACAAGCATGATTTTATTAGTATAAATTTTGCAAATTCGATATTTTAATATTCTAAATTTATGAGAGCAATAAAGTGCTGTGAATATAGCTCTAACACAAAGGGCATGAGAAATATTTTAATACTATCTTCAGTAACCAATTTATTTGGTTGAATATCAGTATTAAGAAAATTCCTGACTTCACATATGATTTAGTTCTATGTGACCTTTTTATTTAAAACAGCTTGCCATGCAATCTCAGAGTATTCTTCAAGTAAACTCATCCAGAACTTGAACATAAAGGAATATGAAATTGGTTTCACATTTTAATCACTGACAGTTTCTAAGAAACTGTTCACATTTTTTATCATGTATAAAAATGTCAGACAAGAAAAGAGGAAAAAAAATAACATGCTAAACAGTTGATAATGTCTTGATGAAACTGTTTATAGGTTCCTTTATTGACTGTTGTTATGATTTGAATGAGCTCATAAAGCTACCATTTAATTGCTGTGACACCTGTGTGCTGTAGTGCGTTTGCTTGTACAGCTTTCAGTGAGCTAATATGTGTAGGCTTCAATTGGGTTGGGAGGAGGGGATGGAGAACAAAAGACCAGTGTAGCATTAGAAACCTTTCTAATCAATGACACATTTACAAGAAATCCAAATATATACACAGAAAATAGCCGAAGAAACTTTAATCTGAGGTTTGCATGAAAATGAGTTAACCTGGCTATGGTATCTCCATATTTTCAAAAAGAAACTATTTTCAAAAGGGTATTCAAATCAAACTTATGGAATTCCTGAAGGTCTTCAGCAGGACCTGATGGTTTTGGGGTACAGTTTGAAAACCACTCTACTAGACCATGTCATTCCACATATGAATGTTCCATTCAGCTTCTCTCTAGTTCTTCTTTATACCAATTTTATCTGAAAGGAGGATGATGATACCCCTTTGGCTTGTTTAAACACGTGCAAACATGGATATAATAAAGATGTAGAGTTTTCATTAATGTTGCTTCAAAATTAATTCTTTCGTTCTCATGTAATCTTCGTGGATTTCTACCTACATCTTTTCATGTCTTAGTTTCTTCACAATTTTCATTTAGTTTGTCTCTTACTTTTACTTTCTGTGTGTTAGAACCCCAAAATGTATAACTGAAAGAGTTCTTAGAGGTGATTCAGCCCTACTTCATTTTACAGAAGTCAGAGAAGTGATCTTAACCAGACGCTGACTAGAAAAGAGCTTGAGTATATGTCCTTGTGTACTCAGATTTATATAAAGAAAAACAAACAAACAAACAAACAAACAAAAAAATATTTTCCTAATCTACAGTGTTGATTCTAGAACCTCGACATGGTCTTTCTATAACTTTAGACTTTGAATTAAGTACTAATAGACAAAAATATTCATATCATTTTAGTCATGACATATATAATAAATAGAGCAATGCTTCGATTGTTAGGATATTAAGGCAGTGTGGAATAAAATAAGCATTGTCTTTGAGACAGGCAGATCTGAATTGAAATTTTAGTTTGGCTACCTGTTTAGTTGTGTGATCATGGGAAATTGCTTAGCC
Source organism: Cynopterus sphinx (assembly GCA_030015415.1). NCBI lineage: Eukaryota > Metazoa > Chordata > Mammalia > Chiroptera > Pteropodidae > Cynopterus > Cynopterus sphinx. The sequence continues at coordinate 22,404,564 of CM057382.1, forward strand.
TCTCTAAGTTTCATTTGTTTTCATCTGTAAAATTGTGAAATAATATCTGTAAAACTCCTTGTGCATTTTAGGAACTCAATAAAGTATAGCCAAGTAAATAAGTTGGTTATAATGAGGAAATATAAAGGATATGTTAAAAGCATGGCAGCTGAAAGTGAAAGAAAAGAAAAAAGAACTGTAGCAGAGACAGTATGGAAGAATAGGAAAAATGGGGAATAAAGTAGGTAGGAAACACTTCATCTTGTATTTAGTTCAGTTCTAATATTTTAAAGCACATTCTTTTTCTATTTTCATTAGTGTATACCTTGCACAATTTAATCCATATTGAACTTAAAACATTTTCTTTTGTGATCAAATTGTGTTTAAATTTCTAAGTGTCTCTTTTATTTATTTTATTAATATTATTGTTCTGAGTAATCATATACATTTTAATTTAATTTACAGGTGGCCGTTTGTTGCATCTGTTTTTTTGTTATTCTTCCTCTAAATCTTGTTGGTACAATACTTGGCCGAAATCTGTCAGGTCAACCCAACTTTCCTTGTCGTGTCAATGCTGTGCCTCGTCCCATACCGGAGAAAAAATGGTAAAGAGAATGCTAAATCTTATGTGATTGTTTTTCACAATATATAGTTCTTAAGGCTCTTTATTTATATTTAACCTTGAGAATTGGCGTGTATTTATAAGAATGACTATCTTAAGTTTGAACTTAAGAATTTGTCCTTTTTGTTTCAACCTATATAGTTAGAAATAATAATAAATTATATCCTAATTTCACTTTCTGAATATTGGTGTCACTGACAGATAAATTGAATGCTTTGATAAGTATCCTAGTGTGTAGAGGTGAGTGAGAGCTAGAGCAGCAACAGTTTTATAATGCAGCCAATAGGCCAATTTTGACCTGCTGTTGTTTTGTAAAATAAAGTTTTGTTGGAACATAGCTCTGCCTGTTTGTTTACATATTGTCTATGACTCCTTATACAATGCAGCTTCAATGCTGAGTAGTTATATCAGAGAATATATCACTTGCAAAATCTGAAATGTTTGCTATTAAACCTTTACAGAAACTGTTTGCCAACCCGTTTATAATTTTATTTTTCTTTCCAGATATTTTATTCTAAACAACAGTGACATACATTTATAGCCAAAAATATCATATCAATTGAGAGATGAACTAGGATTGAGACCAATTGTAATTTACTGATTTACGTTATCTTCACTTCTGGCATAGTATAGAACTCATAAATTTGTTCATATTTTATGCACAAGTGTGTTCTTAAGGACTTCCTATAATTCAAGATTAATCCTGACAAAAGATGACAAGTATTTCTGTTTAACAGATGAAGAGATTCTTTTCTTGCAATATTGTAAACATAGTTTATAGCTTATTTGATTAGTCAGCTTTGAAATAATGATTCTTGATGGATTTTTAATTTGAGATGATTTTTATTTTTTTAAATTTTGGTTCTAAAATGAGATGATGTTTGTGTTTCTGATGTTTATGTTTCTGATTCTTTTAATTTAATATTGAACAAAATGCAAACAGTATATATTTTGCCTTGTAAAATTAGTAAATTGAATATTATATTTAATATATTTAATATTTATTAAATTGACTTATGCTATTCTTCATTCTTTGTTTTTGTAATTCTTACTAGCACACAAAAATAAGTCTTACTGTATACATCTTACATTTCTCATCATAAGAATAGCTGTACAGTAGACTATTCATAATAAGAGATGTATACCGAAAAGCATATGTTTGTAGATATTTTATCACATTATAAATATAAGTTATGTTCAGATCCTTAATGCAAACAGTCTTTCATAGACTTGGAGGTCGGTAGAAATTTATAGAAATGGAGGTTGAATAAAATAACCCCTATATTTTAAAGAAGAGTGATTTGTTCTAGTCTGAGAGATTATATGTGTTCTTTTTTTCTTAGATTGGTCTAATAAGAATTTCCTAGTCTATTTTTTGAACTCAGTTATCTTTTTCAAATTTGATTGATAAGGCCCATTGATATTCTGATGTTAACACATTACTAGGGATGATAAGTTTAAAAGAAAAGTATATAGTCAGAAATCATAAAAGTTTCTCTATGTGGTTAGGGCTAATGAAGAAGAAGGAACAACAGATGACCTTGCCAACCATGGTTTACATTTAAGTGTAGGATAGCTTATGTGTATCTTCATTTTTCTTTATACAGTCACATGGAAACCAAAATCTGAATTTTAAATCTAACTCTCACTGACTGTCACGTTGGGCAGATCGTTTTTAACCTCTTTGGGTCTGAACTTCTGTAAAATGAAGAAAGAATGCTATTCAAGTTTTTTTTCCCCCCCACATCTAAAATTCTTTGATTTTCCTTTCGGTTTTTTAGTTCATTCAAAAGAGATTGATTCAGTACCTTTTATGTGCTAGGCACTGTGCTGGGCACTGGGAATACCTAGATGAATAGCTTCTGCCTTCCAGGATTTATAATCCAGTGAAGTGTGATATGTTTGTAATTAGACAGTTACAGTATAATGTGGTGAGTGCTGTGATGGAGTTAGGTTCAAAGGGCAGTGGAAGAAAACTGGGTAGGATCCACCTCTTCTGAGAGACTTAACAGAAAAGATTTACAAGGAGAACACTTGAACTGATGCTTACAGGAGAAGTATGAGACAAAAGAAGGTATTCCAGGTAGAGAACTACCAATTGCAAGTAGTAAATGTTTGAGTGAATGAATGAAGTTTTAATTTTATTTTTTAAAATATTTTTGCTCCATCACAACTCAGAACTCATAATACCTTAATGTGTAATTCATAGGAAAATGAATTACTTAACTAATGAAAGATTGAGCAAAGAAATGGCAAAGCCATAGTTTGGGAAACATTATTTCCCTTAAGATAAGGGTCTTAAGATTTATTTTCTTTCCCCATGGCTTTTTGTATGTAAATGCCTGTTAAGTTCTTAGATGTTATTGAGAGTTGTAGAAAGGGGGAAACACTTAAGAGTTTTCCTTGACTTTTGCCATTGACAAGAATTTGTGCTCTGCAAATTTTTATCTTGGCCTTTAATGCTGGAAAGAATTTTGACCATATTCTAGGACTAATTTTATGTCCCACCTTGTGTTGTGCTTCTTTTGATTTTAATTTTTAACTTATTTGTTTCTATCCATATTATTTTAAAGTGTCAAGCATCTGCTTTCTATTATCAGGATTTACATAATGTAACAAAATCATGCTAGAAGTTTACTGTTAATTTTAATATTTTTCAGGTTCATGGAGCCTGCAGTTATTGTTTGCTTGGGAGGAATTTTACCTTTTGGCTCAATCTTTATTGAAATGTAAGTTTTGGCAATGTCTTTATGTGTTAAAAAATTTAATTGTACTTAGAGAATTTAGGATTTAGGGTATGGTAGGAAAATAACAGAATTAGTCTTAATTTTATGGCTTTCAGAAAGGAATCTGTGTACCTATCTAACAGTAGTTTTTGTTCTGTTCTCAAATGGTCAGGTGAGGTTTATACTTTTTTTTGTATTATGTTCTGGATCTCTTACGTAACAGGAAATCTTAGAAATTAAAGCGTGCATACTAGGCCAACCTTTGATCATGTGCATGATGTTAGGAATTACTGGTTTTTATTGTATTTTTAAAATATTTTTGAGGATCCAAGGAACTAGGTAAACTGTTACCTACCAGTCAGACTGTTCTGGATGCATAGTCATTCCTAGTTTCCTAGGAAGTGCTAGGAAATGTGCATGTGTTTGGGAATGGGAGATATGCCACCTTGTGCCCAATTATCATGCTTCATATCTGCATCCTTGGTTACCACTGCAAAATGTAATCCTTTCTTTTCTCAGCCTTTTTTCCAGTGTTCCTTGATGGGAATGCTCTGGCATTTTAGGCAAGGCATTTCTTTGTGTGGGACTTTCTCAAGAACTGCAATCATACTTCTGGCCCCTGCCCACAAAATGTCAGTCATTGTAACTGCTCAAAATTCCCTTATATATTTCCTTCCAGCTCCCTACTACTGATTCTCTCCTGTACAGTGGACACATCCTTAACAGACATGATCGAACCTGATAATTGGGTTAATTGAAAAAGTTGCCTCAAGTAAGGGAATTATAGAACAAGATAATGCATAAATTATATTTTAATTTATAACAACTAAATGTACATCCTTTATTGATTTTTTTAAAATATAAAACCAAGGTGTTTGATTTATATCCAGTTGATGTTTCTGCCATTTTTCCTTTGCCATTCATAATATATCATATGTGTTTTTCAGCCTTTTTAAAGTAGAAAAAGAACATAAAGACCTGCTGAAGCATTCTAAGTGCAGAATTCTCGATTTGTACATTTGTCCCCCAGTCTTTTATAGTCATCTCATCCATACCTAATAATATAAATTTTTAGCAATTCACCTTACTGAATTTTTGTAAAGAATTCAAAGTTTCAGAAATCACACCTCCTTTTTGCTTTTTATGTGTATTGGTTTATGTGACATTTAATTAAATTGTCTTACTGCCCTAACAAGTACAACTGCCATAGATTTGGGCCAATTCCTGGTGGTCTCCCTACCAATTATAAGTAAGTTGTGGGCATCAGTCAGTACCTTGGAGAGGGATCGAGTGCTTGTCCCTCTAGCTCCTGGTTTAATAAAGCCAGTTCAGAAACTTCTGTACTTCTAGTCTGATACTGCTTTGTGTACTCACCCTGACTTGACCTCCAAATATTTTTTCCCTTCTACTCCTGTCCTGAGTATCTTCTGGGTCACATCTCTTTCTTCTTTCTCAAGTACTTTGTTCCATTAGATAGCCTTTCTGCTGTATCTTTAACTACTCCTGTTTTGACTTCCCTTATGCCTATTCTCCCTTTGGTAGCCAAAGTGATCCATTTAAGGTATCAGTCTGATCATGTCACTTATTTGCTAAAGACTTCTCGTTTTCATTGAGATAAGGTCCAAACTCCATAACACGACCATTAAGGGCCTTTTTAATATAGGTTCTGGCCCTATTCACTTCTTCAACCTCATCCCTTAGCTCTCTCACCCCTTCATTTGAAGTTCTAGACATACTAACCTTTGAGTTTTTCAAAATACAGTGAATTCCCTTATTTATGAGCCTTATTAGCCTTTCCTATTTCTGTGCCTGGAACATTCTTCTAGCTTACCCCACCCCAGAGCCCACATATGTTATCTGATTCTTCTCAGTCATGCTCCACCCCCCCACCCCCACTTATGCTCACACAGCCAAACCAGGAGGTGCCTCTCAGGTACATTGGTAGAGCATTGTCTCAGTGTATCATGATTGCCCCTTTACCAGTGTTCCCTGCTAAACAGTAATCTCCATGAGGGTAGAGACTTTGTCATCTTCACTGTTCTATTCTTACTGCTTTCCTGATGTGTGTGGTAGGGGCTGTTAGTATCTTGAAAGAATGAATGACGAATAAGAGAACAGGAAGAAAACAGGAAAAAGAAAAGAGGCTAGAAGACCCTTTCAAGTTGAGTGAGGACCTCTATCAAACTTTTTTAATTTAATAGGTAATTTTATAAACTATAACATTGATGGAATAGTGTCTAGAAAAAGAAAGAATGAAGGAATTGACTTTTTTTTGCAAATATGAATTTTTACCTATTTTCATTTGTATTTTTTCCACATTTTACTCCTTTAGCCTTCTAATTCATTGGGTTGCTTAGACATAAATGCCCTACTAAAGAATCTATTTTTGAAAGATTATCTAAGAAAATATTCTTTTGAGAGAATTTAGGGTGTTTAATAGATGAAAAAAGGTAAGAGGAAGTTACTCGAAAGAAAAATATTGACATTTAAGTGAGTACTAAGTGAGTGAGACTTGGCAAGAACAGGGTGAGCTTTAAGATAAAGACTGGAAAACTATGTCTTCATTGCATTTTATTTAGGTATTTCATCTTCACATCTTTCTGGGCATATAAGATCTATTATGTCTATGGCTTCATGATGCTGGTGCTGGTAATCCTGTGCATTGTGACCGTCTGTGTGACCATCGTGTGCACATACTTTCTACTAAATGCGGAGGATTATAGGTGGTAAGTAGAAGAAGAACCTCTGGGGACCATAATATTTAAAAATAAGGTTTGATTTGAAGTGTCAAGTGAGTAAAAGGTCTGTATAAAACTTTGCTACTTAATATAGGTATTTTTTCAGTTATAAAAATGACGATAAAGATGAAGATTTTCAGTGATAAGAATGATGAAAAATATTATCTGTCAGTTTTTGTGTGTGTGTTAATGAGGATCACTATGTTAGAAATATTTTTACGAAGTGCTTAATGTGGAAAGAGTTTTATGAGGAAGAATTGCTTCATTTTCAACATAGGGATATAGGTCTGAAAAAGGAAATGGTTTATTTAAAGTCACTTGTAATAGGGAATCTGACAAAATTCAGGATCTTTTCTTCTAGTTCGTAGACTCTCTTTCCTTGTTGATATATTTAAATGCCATGTACATGCATTTGTTTTTAAATATATAGAATTTTAAAGGATTTTTTAAATAAAATTCTTTGCTTTTTAAAATCTGTATATTAGTGCACTCATTCAAAATTTATCTTTTTTTCCTCCAGGCAATGGACAAGTTTTCTCTCTGCTGCATCAACTGCAATATATGTTTACATGTATTCCTTTTACTACTATTTTTTCAAAACAAAGTAAGTGGAGACATTTTCTCATTTTGTATTTAGGAAACTAAATTTGTCATTTTAATACTAGAATTTAAGGCCTTATTTTGAAAGTAAAAATGGATATACTACATATGATTATTTTGTTCTATTTCAGGATGTATGGCTTATTTCAAACATCATTTTACTTTGGATATATGGCAGTATTTAGCACAGCCTTGGGGATAATGTGTGGTAAGTTCTGAAATTCTTAGAATATCATGAGTAAATTTTTGAGTGTTTCAGAATCAGGAAAATACACAAGAAATTAAGAAATTACATTCTGTTGTTTGATCAGGAACACCAAAATAAACTCAAGAGTTTGGGTGACTTTTTTTCCTGATAATTCAACCTTTAGCTATAGAGTAGGCAGTGGAATAAGGGATAACAATAATCTCATTAAAAGCTAGGTCCTGGTATGACATTTGTGGACCCCTTTGGGGTAAGAGGATTGCTTTTTCCCACAGTAGAATATCTTCTACAAATTGATGGTTGTCAGAGGTAAGAGGTAGGGCTTTGGGTATAATGGGTAAAGGTGGTCAAAAATACAAACTTCCAGTTATTAGATGAATAAGTTTTGGGGATGTAATGTACATCATGGTGACTGTATTATATATTTGAAAGTTATTAAGAGATTAGATCTTAAAAGTTCTCATAAGAAAAATAAATTTGTGGCTCTGGTGGTGAATGTTAACTAGACTTACTGTGATAATTATTTATGTATATATTTGATTATTCACTTATATAGATTTATTAATTTATATATTATATATATCCACTATGTTGCACACATGAAACCAGTATAATGTTATGTCAATTAAAGAAAAGAGCTTGTTTATATGTACCATTTGTGTGATCATGTATGCACACAAAAATGACATCTACTGTAAAGTAGTAAAACACTTTTCACAAGCTATAAGGGAAGATAGTTCTCTGTATTATAGCCACATGTTTTATTTATAGCTATTGTGATAACTTTTCTCTGTAATAATTAGTTGACCAACTTTAAGGGGAAGATGAATAGGAACTGAAGGTTAAAACTAGATTTGTGTCTTGTGGGAACACATTCCCTGTGTGTCTTGAGGCATTCACAAGATTTCTTTAGTATTATTGGCCATCTTTCCTTTAGAATATTGCTCACTGAGCTCTATTTACTCTGAGACCTTTCTTGATTGTCACCACCATTCAGTGAGGTACAGAATCATGGAAATATGCAGAGGGTTAATTTTTTTCCCTTAACTTTATATGTGATCTTAGAAATATATAAAGAGGTAATATCTTGATATTTATAAATAAAATGGAATGAATTTCACTAAAATTTTCAGTGCTTTTCCTGTTGAAATTTTATTTTGCTGCCTGAAAGTCTTGGCACATTGACATTTCTCTATTGTTTTGGCAGTGTCCCAGTATTTATTCTTGAACAGGTTTATATGCCTTCAGTGTAAATCGATTTTTTGGGCAGAAGGGAAAGAGTTCAGATGGTAACAAATTAAAATGTTACTATAATACAAAACTATACATATCCATTAGCTTATGTATCAGTGATTGGAAGAAAAATATTGGTTGATTTTTTTTACATGTAGAAAAAAGAAATGACTGTGTTAAGGTGGGAAATAGATTGGTATAGTATTTATATTTTTCAGCATAGCTTTAGTTTTAAGGAAATTAAGTTTAAAAGTATATCTCTATTTCCACATACTTTTCTGGGGGGGCATATTTTGTTTTCTTTTAATGAAGTCTTGTTTTTATAAGGTTATTCTTGAAGTACTCATAAGGTTAAGCAAAATGATTCTCTAGGTTGATACTGTTTTGATTTTAAGCATATCTGCTCAAAGGGGAACGATGTTTCATAAATCTGGAAAATTGAATTTGGTTATTGGACTAGTTAGTATTCTACTACACCAGTTAATTTTTTGATTCTAGTTAACATTTTATAGATATTTTTATGTTTTAAGAATTCAGGTTTAGTTTTACAAAATTGAAGAATTTTTTTTCCCTAATAAGGGCTTGTATGATAACTATTTCTAAGTGAATTATCAGTATTTTAAAGTGTAATATAATTAATTCATATTATAAAATAAATTACTTCATTGTCAGAGAAATTGGAAATAGGTTTGCTTTTTTGGTTTGGTGGGTTTTTAAAATTTTTAATATTGTGGGAAATTTTCAAATTATACAAAAAGAACAATAATAATATACATACAGTGAGTCCCCATGTACCTAACACACCTAACATCAGTAATTTTCATCTCATGGCCAGTCTTCTCTTATTTATATGCCAATCTTACCCACCTTTTATTCTGACATGAATCTCGAACTTCATGTCATTTCAACTATAAATATATCTTTCTCTATAAAAATGTATGTTATGTAATATTTCCATAATATACATTGTAATTATTATATAACTATATTGATAAAATATCCAAATAACTATATTTTATATAATTAAAATATTTTAAAATATATACTTCATATATATGCATATATAAATAGAATTCCTTAATATGCTAAAATATCCCATTAATATTCAAATTTACCTGACCCGTCCCCATTCTCTTTTAATACAGTTTGTTCTCTCAGGATCCAATTAAGGTTCATGTATTGCTTGGTTAAAATGTCTCTTAAGGCTTTCTATATCTATTGATGTTCTCTCTCTTTTCCCTTGCAATTTAAGAAATTTGGGTATTTGTTAGTTTGAATTCCTGTAGAGTTTTCCACATTCTGGGTTGTACTGACTATATCCCTCAGGTGTCATTTAATGTTTCTCCATGTGCTTCCCTCCATATTTCCTGTAAAGTTGATAGTTAGATCTGTAGCCTTGATCATACTCAATAATACTTATCCAAGAATATTTCCCTGATGATTTATAAACTTTTATCAGGAGCACTTAATGTCTGGTTGTCTCTCTTTGTGAGGTCTGCATCCATTGAAAACTATCACCCATTAATGGTTATAATATTCTAATTTTGTTATTTTTTTTATATTTATTAGCTGGGATACTTCTAGAAGGAGAAACTTCCATTCATCAACCATTTGGTTACCTTGAAGTACAGTTTATATATAGGAAAGGCAGAATAGACTTATTTCTTTTCTCAAACACACTATTTGGGTGAATAAAATTTCAAAAGGTATATGGGTGTTAATTCATGGAAGATTTACTTTTAAACTTTCAATAACGTTGGACCAGATGGTAAATTCCTAAATCCAATGGAGAATCTTCTCTATGACTTGAATGACCAGCTGTCTTGCGCTAAAAATAAAGATGCCTTAATATTTATAATAAAGAACTATGCATTTCAGTTATTCATTCAACAGATATTGAGTACCTTATCATGTGCCAAGCACTCCAACATAGACGGTAAATACTTAATTTAATAAAACAGACAAATAGCTCTGCTTTCTGGTGTTTTGAGTCCCATTTGAGGCTAATAGTTCAAAAACAACATTTCAAAACTTCTGACCTGCTTACTGGTCTCTCTTGTACCTTACCTCAAATATGTCTTCTGTTCTATCCACCCCACAGCTTCTGCAATTTAGACATAAAAAAGAAACCCTCAGAAAATGCCTCTTCTCTAGACCTTCAGTGTCATTGGACCATGGTCCTTAGTCCTTTCCCGAGATAACTCCTAGTCACTTCTTTCTTGCTTATCTATATGGTTTCATATAGTTCAGAGAACATGTTAATGTTGGCTTAATGACTTAGGGTATATGCTCAAGTTAGAAAAAAGACATTTTTTCATTTAACAGATTTTTGTCATCAAATTATTCTTTATAAGAGATGTATTTTAATTCATATCATTGATTATAGATAATAATTGATAATTCTAAATTACATCAGGTCAAACGTGTATGACAGTATAAGATGATTTGCAAAACAAATGATATAATTTTAATAAGTTCAGAGAGAATACTAACAAAGACATTATTCTGAAAAAGGAATAACTTTCCAGAGTAGAGGGCATTTAGTGTTTATAAATGATAGATACTGCTCTGTATTTGTCTCAAAATATCTTATTTTATCTTTACAGGAGCAATTGGTTACATGGGAACAAGTGCCTTTGTCCGAAAAATCTATACTAATGTGAAAATTGACTAAAGACCCAAGAAAACCTGGAACTTTGGATCAATTTCTCTTTCATAGGGGTGGAACTTGCGCAAAAAAAAAAAAGTGCAAGAAGAGATTTGGGCTTTAACACTGGGTACTTGTGGGTCTGTCTTTAATGGATGGCTTAAAGTAACATCTATTTCCATTGATCCTAGGTTCTTAGTGACTGCTTTCTCCAACTGTTCACAGCAAATGCTTGGATTTTATGCAGTAGGCATTACTACAGTACATGGCTAATCTTCCCAAAAACTAGCTCATTAAAGATGAAATAGACCAGCTCTCTTCAGTGAAGAGGACAAAGTTTATTTAAAGCATTTGTTCTAATAAAATAGAGGAAAACTTGGATGCTAAAATTACATGAATAGAAATCTTCCTGGCACTTAGTGTTTCTACGTTATTGAAAAATGATGTTCCAGAAAGATTACTTTTTTCTCTTATTTTTACTGCTATCATCAGCCTATTGTGGGACATTTTTATATATTGAATCTGGATTCTTTTTTGACCTGTTTTTTTTTTTTCAATTTGACTGCATCCTTTTTTTTTTTAAGAAAATTAAAAATATTAAATCCTGCATGTAATATATCTGCTGTCATCTTAGTTGGACCAACTTCCCATTTATTTATCTTTAAACTCTCCTGTTACATCTTAATTCCATCCAAAGAAGATACAGTCTGATGATAGAGGTGTACTCTCTACAATGCAATTTACTGTACAGTTAGAAAGCAAAGTGTTAAATGGAGAAGATATTTGTTTTTTATTAAACATTTTGAGATTTAGATAAACTTCATTTTAACTGAATGTCTAAAGTGATTATCTTTTCTGCCCCCCACCCCCAAGTTAGTCTTACATCTTTTTTGGGTTTGAATGAAGGTTTTACATAAGAAATTATTAAAAACAAGGGGGTGGGTAATAAATGTATATAACATTAAATAATGTAATGTAGGTGTAGATTTCCAAATGCATTTGGATGTACAGATTGACTTTGGAGTACTTTTTTCTGATGATGATTGGTGTAGAAATGTGTGAATTTTGGATGGCTTTTTACATCTTGCCTACCACTGCATGAAACATTGGGGTTTCTTCAAAATGTGTGTGTCTTTCTTTTGGGAGGGGGGATTGTTTTCTTCTGTTACTTTTCTGAGACTCCTACAGGAGCTAAATTTGTAATTTAGAAACATTTAATTTTGTTAATCCTGTCTGGGGCACTTAAGTCATAACATCTAAAGCATTACTGCTTTAGAATGTTAAAATAAAATTTCCTGACCAAATTGTTTTGTGAAAATAGATGTGTTTGCAATTTGAAGATACTGTTTCAAAAGACAATATTACTGAATGCAGTTTTTAAATATACTGTAAACTATGCTTTTCTAATACAGGGGACCCACACTTTAAAATCCCAAACTTGCTTACATCTACATTATCCAGTACAGTCATAAAGTGAATGACAAGCCCTTTGAATTAAATTGTGGCACAAAATTTGTTCAGGTTGGTGTGCCCTGTGAAGTGGGGATGGGGATAAAAGGGGTTAGCTTACAATTGGATTAACAAATAAAGGTCACAGTTTCTAAGAGAAGTCATTTTAATTTTGAATACATCTTTCTGGAACTATCCATAATGAGAAGTTTTCCTAGAACCATTGAGTTTCTAGTTTAATAGTTTGCTATGCAAATGACCATCTAAAACAATACTGTATATTGGTATTTTTAGAAAGATTCAAAACAGCCGTATTTAAACCTTATTGTGAAACTTATGCCATTAATAGTTACATAAGGTGTTTTCATTATAAAATGTTTCTATAAAATAATATACTGCATCCTATCATGTGGTATGTAGGGACTATAAAGAGTGAAAAGTTTGTTTTCTTAGCACATAAGTGTGGCTGACATTAGCAAACAAAGTTGATCAGAAGCTGTAGGTAAATCCTCTTCTTCAAGACAGAATGTTATATTAAATATAATACACTAGTTCTTCCATTTTCTTTTCCTTTTTACCTGCCTTTAAGAATCTTATAAGAAAAGAAAGTAGAAGTCAATATTTAATGGCTTATATTATGTAACTTTCTAACTACACGTAAAGTACGTATAACAGTATATAGTCTGATGGAGTGTAAATTGGAGAGCAAGCTTTTGTCATAATAAAATGAAATTTGTTTCTTATGAATCTTGCAGGTAAGATGTAGGGTTTTTAAAGAATGAGGGTTTAACTGCTTTCAGGTACACCAGTTCTTTCTACTAAATTGAGCTCTATTTGAATTTGGAATATTCAGTGAAAAATAGTTCTCTAATTTCCAAATAACAGTAAGAGCTCCATTAAAATGAATATAAATCACCTTGAAAAATCCTTTAGAAAAATGTATTGATTTATGGCTTTATAGAGGGGCTGGATATGGTGTCTTGAAGATGATATAATTCACAAACGGTTTAGCTCCCTAACTCTCAGTTGTAGAATAGTAAAATAAAATATTATTTAAGTTGATTCAAGGGTGGGGTTTTTCCATTCCATTAATGCTGTGTATCTGGCTTTCATTTGTTATCATTATTTGCTCAATTTCCCAACTGATGCTTTGAACATTATCAAAAACTAAAGATAAATTTCCCTCCTTGTATCTATACGCATGCTTCTCCTGAAATTTAGCTACATTAGTCATTGGTATTGTTAAATATATATATCCTAGTACAGGAGTAGAATAGGTGGAAATGTAATGGCTGGAGGGATGGTAAAGCATTCTTTAGTAAATTATGTTGGGCTTCTAGATTGTACTGGGTTTGCCCATAAATCAAGCCTCATACTCTTATAATTCATTATTTTGTGATGTTATCTCAATGGTGAATGATATGGTGAATAGTATATTCATCTCGTGAATGGTGTGCTTGGGCATTTTCCAGTGAGAGTGGATGGACTTCTTTTAAAGGTGGTTGCTGCAAATTCAAGTTCTTCCAAAAACCACTTTATGTAGGGTTTGTCCAAAAATTTTATTCATTTTGATAAAGCTTTTTTGTTTCTTAAATGTTTACTAACCACCATATGCCAAATATCTTGCAAATATTATTTAAAATTTTCCTGAATTTTTACAAATGTAAAAAAGTAAAAGCATATTAATGTAATTTGTTCAGGAAAAGCTACATGCCGAAGGGCTTCTGTATATGAAGTCTAGGAAAGAAAAGCCTGTTTGTAATCTGTACTCTGTAGTTCCATCTGGGTTTAAGTTTAGATTTCAGTGTGTTTTAGTGCTTCATTCTATTGATTTATTGGAACACAAATAGGAGTAGTGATGTATGAAAACACGAGAACTCATTAATGTTTTATATCATCATAAAAATTCCATAGTTATCAAGCTATATTTTAGCAATCAAGATGTTAAAGAGATAAGAGAAATGACAATTTATAAAGATTCTTTGGAAGTGTATTTAGAAATAGACTAGATTTAGAGGTAGGATAGATCAGAAAGTTAACATACAGCTGCTGAAATTTTGTGAGGTTTAAATTCAGTATGAGGAATAACTCTAATTCTTGCCTGTGAGCAAGATATGTACCCTTTCTAAAAGCCATCTGACTTGACATTCTTATTGGAACTGTAGGCAAAAGTATGCAAAGACAAAAGTAAAAATTAGGTTCTTATTTCACTGTATTAGGAAATGGAAATAAAGAACTTGTGAAAGCTGCTTATGTTGAAGTATTTGGTGAACGAGGCTTGCTAATAATTGACTGATGAAGCAGCATTCTGTGTGTTTTCTCCAATTTATAAGTTTAGGTCATATGCAAGTTTTAAATGTTATAAGAGCTTAAGGCAAAGAAGAAATAATATGGAATTCTGTTTGAAAAGCAACAGAGTATACTTGGAAAAGCAGTCCAACCAACATGGGCTTTCAGTTGTGTTAAACTTGAATATGTAAATTCCCACAGGGCACAGACAATTGGTGACAGAATTGGAAGGAAACAATTATTGCTCTGTGATTACTTCCATTTTGTATACACCTTGGTTTGTATCGGCCATATTCCAACTAGCTTTTTAGTTAATAGAAATCCAGTATATAATGTATCGAATACATTTGAGGTTCTAATCTAGTCTTGTTATTCTAACTGAAGTTGGATTTTTAAAAAGTAATAAAAAGTTAAATGTACTTCCTTTGGATGCTTTATTTCTTTCCTTTTTGAAACAGGTGAACCAAGCATAAGAGACACCCATTACTGGCATGCATATGATGAGATTGCTAGTAGCTTTCCATAGTTCAATAAAGCAGGGGTCAGCAAACTTTTTCTGTAAAGGGCCAAATAGGAAATATCTGAGGCTTTGAGAACCACATGGTCTCTGTTGCAACTACTTGACTATTGTAGCATTGAGTAGATAGGACATAAACTAATGAGCATGGCTGTGTTCCTATGTAACAACAAGAAAAATGCCAGTGGTTCATAGTTTGCTGACCCCTGAAACGGATTTAAAATTTAAGATTTGAATCCCCCCAACTTTATATTTTGAAAAAAATTAATGTACAGAAAGTTGAAAGAATGGTACAATGAACAAGGGTTTTTTTTTTTAAAAAGACTATTTTTCTCTTTCATTATCATTCTTTTGAGTTTTTATATACAAGCACTCCTACACTAAAACTCCACTACCCCATACCTGTCGTTCTCTTGATTGATAATAGATTGCATTTGTCTAGTACTTATTACTTTTTCAAAGGAATTTCAGACATGTACACTTACAACCATCCTGTGAAGGCAATAGGGTAGATACCTATGTTTTATAGCTAAGAAACTAGAGCAGCCAAAGGTCTCTTATTTTTACATGATTAGGGTCCCATTGTCTTGACTACTGTAACTGTAAAATGGGGATGTCACCTCTCCAGCCTGTGGAGTAGATAATATGTGTAGAGATCACACTGAAAATGAGTATTCTGTACTGATAGAAGGAATTATTTTTATTGTGCTGCATCAGAATCAGTGGTTAATTTCTCCTGGTGTGTTCATATTTTTTTTTCCACCTCCAGTTTTAACTGGTTAAATCCTCGTCAACCTCCTTGGTTCTCTTTTCTCCTGATTTAGTTAGCTGCCTCAGTCAATACCTATACTTGATCATTCCTATTAACCAAATAGTTTAAGTTAGTATAAACTTGGAGTGCTTTTGATCTCTAATGAACAATTTTTGTCTTGTTGGAATTAGGAGTATAAGGGAATCCATCATACAGCCAGCTTCTAGATTTAAAAGAGAACTTTTATTAAACTGTAATTCTATGGTTTTAACATTAGAAAAGGAATAAACTGGCATTGGGACATGTGGAATCAATGGTAATGTAGTCTACACATGTATTTAAAATTATTTTCTAAGTTTTACATACTTAAAGTGATAGAATTTCAAATTTTAAAATTGCAGGAAATGGTTATAGGGAAAAGTTGATATAAGTCATTTTAATTGGCCAGTGTTAACGGTTATTTGTAGTGGTTCAATCTAAGATTATGGGACTTGACCTCATAGGGAAGGAAGGGTTTAGAGAGTGATACGTGGAAATTGGTTTCAAGTTTGGAGTTTGTTAAACTGTGCTGCAAACTACAGGCCACTAGGGTAGGACAGACATAAATAAGTATATGTCTTAAGTGTGGTAGCTGGTATAATAGATGTTGGCATGAAGATGCAGGCTGTATGGTTATCAAGTCCCCACAAAGATATGGAGGTGGCAAGAGCCAAGGGTGGAATCGTGAAGGAAGGTGTGATGATGGATGGAGGGAGCTATGTGGGAGGAAGCCCACAAATAATGTGAATTTAATAATGGAATGGAGTTGAGCATCTTTAGATTACAAGGCCTTTTATTTTAAATCTACCTCTAATTTTTCATAGGATTTAAATTAAAAAATGTATATTTAAACAATTATTTGAACCTGAGTTAAATATGTAAAATTGGTGAGCGAAATCAGGAACCTTAGAAATGAGAAAAAATATCTCTTTTCAGTTTGTCCTACCTAACCTTTCTATTCTGTGATCCAAATATTTTGTTGATATTTGTTGATTGATAGCAAAAGTAGCATCTAAACAGGGCTCTGACAAAGCTGCAGCTTAATTATCCAGGGGCACCACTTTCTTCAAAATATTTGGACACAGTGTAGGTGAGAAGAC
Source organism: Cynopterus sphinx (assembly GCA_030015415.1). Taxonomy (NCBI): domain Eukaryota; kingdom Metazoa; phylum Chordata; class Mammalia; order Chiroptera; family Pteropodidae; genus Cynopterus; species Cynopterus sphinx. The sequence goes on from CM057382.1 coordinate 22,421,459, forward strand.
CTGACAGCTACTCACCAGGTGGGGATTAGAAGCAATAAAAGCTCAACCTCAGTGTTTGCACAAGTTGCCTGTCATGTCTTTACTGGAGGAATTCACCACTAATGAGGAAGCCAGTTGGCTGTTTGTCTAGTGCCATCTGGATACCTGGAATCGTCACAGAAGTTTGTTAGGCCTTTTAGGTGTGGACTGTGGACTTACTGGCAGGTGGTGACCTTCAATGGGTTGGATGCACAGAACTATGGCATTGGGTTTGATTCCTTAAAGCATTCAGACCTTCTACCCCTTCCCATGACTATTGCCTGTTAAACGGCCACTTGGCCTTCCCTGCCATTTGGTGGCATATAGTCCCCCCAAATTCCTACCTTCAGCCTCTCAGTTCCTAACCAGATCTTGCCTTCGTCTGGCTCCACCTTGTATGTGTCTGTGTGATAAAAACTGATAGCATGAAGCAGGGTCAACTTGCATTTCTTCCTTAGGGCCAGTGCAGACTATCCAGTTAACACTCTTACGGTGGTTAACTGTTAAACCTTTACTGGTTTGATGAACTTATTATCATAGTTATTAGATGAGAAGACAGATGATCATAAAGCAGGAAATTCAGATTCCTGTGTAAAGCCCAACTGGGCTCCCTGTTGACTATTTTGTCATCAGAGGCTGTGAAACCATGTGGAAACCTAAAAGGGAAGTTTGGTCCATTTTTCTACTTGCAATTTAAATGAAAAACAAGATTCTACTGGGCATGATGCTTAAAATCTGTACACATTGGTGTATTTTACTCCTTGATTAGGGAGGGCTATTTTGCTTGTATAAAAGGTCTTTGAAAAGCCTCATGGTAGTAATATCTTTTACATCTATAAATCAAAAGGTCTCAGTTCTGACAATTTTTACATTTAAAGGACAACATGGGAATGGGTTTTAAATATCTCTTGATTGTTCGCCTAAATTATTTGGGCATATGTTTCACTTGCAAAAAAAAAAGTCATTCCATCAAGTTAATGGTGAATGGCTTATTTAATAAAACATATCTGTAATTTAACCCAAATAGCACATACAGCTGTTCATTTGTCAATCTTTTTGCCTGTATAAAACATCTTAGACTTACTAAAGGATAGGGTCACTTAGAGGGGAAATCCGTCACTTTAAATCATTCTTCTCTAAGCCACTCGGTTAGGTGGGTGCTGCAGCAAGCACCCTTCTTGGCTGCACGAAGAGATGCTGAGAAAGCTGAGAATTGTAATTTTTTTTTTCCTGCGCTGAAAGCAACGAGAGAGTAGATTCACCCCGTCCCTGCAGAGAAACGCCTGTCCGAAAGCACACTGGGGGGCCCGGTCCTGCGCTCCCGCCCTCCGCCCTGCTGCATGCCCGCGCCCGCGTGTGTGTCGGGAGTTGTAAAGTGAGTTGTGAGGCTAACGCTAGGCGGGGGGTCCAGCCTCGGTCTTCAGGAGCCGCGATCTCCGGGGCCGGGTGCCGAGGTGGCGCGCGCGAAGCCCCGGGTCGCGGCCGGCAGCATCCGCACCTCGCTCCGCCGGCTCCGAAGTGGCCGCGGTGCCGCGAGGAGGAGGGGCGCCGCCTCGGGCGCCCGACTGATTGGCTGCCCCGGGCCCCCGCGAGGGCCGAGCGGTGCGCCCGGGCGGAGGGGGGCGGAGCGGCCGCGGCCTCGGCCCCGCCACGGTCGCCGGCGCCGCAGCCTCGGCCGCCGGCAGGGAGCGGGGGCAGCGGGGCGGCTGCCCGGGTGCCCCGACGCGCGCCGGCGCCCCCGGCCCTCGCGTGAGCCCCGCGCCGGGCTCGCAGCCGCCTCCGCCCGGGCAGCGTCCCTCGCCGGAGCCCCGCTCCCCGTGCGCGCAGCCCCCCCCCAGCCTCTGTCGACCCCTCGCCACCATGCCCCGGGCGACGGCGCTGCTGCTGCTGCCGCTGCTGCTGCCGCTGCCGCCGCCCCGCGCCGCCTCGGACCCCTGGGCGCCCGAGGGCGCAGAGCAGCGCCCGGAGCGGTACCACGACCCGTGCAAAGCCGGTAGGTGCCGCCGCCGCCGGGCAGTCCGCGAGAAGTTTGCCTTTGAAATGCAAATGGGCGCTGGGCAAGCCCTCGCCGTGGTCCGGGGGGCGGGTCTGCCCCCCCGCCCCTCCCTCCCCCGGGTCCCCGGGCTTCCCGGGGAAACAATGCCCAGCGGAGCCGCCGCGGTGCCCCTCGGGCTGGGACGTCCCCGCCGCTGCGACGCGGCCGCCCGAGGCTTCCCCAGGCGCGGCGGGGCCGGCGCCCGGGGCCGAGGGGGCGCCCGGGGCGGGGGGGGGGCGTTCGGGGCTGAGGGGGCGCCCGGGGCGGGGGGCGCCCGGGGCGGGGGGGCGCGTGCCTCGGCGCCTGGCAGCCCGGCGGTCAGCGTCGGCCCCCGCCGGACCCGGGCTCCCGGGAGTCGCCGGCTCTGAGTTCACGGCACTGGGTAAGTTTCGCGCAAAGTTTCCCAACATCTGGGGAGAAAAATTCTAGGACACTCGAAAGCCTCAGGGCGGGCGAAAGGAGGGGGGGTGGCCGCGGGAGCGTGTGCACGACTCCAGTTGCAGCGCACCTCCCCGGGGGCCCCTCGGCGTGGTCCCGGCGGGGGCCGCCCAGGGCCGGCGGGGCGGGAGGCCGGCAGGTGCCGCAACCCCGCCGGGAAGGGGCGCCCCGGATCGCAAATGGGCGGCCGGGGCGCTCCAGCCCTTGCTTCCCACGGGCCACCAAGAGGCTCGTGTGTCCCGAGGGGAGCGGGTCCCAAGCCAGAGGAGTGGAGGCGCCAGCCTCAAAAGGGTCCATGCGCATGTTCCAAAGAAAGCCTATGGGGCTGGGGCGGTTCCCAGCTGGGGCAGAGGGGAACTCGCTCTACTGGGAGAGAATGGTGTGTCTGAGGCCCGCCCGAGCCGCTTCTGGAGGGTGGCTAGGCACCTGTACCCCGCCCCCACCCCTCCCGCAGTGGTGATTACCTCTAGGCATGGACTGGTCTTTTCACTGAGCGGCCTGCAGAGAGGAGCAAACAGAAGGGAAGAGGTTGCTTCCATCCGCAGAAGGGCAGGGTGCTTCTCCCAGGTGGTTAGCCAGGTCTGTGGGAGTGTCGTGGGCCAGAGGCCCAATCACTTCACTCCCTGGAGACCTCTAGTATCCTCAGTTTCCTCCTCTCTAAATTGGGCACAGTAGTCTCTAAATTGGACTCAGATTTATGAGAAAATTCCCTGCAGATGGAATAACGATGATAGTACTATTTATGTTGCCATTGCAGCGGCTGTGGTCTAGGCTGGACATTGGGCAGGTCAGAGCTGGACCTAGGGGATTGTGAGACTTGAGAATCTTCTGCATGTTGAAGATCAAACCAGGCTCGAGGGGTCTGGCTTTAGGGTGTGGAAAGATTCCTCCAGTATACCCACCTATTGCTGTACCTTGTGGGGCTCCTTGAGGAGCTGGGAAGGTGGACAGACTTGGCTCCTGAGTAATGTTAGAGAATATCAGCAGGCAGTGTGTATCTCAATTCATCACAGGATCTAGATCATGACAGGGAGAAGGATCTCTAGAGTACTGTAGGAATGATGGCCTTGCTGGGACACGGAGGCTGCAGAAATGGGATGGGGCCTAAAGAGGGTGGATCAACCATCACCGACACCTGTGAGATCCTTGACTCCACTGGATGTGAGCTGAGGGCTGTAGAGGGCAGTGTGGGCAGCTGTGGTCTGGATGGGGAAGTGATCAGTTTTTTCAGGAATGTATTGAGGACCTCGGGGTGCTGCAAATCCAGGTGAAAGGGCCATTGGTCTGTCCACGAGAGCTCCCAGCTCCCAATTTCAGCCTTGAGGAATAACCCTGAGGTGTGCCTATTGGGGCCTCATTTTTCTCCACTCATTTTGGGGATAATGCTGGTTAACGGGGGCATGCGTGTTGAGTGACTTCACAGACAGGATGAGATGGGTGGGCAGGACTGGAAAGTAGAGGATCTTGGGAGTGTGGCGTGGCCTGCTCCGCACATCCTCCACAGCCATCCTTGCCATCCCTGGGCTATGCTGATGTTAAGAGTGGCCAGAAGAGGGCGATGTCAAGGGAGACCTGGGGAAAAGGTCAGTCACACTGCAGTCGGTCCTTCTGGAACAGCCTTCTGGGAGGATAGCAAGCAGTTTATCAGGGCACTGAGGTCTCAAGGAAAGGACATGCTTCTCAGCTTAGGGGAACACTGCATTTCCTGGTTACATATTAAACCAAACCTTTAGGGGCCGCCTTTCATCCTCTCCCAGTCGAACCCCGACTCCGTGACTCCTCTAGCCAGAAGCCCTCCACGTAGGACCTGCCTCACCGCTTTGCACCTAAAACACCTCCCACATGCCCCTTCTGGGTGTGGGCTTCCAGAGCGTAGGGAGGAGCGTAGGGATCTGTTCCTGGCCCCACCGGAGCTGTGTTATCGTGGATAAGTCCTCTCCTGTCTGGGCCTCAGTTGCTCATCTATACAGTAAAGCTGTTGGACTTGTTAAGATTACAAACTGATAGGTCCAGAGAGCTGATTGTCCACATCAGCCATCTTACCCTGTGCCAACTTCATACCTTGCGGGCATTTGAGCTGTGCCCTGTTTCCTTCCTACTTTACTAGGTAGACCTTTGCTTCCAGCTCAGTCTCTCAGAGGCTGACCAAATTGGTATTTTACCATTTCACTTCTTTTACTATTTTTTGAAATGATTTTTACCATTTTACCATTTATAATTTTACCACTTACAAGTTTTACTACTTTCTATGCTACTTATAAGCTGTGTGACTTTAAGTCACTTTATTTCTCTGTGCCTTAGTATCTTCATTTATAAATGAGGATGATTCCTAAAAATTTGAAAGAACATCTTCATGCTGAACTTGGAAACAAGTTTTAGACTATAAAATTTAAATTTACTAATGAACAATCTATCTGATGCTCTAAAAAGGTGTGATTTTAAAATTAGATGATTGCAGAGTGGGAGTGAAGCTGTGAAGTCCTCCTGGCCCGGGGTTGGTGAGGTATACGGAGCTTCCTGGGATGGTCCCTAACTGGTGACTTATAGCTCTGCCGTTTTGTTTTTCATCTGATGTTGTAAATGCAGCCAAGGGTTCGATTGACAGTAAATTACAAGACATCCTCCCAACCACCGCTCTTCTGAGAACAGCCTTTGCAAAGCTGAGGGTTTTCCATGCCTGCTTGTCCTCATCCATAATTTTTTTAGCTGGATTCAGAGCCAGAAGCCCTGGGTCCTTATCCCTTGTACTCTGTGTGGCCTCGAGCAAGTCACTTCCCCTCTGCATGTCTTAGTCTCTTCATCTGCAAAATGGGGATGGGAACAAAACTATATACATTGTAGGGCAGACAAGAGGCAAGTTATAGTTGGGTTCCTCAGAGGGCAGAGCCTCAGATCAGGGCTTGTGTATAGGTAGTTTGGGAGCCGATTCCGAGAAGCAGGGTGAAGGAGCAGGGAGAGTGAGACAGGAAGAAATCCAGTGAAAGGAGCAGCATCAAGGTGGCAGCTTTAGTCATTGGGGTCTTGTTTTCACAAGGCCTCTGCAGAGCCTCCTTATTTGGGGGTCACCCAGAGCCCTCTAGGACAGCACTCTCTGGGGGCAGCTCTTGCCAACGCCCTCACATTATCGATGCGAGGCTAGAATGTCAGATTCTGTGAGCTCACTGCTCTAAGCCCAGTGCCTGGCATATTCTGGCACTCATTAATATTTGCTCAATCGGGAAATGATGATTTTGACCCATGTGGACTGGGTTCATGGCTGAAAGAACCCCTGAGCTCACGGTCAGCCTGGAAAGTGAAGCAGCCCTGGCCCGTGGGCTCCAGTCATCCCAAGAGTGCTCAAGGTAGAATTGGGGGGATCATGGAATCTTAAATGTATTCTCTAGGACTCCATCCTTCCTGGCAGTGAGGCATGCTGGATTCCTAAGCACAGATGTAAGGTTTCTGCGGTGCCTCCCAGAAGCCTGACTCCCATCTCTCTGGCACCTCTTCTCCCCCATCAGACTCCCACCCCCGTGGCCCACACCCAGGTGACAGTGGCTGGCCTCTTTACCACTTTATTCTCAGCCCTACTTGTCCTGGTGTCTTTGCTGATGGGCAGATGCTGATTCAACACAGTCAAAATATGTCAGGGCTGGATTGAGACAAAATATTTTATCTTTCCTGCTTCTCCAGGCAGGAGCAGCATCTCGTCCACCTTCATCTCCAATATTTCTGAAGTACACTGGGACAGGGCCTGAGGTGGTTAAGAGCACAGGCTTTGAAACTTGGCAGACCTGGATTCAAAATCTACCTCCTATGCAAGGCTGTTTGAGTAATTACTTAACCTCTCTGAGCCTGTTTCCACACTTGAAAAGAACTACTAATATTCACTTTTCAAGGTTGCCATGAGGATTAAATGATACATTGTATGCCAAATGCTTAGCATGCAACAAGTATTCAGTGACTGACATGTACATTATGAGAACCCAGACAGGTGCTCACAAGTACTTCTGAAATGCTACAGAGGCATTTGAATTTTTGTAATAAATTAACAATTGATTTCATGTCATGTAGTTAAGGATTCTTTTTTTAAATTTAATTAATTAATTTTTAACATTTCAGTTTTTAAATTTCTCCCCTCCCCCCTCCTCTCTTGTAAACACCAGTCCATTGTTAGTTAGGAATTCTTGAATGCAGACTTGATAATTATTGGTAAACAGGGTCCCACTGGGTGAGTTTTATGGTTTGTGAGTTATAGCTTGATAAAAAAAAAAAAAAAAAAGCAAGTGAAGATGAGAACAGGCAGGGGCAGAGTTGGGGAAGGAGATGCACAGAACCTAGAGATCCCAACTCTTGTCAGGACTCATGTTGGGGCAGGCAGCATGTGGGAGAGGGGAGGCCTGGAATGGGCCGAGTGATAATGAGAACACCACCCCACTGACCTTTGACCCAGTCGGGGGGGGGTAGACATGAAGCTGGGATGATTCCCAGTTTGCATGTGGAGAACCTGAGCATCATGCTGAGACCTCCTGCCTGGCCTTGATGCTCCTTTGACTTCTGATGCCATCTCTGTAGACAGAGCTCAAGTTCTGCAGACAGAACTTGAAGCAGTGTTGTCCAAGGTAGGTCCCCCCTCCGACATCAGTTTTTTCTTTTTTCCCCACCAGTTGCATAGCAGTCAGTGTTTCACACCCTCTCCCAGGGTGGCGTGTGTATTGGGAGAGTCCTTTTAATCCTCTGTCCAGCACTGTGAGGAGAGGAAGGATGAGGCAGTGGCTGTGCCACAGAGCCGTCCACAACAGCTCTAGATCTGTATGCTCTTTGCATACGCAGGGCTGTGCCCTGGGTGCTGGAAATCTAAGTGCCAACCAGACCTCAACTCTTTCCCTGGGAGCTTCTAGCACAGGGTATGGCCTCAACAGGAAGAAGCTCCTGAGGACAGCTGAGTGTAAACAGGGCAGCGGGTCATCTCATTCAGCACCTCCTGGGGTTAGTTCTGGACCTTCTGTATATCACTGCTTCTCCAGCCAGTCTCACAGAACTCGCCGTCATGGACCACAGTTGTTGTTTGAGTGCCCTTTGGTTCTAGGCCTAAGCTTTGGAGTCAGGCCAGCTTAGGTTTTCCTTCTCAGCTCTGTCCCTTACGAGCTATGAGACTGAGCAATCCTTCAGCCTGTAAAGCCTGTTTCCTTGTGTATATAATACAGTTAATAGAAACTCCTATTTCGCAGGCTGTTGTTCTATGAAAGGCACTTGATACTCTGCTAATCACTCAATAAATATGAACTATTGCCGTAATTTTCTGGCCCCTGAAGAACATGTCATGTGCAAAAAGTGTGTGGTTTAAATGGAATCACATGCACAGCGCCCCTTTTCCTTCCTGTGAGGGAGTCTCGGGGCTGAGCAAACTCTAGAGGCAAATCGCCAGGGTTCATATTCCTGGCTCTGCCACTTAATGGCTGTGGGACCTGCTTAAACTATCTGGATTTCAGTTCTCTCATCTACAAAATGTGGCCACCAATACCTGCCACAGAGGGTTATGGTGAGATTAAATGAGTGATACAAACAAAACACTTAGAATAGTGCCTGGAGCATGCTAAAAGATCAGTAAATACTATTGTTTTCATTATTATTCAGCCCACAGAAATCCAACAAAGTTTCCAAGTGGCAGGAAACCAAGTATCTGAACAACTGAAGCCTGATGATGTTTTCAGAGTTTTATGTTTCCCCGTCACGCTGATTCCTACAGCTTCTCTATATCCAGATACCTTGGTCTAAAAACAAGTTTGTCATGAATCTTATTGGTTTCCTTGAGGTTAGGATGGGAGGGAGGTGCAGGGGCAAGTTCCCTGCCCTGCAGACCAATCAGGTGTCTGGGCCAGCCGGTCCCTAAATAATGTCATTTATTTCATTTTAACATCGTTTTGTTATAACATTGACAAGACACTGTAGAACTCTTGTTTATATCAATTAGCCTTTGGTAAAATTGGTTTCATTATGTGTTGTTTCACTGCAGTTCCAAGAACCTATTAATGACATTGTGTAGGGACTTACTGTGTTTGGGGATGTGTGAATGGAGTTGAGCCCAAGTCTGCTTCAGCCCACAGCTCCTCCCAGACACTCCTCTTTCCAAAGCCGCATTCCTGTGGCCTCCAGATTTCAAGCAGACACACGCAGGATTGGGGGCCACATCACATTCGATGGTGGTACCCATCTCTTCACCATGGAGACATAGCCAAGCAATCTGAATAGAGACTATAACTCTGCTGGTTCTCAGACCTTTTGCCCGTCAACCCACACTATGTTTTCAAGAGGAAGGACAATGATGTTAATTCTCACAATGGTTACAGCTTTGCCTTAGAGCTTTGGGGAACACCTGATGGTTTACAAAGCTCTTTTTCTTTTATGTCCTCCAGTGGTCTCTCAGCAGGAGATGGTTCAGGCTCCTGTGGTTTTGCAGGCATTGCAGGATGTGGTCTGCGTGCTTGCACAGAGGAGAGGCTAGGCTGGGACCCACACAGGACACTGAGCTTGTAATTAATGGAACAGGTTTCTCAAACTCCTATTCTCCTCTTTAAGCACATGGCCTCTCTAACTCTGGAACTGCTCCCTTCTCCTGGCTCTCTCCACACACAGTGAACAGGCATCTCCATGCTGCTCTGTCTGGAGGTCATGTTTGTGCATTTGTTCCCCACAGCACCATCACCCAACTTTTTATCTATCTTTGGCTAGGAATCCAACAAGAATGAGTCAATTTTGGCCTTCAGAGTACTCTTAGTTCCAATGCATAGGGAAGAATAAATGAGTAAGTCAAGGTGTTGAAATGCATCTGTCCCCCTCTCTATTTCTCCATCCCCTTTTCAGAAGGCCTGGGGCAGTGCATGGGTATCAGGTCAGTTGGGCATGGGGTGTCCAGCCATCTTGCAGAGGAAGAGGACTTAGATGGCTGATGTTTCCTAAAGGACCTATGAGAGCAGAAGAAGTGAAACATCCTGTTTAAGAGACTGCTTTTGGCATCAGGCAGCCTGTGACTTAAAGCCTGCCTGTGCCCTCACCACCTGTGTGGCTTAAACTAAGTTCTTAAACCTCTCTGAGCCTCATTTTTCTCATTTGGAATATGAGGATGATATTAAAACCCATCAAATAAATAGATTTGTTTGAGGATGAATTGAGGCAGTGAACATGAAGTATTTATAAAGCAGTCATTAATTAGTAGTTCTTCTCCTTGCTAGTATCACTATTACTACTATTATTGTTCCCCATTAAGAATTTCCCTATATGTGACAATCTCTTGAGGGCCCATGCATGCTTATCTCTCCTTCTCAGGACTGCAGAGAGTTCTCTTGGGATCCATATTTTGTGGCAAATAATAATTTATTGCTCCACTGCTCCTTCGCTCTCATCCATGAAGCAGGGAGAGGATGACATATAAACCAAACAGACCTGCATATAAGCAGGTTTCTCATGATATCCTCTTAGCCTGCTCATAATACCATTCTGCCTGGATGCAAACATAGCAACAGGAGCCCAGCTTTCCTGCTGATTGGTTACAGACCTCTCTGGGATCACGCCACCCTCTAACCACTTCTGTCAATTACCAATAAATATTCCCAAGCTCGCCTGCACAAGCACTTGAGTGTTGATGTTCACCCTGAATCTTTGCCCGCTCCACCATCTGGGCCACTTATCTCCTGGTTCATCCTGCAATTTGCACCAAGCCTCCTCCCCTTCCTCCCACCTGGGTTACTGGCCTTGAGTTGATGTGAGTCTTGTGTGAGCCAGTTTCCCACAGGAGCAGGAGGCCTTCCTCCTTAACTCTTTTTCATATCACTGGGTCAGTTTTTCTCCCCGCCGGCCTAGCACCGGTTTCCTATTCTCTCCCCATGCTCACAGTCTGCTGTAGTTCACTGAGGGGTGGGCTGTGTGGTGGCAGGTCCTTAGTGGTGTCAGAGACCACCCAGGTGCTCCAGCCAGAAACCCGGCGCCATCACAGACACCTGTCTCCCCCTCCTGCTCATTCAGTCCAACCCAAGTCCTGCCAGGGCTGTTTCTAAAACAGAGCCTATTCACTTCTCTCGATCTTCACTGCCAATATTGGCCCAAGCCCCCACCAACTTCTGCTGCTACAGGGTCTCCCCGTCTCCCCATGGCCCCTTTTGCTTCCCACAGTCTGTTTTGCATGTTGCAGGCAAAAGTAAGCTTTTTGGGACTCACACCTGATCATGTTTGCCAAATCAAACCCACTTCGGACCCATTAATGACTTCCTGTTGCTCTTGGGATGAGAGCGGTCGCAGACCCTGTCTCTCCTACTTCCCTTCCCTGCCATGCTCCACCTCCCACAGGTTCTTCCTCCTGCCTGGAAAGGCCTTGGGCCAACTCTGGCTCATCCTCTAGGACTCTGCTTATATGTTGTTTCCCCTTAGGCCTTCCCAGGCTCTGATCTGAATCAGGTCCCTTCTCTGAAATCTCTCATCACCTTTCTTTCCCAGCATGGCATTTTTCATAATCTGTCACTGGGTCGAGTCATTGGTGTGATTATTTGCTCAATGTCTATCTCTGCATTAGACAACGAGCTCAAAGGGATAGAAACCAGACTCATTCGGTTTCCCAGTCTCTGGCACAGTGCCTGGCACACAGTGGGTGCTCAGATAATATTTGTCGAGTAGAAAATTGAGCAAATGAGATTCTGTAGGGATTCAGAAAAAGGTAGCAATCACTGTACAGTGACTGTGTTACAGTCAAGGCAGGCTTCCTGAGCTTGGCCTGGAAGGATGAATGGGATGAGCAGAAGGTCAAATGTATTTCTGGTGGAATAAGCATTGTGATTCAAGGTGAGGCAGCAAGACTGCTTGTGATGTGTCTGAAACTGGGAGGTTATTCTGGTTTATTTTTCAGAGTAGTAATGACAAGATTGAAAGGAGCCTGGAAAAGTGCATGTCAAGCTGAGACATTTGAAATGCCCATGATAAAATGGGGAGCTATTGATGTTTTCTGAGCAGAGGACTATTAGAATGAAGACCTATGATGCTTAGTGTCTGTAGAAGGAGGAAGTAGGAGGAACACCAGGAGTTCTAGGCCCTGGGAGCATGAGGGCCAGACTTGGGCCATGGTCCTGGGAATAGAAAGGAAAGGAAGATGGGAGAGAGATCAGAGCTCTGTGTGTGGGAGAGATCCCAAGCTGGGCTGTGCCTCTGTCATAGCTGAAACATGGATGAGTTGATCAAGGCATGCTCAGCAAGCATGGCTTGCCCCTGAGATGGACAGGTAAAGGAGATTTTTTTAAAAAAAATATAGAACAGTTTTTAAAATTACACAGATAATAATACCCATTAGAGAGCATTTAGTAAATGTAGAGTGCATGACTAAAAATCTTTGGTAGTTTCATTGCCTGATGTAGTTGTTAACATTTGTCGTATATTCTTCCCAAATTTTTCGGTGCATGTTTACATATGTATTTTTTTAGATGCTGTACATACCACTTTGAGCCTGCTTGTATTTCACTTTCACTTAGTGCTATGAACCTCTTTCTATGACAATAAAGATGGTTATATAATAAATGTACTTGTATAGCATCAATTCTAATTCTTTTGTACATCATTGTATGGGAGCACAATAATTTATTTAATCCTCTATTGTTGGACATATAAATTTTTCCCCACACTCCTTTTATTTTATAAACAATGATGCTGAAGTCATCCTGGTTGCTAGATTCTTATGTACACTTTAAATTATTTCTTTAGAAAAATTACCTACATGCAGAATTGCTAGGTCAAAAGTATAATTTTAGGGCTTCTGATTCTTCTTTTCAAATTCCTCTTCAAAACTTTTTACTCTTTTGTACTCCCATTAAGATTAATATTTTATATTCTAGTTTTTAAAATATTTGCTGGTTTGATAAGTGAAAAATATTTGCTATTTCTTCAGTTTGCATTTTCATCATAATTTCAAATTATTTCGAGCTTTTAAAAATATATTATAACCATTTGTATTTCTTTTGCTGTTTATGTGCTCTTCTATTCATGCCTTTCTTTCTAATTAGATGTTCATTTTTTAACATTTTTGTAGGCATTCTTAAATATTAAAAACTTCCACCTTTTATCTGATTTTGTCACAAATAAATTTTGGAGAGAAGACTTTTCAAAAGCAGAAAGCTTATTCTGTACTGTACTATTCACTTTTACCATGGAGATGATCGCATGGCTGTATCAGTTAAGCTTCGGTTAAATTGCTAGTAATGGACCCAAGTTAATTGGCTGTGTCCATTAAGGTCCAGTTGAGAGACTGAAACCACACCAGTAATTTGAAAATTTAATATAAAAGGTTATTAACCAGCAAAAGGGGATTGCCTACGCAAGGAGGTAGGAGAACTCTAATGAAGACAGAAATAGAAGACACAGGGAACAAGTACTAGGAAAGGAATAAACTTGGAAGAGTCCACCCTGTGCCCCACAATCCCAACTAGGCTACAATTCTAACTCCACAGGAGATGGTGTGGCTGTGGCCCACTGGAGGTTGGAGAAGTTTGCCGAGACACTGCAGGAAAAAGGCTGATGAGCTGGGTGGGAATTGCCCATTGCCAGTTCTCCGAAGGGCAGGCACCAGTGGGTCTCCTAAACACTGCCGGCAGCCACTCCATAGGAATGAGAAAGACAAGACCGCCGAAGGAGAAACTCCTCCAGGGTCCTGTTCCAATATTACAAAGCATGGCAAAGAGATTTAGAGCTGGAAAGCAATATAATGATAGCTGGAACATTGGCTTAAATAAACCAGAAGTTTCTGTCTTTCTTAATCAAAGACTGGAGGTCTTCAATCCAGGGCCCATATAGCAGTTCTGCTCCAGAAAGTCGTCCAGCATCCAATCCCCTTCCAGGGGCTCTAGGTCGAGGCCCTTGTCCTTGTGGTCACAAACATGGTCTGGACATGGAAGGCATGGAAAAGAAAAGAAGATTCACAGGAGATGCCACTTGCCACTTCTACTGTCATCTCATTGGCCAGGACTTAGTCATATGGGTACAGATAGCTACGTGGGAGTCTGGGACATTTTTCTTCTGGAAGACCTGCAATTGGAACTGAAAATCAGAGATTCTATTATTATGGAAGAAGGGAGAAAAAGTAGTGGTGGACAATATGCAATCTCTGCCACAATAGGCTAAATTTGCCAAACCTTTATGAAGAAAATTCAGTCAAACTGGTGATTGGCTCGTTATTATTAGTGAACTTTAACTGATACACAAAGTAAGATTTTAGAGTAAAATCTTGTAGGATATTGAAGGAACCCTTGGGATTATTTATTGTACGTTTTTCATATTTCGTGTGAGAACCCTGAGGGTCTTAGAGGGGCAGTAATTTGTTCAAGGTCACATCAATAGCTGCTGGCCTGGTCTCCTTTACTCTCCACTCCCTACACTAGTTAGGGTCTCCAGTGGGCCTTTCTCTTCAGAATGAGTCCTGCAGAATTGCACTGGTAATTTATAGCTCTAGGAGACGCCCTCCCGCAGTGGAGATATTAGGGTTTATGAGATGTGCCTAGTCCTGGAATGAGGCATATAAGATGCCAAATTAAAGTCCAAATAGCTTCTGGCCTTTCGGACTTAAACTGCACCCTTCTCGCCATCACTGAGTGGAGGCCACATGAGCTCAGGCTGTGGGAATACAGCAGGTGTGAGATGGCACTGAGTCATATTCTGCCGGAATTGAGCAGTGGAAAGTGTCATCTTAGGCCGAAGTAGCCATTTGCTTTACTGCTCAGAATCCTATCTTCCTATTTGGCTATGAAAATAAAGGAAGGACATTCTTAGAGCAGCTATTTGAGCCAGGGTCCCAGCGGGAAGCAGACTTTACCCCAGATATTTAAGATGATGAGACCTTAATGAAGGGACTACTTACAGAGGAAGGGTTAAGGGAACGAAGAGACTAGCAAGCCACCACTGTGGCTGAAGGGACAGGCAAGGGGGCAGTTTAAAGGAGCCGGAACCCTGCAAGAGGGGCAGTGGGGGAGAGATGGGACTACTACCAAAGGCAGCACCAGAGGAGGGAAGAAATGTTTGCATCTGTTTCTCCTCTTCTCTCTGATCTGGCAGGGTCTCCTCCAGCTTGAATGCAACCAGAAGCCAGAGGGCAGGAGGAAGTGGAGGAAGACAGGATCAGTCTTCCTGGGCGCAGAGCAGGGTGGAGAGGGTGGAGAGTAAGTTTAAAAGGATAACTTTGGTCATAGCTTAGGCTTTGCTGCAGGTACTCATTTACATGGGCAATAACATTTTTAGTATCTGTACACCATACATTTGTAAATGCCCACTATGCAGCACCTATGATGCCACTCCTCTGTGCCCAGTGGAGGACATGGCCAATGATGGCTCTCTTTCCTATGGGTCCAAGAGGTCACCTCACAGTGCTCACAGAAACATCACCAACTGACTGGGGTTGGCATCTGAAATGAAACCTCTTTGGAGTTATATAAAACTTAAATAGCCTTGCAGTTTGGCCTACCTGCGCATGACAATTTGGTGGATAATCTTTTTTTTTTCCCCCTAGGGAAATTAGCTGAGCAGGTATTTCTTAAGCCAACTGAGTCCTGCTTGGAAAGTGAAGCTGTGACATGGCTCTGAAATGTATTGGTGCAACCAAATTGTGACATAGATGAAGAGGCATATAGATATCTGCCTTGAGCAAGGTGGCTTCCAGCCCAGGCACCAGCCAGACTCTATTGACTCACCTGTAAAATAGGATGATTCCAGCCAAGGTAGAGGGCAGGACTGGGTTTTCTTGAGGTGGAATCAGCTTTCAGAGCTGAGTTGCTCTGTCATACCCACCCATCTGTGTGTGCTGCTCTCCTAGGTCCTGACTGACCTATGGCTTCTCAGATCCTGTTATATTTCTGGTGTGTATGCTTGGGCCCTTGAGTTCAGGCTTTAAGTCATTTTGAATAGAAGCCCCTGGCTGGAATAAATGGGCACTGGGTTATGGACATTGCCAGCATGGTGTAGGGCATAAATGGCAAGTAGACCCCAACTGATCTGCCATTTCTGTCGATTTGTGCTGACCCTCTCTCTGTAGCATGGTGTTGAGATGGATTTGGAGGCTGAGTCCAGGTTCGGTGGACAAGAGGGCCGTGATCAATTGGGGATATCTGCCCTGGGAGACCCATGTTTCATATTTACCATCCTGCTGTAGAGGAAGAGCACTGGTTTAGAGACATGGCTTCTCGATGCAGTATTTTGAGGAAGTCATTTAACCTTCCTGGACCTCAGTTTCCTCATGTGGAAAACAAGAACATTGCTCAGATAACTTTTAAACTCTCTCCATTTTAGAAATTCCATGATTCGAACTAGTTTTTTAAAGTCTTCAATGTAAAACATGCAATACACCTATTTGATCCAATTAAAACATTTCCGACTCCCTACTTCACTCTGCCATAGGCTTGGGTGACTAGCTGTCTATCCCTCGCAAAGGCCATTTACCCAGGCTGGAGTGGCTGGGGACCTCGGAGACAGGAGGCCTCCCATACTAAACAGAGCCTACTCTTTAATCTTAACCGCAAGATTCAGGAGACATGATTCACATCTCGCTCCGTTTCCTCTCCTCTGTCCTCCGTGAGCCTGAACCTCTCCCCTCCTGCTCTGCAGACGCGCCTGAATGCGGAGTTCTGAAATTTAGGTTCATGGTTTCAAAGTTCATGGTCCTGAGAATAAACAAAAAAACTATTGTGGTTGCATAGAGCTGTGGACCCCATTAACACTGCCCCATGAATATTTATAGCGTGAAACTACAAAGGAACATAGAGACCATATTGTATTTCCTAGAACTTTCTTTCCATGGGGTCCTTTCTCTGTGGGTCACTTTAATGTAAGCTTTGCTTATTTAGTTGCACACTTTAAGCCGATTAACTTTTTACTAAAAAATACCCCTCCCTGTTTGTTTGTACATACACTCCCTTAACAAAGATTCACAGAAAACTGCTTTAAACCTGTTAAATCCCTCTGCTGGAAACTCAAGTGAACTAAATGTGTCTCTGGGTAGGATTTCCCTGTAACTCTCCCTGCCTCTGGCCCCTCCACCCCACCTCAGCCTGATTCCTGAGAGGAATTCCAATGGTTTGAATGCTCCATATTTAGTTTCTTCAATAATCTCGGCTTATCTCTAGGTGACCATCTCATGGAACATTAGCGAGGTCCTTCCTGAGTGGCTTATTATTGGGGTGGACAGACAGCAGGCCCTGGATGGATACCCTATACTTCTCTAACAGAAATTGTTCTTAAATCAAATGTTAGAGCTGGAGGGACCTCAGACACCATGGACTCCACTGGTCTCCAAACTTCAGTGTTCGTGAGTCACCTGAGCAGGGGGCTTGGGTTTGAATTTACCATGAATATTCCTGGGTCCTGTCCCCACAGATTCTCATTTCATAGATCTGGGTTGGGGCTTGGGGATCTTCATATCAGCACTATTCTTAAATACTTCTAATGTAATGATTTGTGGACACCATGCCCTGAGAAACCCTGAGCTGGTTCAGCTGTCTCATTGAGTGGGTGAAGAAAATGCCACCAAATGGAGAAGTTACTTGCCCAGTGTCCACACAGCATCTAAACGTCCTCTTCCCCAGTCCAGACCATGCCTATGATTCTCTACTGCTTTAGTTTGGGCCTTTCTCATTCCGGAAGCAGCTCTTTTGAGGAACAATTGTGATTAGGTCCATAAGTGGGAAGTTGATTGAAAAATAAAGCACCTGCAAGCCCAAGCTGCAAGTGTAGAGATGAAAATCCGGAGGCAGCCTGACTGGCGGAGGTGAGATGAGGTGCGTACCTGCTGGAGGTCTCTCCCTGGGATAAATCCAGGTCTATGTTGGTTTTGGAGTGAACCCTGAGGCAGGGCAGGGCCTATGGCCAGGAAGGATTGGAACGGTCAGAAGGTGAGCCATCTCATCTTCTTGATCTCTGGGTGCCAGAAATCGGATTCTTGGGAAGGGTGGGGTTGGTGACAAGGCAGCATAGTCAAAGGGGTTTCCCTCTGATTGGCTGGACTTCTGCCTGGCTCACAGACTCCCGAGCTCTGCAGGCCTCAAGCCAGAGCCACTTAACACCCTCAGGGCCCCTTCCCATCAGACTCTCCGGATTTAGTGGGGAGGGGTGTGAAGTGCCTTCTTGGCCAACCCCTTGTGCACTTTGTCCCCTCCAGGCACCCTTGCTGGGCTGTCCAGGCTTTACCAGGCCAGTAGCTCATCTGGTAACAGGGTTTTCACCGTCAACCGTGAAGTCAGCTCACACCTTGAATCCCATTTCTATAAACTACTGGGTCGAGTGTGAGGCAATGAACCAAGCTCCAAGTTTAGAGCCCATAGATCTGTGTTCATGCCCCATCCCCTTCTTGCTGGTTGTAAACTTGAGCTAATTATTAACTTCCCTAAGCCTGGCTTTCCTCCATTAATGGGGCTAATGGTTTTTGTCTGGTCTTCCCTTAGGACTTTGGTAGGAAGAATTCATTCAGTCATTTGTTCATTTATGAAAATATTCTGAAGGCCCCAGAACTAAAGGCCCTTACTGGGCCCTGAGGTGGTAGTAGCTGGGGTGGAGTTGGGAGAATGTGTACGTGGAAGGGATGGTAAACTGTGAAGTGCTACATCAAAGTGGGGGACTCCTTGTGACCAACTCGACCTTGGGTTCTATAATGGCTCCAGAATTCTGTTTCCTGTGTCTGAGCCTTCCTTCTTGCCCCCATACAGCCTGCTAATTCCTGTGACCTCAGGTCCTGCTTTGTTCTTGCTATCTTTGGCAGTCCACCCATCTGGGTCCCGACTTTATCCAGGCCCCCCTCATCGGGCCTTTCTCCTCCTGCCCTGACAGTGCCTTGCTGTTTCTCCCCTCAGGGCCTTCACACATGTTATGTTCTTTGGCCAGCATGCCCTTTCCTCTTGTTATCCATTCTCCAAACTTATATGTCGTCCTTTTAGTCAAGTGTCACCCGCTTGACTGTGAAGCCATTTCCAGTTCCATTCCCAAGGCTGATTTCGTCACTCCTCTACGCTTTCATCCCCTATGGAACAGCATGGGTCACTCTGAGGCAAAAATGCATGGCAGTTGGGAGTTAGAATTGGGAGGTAGCCTAGAGCAGGTCACCTATTCTCTCTGCCTACGTCCTCGTCCTACAAATGAGCGTGGTGATGTGTATTGCACAGAGCTGCTGTTGTAAGGGCTAGAAGAACGTGAACTGGTGTGTGGCTGGGGCTCAAGAATTATCAGTCCTTTTCTCTTCAGTGACTTGATCGAGAGAGAAGAACTAAAGCACCAGATTTGGAAGAAACAAAGAGAGTTGTTCCAAGATAAAGCAGCTGTGTCGGAAGGCCATGAGCTCCCTGTCCCTGGGGATGTGTGTGCAGAGGCCACTTAGGCACCAGGTGGTGGGTTGGACCCAAGGACCAGTAGGACCTCTTTTAGTCCTAAAAATCTGTAATTTCTGGAGGTTTGCTGAGTAGTGCAGCAGTCTCCAAAAAGTGTTCCTCAGGACTGGAGATTCTGTGAAAAGAGATTCCAGGGCAACCACATCGAGAATTGCTGCATTCTCTATCTTTCTCTTGGCAAGTCGTGATATTCATTAGCATCATAAAGGCTCTGAGAAGTCCTGAAGTAGAGAAAGTAGTTTAACGTAGCATTTCTTATTGACTTCCTAGAATGCAAACCTTTGGGAAGAGCTGGCTTTGTTGTTTACTGAAGCTGATTCATACCCGGTTGTGAGAGCCAGTTGTACGTACCTCTTCCCAACTCCATGTTCTCTGACCTTGAAATCAGCCACGATGGGAGTGTTTTCACCAGGGAAACCAGCAGAGGCTACAAATTCAGAGTCTCCCTTTCTCCAGCCAATTGTTAAAGATCAATGCATCATCGAATGTGTGTTACTAGAAAGTATTTTTTAAAATTAGTCTCCTTTTATATTTTTAATTTATTGTGTAATGGCCTTAAAATTACATTTGCCTACTTTAAATATTTTTATTCATGACTTCTGAAAAGCATTTTTTATATTGTATTTTGTAGACCAGTCCTGAAATATTTACTAGAAAGCACTTCGTGAGAAAACATTACCACCTGGCCACAACTCCGTAAATTGCAGGTTGACGTTCCAGTGGGGTCAGCCCAGGCTGGAGCAGATGGCATTTTCACTGATGCTTCTTATGATCATTTTAGATGCTTCCTATGGCCTATCCATCCAGAGACTACGTCTCTGTGAAGAATCACCCTGCTTGGCTTCTTCATGACCCCAATGACAAGCATAAAAGAGGTGCGGGGGAGCCCTTGACCCTGATTGAGGCAAAGTCTCTCATCCCTTGAGTCCGTGCTTCTCAAACTACAGTGTGCTCGCGTTCTACCTGGGATCGTGTTCACGTGCAGCTTCTGATTTCAGCATGTCTGCGCTGGGCCCTGTGATTTTGTATTTCTATTAAGCTCTAAGACAATACTGATGCTGCTCATCTGTAGATTACACCTCAAGCAGCCAGGATTGGTGGTGGAAGAAGAGGGATGCCCAGGCAATGGGAATTCTTTAAGAGTTCTTTTCAGAGGCTGCCATGGGCCATGTTTTGCCTTGTGGTACGAGTTCAGTGGCTGTGTTTTGAATATAGGCTTTGCTCATTCCATTCTAAATATGATTTAGCCAATTTGTTGATTTAAATTTAAAATTTTTATTTTTTTTCCCATTTATTTGGAATTCATTTTGGCATGTAGTGTGAATGCTGTTTAGAATTGCTCTGTTTATATTCCAGATGGATGGCCTCACGGCCGGCTGAGGTTCCCCAGGTTCAAGTCACACATCATCTGGTTCTTCTGTCCAACATTCACCTGGGCTGCAATGTTGCTTGATCCAGTTTTGCATTTCTTCTGCTTTTAAAGGATTTAAGTGCCTTCTCAGCTCGCTCCAAAGATGTTTGAATGTGAAGAAAGACTGGATTATTTTCATATTGTGTCTAGGGCCACAATTCTTCTCAATATTAATGACATCTGACTTCCAGAGCTCTCTCACAGTTTTGTATGACTGTGTGATCATAATGGCTAAAGACAGTCTACTGCTGGCCTCCACTCTGTATTGACTGTGCAGAGCAATTTATTATACTCAATAGCCCTCAGTTTATGAGACTAAAAATACCTACTTGGGTTCTGTGAGAACTACGTAAGGTAATGTATGTGCAGTCTTACTCAATCCCTGGACTTAATACACACCTGACGAACATCTACTATTATTACTGTTATCACCGCTCTGGAGTTAATAATATTCATTTGTCCACTCGTTTGTTCGGCCATTCACAATAAATATTTTTTGAGCTACTGTGTTATTTCCTGGTAGAAGGAGGCAGACTCAAGGATAAATGAGATTTCATTCTGCCCTTGAGGAATTACTGTGTCTGTTCCCAGCGGAGGGGGGAAGAGGGACACATAAATAAGTATTACCAGCCGACGGAGGTCAGAGATATAACTCAGGTTTGGGCAAAGGACTGGGTCATCTGGAATGAAAAGACCCTACAAAGCACCTGAACATCTCTACTCCCACGCAGCCCTATTGGGGTCATGCATGATTTTACTAAGCACCAAAGGCAACATTGTTTTGGAGAAATATTTCTCATGTTTAGTATCACCTGATATGATCAAAAAAGTCTTTCAAAGATTCTGAAACTCACACATCTTTGCCCCATCCTCCCTATAAGATGCCCTCTTCCTGGGGCCCTGGGGTGGGTGGTTGTGCTGGTTATGTGCTTCCTCTTCTCCCCTAGATCAGTATTTCTCAACATGTGGCTCAGGAAACCTCTGGCATCAGATTCACTTGAGATGCTTTTTTAAAACATAAATTCCCCAGATCTATCGAATAGCGGGAGTGGGAGGATGTTGCGTCTGAACATTAATATTTGGGGACAACTGCTATGATTTTATAAATACTGTGTGGTAGTAATCAGTTAAAATCATGGAAAGGCAAAACATAACCCACATTACTAGGAAAGAAAATTAGCTTCTTTTTTTTTCTTTAGCTAAATTGAAGTTCCTCTAATAAGCTCTCAAAGAACCTTTACTATTATTATTGTTATTACTACTCTAGAGTCCAAAAACATCCATCCACACACACATCCATCCATCCATCCATCCACCCACTCAACAAGCACTTTATGCAGAGTGGGAGAAGCAGTCAGGACTTAGATTTATTAAGGGGCAAAATTTCACTATCTTCCTATTTCTGTAGTATCTTTTGAATAATTTAGAGTATCTTTGGAATAAATTTTCAACTTTTCCTATTTCCCCCACTCTTCGTGCTCTTTTCTGGGACAGAATCTGAGTATGCTGTATGTGTGTGTGAGGAGAGCGGGCCTAAAAAGTGGAAATGGAGCTTATGTGACCTCTTGGCAGCCAGGAGATGGGACTGTCATCTGAGTCCATCCTGGCCCCTATTGGGAGGTGGTGAGTCTGTCTACCCTAGAGTTCCTGGGCCCTGGCAGTGCCCACTGAGTGGTGTCTGGTCATCTCTGGCTTTCCAGCATGCAGTGCTGGTACCTGCTGCCAAAGCCCAGACCCTTGGGCATTTGGCTCTTGGTACAAATCCTACTTTGTGCCCTTTCACCCTGACATCAGGGCTCTGCTGGTCCACTGATCACCTTGGTAGTTCTGCATCCTCCCTGGGCATTTGGGGTACCTGGAGCCCCAGGACACCAGGTCTGAGAACACCTTTGGGCCTGTGTCTCTGGACATTGTCCTTTCCTACTGTCTGCTCCTGTGTGTGGTGGATGAGGCATCTTCTCCCAGACTTGCAGCCTCACTTGGCTATGCCTCGGGTAGTTGACTCCGAGCCTGATGTGCCCAGGCTCCCTTACACCACACCCCCATTTTGTTTTCTGACTTGAGGGCTTCTTCCTACTTCCCCTTCTGTCTGATGGGGACTTCCCCAGGTCATATTCTACTCTTTCCCTGAAGTAGCTTTCACCCTTCCTCCCTCTCTGGGGCCATAATAACAGAATGGATGTAGGAAACAAGACTATGTATTGAAAATTCACTAGTTTAATGTTTTCAGATATTCTCATCATTTCAAAAGAAAGAAGAAACGGTTAGTGGGCAGGTGCATAATATGTTTTTGCTCTGTTTTGAGAGTAACATGTGACTGTTTCCTACAGAGTTAAGAGCTAATGGCCTGTCCTTATTTCCTGACATGGCCTCAGTCTGTTAGACAGATCTAACACCTCTCGTTTAATTCTTGTCAGTTGTTCAAACTACACACTTTATTTCCAGACGAGGAAACTGAGGTCAGAGAGATCAAGTGATTTGCCCAAGGTTGTTCAGCTCTTAAATGGCAACAGTGGGATTTGAACTCAGGATTTCTTTGGCTAGAAAGCACATGGTTTTTATCAACCTGTCTCCCCGGTCGAACACAAAGTTTGCAGGCAGAAAGTGCCTTCAAGGAGAATTAGCCAGGAGTTCCAGCCCTTTGAGATCAGGAGGACACCTGAATGCTGGGCACTGAAGGGCTCAAAAGCAGGTGGAGACCAAGGGGGATTAAGCAAGGCCTTGTTGGGACAGTGTGAGGGGATTTTCTCAGCAGCCCTTTGAGCTAGGAAGCAACTGCAGAAGAGCAGTCCTGTGCTGCTTTGCCTTGACCTCTGTCACTCCCTGGCTTTCAAACTGGTGTGTGCGGAAGCACTGGAGACCTACCACGGGGTACGCTATTCAGAGAGCTTATGGGAATGAATTTCCAGATTCTAAAGCTTTCATGTAAGATTCTGGAATAAAGATCATCTCTTAAAACTGCTGGAGGAAGCCCTGGTCCCAGTGGCTCTCCCCCAAATGTCACAGAAGAGAGGCTCACCTGTTACCCATCTTGAGTTCCACTGAGTACATCACCCCAGGAATGAAAACCTCTGGCACCAAAGGGAACATTAGAAACAGTCGACCACAGAGCAGCCTTCTTTGATGACAAGTCAAAGCATCTTAGACCTGTAGTTCTCCTGCCTATTTCTATCTGTATGAATTTCTGTTGGAGGGATGCTGGGTGCACAGTGGAATGTTTTGAATCCAGAACAACCTAAGTAGGACAAGTTAATGACAGTGATTCTTTTAAGTAGAACTGGAATTTTTCTGGATTTCTAAAATTTTCAAGATACATAAATAAGACCCAAGATAAACATTTCCCTTGCTTTCTTTCAGATACATCGTGTGTTATTTAGTAAGATTGTTACATCCATTTTACCAAATCACATCATGAAATCACGTAGTTAGTCCTTATCTTATGAACAAAATAAATGTACTTAAATTTAGGGAATAGGCAAACACAAATTTTGAAGACCATTATGTTACTTTCTTGGCTTGTTGGGTCTTTCTAGTCTTTGTTAATTCATTCCCTTCTCCTCTTACCCTTTTGCTTCTCTCTTTCTGCTCGGACTGTGTGAGAAACATTCCTGATTCCATGCCATCATAGACACAGGACATTGTTCCTTTGAGGAAAAGATGACACTATATTTTGACTACTTTGTCTTCAGGGAGCTGGGAGGGCCTCAGGATAGGCAGCTAGCAACTATCTTTGGCCAAACCAAATTTGTTATACATTTCAAAAGGGCAAAGGTAAGTACATAATTCAATGGCTTAAGTAAGTTTACAGTTGTGTAACCATCACCATAATCCACTTATGAGCTTACCACCTGTGTTTTCTTTTAGGATTTTTATGGCTTCAGGTCCCATGTTTAAGTCTTTAATCCATTTTGAGTTAGTTTTTATGGTATAAGATAGAGGTCCGGTTTAATACTTTTGCATTTGGCTGTCCAATTTTCCCAACATCATTTATTGAAGAGACTATCCTTTCCCCATTGTATATTCTCAGCTCCTTTGTCATAAATTAATTGACCATATATGTGTGGGTTTATTTCTGGGCTCTATTCTGTTCCACTGTGTCTGTTTTTATGCCAATGCCATACTGCTTTAACTAATGTAGTTTTGCAACATAGTTTGAAATCAGGAAGTGTGATGCTTCAATGCCAAACTCCTTTTAAAGCCTTTATCTTTCTTGTAGTACCTTGTGAACACAGATGATGGCCACCAAAGCATGCAACTAACATTCTAATGTTCAGTCTCTTCACTTAAAGGCATAAGTTTTTTCAGTTTATCATCTGTCTTCTAAGTTATAAGCAATAGTTTTACCAACTACTTCCTTACTACATAACATAGGTCACCTCCTTCCAGCTTTTAGTAACATTTTCTTTGACACCCAGCATGTGTCTCAAAGACAATGTATTTTTGTTGCAGTAGCATGCCGCTTTGGATAACAATTTCTGTGTTAGTCAGGATAAAGAAGTTATGCTCCAGTAACAAGGAGCCCCAAATCTCAGAGACTTATAAAAATAAGTTTTTATTTTCCTCATTTATATTACACATCAATCCTAATTAGCTATCCCTCTGCTCTACATCATCTCTATTCCAGAACACAGGGTAATGGAGTTGCCCCATCTGGCATGTTGTTTACCTCTGTAGAAGAGAAAAGAGGATATGATGGATCATACAGTAGCTCTTAAAGCTTTCTTTCACATATAGTTAGAGCAGGTGAAGTGGCTAATCCTGACATCATTGGGGCAGGGAAATACAACCTTCCCGCCGGGAAGGGCAGCAAATATTGTGAACAATAGTCTCATTTATCACATTATGATTTTTCTTTTACATCCTGATGGCTCTGAAGAAGAGAGAAACAGCTGTCTTTGTGTGGTGGTTTTGCCCAGAGCTGCCTACAGCCAGAGTAAGACAGGGTGACCTGTCAAAATACCTTACAGACCTAGCTAGGCCTTTGATCTTCATGATGGTTGGCCCCAGCCCTGTGGCTCTGATGCACAGAATTATATCTGTCATTCCTTTTTCTGTACCAGCCCTTTGTTGGGAGGAAATTTGGTTAGATGGACTGTTTTCTCTAGAGTTTGCTACCCCAAATCTTGTGCCTCTGGGGCATTAGTAAATCCATTTTTTGACCTCTGGTTTAAATTGACCCATTTATGTTTTTCCTTCCCAGCTGTCTTTTGGGGAGACATTGCCTTAGACGAAGAGGACCTGAAGTTATTTCACATTGACAAGGCCCAAGACTGGGTCAAGCAGTCGGTGGAGGAAACAGGACATGGAACAGGTAAGTACTGCATTCCCCTCTTCTGCTGCAGAGTGAGGGGTCAGGGACTCCAACAGGGGTAGATGTGGATCACAAGTCATTAGTATTTGACCTGTCAGTCCAGTACCCACCTGTCTGTGAAAAAACAGAGGAGTCACCACTGTAAACTATGAGCTGGAGCCTCCAAGTGCTGGATC
The DNA here is from genome assembly GCA_030015415.1 of Cynopterus sphinx. Classification (NCBI taxonomy): domain Eukaryota; kingdom Metazoa; phylum Chordata; class Mammalia; order Chiroptera; family Pteropodidae; genus Cynopterus; species Cynopterus sphinx. The sequence goes on from CM057382.1 coordinate 22,447,218, forward strand.
CTTTGGGAAGATCTAGTATGCCTCTTTATCCAGGCTCAGAGAGTCAAACTGGAGCTCAGTGGAGGTTCCCAGGACTTTGGCCTGGGGTCCAGCACTTCCCAGCTGGAGAGGATTCTGGGTGGGCTCCATTTAGGGCTTGTCTGGTGATGATGTTGATAATGATTAGCACTGGGGAGATGTTTGTCCATGGGTTATCCTGCACTTGTTCGGCTGACAACCCAGGTGAAAACCCCTGGGGCCAGGAAACCAGGATGGGGCTTCAGGCTTTGATTACTGTTCTCCCATTCTCCCTCCTTGCCTCTACCTTGGGATTAATGGTTATGGGACTGGTCTTGAGTTCTCTTCACCTCACTTCCTTACCCACTGGACCAGATGCCTCAGCTCTGTGGAAGGCTGAGCTGTGGGGCCAGTGGGCTGGTGTGGCTGATGATGGCTTGTTATTTGGTGACTAAGGCTCACATGTGCCTAACCCCATACTGTCTCCACTACTTGTGACCCTTTCACTCACCTTCCATTTCTTCCTTTTGAAGCTTTAAAAAAAATGTGGTAAGAAGACTACACATGAAATCTACTCTCTTCAACTTCTAAGTGTACAATACAGCATTATAAACTACAGGCACAACGTGGCATGGCAGGTCTCCAGAACTTATTCATCTTTCATACCTGAAGCTGTACCCTTCTTTTGAGCATCTATCATGGGCCGAGTGCAGTGCTGGAGAGAGAGGAATAAGATGTGACCTCTGCCTTCACAGTGACCTTTCACACCAGGCAGACAGAGTTTAGACCTAGACAAGCTCTCTAACATCTCCAAGGTTGAGTTTTCCTACCTGTGAGATGGGGATGAGACCAGTACTCACTGCATAGGGGTTGGGAGGATCATTTCTGAGGGTAATGGGATACCCTAGTGCCTGGCTCATAACACATTCTCAGGCCATGACAGATATTATCACTAAGGTGCTCCCAGTCTAGTGGAATAAGACTGAAGTGTAAATAGATAAACCTTAATTCCTCATGGCAAGTGCTGTAATGAACCAGGAGCAATGAGAAGAAAGACGAGTGAGTGGAGAAGCCTACCTAGGCAAGGCAAGAAAGGCATCGTGGGAATGGGCACTCTTACATTCTGTCTTAAAAAATGAGTAGAGTTTCTGAGGTGAAGAATCAAGGAAAGACATTTCAGGCAGACGGGGAACTATGAGTAACGGTGGCGAGTGTAAGAGGGCTGTCTTTATTCAGGGAACAGAGGAAAGGTACAGTCACTGGAGGGGGGCTCTCTGGGGTGGGTTATTGTAGAGAGATGCACCTGGAGAGGTTGGCAGGGGTAGAAGGTGAAGATGCCCGTTAGAAGAGTGCGTGGGCACGTGCCCAGAGTAGGGGACAACTACTACAAAGCTCTATGCCAGTTGAGCTAATGAGCTGGGGATTTCCCCAATGGGTTGCCGGGGCCCTGCCCAAGGTTTCTGAATAGGAGTGTGATATGACTATGACCTGCTCAGCTCTTACTTGAGGTGGTTTTGGTGGAGTCCTCTCTCCCTCGGTTGTGCACAGCCTCCGGCTTCCCTGGGGATGTTGGGTTCCTGGCTGGGAGCTTGGGCAGCCTCAGCGCACTGCTTGCTGGTGGTGATGGTGGGGGAGAAGTTGTCAGGCAACCCCTTCCCATGCTGCTGATGCACTTGGTGGCATCCAGAACGTCCCTCATGCCTGAGGTTCCTTGCAAGACTCTGAGATTCCACTAGAGCTGATTCAGCAATTCTTAATTTCAGCATTTCTTGGCACAAAAGGCCCTGGAATCTGTTATCTACTTGGTAAGGAAGGAAGAAAATAGACTGTATTCGCATGTCTGGGTGCAGTTCCCATTCATTCATTCATTCATTCACTGAAACCTCTATTGAGTGTCTGCCTTGTGCCAGGTCCTGTGTTAAGTAAGTCCCAAGAAGGTATAAATTGAGTTTTCTCATCTTCAGGATTCAGGAGCTAGTGGAAGAGATGGGTGCAGAAACCAGAGAGAGAGCTGAAGACTCAGAGACAGGGAACCAGGAAGCGGTGCCAATGACAGGGGCCATCACTGAAAGTGGGGAGTCAAGAAGGCTTCCCAGGGGAGACGGCAGGGTGTGCCATACTGGGGAGTAAGACGTCAGAGCACAGAGGACATTCTAGACAGTGGGAAGGGGATGCCAGGAGCTGGGATGGAGTCACCATGAGGAGCTTCCGTGGCCTCCTTGTCCAGTGGTTGGTTCCCTCTTTCTCTGGAGGGGGAGGGTGGAAATGTGCCCAGAGTCGGGGGCAACTTTTCTGGCTCATGAGAAACATAGCAGCTCCAGGGACTAGGCCCAGTCCTGGGCTCCAAGCTCCTCACAGAGGTGGGGGGTGAGGGGAGAGCAAGAGGGCAAAGCTTGCTAGGAGGCCAGGGGGACCCCTTTGCTAGTGACTGGGAGGAGGGAGGAGCAGTTTGGTTCTTTTTGGTTTCTGATTCTATTGCAATCATTTCTTAGGATCCAGGGGGCCTTTTATGTACGTTTGAAAATGTCTACTTGAATTTTAAATGGGGTTTAGAAGCCAAATTATTTTTTTAAACCAATATACACAACCTTAATTGACCTCTAACAAAAGGAAGCATCTTTTTATTATTCTGGCACCCCAACTAATCAGACTCTTCCCCCCAGCTCTTACTTGGGAGCCTAGTGAAGTTGATCTGATTGTATGCAATTTTATTGTGGTTAGATTTGTTTTTAACTTTTCTTTTGCATTATTACTTAAAAGTGAACTTCACATATCTCAGCCCTACAGTTTGATGAGTTTTACGTACCTCCTCATAACCACCTCCCAGACCAAGGTACAGAAAAGTTACAGAACCTGAAGATTCCCTTATGTCAGTACCCATCCCGCAGTAGCCACTATTCTGACCTCTGTTCCACAGGTTCATTTTACCTGCATAAAGGAGTCATGCCGTATGTCTTGTGTCTGTCTTTTTCCATTCAGCTTTATGCTGTGAAATTCCCTGCTGTTGCCGAGGAAAGCAGTAGTAGTTCATTCTCTTTCATCATGGTACAGTATTCTATTGTATGAATGTCCCTTAGTGTATTCATCCTTTTGTTGACAGACATTTGGACAGTTCGCTGTTTTCAGCTATGATAAATAAAGTTACTACTGACATTCTTGTACGTATCTTTTGGTGGACACAAGCGCTCATTTCTATTGGGCATATTTACCCAGGAGTGGAATTGCTGGATTGTAGGGTATACGTAAGTTTAGCTTTGGTAGATATTGTCTAACCATGTTCCAAAGCAGTTGTCCCAGTTTACACTCTGTGTGGGTACGTGTTGATTTGGAAAGCACAGGGGGTGGTCACGCAGGGTCAGAATGAGGCCTTTTGGGTCTTGGCCTTTCCAGCTTGGGAACCTGCCTCATACTCTCTGGGCCAACATAATGGTTCATTGATACGCACCCACCATCGTGGAATGCTCAGGGTTGCCCCTATTAAGCAGTCCCTGTGCTGTCCTTGGGAGACCTGCCGTGGCACAGCATAGGGGCCCAGGCTTGGCAAATGTGAGTGAGAGACCCCAGAGAGAGGCTGGGAGTGGTCAGCCACCATGCCAGCTGGGTGGGGTTGCCTGTCCAGAAGGTTGTCTGAGGATGCTTCAGTGAAGGGAAGCCTAGCAGCCCTGCCTTTACCTTCTTCATGGCACTGCCCCAAGGCTGACATGATCAGCCTTGTGGTCTAAGAACTTGAGTGCTTGTTTTCTCTTTCTTTCTCCCCTGTGGGCCGAGAAAGGGCAGAGTCTACACTATATTAAGCTTTGGATCCCCTGTAGGTGGCCCAGCTCCTTGTATTCAGAAGGTACTGGCCAACATCGGTGGAGAAGGCAGGAGGAGGTAGACAGAGACTGGCAGACCCTGGAGCCATCCTCCTCGGGACTTAAAGAGAGGAGGAGCTCCAATAGGGCTTTGCTTCCAAAAAGATGTTTAAAATACTGGTCAGTTACAGGCTTTGGAGTCAGATTGCCTAGACTCAAATCCTTGATCTGAGCCTCAGTTTCTTCATCTGTCAAATGAGAATAGTAATGTTGTGAGGGCAAAAAAAAAAAAAAAAAAAAAAAGAATGTGTAAAATGCTTAGCACAGTGTCTGGCACATAATAAATGCTCAATAATATCAAATCTGCCTCTTCCTCCTCATTATTACTAGTCATGTTTGAGAAAACCCTACCCTGGGAGGGCTCAAGGTTAAAGTAGAGAATGGGAGAAATTCGCTATGTGCTGGAGGGTTAAATGTTGGGGGCTTGGGCCTGAGGCCTTTGGAACATGTACTACCTGGTACTTCCTTTCCAAGCTTCATATACATATACAAAGCACACACACACACACACACACACACATCCACATTTTTTTTCATTGCATTTTCATTGCAAGGTGATTTTTATCCTGATTACTTTTCTCTGAGGGCCAAGAATACTTTGCATCTATTTAGAATAGTTATTTTATTTTCAGAATGGGAATATTTTTTATTGTTTTTGCTGATTAAACTAATGCTGCCAGTTGTTAAAAAAAAATTCAAGGGCCCCAAATTGTAGAAAGTAGAAAGCAAAAAACCTCATTATCCCAGCCCGGGGGATCCCTGTCATTATCTGTCTAATGGATTCCTTCCAGCCTTATTATGTTCGGTCCTTGAACATACAGATATTTTTTAAAACATAAAAGGGATGGCTCTCAACACGTGCTTGTGTAACCTGTGTTTTTCACTTAACACGCTTCATGGACATCTTTTCATGTAGTGCATTGTGGTCTATCGCATTTAATGTGCAACCCTGCCACCATTTATGGAACTAATCCCATACAGATGGGCACGAAGATTGTTTTCCTTTTCCTTTTTTTCTGCAATGTTTTTTCCTATTAGAAACATTACTACTGTGGAATAGCATTTACATTTAAACATTTGCTTTGATTTTTAAAAAATAAATTAAAAAGGAACCACATCTTTATCTCTACTTCATAATTCCCGATGTTTGAAAGGATGTATCCTTAGGTATAAATTATTTTGTTTTCAAGCTTTGGTAAATTCTCCTTTTTTTTGGTGTGTGTGGGGGCGGGGAGGGACCTCAAAGGTGAATCCTTGGAGGGGGATGGACTGCAGGGCAGCCCCAGAGGCCTTTTTTCTCTGGTTTGTACTATGAACTTGGCGCTGTTTTCCTGGCTGTAGAATGAAACAATGTCACTGCCCTAGAAGGGACCTAGTTGGCCTCATTTCCTAGAAGAGCCCAATGTCCACACTTCAGTTAGTGGCAGAACCAGGACTAGAACCCAAATCTCCCATCTCACAGGCTGTGTGTCTTCCCCTGTACCAATCCGTCCCCACGTTGCTACTTAAAAGGAATGAAGAAAAACTGAGGTGCATGTAAGCATCCCTTTGCCATCACTGGGAAGTAGGCTGGAGACTGTCTGGGCCAAGGGGTGATCAAAGACCTTGTGCTTGGGTTGGTTTAAGAGCCCACTCAGGATGCTGCACTGGCCACAAAAATATAAAGCCACGGAGGGCTCTGGGAGCACAGAGAGATACAGAGAGGAAGGCCACGTGAAGACGGAGGCAGAGCTTAGAGTGATGCAGCTACAAGCCAAGGGACACCGAGGATTGCCGGGAGCCACCATGAGCTAGGAAGAGGCAAGGAAGGATTCTTCCATAGAGCCTTCGGAGGGAGCACGGCCCTGCCAACTCCTTGGTTTCAGACTTCTGGCCTCCAGAACTGTGAGAGACTAGATTTCTGTTGTTTTAAGCCGTGCACTTTGTGGTAATTTGTTATGACAGCCTAGGAAACTAATAAAGTATGCTTCTTAAAACCCTTCAGTGGCTGCCTGTTATTTATCAGAAACATTCCTTAGTCTGACCGCAAGGGCCACAACCTACATATCCAGCTCCCTTCCCTCTCCTTCTCTCACCAAACACAGTGACACTTTGCACAAGCCGTGAGCATCCTTCCTTCGGCCTCTGTTCTAGCTATGCTCTCTGCTTTAGGTCTCCATTTACAGAAAAAGAAACGAAGGCCCAGAGAAAGGCAGGGACTTATCCAGGGTCCTACAACTGGTGTGCATTCAAGACACCTCTTTACCCCCATACAGCTGCCAGCTTAGGATGCTGCCTGGGTTGACAGTGCTGTTAAAATTAGCCTCATTTTGTGCTTTGGATTTCTTCCAGTTTTTGGGCAGCCCCATTCCCCTGCCACAGGAGCTGCCAGAGGAAGTGGCAGCAGCATTTTGGATGCGTATGGGGGCAAGGAGGCAAGAGCGCATTCTTCGGGAAGAGAAAGTTCTTCTGTGTGCATTTTATTTGCAGTGAGAAGAATGGGAGTTCTGGGCAGGCATGGGCCAAGCCGTTCTATGAATGGGGCCCTTGAATTAACATTACAGACTTTCCTAAAGCTGCTAATCGGATTAGCCGTGTAGTGAAGGAAGTACTTAGCGGGACACACACACAGACACACATGCAGGCACACACACTCTCCCACCCTCTTGCGTCCTCTTCGGTGTGTTGGTGCAGACCCTGAGAGTCCCGTTTCTGAGTTCTGAGACAGCTCTCTTCCAAACCACACAAGATGTGGAGGAAGGGCCTTTGCGGTTGATGTTTTGGACTTTCTGTATGTTTGTTTCTTCCCCAAAGTATCCAGGAAGACATCTTTGCAAATGTCTGGAAACCTGGAGAGGAAATCTCATCTTGTAGTTATCACCATCTGGATAATGGATCTGATTTCTTGTCCTTTGTAATGAGGATTGACTCTGAAAGGGGAAATGGTTTTAATTACTTATTGGCTCTGATGGAAACTGATGTTTCCCGCCTTGTCTATTCTGAGCCACTGGGCCATGGCCATGTCTGTTTAGAAACCAACCTTGCTCTAAATCCTCTTTTCCTAAATTCCCTGCCATCTGTGTGGGGCATCCACATAAGCCCAACAGTTTGAGCGTCTGAGTTCAAAATAATAAATTAGCAGGAGAGTCACAGGTAGAAGTTTGGATTATTTATCTCCCCTCGCTGGGCTTCGTCTCTGAGTGATGAGGCCCCTGCCATCTGCAGACCTGTTTTGGCTCCTAGAGTTTCTTTTCCTACTCCGGTCACGACTTGGAGAGGCCTACATTAGGTCTCAGTGTTCCCATCCGAATAGAGGGCCTCATGAAACCACAACCTCATTTCTTTCAAGCCAGTTTGACTCTTGTTTCAGGCTAGAAAAAAAGAGGGGAGGCAAAGGCCATTGAGCTTTAAGGGGCTAAATTTAGGCATAAAAGGCTGATGTATATTGAAGAGATATCCACACGTACTACACGGGTTCCTGGGCTCTGCCTTCCAAGGTTTGAGGGTCTAAAAATGACCCAGCATGTTTCTGCTCTCAACACATTTTTTGGTTTAAGGCTCTTGGGTGGGATTACATTAAGCAGCCCCATTATGGGCTGTAGTTTTTTACCCCTACTCCTCTGGAGACATTCCACAAACTCTGTAGGCATGGCTTCCTCTTTTCATTAATTTTCTTTATTGAGGGTGAGAGTGCTGCTAATTGACAAATGTCCAGGTAAGAATGGGGTCAGCGATGTCTCTCTGTGATATCTCGTAGAAGGGACAATATCTCAAGCTTATGAATGAATGCCAGGTTAAACTCTTGTTGGGCAGCTGGTTGGGTTCAAGTTTGTCCTCTCTTACATCATGCAATGCCAAGTGCCATCTCTGTGAACTTGAGTGTCCTCTGCTGCTGGGGTCACTGGTTTGGAAAGCTAGAGAGGGACAAGAAGCTTGCAGAGAGCAATCTTACTCACCTTTTCCACTGTCTCCTCAAGAGCTTTGGTGGAGCAGGTGCCCAGAGAATAAGGTCTTGGTGACTTCTTTGCTCTAAGTATATTGTACCTGATATTTTGTGGTTCACAGACCTCTTTGAGAGTCTGATGAATATTATGAGCAGTTCTCCAAGAAAAAGCTACACACATACAATTTCTCTTGCAATTTCAAGAAGTTGAACTACTCTGGATCCCAAGTAATAAACTCTGGTCCACAGTCTCCTTTTATGTCTCTTTCTACACTATTGGAGGTGTTCTTCTTGGATTGTGTAGAACTACAGTATAGAAAGGCGTGGAGGTTGGGTTCAGGCAGGCCTGGGTTTGCCTCTCTTGTTCTGTATTGATTAGCTGTGGGACTCAGGGTGACTTATTCTTTATTTGTAAAATGAGATATTAATATCTGTCTTGCAAGGGAGGATTGAAAAAGTGTGATAAATAAAGCACTTATCCCAGAATCTGACACCTGGTGGGGGCTCAATAAATAATGGCTACCATGGCTGTCCCCGAGCCAGCTCTTCTGCTTTCTCCTCCCGGTCCACCTCTGTGTCCCAGACTCCATACTCCCTAAATGCCTTGACTTTCTTTTGCTTTGTAGTATTCTTGCAGCATCCCCATAGAGTCTCCAGTGCTGGGCCTACATCAGTGTGATTTGATCAGATCCTTGGATTTAGATCCTACAAGCACATGGACAACCCATCAGTCCCCAACATAAAGACTTTCTTTGTCCTCCTGAGTCAAACTTTGGCTTATAATGACGGCCAGAGATTTTAAAATAGATTAGATGCTGGTTTTTCTGTAATAGCAACAAGAAAAAGAATAACAATAACTACCATTTGGTGTGTGCTACTTACATCTTAAATACTTCATATTTATGATCTCACTGAATCTTCACACGATAGCTCTATGTGGTAGGTGCTGTTAGTACCTGTAGATGTAAAAGCCAATGTTCAGGCAGATATGTAACCTGTCTTTGATTTCACAACTAATTATTGGCAGAGCTGAGATTAGAATTTAACTATGTCTAATGTCAAAGGCCTTCTTTTAGCCTCTGCACTCAACTGCTTCTAGAAATAGCTGCCGGCATCACTAATAACCCTGTATCCTTGAGCTGTGAAGACTTGGTCTCCCCTACGTCTACCTTTGAGAGGTGATGGTAAAAGACAAGGATGAGTTCCATGTACTGATGGGGCTATACCTCCTCCTGCCCTGCTATCTCAGTGGGTCATTTAGTGTGTGCCTTGCCACATCCACCAGCCTGTCAGCACTGACTTGTCCTTGTTTGGTCTTGACCTTCCCTCTTTAATTCCAGCATCAGGCTGGGCTTATGAATGGTGCCAAACACCTGTGGATGGAGTATGGTGGCCTCCTCACTTCCCTCTTTTGTTCCCCCAACAGACCAGTTGGGGTTAGTGCTGTTTTTTTTGATTGTGTGATACTTCATACTCCAGGTGGGAGTGGGTGCCAGCAATGAAAGAAAAGCTCCGGCTCAGGGGTTATACTCGCAGGCTGAGCAAGCTCAGGTTGCCTTGCAAGGAGCATCTGAAAGGGCATCCTTTGGCCACGTGGCCAGTAACTTATCTTTTCTGGGCCTTTCGTGTAGATCCCCAGATGGAAATGTAGACCTCAAGTCTTTTCTAAGCCAGAGAAGGAGTGCTGACATCTCTGCTCACTCCTCCAGGGCTCTTTTCAGCCCTTCTCTTCAAAGACCTGTGGAGGGGTCCCTGGCTGGCCACGGTTTAAAGGTTGGTCTTTATGTGCTGAACTCTACTCTGGCACGCCTGCATTCTCTCATCTACCTCACAGCTCTGCTGACCCTCTGACACTAACTTTATGATTAGAATCACTTTCTGTCTTCCTTTCCTTCAAATAACAGATGCTAATTAGAGACCTCTCCTGTGCTCAGCAGCAAGGATACAGCAGTATCCACCTTTTCTCCTGCCGTTAAGGGGATGGAGCTTTAATGATAGAAGTGATTATGGTCATCCTTTGGGAGTACTGGGGGAATGGGGCAGGATTGAGGGGTGGGACCTGGGATCCAAAGCCCCCACTGGTTTGGGGGACCACCAGCCTCCCAGGGGCCAGTAGGCAGAACTTACACCTGGAGAGAAGTCCCCAGGTGACAGCTGTCATTCAGGCAACAGTTGGTATTAGGGGTCCAACCTGCACTGCAGGGCCTGATGGAGACAGAGCAGGATCATGGGGAGGCATAATGTTCATTTGGGGCAGAGACCCTGACAAATAGTATTAGAGAGGCCTTTAGAAGGACGTGTAGAAGTTCCAGTCTGTGCTAGGAGCTCAGAAGAACAAGGCAAGGACCCCTGTTTTTTTTGGGAAGTGGGTGTTGGGGAGGACAACAAGCAAGAAGTTTGGCCCAAGAGAATAAGATGGGGATGAGGGTTGGAAATTAAGCAGAATCCCACAAGTCAAAACCACGGCCAAAGACGTGTTCCTGAGACCCTCAAGTATTGAGCCCAAACCTCTTAAATCCCCCTGATGGAGGACAGGCTTGGTTCAGCTGCAGACAGCAGTTGGCAGCTGGGGGAAGAGGGGGTGGGGAGGACTGTGGTGCTGGAACCAGGCAAGACCTGGCAGTAATTCCACCCACAAAATTTTAATTTAGTAAGATGATTTGAGATGATAAAGAGGCATATGATAAAGTGCACATCTGTTCTTCAGGAAGGAAAAAAGAATATAACATAAGGATTCTATTATCTCCTTCCCTGGGGCCTCATTTGAAGGCTGACTTATAGCTTGGATTGAAGCCAGAGTTCACTGTAAACTTGAAGTGTTGGGAAAAGTAAATTCACCTTTTGCTTGATTTTTACTATCATTGCATTGGTCAGAATTTGAAGAAATGGCTGCGAGTCCAGTTGGAGCCCAGAGGGGCTCAGGGCCAGGTAGGGGAGGGCCAGTGGCCATCTGTGGACATCTGTCCATCCAGGGAGCCATTATCCCAGGCCTCCTCGTGGGCCATGAATCTGGGAGCCTGAGTCAAAATTGGGAGATTAGCTTGAGAAAACAGGATAAGCATGAGCTTAGGACCCACATTCTAGACAAGTTTCTTTCAAGATATAGAATCCCACTCAAGACAGTTTAAGTAAAAGAGTTTATTTAAGAATATATTCTCATGGCCATTTAAGACAGAAGCAGAAGAGCTGGCCCTATGGGGACTGGACTAGAAATTGAAGAGAAAGGAACAAGGTGGCTTCTCTTTTCAGGGGCCACAAAGTGTCTCATTTTTGCCTCTTCTGGCCACCGTGCCCAAGTCTACATCATGATTCCTCAACTCGAGGGTTCCCCACTAAAGGTCTGTGGTACCTACTGATGTAGGGGTTCCATGGAAGTCCTAAGAGTGGAGTAGATCTCCAAGGGAAGGAGCAAAAAATGAGCTGATCAGAGGGCTAACGACAGAGCCCTTAGGAGGTAGGAGGAGGAAACAAAGTGATAATGGAAGCAGGTCTTTGTCTCTGGTTCTTAGAAGAATGAATGCTAGAGCTTCTGGTTTGCAGAGGTGATGGGTGAGCCAACTGACAGCCCGGTTGTGGAGGGGTGGAGGCAGCTTTCTTTTGGTTGATCTGGTCTTGGTGACAAGCCTGGAAACTTTACATCCACTTTGCCATTTATATTATTTTTATGGAAAACTGCTCCATGAGTTCCCATCAGCTGTCTTAATACATGAAATTTGGGGATGCGGACTCATCAGAGCTGGCCACGGCTTGTATCAGATGAGGATCCAACCTTTGCTTCTCAGTTCTGGCCAACAGAAAGGTTGCGCCTCACCTCCGCAAGCATCGTTCTTTCTTTCTTCTTGATCTGACTCTGCTTTCATTCTCCTTTAACTACATTTATAGTTTTGTTTGTATTGATTGAATGGTATTGTTTCCTGTTCTTAATTGAAATAGTAGTTGATCTCTAAAGCAGAATGAAATGAAATAAACCACACTTAAAAGCTTTGTATTTATCCAGCCCTCCAATCAATTGTTCTAGCATTAGCTGCCTTGCTATAAAAGATACTTCCCACCCCAACTTAAGAGAACCTGCGGTAGATCCTTTCTGACAAAATAAAGGATGCTTTTATCCGATGAGGAACCACCTCATAAAATTTTTGCACTTAACGTTGTAGTTTTCCTAAAGCTGTGTACCTTTGCTCTGTATTTCTTGGCCTCTTTTAGATGTGTGCATTTTGTTACTGTGGGGAACTGACCTTTGTTTCAAATGCATTTACTACTGAAGTATTTTCTTATTGGGCATGATGATGATGAACTAAATTGTTTTTGGACAAAACAAGTGCCACCACCCTTCAGAGTTACCCATTGCACAGTAGACTTTGGCCCTGTCCCTTTACCTCACAGGACCTCAGTTTTCTTATCTGTAAAATGGAGGGTTGGACTCTAAGCTTCCTGAGGGCCAAGAATGAGTCTCTTAGTTTTTTTGCTGATGGTAATCCATGACTGTGTGGGGACTCAATGCATGGTGTTGGCTGCATGCATGGCTGATTAGATAACCACAGTGGCTTTGGCTCCTCCTTCATTGATGCCCTTTGGAACTTGAGGACAGTTCGCTCAAATTGCATCTAATCTGAGATCTTCCAGAAACCCTTTGGTGGGCTCCCATGTGCATTAGCAGAAATGTGGCTATGGCCTTTATTTTGTCCCATCTTAGAAAACCACAACAAACAATACTGGGCTGAGAGAGGAGGCTAAGAAAGGTCAGCCTGCCTCCCACAGCAGAGCCACATGAGGGCTGGAGACACTGTGCAGCAGTGACAAGTGGGCTGGACACTGAAAACTGGAGACACAGCCCGAGGAGTGGTAGGTGGCCCCGCTGGTATTAGTTTGGGATGAGGCTCACCCCCATCATGCTAACTTGTGACTGATGTGTAGGATAAAGTCACATTTCTTCTGGGGCTATTTACTCTGACGTGTGGTGGTTTTTTGTTTGTTGTTTGTTTCTTTGTTTTTTCCTATGGTTTCCAAGGAGATCCAGAGAGAGAAGGTGGTGATGGTGGTAGAGTTGCCAGTGGAATCTCACCCTGTGTTCTGGTCATTTTATTTTTCTTAGATGTCCTTTAATGAGCCTGCTTGCCCAAGAGTGAGAGAAAAGACCAGCTGAACTTTATCCTGCTCCTACAGCTCCTTGCTTTCTGCTTCCTAGGTTCTCCATAACCCACTCACATCCTTGTACCTTGGCTGCCATTGCCTGAGGAATTCCTGTCTTCCCTGACATTGGCACCCCCTCGAGGCATGACTTTTCCCTTCGGTCTGCAGCTCAGAGGTCCTGAGGGGTCAGTCCCTGAGCCAAATCTGGTCTGCAGATGTGTTTTGTTTGTTTTGTAGTGCTTAATTTTTTAAAAAAATTCACTGCCAATATTTAAAACCCAGGTTTTTCATAAATATCTAGAATTCTGGCTTTTCTTGAAAAGTTAGAAGATCTAACTATGCTGGTCCAGCAATCCCACATGGCAACAATCATGAGTTGCACAACAATGGGTAGAACTCAGGAGGACCAGGTGCTCTGCGGTTTGCCTCAGACCCCACTACTCCCTATCCATCTTTCATACCCGATCGCTTTCACTCCGACGTATTTCTTTCCTGGCTCCCCAACTCTAGGTATTTGAGTTTGCATATTGGGCCTTTTTGTAAGGGACACAATCCTTGGGCCCTCATTCAGGTCCATGACACTGGCCAGGGCCACTTCTCTCTTCTTCATCAAGGGAAGAGGGTCCTAGAGCTTCAGCTATTGCCTGGTGGTCTGGAAAAAGAACCTTCCTCTGAAACCTCTTTTCTCCTTTTCCATGAACTTACAGTCTCTGGCACCTGCTTGCAATACAGCATGCCATGTCTTGGTCTCTGGTTGGCACTGGGGGAGAAATACAGAAAAGGCGAACAGGACAGTCTTTGTCTTGCAGAGGGTGGTTTGTGGCCCAGCACGTGCATGCATTGACATCAGAACAGGTTCTTTCTGCCATAATGAATCAGTTGGATGGAACCACTAATAGATATTAACATCTCTGAAACAGAGGGCCCATTACACTTCACTGACATATGCTATCTATCACCCAAAAGAACACTAGTCACCTCAGCCTCCCTTTACCTGTGTTATCTCTTAAAGGTGAAGCCACTGCTCTGCATTTCTCCATGAACTAAAATGACTTCTGTCCCAAAAGGTCAAAGACAGGCCATGAAGCTTCATGCTTCTCTGGAGAGGGCTTGGGTAGGCATCTTCCTTTCTTTGATTTCCTGAGTTCCTTGCTACTGTTTCTATGACCCAATTAATGGGGTTTGCCCTTTGAGACATTGGTCATTTGGTCATATCTGCGCAAAGGCCACATCCTAAGATTTTCTGAACAGACATGCTTTACCTTATTGAGCCTGAGTTTCCTCATCTGTAAAATGGAGATAGCAATGGTAATTACCTTACCCCACACTGGGGCAGCGAGAATCAGGTGAGAGAATATATGCAAGCCGTAGTCAATCCAGTTCAGTCCAGTTCAAATGCATGTAGTTGTTAAGCATCTGCTGTGAAGACTACACGGTGGAGATAGACACAACGTTGTCTCAGTCCTTAAGGGATTAATTGTCATAAAGGGAAGAAAGACTGGCTCACAAGTAGTTATACCATGGGCATGGTAGGATCCAGGCTGGGAACTCCCTGAGAGCAGGAACTGTGTCTAATCTGGTTTTCCATTTCTGGTACCTGGTCCAGTGCCTCAGTGCCTGGCACAGAGAGGTACCCCATAAAAGCTTGTTGAGTGAGGGACTGAGTGGATGAATGAGTAAAGGGCCATGAGGGAGATGTCAGTGAAGCAGAGAGAAGGGAGGGATGGCTGCATGGGAGAGGCTGAGCTGGGCCTTGAGGGAGTGTGTGATGGTTGTAGCGGGAGGACCTTGCAGGTGGAAGGCAGAGTGTGAACAGTCATGTGGGGGAGCTTGGCCGTGAGAACTGAGCAGTCAGGGTACTTGGCAGGTGGGTGGGACTGTGGGACGTGAGGGTGGGGAGAGAAGTTGGGAGGGCATGTTGGCATCGGACTCCATCCGCCGTGCCCTCACACCCAGCCAGCCCCTCCCTGGGAAGCCTGTGAAGGCCGATGTCTCCCTCTTTCTCCCGGACTTGACTGTAAGCTCTTCTCGGGCTCTGCGAATTGCCTCACATCTGAGCCCCCCCAGCGCTTAGTCCTGTGAGAGTTCCACTTCTGTCCGATTTGGCATGAATGGTACCACTCATCTCTTTATTTTGCTACTTTAATAGTTGGAATGTGGCACCTTATTTTTGCTTTTATTTTCATTTCTTGAGGGAAAACTTCTATACAATTACCTACTCATTAGATTCGTCTTTTATGACATGTTCACTAATTTTCTTCATCCGCATGTCTCTTGGTTATAAAGTTCTCATTGATTTGCATGAGCTTTTTCTATAACGGATGGTAAGCACATGTTATCTTCAATGCAGATATTTTCCCTTGTGTAGATGATTTGTTTTCATTTTAGGGGATTAGCCTTTCTGATATACAAAATATTTTGAAGTTTTTGAAGCTAATTAGGTCAAATCAAATTTTCTATTTCTTATACTTCTATATATATATGAAATTATTCCTACTATAGCCTTGGGAAATGACACATAATTTCCATGATTTGTTTGCTTATACTTAACTCTTTGTTTTCAATGCACTTGGCTTTTATTTAGAGGTAGAATTGATACCCTTTCCCCTAACTTCTGAATAATAATGCCAATACCATCTAAGTCATATTTTTCCCCATGGTCTGGTGATGTCTCCTTTATCACACAGTGTGTGTTTCTACACGTGGCGTTAGCATTTATGTCGCATTCGTCTGTATATTTTTTTTATGTTAGCTTCTTTCTACGTTGTAATATTTGGTAGAATCTATCCTTCTTCATCACTCTTGTCCTTCATTTTTAGATATTTCTTGAATAGTTTAATTTGTTTATTCTTCTAGGTGAATTTGAGAATCACCTTTCTACAAAAATCTTAGAGGATACCATCAAAATTCTCTTAGAATTTGAATCATGATTGCTTTAAACCCATAACTTCATTTGGGAAGATTGACACATTTATAGTATTTGCCCAATTCATCTAGGAACGTTGGATGTCTTTACTTAATATTTTTATAAATTGCAATAAAAATGTATAATTCTCCTCTTGCAGTGATACACATTTCCTATTAAAGTTATCCCAAGTCTCCTATGTCAGCTATTTTGAATGGACCCTCTGAAATGTTCTTTTCTGTTAGCATATTTCAGTATGAAGAATGGGCAAGTGGGTGCCTTTATCTCATCTCAGAGCTGGGTACGGTGTTCCTCCCACCTCCCTTCTCATATCCAGCTGGGTACCCAGTTATCTTCATCCTGTCACCAAAATAGCTCTTCTCAGCACCCTCCTCTCCATTCCTGTAGTCTTGCCTTTCTTCAGAACATCATCGCTTTTTGCCTGGAGACAGGCATTGATGCCCTCTGTAGCCTCACATCTCGCAGCCTTCTCTTCCTCAGTCCTTCCCATCAGCAGCCAGCCACCTCCTGTATGCATCAATGAAGAAGATAGAGCTTGTTTTTCAAATGGTGTCAGGGAGGCAGGCAGTAAACACATAAGCAAATAAAGGAGACCATTGCTAGTGATCCCCAAGGGAAATAAACGGGGACTGAGAAGATTCTTCTAGACCTTCCTCTTAAGCATTTAGCTTATTGGTCTAAATTTTGGCCCTCAGTGTCTCAGGGAAGAATTTAATTGGTGTTCATCATGCTCCCAGGTCCCTGTGCTCCTTTTCTATTTCACCATCAGCTGTGAACACTGCATGTTTGAATGTTTCCATGTCATGTCTCTCTAGTGCCCCACCACAGTCACACTCAACCAGCTCCTGCTTTAGAAGCACCACCCCCCTTCCGCCACACACACACCAAAGCTTCTGGAAATCTGTGTGAAGGAGAGGCTCCAAAGAATCCCCTAAGGGCCTCTGAAGACCAGCAATGATCCTTAACAGCTTTACAGAACCAAAAAGGACTAAACCCCACTGGACATTCAGGCAGTAGTCATTGCTGTGAAGAAGAGAGCAGATATTTCTTTCTTATCTGTCATCTTCTCCCTCTCACCCTTTCCTTCTAAATAAAACTGAAATAAGTGCTCTGCCCCTGCTAAAGTTTTTGGCAGAGATAAGCTGTCATGTCAGGTCAACCTAGGCCTATTTTGAATTGGGGGGTGGGGTGGGGTATGTTAGTCTGGGGTCTGGGAAAGGCTCCACTTAGGGGGACAAGGAGAGCTGGTACAGCTAGAGCATAGGCCAAAGTATGGTGGTCATGATAAAAGGGCCTGAGGCCTCCTAAGTTGACTTGAAGAATTCTTCAAGTGTGGTCATCCAGGCTATGGTGTCCCTACAATGTATGAGGCACTGCATTAGGTGCAGCTCACAACCTGAAAAGTTAAATCCCATTCTGTCTGTTTTTATGGATGAGGACACTGAAGCTCAGAGAAATTAAATGTCTTGCCAAAGATCCCTTGGATCAAAAAAGCTGTGCTACCAAACTCAGTGAGTTGTTTCCTACAAGAATCCCTTCCATCTATTTGTCGAAACCCTTCTTGTCCTTCAGTGGCCACCTCCAGGAAGCCGTCCTGGACTTCTAGGTTGGGAGCAAGATTTCTTGCACCTGATTGCTCTCAGTTCTCTGTGCCTCATGGCTCTTGTAGATGGGGCGGTATCTGGTTCACACCTGTGTCTCCCACATGGCCTAGCATATTGTGGAACTGACTTGATTCAAGGCAGGTGGTGAGTCCTGGCCAGAACTGGGTATGGCTCTGAGGGAATCCAGTGGTTCTGAACTCAGTGGGAAGTGAAGGGGCTCTCCTTTTTTTCTGGAGGGGACCACTTTCTATTCCTAAGGAAGAGCCTGCTCAGTCTTCAGGAACATCTGGTCTAATCCCTGGTTTAGGGGCTGGGAGTGCTGTCAGTGGACGTCTAGGTGGGGTGGGGCTTCTGAGGGAAGTTGGAGAGTGGTTTGCTACGGCAGCTTTGGTGGGGGCTCATGGTTCCCTTTCATCACCTGCCCTTTCCTGCCTCTTCTCTTCCTTGGAGGCCCCAACACCATAGATATCCAATTGGAGGTTCTTTGAAGAGAGAGCTCACTCAAATTTGCATGATTAAGATGCTTCCAATGATCTTATGCCTGGGTCAGGAGCAAATTGAGGCCTTATCAGCCAGTGCAGGACACTGGTGGGAGCCAGTCAACTGACTGAAGAAAGGAGGGCTGGATCTCAGAAGAGCCCACCCAGCCCTGTCTGATAGGCCCATTTGTGTTCCATCCTGCCAAGATGTGGACTCATTATTTTTTCTTTCCATGGTTAGAGTAGAAAATCAGAAAAAAAAAAAAAATTGGACCACAACTTTCCATCTGTGTAAACACAACTGTGTTTCTTTCCCATTGGAAAAAAAGGTTTCCATGGCAACCGTCTATGTGGTGTGTACATGCTTGCGTGCACACATATACTACACAGTGCAGAGCACATGTTTTTAGACAAAGTATATTCTGTAGTCTAATTCTTCGAAAATCCTTTTATTTCCTGATTTTTAGAAAATAAGGTATTGAATAAAGTTTGGAAATTGCAAAAAGTATATAAGAAAATAAAATTAATCTAAAAATCACCAACTGGAGATAATCACAGTGGACAATGTGGGTATTTCTATTTAGTATTTTTTTTCTTTTTCTTTTTTTGTACGTGCTTAAAAAAATAGAGTCATACGGGGTGCTACTTCTAACCTGTTTATTGACTTATAATATAAACATTTTCCCCATTTAGCAAATTTCTTCTAAAACAGTTTTAAAAGGTTACACAGTGTTCCATTATGTCATAATTCATTTTACCACTCCCCCGTTGGGTGTGGTTGTTAGTCTTTATTATATTATAAAAAATGTTGAGATGAACATCCATTGTCTTCATTGCCAGTCAATTCTTCATTACCAAAATCTAGAAGTCGTATTATTTGTTTGTTTTAAAATATTTTGCTACATCTTGCTAAATTACCTCATAAAATGTTATCAATTTATATTATTCCTCCACCAGCAGTGTGTAAGAATTTCCTTTTGGTTATACAGTCACCAATCTTAAATCATTTCAGTAACAAAAGCTGGCAATAGTCTTTTAACTCATTTCTCTTTCCCTTCTGTAGTAGTTGAAATTTGGCGTCGATATAAAAATTACTTGGCACTGAATTACTTAGGATTACACATTGATTACTATCGTAGTTGCCTCGTTCGTTCCTGAATCAATCTGTCAAAGGGGCTTTGTCATTTTTTTCCCCTAATGAATAATTAAAACCTCAGCTGAGCCAGAGTATCTTTCAAGTAGTTTCTGACAGAAGTGTGCAGGTGTTTCATCCATTGGTCTTGCCTGGGATGCTTGCTCAGACCACACCTGCACAGGTGTGGCGTAGAGGGGCATGGGTTCTGAGCATGTATTCTGGAGTCAGAAGGGCCCACCTTGGAATGCAAATTCAATCACTTACCAGCCGGATGACTTTGGACAACTTACTCATGAGTCTCAGTTTTCTCTTCTGTAAAAGAGGAATAATCTTAATAATTATTTAGGGATCGCTGCACATTTACACATCGCCAAATAGCAATGGCAATTTAAGACTGAAAAGACAAAGGCTCTGCACAAGCTGGTACAGTTCACTCGGCTCTAATTCCCAACACATTAGACTCATTTTACTTCTTCGGGACATTTTTACTTGCTGACTTCTTTTTATTTTTTATTTTATTTTTTTGCTAGAATACTCTCCCCAGATACATGTCTCCCTGTCATCTTTTAGTTCTCAGCTCAGATATCATCTACTCAGACAGCCCTTCCCTGGGCTTGCTTCCCCCTTGTACTCCTTCAAAAACTTTAATTTCTTCCTCCATGCAAATCTTGTTTACTATTAGTTTGATCCCCTTCACTAGAACCATGACGACACCTTGAAGGTAAGTCCTGCCTGGCCCTACCTTCAGAAACCCAGCATAGTGCTGCCCAAAGCAGGTGCACAACCAACATTTACTGAATGAATGGCCTAGTCATAAAGTGAGTGTTAGGATCTGATGCTGGAGATTTCTTTTTCCTTTATTTTGGAGAGTAGAGCAAAGCAGTTTCCAGCTCCATTTACCTCTGATGGGTCAGGGCTATAAATAAACTTATCAAAATGTCACTGTTAACCTAAAAATAAGTCAGAATGAGAGGCCACAAGTATTTATTTGTGACCAAAGAATTGCAATTTGAGAAGAACAGATTCAGACAGAAGCTCAAAGAGTGTTCTCCCAGTACAGGAGAGAGGCTCAGGCTTTCTGTGGGAAAAAGGAAGGAAGATTAAAGAAGAGCTCAGTTCACTGGTGCTGGACAAAGTGAGATTAGATTTGTACTTCATGGACTGGCTTGAGATTTGGCCATCAGGCAGAAGGCTAGGTTTGTACTTCATCGATTGGTTAGAGATTCGGTCATTGCCAAAGTCCAGTTTCATCAGTCTTCACAAACAGGATGTTTTCTTTCTTACCGACTTCTTAGAATGTTGGCAGTTTGGCGTAGTTTGGAAGACAGAGAAAAACAAGACGTACAGGACAGTCCTCTGAAATGGCTACGTTGGTTCTATTTGAATATGGCTCCACTCGTGACTTGTTTCACATCAGCAACTGTGAGAGCGAAGGTCGTCCTGACAGCCTTACTTTGTAGCATGTGATATGTAGTAAAGGCTTTGACATCAGACTGATCTGAAGAGAATCTCAACCTCTCCACCCAGTGGCTGTGGGTCCACAGTGATACCTTAGCTGCTCTAAGCCTCAGTTACCCTGCATGTAAAATGGGAATATACTCACCTCGGAGGGATGGCCTGAGGGCCAAACAGATAACATACCTGTAGTACCTGCAAATAATCAGCTCTTAAAGTGGTCGTTATTCTTGTGCTTAAGAAAACCAAAAATTAAGTAATGTTAGGCTCTAAGAATGAGGGATTATTATTATTATTATTATTATTAAACTTTTGTTTAAATGAGCAGTATTCATCTATGGACCAAGGCTCTGTCCCCTTGGGCGTTGGAACCCATCCCCTTCTGCCTGGATGTCTTTGGATGTATATAGTTAATATTTCATTAATTATGGTGGAGGGGCGTTGTGTGTACATCAGTGTCTCATATGATGCATATAATTAAGCTACTTTTTTGTTTGAGAGCGGAAGAAAATCAGGCTTTCCCAAAGAAAAGCAGCTTGCTCCCAAAGTTGCTAACAGATTGCTTCTTAATTGAATTTGGGAGGTGAATTATATGGTGAATTAGAAAAAAGAACAACTCTGAATTTAGTGAATTGTTCCATAAAGGAAACTGTGGGATTGAATTGCAAATGCTGGATAGAAACATTTGAGCCTGGCCCTGTGCATCACGTGCCGCTGACCTCTGCTGTGTTTCAGTGAGAGCGTGAACGGGCCTGGAGCTCTCTTTTCAAGGCCTGAGGGGCATTCTTTCCCAGAGACCAGCTGTAAGCCTGGGTTTCTTATGCAAAGGAGACGTTTGAATAAACCCCTGTGACTAATGAAATCTACCAGCTCTTTGCATATCCTCTCACTGAAGAGGGAATTAACCAAAAATCAAAAGTGAGGATATATATACACGTGTATTTTTTCAAAAATTTTTTTTTCTTGAAATCATACCCAAGGAAAAATATATCACCACCATGCCCCCTATTGTTCCTACTCTTTTGTCTGCATCAGACATTTCCTTCTGTAGTGCCAATTACTGCAGTTATAGCTGCAGTCACACCTGTCTTACTCATTTGCTAGCTTTTAGTGACACAGAGCAACTTTCTATCAATTTAGATGTGAGAAACGACTTCTTAGAGTTTGATGTCTGTTTCCAGCTCCACATCTTCCATTCTTGGAAGGAGAAGGAGGTTGGTTGTAAGAAAATATCATGAGATGGGGCTTCTTCTTATTGTTCTGTGCACATGAGTCTCAACCTTGGCTGCATTTTAGAATCACCTGGGGAGCTTTAAAAAAATCCCAACTCCCAGGCCATGACTCAGACCAGTTAGACAAGAACCTCTGGGGGTGGGACTCACACATCAGTATTTTTCTGAAAAGCTTCCCAGGTGATCTTAAAGTACGGCCAAGATTGACCATTGTTTCAAAAATATCTGCTTTCCTCCCTCCATGAAAGCTGATAAAGACACCTTTTTTCCCATCAGTTAGGCTTAGTTAGAAATGATTGAGCTCTCTTTAAGCACTGTCTACCTAACTCATCCATCCGTCTATCCTTCTATCCACCTTCCATTCAGTTCATCCATCCATCTGTTCATACAAAACATTTTATCAGATGCCGGCACTCTGCCAGGCACAGTGTTCATTTTTGGGAAAGACAAAGTTCCTTCCTTCAGAATGCTAAAAACTAGAAACCAGACTGGGGGATCAGCTGAGTAAACAGGAACTTACAATACCTTGAGATGCCAGATGTGAGTAAGGCCAGGGGGCTGTGGGAGCACAGAGGAGAGGAGCTTTTAACACAAGGGGAGCAAAGGGGAAGCTTCCTGAGGGAAGTGGTATCCAAGCTGAGACTTGGAAGGACCAGTAGGATTTGGCCAGGTGAAAACGTGGGTGTGTCTGAGGCAGGTGCATCAATAAGAGGGAAGTGGAAATCCAAGGTGCTATAAGTAACTCAGGGTGGCTGAGCACAGAGTAGGAGGGGCGGGAGGAGTAGGAAGCCCTGAGCCACCAATTGGAGGAGGCTGGCAGGGCCATATCACAGGGACCTCATTAGTCATGATAGGAGTTAGAACTCATCCAAGGGCAGTGGAGAGTTTTGCAAGGTTTTCATCAGGTGTGGCCAAACGCTAACTCCAGGTAGATCCCAGGCTCAGCTGTGCTGTTAGCATGAATTCTGAGCTTCTGAGAAAGCACTCCTAAGAAAAAAGAAAGACAGGAAATGACGTCAGAAACATGGCAGAGTGAGAGATGTCTCTGGATCTCTTCCTTTGAAACAACAATAAGCTGAACATCTAAAGCTCAACAAAAAAACACCAAACTGCACGCCAGTACATCTGAGCGTAGGCTCTGCACATAAGAGCTGCAACAGGTCAGAGCCTTGGGTGTCGAGAGGTGGACTGAGAGAAACAAAGAAGCTGCTTTTTACAGCCACTGGAGCTCCCTGTAGGGGGTGTGGGGAGGGGAGAAGGTATGGCAGCTTCCCTGAACAACCCTGCCTGGGAGAGATGTGGGCCCCATGCATCCGGTAGCAGGGCTCAGTCATCAGGGCAGAAGGCAGAGAAGCAGGATGGCAGAGAAACAACAGTTGATTTTACCAGCTGTAGTTGCAAAACCAAGGCTGAGCCGCAGCCCTCATCTCTCAACCTAGCGGGCCCCTCCCCTCATACCCTCCAAGACAGAACGCCGCAGAGACCCTGGGGGAACTGAGCAAATGCTACCGAAACTGTTGCTAACACTGACAGGAAATGAGACTGAGGGTAGTGAGAGTGATTAAACATCTATAAGAAAAAAAAAAAAGACATTCTTAAGATTTCATTTAAAGCAGAGACCCAAGAGGCTGGAAACCAAAAGAAGAACACCTTTTTTTTTTTTGCAACAGGCTAGGGACCATTATATAAAAATCTTCTTTCTGGAAAAATATCAGAATACACTTCCATTAATGCCCAGGTGGATAAATAGTCCATTAAACACCATAAACAACCAAGGTGACAAGATATCTCAGAGAGAAATAGAAAAATCTCCAGAAAATTAGCTTACAGACATAGAAATATGTGACTTAAATGACAGAGAATTCAGGATGGTATTTCTGAAAAAACTCAGTGAGATCTGAAACAAATCATATCGACAGTTTCAAGAACTGAAAAAACAACTAGGTGAGCAGAATGAGTTCTTTAGCAAGGAGATTGAAACCCTCAGAAAGAACCAAAGAGACCTCTGGAGATAAAGAACACACTGCAAGAGTTGAAAAATGAAATAACAAGCTTGGGAAATAGTGTCTTCCAAATGGAGGGAAAGAAAGATCAGTGATATCGAAGACAGAAATCTAGAAATAAGTCAGAAAGAAGAGGAGAGAAACCGAAGAATGAAAAATAATGAAAGAGGAATACAAGAACTAGCTGATACCATCAGGAGAGGAAACTTAGGAAAAACGGGAATTCTCAAAGGGGAGGAAAAGTAGCAGGGATTAGAAAGCATTTTCAGACAAATACTTGACAAGAATTTCTCAAATTTAAGGAATGAGCTGGAGCTTGGAATTCAAGAAGTCAAGAAAAAAGACATCGCCATCAGTCTCTTGTTGATAAAGATGACAGGAGGGATCTGTGTCGTTGACTGTCCACGGCCCCACCCTCATCACCGACTTCGGATGTCCTCCACAGGCCTGGAAAATGCCCTGAGTCTTTTGGGAATAACCAGCCTCTCCCTGGCACCCAGCTTGTTCTACTTGTTCTTTCTGGGTCTGAGGCTGAGAGGAAGGAAGTCAGATTTGGGGGTCAGACAGGACCCACCTCCAGTTGTCACCACTGCTGACCATCTCTGTACTCTCAAGACAGGCAAGTCACTTTATGGCTTGGAGCCTTGTGTTATCTATAAATTGGGGGTGTTTACGGCCCTTTTGTCATTGGGTCTTTATGAGGTTAGAATTATAAAACTCAAGGCCAAAAAAAGCATTTAGCATTGTTCTTAACACAAGGTCAGCATCATAACGAGCACTTAGTGAGCACTGATTGTTTCCCACTTCACCTGCTGGAAGGTACCTGCTATCCCCCAACTGCAGAGCTTTTGTTGCTGTTATAACCCCGAACACCAGGATGCAAAGGGAATCAGAAGTCCTCAACCCTTCCTCTCCTCTGCTGCTTCAGGGCTAAATACAAGTCTCCCTTGGCCTTTGCTCCTCAGCCACAGCCTTCAGCTAACCTGGAATCAGTCTGCATCCAGGAACCCTTACAGGTTCGTTTCTTTTGCTCCCCAACCCCTTGTGCAGGAGCCAGGCAGGTCTACACTTACCAACCCTCTATGCTGGGAGTGCTATATGGAATGTCCTTTCACATCCCAGCTCCTCTGTCCCCCTCTTGTCCACTGCTGTTAACTCCAGTCATATTCAAAGCTTTTACAATTACAAAGCTCTTTTGTGTCCTCTGCCTCCCACCTAGACCTCTCAGAATAAAAGCCCAAATCCTGAAAATGGCCTGCAAGGCCCCACATGAGCTGATTCCCCAGACCCTCCACTGCCCGCTGACCTCATCGCCTACTACTCTCTCCCTTGCTCATTCCATTACAGTCATATCCGCCTCCCTCCTGCCAAATACACTCCCATTCCAGGGCCTTTGCACCTGCTGTTCCCTCAGTTTGGAATGCTCTTCCCCAGATAGCTGCAAACTATTCTCCTGACTTTCTTTAGGCTTCTGCTTTTCTGCCTCACATGCAGCCACAAGCCCTTATGCCTGGCATCCACTGATCCCTTCATTTATTTACTCTGTAGTGCTTCTTAACAGCTGACTTGGATGCTTAATTGCCTATTTGTTTATAGTCTTCTACCCTATTGTTCATCAGAAAGTGGTTTCCATGATGTCAGGGTAGAGTTTGTTCAGTGTCATATCCTGAGCAGCAGAAACAGCATCTGGCATGTAGCAGGTGCTGGATAAATATTTGTTGAATGAACCAATTCCTGAACAAACCCATGACCTCATTTGGTCCTCACAACAGCCCATTTGACAGATGAAAAATCTAACGCCCGAGGTCTTCTCCACAGTTCCACAGAGGAGAGAAGATTAAGCTAGTTCCAGAGTCTCGGCCTCAGGCTCTCCGTCACTGCATACATGGCACATTCCTCTGTTGGCCAGCAATTTTCATACCACCAGGATTTCCCCTGA
Source organism: Cynopterus sphinx (assembly GCA_030015415.1). Classification (NCBI taxonomy): domain Eukaryota; kingdom Metazoa; phylum Chordata; class Mammalia; order Chiroptera; family Pteropodidae; genus Cynopterus; species Cynopterus sphinx. The sequence goes on from CM057382.1 coordinate 22,472,894, forward strand.
CCTTTAGCTTGAGAGGAAATGATACCGCAACTGGAAGAATACCCAGAGGGCTGGGAGCTGGCAGCGAAGGCCCCGGCAGCTGCAGGGAGTGTGTGAGTGGATTCCGAGTTGGCTAGAAAGGCATCAGAACGAGCAGGATGAAGGCAGACAAAAATGTCAGCGTGCGTCTGGTCTTCCGCCAATGTCAGAGTCAAAGAGGGGAGGAAGAGGTAGCCTGCATGTCAGGAGTTGGGATGCGGGACCACAGGGCCGTCTCCACTGGTGGTCTGGGGCCAAGGCTTGGGATTCTGTGTTTGGGACCCTTCCTAGGTGTGGGGCACAGGGAAGATCGATCTCTGTCCAGGAGACTGTCTTGAACCCTCAGCTTCCTCTGTGGACTGGGCAACCCTGGGGTGATTATTTTGTTCTCAGTTTTCTCCTCTGTAAAATGGGGTGACACTCCATCTGCCACAGAGTGTTCTAAGCAGGGTCAAAGCGGATGTGGGGAAACAACTTTGTAAGCTCAAATTTCTAAGCAAAAGCAAGGAATAATTTTGTAGTAGGGAATCAATTGTCCTGTGGTAGTTTCAGTGGATTCATATGTATAATAGTCTCTCATGGACACAGACTTTGTCCTCAAATCTGTTTCCTGGTGTCACTACCCACCCAGTTGCTCAAACCTCACATGTAGGAGTCGTTGGTGGCCCCTCTTCGTTCCTCCTGTTTTACCCATCAGCCTCTCTTGTTGCTCTGCCTCCGACTATATTCCTAACAGGACAGGTCCCCAGCATCTCCATTTCACTGTTCAGCCCATCCCACTACTGTCTGTTGCCTGGACCATCACAAGCCTTTCTCTTTTTCCTGCCAGAAGGATCTTGGTAAAAAAAAATAAATAAATAAAAACGTGTCCCTCTGTCACTCTTTTGCTTTAAACCCTGTGGATCCAGCCTCCCTCTCTGCACTCATCCCACTTGGTCACCATGGTCAGCCCCTCCACAGGGCAAGCCCATTCCTGATCCAGGTTCTTTTCCCCATCCCGCCTCCTGCTGGGGATTCACTGGCCCAGATCTCCATGGGGCTGGCTTCTTAGGATCTTTCAAGTTTTAACCTGTATATCACCTCTCTGGAAAGACCTTCTCTGATACCTGTCACGCTGTACCACCTACTAAATTTGATATGATCTTTCTTCCTGGAGTAAAGCACAGAGCCCGAACCTGCCATGATCTTATTTCTTTACATTTTTTACCTGCTGTTTGTTGTCCAGCCACCCATTTAGAATGTACACACCGATCTGTCTCGTTCACTGCTAGATCCCCAGTGCTGGAAATGTACCTGGGGTCTGACAATAGCTGGGGATCGACCATGTTCTTGGCGGGGACGGATATGAAGTTGGCTTATAAATCATGGCTACGAGCAAAGGAATACATGCATCACTGACTTTGACTGAGGCTGTGTTTGTGGAGTCGTAGTTACAAAATAAATAGAGCAATTTCTAAAAGGAGAATCACCCCAAAGAAGAAACCAGCATGCCAGTCCAGCAGTCAGTGACGACATCATGCGTTTAGAAGCAGCATGGGTGACACCTCTCTGCATTCCACAGCCGGGGGACTCCAGAACGGCAGCAGAGGGCCTGTCTTGTTTGCGTTTGGGCTTTCTTATGGGGGTGTGGGTGAGGAAGCTGACTTTGTATATTTGACTCCAAGTGTCCTTGAACTGACTAAGGAGAGTAATACTTTGTAATTTGTGAATTATCTGTATTTTTATAAAAAAAAAAAAAAAGCAGGTTCCTTTTTGACCCGGTGCCTAGAACAGGGCCCTGTGTATGGTAGGTACCCGATGGACAAATCTCTACTGACCCGCTGGTGATTCTGATCATCCCCCCGGTGACCAGGTTGATTCCCTCGTCTGTCAGTGCTTGTGCAAAGAAAGCAAGTGGGTCCTCACGTTTCTTTTCTTCTTTTCTTCAGGTGGGCTTGGAGAGCAGTCGTTGGAGAGCTGGCTGAATGCTACAGCTGCAAATGCCAGCAGTGAGGAAGCTAAAAAGGGTAACGTGAGGCCCCACCAGGCCTTTGGGTACTTTTTTTTTTAACTGTGGTAAATTTAAAATAACGTAAAATTTACTATTTTATCATGTGCAATTTAGCGGCATTACGTACATTGACAGTGTTGTGCACCCACCACCTATCTAGTTCCAGAACATTTTCATCACCTCCAGAGGAGACCCCCTCACCCCGCCACTAAGCAGTCACTCCTTATTTACCCCTCCCCCACACCCTGGCTTTGGGACCTGTTATTATACCTAATCTTAGTGGACTGAGAAGCACTGAAGTCTGTGGGCATAAGGGAGTGTGTCCTTTCATTGAGTGGGGTGGGCTGGCTGCCAGAGAAAGGGATAGAGGGTGGCATTTGGTCGCTCAGGGACTGTATGCTTTTCAGTTAAACTCTACAGTCTGTACTTGACCTTTCTCTCTAGCACTTGGCTTGTGAGTTGAAGTCTCCGAGGGCTAAGAGGAGAGCAGATGAAGCTTGGGGAACCAGGGGTCGGACAGAACAAGCAGGCAGGAGAGGCAAGGAAGGAAAGTAAAGCTGGGGTGAGGCCTGGGGAGCAGGGTATAGGCCAGAGATTCCTTGGGCTGTTGTAGGAGGAGGCAGGTAGCTGTCATTGGGCAAGGCCACCTATTAGCACGTGCCTGCCTGAAAGTACCACCACCTCCTGTCTGCACAGCAACACTCAGCCATGGTCATGCTCTCCCAGTTCTAAGAGATTGTAGCCTGGATATTATGGGGAGGCATCTCAGTGGAAGCATCTCGCTTTTGGAGACGATTTTTCTCTTCAGAAGCTGTGCTGGGGGAGAGAGGCTACTAGGCTTCTGTCCTGCCTGCATTCTGCAGGAATTGGGCCCCACTGCACAGAATGGCATTTCTTCTACATAAAATTAACACAGAGCAAAAGGAATAGTGTTTAGATACCAGAATTTTGTGTTTCAGGCATGACTGTGTAGAGATGAAATGGAAATCATTATTTGCTTTATTTTATGTGTTTGCTTTAATGTTATTTTATATTTTGCACATACACATGCATATGCATAATTTCACACAAATGCATATATAATTCACATGAACGCATAAATGCAATGATACAATCACATACTTTTTGTGTTGTCTTTTTTTTCCTTTTCCCTTTAATTTGGCGACCTCCTTTATTTTCCTCCTTTCCCAGGTAATGCGTGCTAATGATTTTGTATGCATGCTTCCAGATTTTTCTCCATGCACATATATTCACATATACATTTATGTAGAGATATACAATATACATACATAAACATGTATTAACATATATATATATAACTATAAGCTTTGTCCTTTTTTTTAAAATTGGGATTGTATTTGATACATGTTTTTTACGTATCATGCTTTTCTTATTCAGCAATACCTTAGGAAAAACCCCTCTAAGACACTTGTTATAACATTAATTTATTCTTTTGAATAGTTTTAAAATATTCCTGGTATGAATGGACCATAATTTATTCAATCCTTCCTTTATCAAGTAATATGCATTTTAAGTTTTTGCCATCATGAACAATGGCTGCAATAAAATTCCTGAACATAGGAGACCCTTACGTACTTACTGTTTTTAATAAATGTAGCTAGAATGCATTTCAAAGGTGTAACCATTCACATTTCCGTAGCAACTTACACATGCACCGTCTCCTCATATCCTTTCTAGCACGAAGTATTATTAGCATTTTTAATATGGTAAACAGTAGCTTATTATTACTTGACTTGTGTTTCTTTGACTGCTGGTAACTTTGAATAACTTTTTCTACCTTTGCTGGTGATTTGGTTGTGCACTTCTGTGACTCGCCTCTTTCTCTCCTTTCCTAAATTTTTTTTACTGGGTTTCGGATCCTTATCTTATCCCTTTGTCCTCTTTTAGAAAGAGGCAGGTTCTTTAGCTCCCACTCTCCACCACCAGCACTTGACAAAAGTGCATTTGTTTCTCAGTCATGCAGTTTGTTTCTGAGACCAAGTGCAAGACTCCCTTTAAAATCTGTATTTATCGTTTTGCTTATTCAAAGGTATTTTGACTTATGTCAGGCTCCCCAGACATCTGGTAAACACAGTGGCATTTCATTTCGCTACAGATGACCAGCACTTACTGGTAAAAATGGAGCCAAGGGTGTGGGAATGAAACCAGAGGGGGTTAACCATATTACACTGCAGTGATAGATGCCAAACTGATTTTTCCTTTCCGATTTAAGTGATTTACTATTGCATAAAAACTACCCCAAACCTTAGTGACTTCAAACAGAGGTTTGTTATCCTTCGTAATGCTGTGGTTTAACATTGGCTGGAGTCACTTACATTCATCTAGAAGCGGGGCTGGGCCGAGAGGTTCAAAAGGCTTTAGTCACAACCCTGGTGCTTCAGTGTGCCTCCATCTGGCTCCTCTCTCCACCTGGACGTGCCCCACTTAGTTGTCTAACCAGAGATGTTTTTACAGCGTGACAGCTGTCTTCCTCGAGGGAGGAAGCAGAAGCTACCAGTCCTCTAAAGGCCTGGACGCAGAGCTACCAGGATGTTACTTCTGCCACGTTCCTTGTGGTCTAATGCATTTCTTGATTACCTCTTACTCGCTCACCAGTGATAGACATTGTCAGAGTTTTTAACATTTACGAGTTTGTTGGGTATAAAATGACTCCACTAAATAAACTTGGATAGTCAGACTCACTTGGGTTTACATCCCAGCCCAGGCACTATTAGCTATGACTATGGAAAAGTTATCTAACTTCTCATATGAACTTTGGAGAGAATCAGAAATTATGCGAAATGCATATCCAGGTGTCTGTCCCTCCACTTCCACCTCCAAGGATTATATCATTTAGCATTGGAAGTGCTAAATCATCCACCTCTGGACTGGGATCCCACTGCTGTTACCAGCTGCACAGAAACACAATTAAGGATGGCAGGAAGGGATATGGTTTCTGTAGCCCATTAAAATTTTGCTTCTGGTGGGGTTGTGCACAGTACCCACTCTGCAACAAGACACCTTCTTGGGATTTTTAAGGGGGATAATGACAGCACTCCCCCACCTCTCATGCCCCACACCCCTAAAGCTGGCCAAATCCAGTCGTCAGACCGTCAAATGACCTTCATTTGTTGGAGAAGATAATGTCAAAGTTAGGCCAATCTTGCACTTTATATTACAGCAGCAGGTGAGCAGGTCGTTAAGCATCCAGGGCAGTCCTGAGGGGGGAGGAGACCCCAAAGATGAGGGGAAGGCAGGCTGTTCTAGCCTGTCCCTCCTGCCTTCCCATCTGTCTGTCCCTCCAGGACCCTATCAGGCATCAGCATGGCTGCTTCTTGTTTTGTTTGAGTTGAAGATAAGACAAGTTGTGTCAATCTCAGATCCCCCTTTAATCACAACCCACCCTCTTTCTACCACCCCCAGAAAAAGAGACCGCCCAAGCAGGAGAAAGGGTCTGAGGGAAGTCCCCGGCTGGCTCTCCAGCTTCAGTGGCTGCTTTATTTCCAGGCATTATGTGGTTCCCCTCAGGCCTGACCATGAGGATTTGTGCTTCCAGCTCTAGGGAGGGCTGGGGGCGCTCAGAGAATTGCTCACTCAGCATCCCCCGGCATGCCATTTGGTCTGGGGAGCCTCCCTTCCCTGGAGATGGGAGCTAGGCATGCATTTCAGGGCTGATAATAGGATTAATGAAATGGAGTGTGTAACTACTCTATGAATGAAGCTGTGACTGTTTTGCTAGAGCCTGATTTCCAGAACCATATTCATAAAAAAGAATGGACCTTTCACTTTCAGTAGCAGTCCCTAAGGGCTTTTCGCTGAAGCAAACAATAGAATCTGGTTGCACCATAGAACAGGGATCCCACAAAGTTGGGCACAAAGCACCACTCAGTGCTGAACCCCTGAATGCCACTGTCAGCGTATTTGGGTGTAAACGAGGAACCTAACTTAGGCATTATTTCTAGCCTGTCCCCAAATGCAGACGTTGATAGTCATCACTGCAGTGCAAATTGAGCCCTTACCACAGCAGGTGTTTGACATTCATTACCTGGTTCAATGCCAACCACCATATAGCAGGAATGAAGGCTCAGGGGAGAGTGGCTTGTCCAAGGCTACACGGGTAGCAAACAGCAGTGTTTATCCTGAGCCTAAATCCTCCTGACCCCAAACCCCTCACTCTTCACTTTTGGGCTATTTCTGTGGTTCTCAAACTTATTTTTGCTTTTGAATCACCTGGGGAGCTTTAAAAACTACAGATGCCTTGACTCCACACTGGGCCAAACTGAGTCTCAATCTCGGGGCAGGCGGGTGGACACTAGAATTTTTTAAAAGCTCCCCAGTTGATTCAAGTGTGTGGCCAGGTTTGATAACCATTTATGCAGGATAATCCACAGTTCCTTTCAGTGAGGGGCTGCTATTCAGTCTTTTGGGACTGCGGCAGCACAGGCCAGGTGCAGATCTGCCCATCACCCATGGGGTGGGGATTATGCAGCTGGGTGGACTGTCAGGGTGTTTACTTCCAGTGTGGGAGTGATCAGTTGACTAATTGAAAATTCGAAGTTCCTTGCTTGAGAAGGTTGGGTCAGGCCTGGTTCTGTTTATGACACGGCTGTGCCTTCAGCTGGAAATAGAACATTGAATAGTTACAGCCACTCTGCTTTTTCAGGGAGGACATTCCCAGAGCCAGAGAATTTAAATGGACTTTATCCCCCAGCTTGCCCCACCCCCAGCATATTAAATCCTTTCAGACGCCCCTGAGCTCCTCTTCAAATGCAGAACTCTTGGCCATAATAAATAATTACATCCTTCTATTTGAACTCTGATTCCAGATAGTAGTAATCCAAGAAAATCCAATAATGACAGTTGCATTAAGATCCTTCTTCCAGGCTAAGCAGAACATCTGTTTAGACATATTTTTAATCGGCAAATGCTTCCTGTGTTGAGTCCTTGGCAAATTAAATTTCTCACTGGACCGATGGGGAAGCTGTCATTCAATAACCCATCTCTGGAAATTACACCCTGGTCTCTTTCCAGGTGCACTTAAGATTTTTCCCGTGCTGACTTGGCCGAATACCGGCCCTAACAGTACCAGGTCACGTGTCCATATAACACAGCTCGTCTGAGAAACAGGGTATGTCTTAGTGTTAGTCCCTCGAAGAGGGAAGTATTTTTGTCCACTCTCCAAAGGAGAGCTGGAGACAGAGGAAAATTAAGAGACTTGTTGAAAACCATGTGGGAAATGAATAACAAACTTCCACTTGCTACTTTGCTGCTTGCGATTACTTAAGACGTGATGATGCTGAGTTTAAACATTAAGGGCTTCAGGGCTGCCAACATTTTGAAGAGGTTTCCGCCACAGGACTGTTTGGACTTTGGGTTGTTTATTTTTAGAATAACTCATCCCTTCCTAAATTAAGTCATTCAAAATACAAAATTCCTGAATGCTTACCTCCAATCAGGCAATGTGCTGGGTGCGATAAGAGTGTGAACAAGCTAGCCCCTGTCCCTGGCTCCATGGAGCTTCCAGTCTACTGGGGCAACTCATATTTGAAATCTGTATTTGGATGGGAGACCACCTAGGAATACCAGGTGCTGTCGGTGTTAAAAAATATATACATATATAAAAGAGATCTGGATGTGATTTGTCACCTGGGGCTGGCATGGCAAATTAGAATATCTATAGAGGCCATGTGGGTAATGCCAATGAGTAAAGCGGGCTGGGTGGAGCAATATGAAGTAGGAGAGAGGGTCCAGTAACTGGGAAAACACAGAAGATGGACTTTGCCATTGCTAGATCTTTCTGTTTTTAAAGAAAACCAGGAAATCTGGATTCTTATGTGAAATCCCTTGATTTTTAAAAGTTGGCTTCTTAAAGTGAGAGTTAAAAAAAAACACAATGTGGGCCAAAAGTGTCCAGGCCAAACAAAACACATCTGTGGGTTGGGTTTATCCCAAAAGCTGCAAGTGTATGACTTCTGATCTAGAAATTCTAGCAGCAAAACAATTATTTTCAGGTTTAAAAATGTAATACATGCCAGCTTTCTAGTTCTGGCAATATGATCAGTTGAATGAGTAAGGACCCCTTATACAAACACAGACTGCTGAAGAAAAGCAGCCCTCTACCTCAAATTAAAAATACAGGGTTAAGCTCCTAGGAAGGAAAGGGAAACCACTATGATCAGAATAGGGAATGCGAACACATAAAACTAAACTTTAGATGGTGGCAGGACTGTGCGGAAGGCACTGTAACTGTTCTAGGATTTTCTGGACAGGAGGCTGGTGTTTGTCCATATAACAACTATATGGGTCCTGGAGATGTGGCCTTGGCCCCATGAAATGGAGACAAGAAATGGAGACTGAGATCTTGAAGAAAATAAACACCCTCAAAAAGCTTCCTATTTATTATATAAAAAAAAAAGACTAGAAAAACTCTGCCCAGTGGCTGAGAGGGGTGGCAAGAAATCTTGATCTCTTTCCTAGGCTCTAAGTTGGGGGGAAATATCTTCTATGAGAAACTGAATTTCTCAAATTATTTTTCCTATATATGGAAACCCTAAACTTAGACATTAACACAAACAATTGATCTAGGAGCCATAGAATACCAAGAGCCCAAAAAATAAAAACCAGAGTCACACTTATGATTGAGAGTATGAGACTCCTGTAGATAACCTCCCCTAAAAATGAACTTTAAATAAAAACATTAGAAACAGAAAAAGTTAATTCATGAAGGAGAATCAGCAGAGACAGCAAATTGGAGAATTAGTACCCCAAAATGTAGAAATAATAGAATAATCTAAAAGGAGATTAAATAAGTATACATAAAATGATTAAAGGGGCAATGAAGGATTTGACACTCTAGTGGGAGTAAAAAAAAACAATAAAGAAAAGAACAGAAAGATTTAGAAGCCACTAAATAGGGCTTCTAGAAATGATAGCTATATTTATTGGCACTGGAATAGGATAAATATCGTGTTGAGCACTATTGAAGAGAAAATTATTGAAATAGAAAATTGGAAAGGAAAAATAAAACTTTTCTTATTTCCAAATGATGTGTTTGTTTTTGTAGGTCACAAGTAATCTACAACTAACAAAGAAACAAACAAAAACTCTTAGAACTATTAAGTGAGTTTAGCAAGATGGCAGAATACAAGACCAAAACACAAAAATTGCTTATATTTTTATATATTCACAATGAACATGTAGAGACCAAAATTAAAAACAATATTATTTATAATGACTCAAAGAAAATGAAATACTTAGATGTACACTGAAAAAAAATATACGATATTTGTGTACAGTCATGCTCCTGACAACAATGTTTTGGTCAATCACGGGCCACATGTACGATAGTGGTATACCATATAGCCTAGGCATGTAGTAGGCTATACCATCTAAGTTTGTGTAAGTGCACTCTGATGTTTACAGAATGACAAAATTGCCTAACAACATATTTCTCAGAATGCATCCCCATCATTAAGTGGTGCATGACTATACTGAATATTATACAACTCTGATGAAAGAAGTCAAGAAAGACCTACCTAAATGGAAAGATGTCCATGTCCATGGATTCGAAGACTTAGATAGTAAAGATGCCAATTCTCTCCAAATGGATCTATAAGTTTAATGTAATGCCTATCAAAATCCCAACATGGTTTTCTTGGCATAGAGAAGTTTATTCTAAAATGTATATGGAAAGACACATAAAATTTTATGTGGAAACACAGCTGAAACAATTATGAGAAAGAAGTCTAAAGTGGGAGTAATCACTCTACCTGATATTAAGGCTTACTATATAACTACAGTAATCAATATAGTGTCCTATTAGCAGAAGGATAAACACATAGGTCAATGGAACAGAATAGAGAACCCAGAAATCAACCCAGTTAGTATATGACCCAGCAACTATACTGCTGGGTATTTATCTTGGAGAATGTGAATGTTCATAACAGCTTTATTTGAATTAGCAGGAAACAACCCAGATGTCCTTTAACAGGTAAATAGTTTAACAAACTGTATAGTCCATACATATAATGGAATACTACTCAGCAGTAAAAAAGGACTATAGATACATGTAACGACTTGCACGAGTCACCAGAGAAATGCACTAAGTGAGAAAAGCCAATTTCTAAAGGTTATATACTGTAGGATTCCATTTTTATAATATTATTCAAATGACAAAATTTTCGAAATGGAGACGAGATTACTGATTGATTGAGAGTTTAGAGATGGGTAGGAGGAGAGGGGAAGGGAGGTGGATGTAGTTTTAACAACATGAAGGACCCTTGTGGTATTGGAACTGTTCAGTATCTTGAATGTGGTAGTGGATATGCAAATCTAAACGTGTGATAAAAATGTGTCAGACTAGACACACACACACACACAGAAGTATACATACACTGGGGAAAGTTGAATGAGATCAGTGGGTTGTATTAGTGTCTGTATCCTCATTGTGATATTATACTATAGTTTTTTAAAAAGTTACTTTTGGGAGAAACCAAGTAAAGGATACACAAAGTATCTCTGTATTAGTTCTTACAACTGCATAAGAATCTACAGTTATCCTAATAAAAACTTCTATTTACAAAAACTATTTCATATACAGTAAAAAAAAACCTAAACCTCGACATTATGACCATTCCAAGGGTTGTTTTATTATTTGTTGTGAGAAGTGTAATTTACTTAAAGAATAACACTTGTTGAATGACTCATTAAAAAATAATTACACGAAAATATTGAAAATAAATTGATATAAAAAAGCTATATGAGACAAACACAAATCTAGCAATATCAACATTGGCCAAAGTAATCTTTATTATGGATGAACATTATTAGAGATAAAGAGGGTCCTTAATGATAAAAGAAGGAATTCACCTGGAACATTTAACAATCTTTAACTTGTATTACTAAACCAACATAGCCTTGAATAATATAAATCAAAAGTTAAAAATAAAGGAGAAAACAATTGACAATCTTAGTTTTCAAGGTTGTTTAAAGCACTTTTCTCAGTGCTTTTACCAACGAGCTGACAGTATTTGTAAGTAGAATATTTGAACAGCGTATGTAGCACCCTTCAACCGTCAGTTATGGAACTTGATGTACATTATTTCAAGGACATATGGAACATTTATAAAAAACCAACCCTGTACTGGGCTACAAAGGAAGGCTCAAAATACAGTACTGAAGAATTGATAACCCTGGAGGATGGGCGAGCTATCTATGGCCAGAAGGCAAAATCCAGCTTGCCATCTGTTTTTGCAAATAAAGTATTGTTGGAATACAGCCATACCTATTCATTTACATATTGTCTATGGCGATTTCACACTACAAAAGGACAGTAGGGTAGTTGCAACAGAGATTATATTAACCACAAAACTTGAAATATTTACTATTTGGTTTTTTACTGAAAAAGTTTCTGACCCCGGCCTTGGAGAATAGGTTCTTGGAACACAAAGCAGTGTCAGAGATTAATAACACCCATGGAGAGGGACAAATATTTAGAAATTAAAAATCCACCTTTTTACACCATATACAAGAATAGACTCAAAATGGATTGAAACCTAATGTAAGACCTGAAACCATAAAACTTCTAGAAGGAAACATAGGCAGTAAACTCTGATATTGCTAACAGTAATTTCTTTTCAGAAGTATCCCCCCAGGCAAGGGAAACAAAAGAAAAAAATAAACAAATAGGACTACATCAAACTAAAAAGTTTTTGTACATCAAAGGAAACCATCACCAAAATAAAAAGACAATTGAGTGATTGAGAGAAGATATTCACTAATGATGTATCTGATAAGAGGTTAATATCCAAAACATATAAAGAACTCATACGACCCAATAACAAAAATACAATTCAATTAAAAAATGGGCAGAAGACCTGAACGGATAGTTCTCCAAAGAGGAAATACAGATGGCCAATAGAAATATGAAAAGATGCTCATTAGATAAATGCAAATTATCAGAGAAATGCGAATTAAAACCACAATGACATATCACCTCACACCTGTTAGAATGGCTGTCATCAAGAAATCAAAGAACAACAAGTGCTGGCGAGAATGTAGGAAAAAGGAAACTCTCATACATTGTTGGTGGGATTGGAAATTGGTACAGCCACTATGGAAAACAGTCCGGAGTTTTCTCAAAAAATTAAAAATGGATATACCTCTTGACTCAGCAATTGCACTTCTGCGTCAAAATCAAAACAGTAATTCATCTACGCATCGCAATATTCATGGCAGCACAATTTGCAATAGCCAGGATATGGAAGCAACCTAAATGCCCATCAACAGATGATTGGATAAAGAAGTTATGGTTCATATATACAATTGAATATTACTCAGGCGTTAAAAAAATGAAATCCTATTTGCAACAACATGGATGGACCTAGAGGTTATTATGCTGAGTGAAATAAGTCAGACAGAGAAAGATAAATATCATATGATTTCACTTATATGTGGAATCTAAGGAACAAAAAGAAGAAAACAGAGTAAAAAATCTAGACAATTAAGTGATGGACAGGGGGTTAAAGAAGTATGAATTAGTAGTTGATAGATGTTCATGGGGATGGGGAGCACAGCATAGGGAATGCAGTTAGCATTAATATATTGGCGAGGTGGAAAACCAGAGGAGAGAAGAAGCAATTAGCGGGATTGTTTTATAAACTATATAAATATCTAACCAATGTACTATATACTTGAAACCAATAAAAAATAGTTTTTAAAGATCATACTTCTAAATAATTCAAGGATCAAAGAAGTATGTCTAAATGGAACTTATAGAATATATCAATGTCTCACATTAAAATGTACATGTCAAAGGATGGGATGCAGGTAAAGAGGAACTCAAGAAATTTTAGCTTTATAATGTTGATATTAGAATAGAAGAAAGAATGAAAATTAGTGTGCCAAACATTTAACTGAAAGAGCTAGAAAAAATGGCCAATTGATTTGTTACAAGGACACCAAGACAATTCCACTGGGGAAAAACTAGACTTTTCAGCTAGAACAACTGGATATCTACATGCAAAGGAATGAAATTGGACCCCTACCTCACATCAAATACAAAGTTAACTCAAAATGATAAAAGACTGAAATAGAAGAGCTAAAACTATAGAACTCTAGAAGAAAACATAGACAGGAATCTTTGTGAAGTTGGATTAGGCTATAATTTCTTAGATATGACACATCAAGTGCAAAAAGAAAAAAATGGATAAATTGGACTTCATCAAAATTTAAAAATTTTGTGCTTCAAAGGACACTATTATGAAAATGAAAAGATAGCCTACAAAGTAAAAAATATTTTCAAATCATGTAACTGATAAAGGCCTGGTCTTCATAATATGTAAAGAATCATTATAATACAACAATAAGAACAAATAACTCAGTTAAGAATTGGACAAAGGATTTCAATAGACAGCTCTCCAAAGATGTACAAATTACAAATAGACACATGAAGAAATGTTCAGTATCATCAGTCATTAGGGAAATGCAAATCAAAACCACAATTAGATGCCACTTTACACCCGTTAGGATGGCTATAATCAAAAAAGATTGACAGTAACCAGTGTCGATGAGGATGTGGAGACATTGGAACTCTAATGCTGATGCATTACTGGTGGGATTGCAAAATGGTGCAGCTGTTTTGAAAAGTAGTCTGGTAGTTTTTAAAAAGGTATTAAATAGAATCACTGCATGATTCAACAATTCCACTTTTGCCATGCACCCAAGAGAAATGACAACATGTCTACCAAAAAAGGCACACATTAGTGTTCATAGCAGCATTATTTATGATAGCTAAAAAGTGGAAACAAATGTTCATCAGCTGGGGAATGGGTAGACAAAAATGTGTCATATCCATATCTGGAATTTTTTATTCAAAATATTCATATTTTGAATAAAATGGAATTTTATTCAGCCATAAAATGTAATGAAGAACTGATTAATGCTACAACATAGATGAACCATGAAAACATGCCAAGTGAAAGAAGCCAGACACAAAAGACCACATGTCGCATGATTTCATTTACATGAAATATCCAAAATAGGCAAATCCATAGAGACATAAAGTAGATTACTGGTTACCTAAGGTTGAGTGGAGGGAGAAATGGGGAGTAACTGCTGATGGATACAGGGTTTCTTTTGGGAGTGATGAAAATGTTACGGAATTCTATAGTGGTGATGGTTGCACAACTTCATGAATGGACTAAAAACCACTAAATTGCACACTTTAAAAGGGTGACTATTTTGGTGTGTGAATTATATCTAAATTTTTTTTTTTAACAAGAGAAAAGAAGCTAGAAAGGAAACGTCTGAATGAAATAAAAATAGAAGAAAATAATAACATAAATAAAAATTAAGGAAATAAAGAAAAACAAAAAGAATCAAAGACAAGTTTATTTTTAGGGAAAAATATAAAAAAAAAATATGCTCTAAGTGAGAATAATGACATTCTCAAAAGTAAACTAAAAATGAAAACTTAAATTGTCTAAACGATGAATAAAATGAATGTGGATTCAGTTATTTTGTTGCCACAGGTTTAAGCGGTTCTATCCCACCTTTCTCTATTATTTCCAGGGGTCATACCTTGGACTCAGAACCTTAATAGAGCCTCTACTTCTTTCCCACATTCCTTTTTTAAAGGTTCAGATGTACTGAGAGGCTGAGAAGAGCGGGGAGATATGAGGCTCTGCTTTTTCCAGAGGTTTATCTTACAAAGAGTTTCTTGTCTCAGCATCACAGACTGGCTCACTTCGTTTGTCAAACTGGTCAAATTGTTTAAAAAATTTGCAGCATTGATGGAATTTGGTCAAGGCAGGAAATTCACTCAGTTCAATTCCTCAAATGTTCGAGGCTCAGAGAAGAGGACAAGCCTCTAACTTGGCTCCCTCCCAAAGGGCTGTGAGTTGTCTGAATCCACTTATTTCTGTGGCCCTCAGGCTGCCCTTGGGCTCACTGGGGCCTCATTCAGGGCCTCCAACAAGCCAAACCCACTCCTGCTGTGTGTCTGGTACACTTATTGCACTTACTCTTGCCCCATCTGGAAAACTACCACCCTGGGATTCAAAACCCTGAAAAGACCAAATGCTCCCATTAGAACACATGTTTTTAACATCCTCTTTGGTGGATTCATTGATAATATAATCTTAACTATAATGCGCAGG
Source organism: Cynopterus sphinx (assembly GCA_030015415.1). Lineage (NCBI taxonomy): Eukaryota > Metazoa > Chordata > Mammalia > Chiroptera > Pteropodidae > Cynopterus > Cynopterus sphinx. The sequence goes on from CM057382.1 coordinate 22,488,059, forward strand.
AGGACATAAAGGCTAAGTAAACAGCAGTGTGACTCTCTTGCAGATGGCAAAGAGAATGCCATGCTTCCACGGAGCCCTGGGACCTCAAATGCTGGAGCTGAGACCTTTTCTCTCCGGGTCCGAAGAGCCACAACCTCGAGGGCGGAGAGGATATGGCCTGGAGGGGTCATCCCCTATGTCATTGGTGGGAACTTTACAGGTCAGTAGCCCCAGATGAGGCCTGCTTTGGTGCTGGGTGCTTTGTTTCCCTAGGTTGACTTAGTCTTCCCAGGAAGGACTCAGGGGGGATTCAGCAGATGTGGAGGTCACAGCATTCCTACCTGCTTACACTCCCTCATGTCTACAGGGTCAAGTGCACTAGGCCTGGGGAAACTGTAGTCTCTGTTGGGAGTATATCTCCAGACATGGTCACCTGGTCCCAAAGGCTTCATGTAAGGGGCGACACATGACCCTGGTCTTGGAGGGTAGACAAGATTTGCACAGTGGGTATGTGCGCAAAGCCCTCCAGGCAAAAAAAAAGAGTGAGCAGCTACATATGGCGACTATACCTGTCCTCTGCCTGGATGAGCACCCTGGACCACCCCCGCACCGTGCAGTACTCCTCACAGCAACCAGAATGGGCCAGTAGACATCACTGGACCCGCTGGGTCCAATCCTGGCTATAACATGTACCAGCTGTCAACCGTGGGGCAAGTTACTTAACTTCTTTGTGCCTCAGTTTTCTCTTATATAAATGGGGATGACATTTTTTATTCCATAGGGTCTTTTGGAGATTTAAATAACTCAGATAAAGCAGAATAGTGCCTAGCACATAGTAATTAGTAATTAATTATTTACCATTGATACTATGGCTTCCCTTTGCCACTATCACTGAAACTCCTGACCATGGAGCCCTTCTGCAGGCTGCCCTTAGCCCCCTCCCACAGAGTGTTTTACTCTCCTTCCTCTCTCCTCCTTAGTCTTTGTGCTCTACCCTCACCAGTCATTTCTCTTCTGGAACATGCCTATCTACTGCCACCTTAGCACACCTGCACTTGTCCTTCTGTGTAGAGTGTTCTTTCCCCAGATCCATTTTTGGCCGGCTTCTTCTTATCGTTAGAGTCTCAAATCGAATGTCATCTACAGAAAAGCCTTCTTTGACCCCCCGATACCCTCACCAGCTACTCTCTCCCAGCACCCTGCTGATAGCCTTTATAGCATTTGCTATCTTAACTATCTTTTTTCACACCTAATATACTTTTCTGACCAAAGATTATATCACCTTTATCAAAATTAACTAATTTCATATAAAAAATTTTCTTTACACAGATTTTTTTTTTATTTTCTATTTAGTAGATAGCTATTTTGGTGGGTGATTGAGCTATAACTATTTTGACATCTTGTAGACAGTGATGGGAACCTCCTCAGTGGTTGGTTGGTTTTTTACAACAAGGTCATCCTAGAATTCAGACCCTAGTTCCAACATCCTTTGTACTTCCCAAACAGCTATTTTCCTAGCTCCTTCTCATTGCTTCTAGTAAAATCAAAACAGTCTTCTTTATATCAGATTGATAGATTTTGAAAAGAATACTTATTGCCTATTGATAACAATCAGCCTGGAGTTTGGAACTACTTTATTCTTGCTCCCAGACAATTATTCATTGTGATATTTTTTAACACGTTTCTAATCAAGGAACTATGAAGAAGGATTCAGAGAAAGTATGAAATTCACTTATTTTCAAAGACCTTGCAGAAAATCAGGCTCAAAAATACTCCGGAAAATACTGAGTCTCCATGCAAAAGTAGCACGAATGTATCTGCAAATTGAATTTGTAGAGTATATAGGAACACCCTCCTATAGGTATGAAATGAAATGAGGGTGTGGAATGAAGTGCTGGTGAGCTACTTCAAAAGCCTAAAATTTCCCAGTTGAATGACCTGGGTAGATTTTTTTTTTAAGTTTAGAAAAGTGCTTTCAATACAAAGGAAAAGTTGGGAACCCCAGGATTGTTTGAAAATCTATTTTTACCCTCTCTTCCAATTCACAAACTTCTACTCTCTACATTTTGACATTTCAGGAAAGTTATATTGTATTTGTAGCAAGGTAAGTTATTATTCCTAGTGCATTTCTACTCTGGGGTCACCCAAACAATGATTTTTTTTAATCATTGGAGCAAGCTTTGTTGTAAGCCCGCATGCCTTAAAGCATCTAAGGAAGGCATGGACCCATGGGGAAAGTGATGAGCACTTTCCTTGTCATTTCAGGAAGCCAGAGGGCCATTTTTAAGCAGGCCATGAGACACTGGGAGAAGCACACGTGTGTGACCTTCATAGAGAGGACAGATGAGGAAAGCTTTATTGTGTTCAGTTACAGAACCTGTGGGTAAGTAAGTGAAAGCAAGACTGCCTCCGTGGAATCAGAGGCAGGCAAAGCTGCTGGCTCATGAGTCTTGAATTTTCTCTATAAAACCAAATATTTCCAATGAGCTGTAGTATATAGGAGCCCCAGATTTATCAGAAACTCCCCTTGCCCTCAATGAACTCACAATCCAGAGTTAAGTGGGTCAAGAGGAAGACTCCAAGAAGACAAGGGTTCTGGATTTCCTGTCATGGGAGCAATGGAAGGAATTGGGGGTATTTCATATAGAGAAATAGTTCTGAAACAATTTAGGTCAGTGACCTCACTGAGAATCTGATGAAGCTATGGGCTCCCTCATGGTGGATGTACATTTATGCTAAATTCTGCATGAAATTTTATGGGCTTGTGGATTTCCTCAAGAAAACATGACAAATAATAAGATAAATGGATTGTGCCTAAACTTATCAGTTATACCAATAAATCTAAGTGTGATCTAAGACACAAAAAGTTCTGTAATTGGTTCAAAACTTAAACCCAACTACATGCTGCCTACACAATATGACTAGTGAAGAAAATGACTCAGAAAGGTTTCAAAACTTTAAAGGCAAAGAAAGCCTACAGGCAAATGCTAACAAAAAGAAAGTTGGGATCAAAATTTTACTTACAGACAAGGTCTTTTTTGTTTTGTTTTATTTTAAAAGTTTTTTTTTTTTTTTCAAATAAAGGTCAGACACCTTATAATGAGAAAGGGGACAAACTACAATGAAAATATAACTCATAAATCTTTATACACCAAATAGGAGAGCACTGAGTCATTAAACAAGCCCCAGTGAATTCAAGGGGAGTTTGACAGAAACACCAGAGACTTTATTTCATTTCTGTCAGTGCATGTAGATGACTGTCAAGTTGATCAAAAATTAAATAGAGATTTGTAGAGGATTAGAAAAATATAATTAATGGAGTTGATTCAATAGGTTTATCAGATTCTATAACTTGATACCACATCTTGTTTTAAGTGCCTGTTGAACTACTGTAGACATCGTCCATCTATTAAGCATTAAGAACACCTCAACAAATTCTGAAAGGCAAAATAGCATCAGAAATTTCTAATTGCAAAGCAAGGAAACCGGACATAATAACATAACAAAAAATAGAATAAACACCCTTGAATTAACTGGTAAGTTAAAAGCACCCCCCCCCTTTTCTTTTTACAACTCTTAGGTCATAAAGCAATCAGGATTAAAATTATATCTAGATAAGGAAAGCCCTAGAGTTCAAAAATGAAGAGAGATGGCTGAAGCTATGTCCAGAGGAAAACCTACTGCCTCAAATATCCACATCACTAATTAAGAATGACAATGAAATATTTAATTCAAAGAAGTTAGCAAAATAAATAAGAACATAAAAAAACCGCCACCACAACAAAATAAACCTAATGAGAACCTAAGAAAATAGGGTAACACATTATAGGACTAATAAATTGAAGCACGAATTTTTCGAATAAACAACCATAAACTACCTGTTAGTTTAACTAAGATTTAAAAAAGCAGCAGTGCAGAAATATACAAAATCAGAAACGAAAAAGGGGGAAATAGCCACAGATACAGCAGAATCATAAGAGAATATTTTGCACAACTCTAGGGCAAGAGATGTGGAAGTTTTGATAACATGAATGACTTCAAGACAAACATAAAGTCCTGACACAGACCAGTAACTGTGAAAGAAACTGAAAAATTGAGGGGAAAAGCTCTTTTCCTCAAAGCACCAAATCTAGAGTTTTACAGATGAATTCTTTCAAATCTTCATGAAACAGATTATGCTGGTACGCTTTAAGCTTTTTAGAGCATAGAAAAAGAACAATTCCTTCCAAATTACTTTTAAGGAACTATCATGGCATTGCTACCCCAAAATGACAAATATGACATCAAAAAAAAGAGAGAAAAGTATAGACTCATCTAACTTATGAATGGCCATGTCAAATCTCAACTAAAATGTTATAGAGAATAAGAAAGTGAGCTGCCAAGGAGATCTATCTAAGGAATGCAAGACTAGTTCAACATTAGGAAATCTATTTTCATGATTTACTATATTGATAGAAGACAGAAGCCATCTTCAAATCTCAATAGATGTTAAAAAGGCATCTGCACAATTTAACATGCATCTTTTTGTTTGTTTTTTAAAAAGTAGCCAAGAAAGCCCAGGAATAAATGTCAAGGATAGATCCTTGACTTATTCTCTCTCTATATATACACAGAGAAAGAGATAAAGGGAAAGAAAATATTATACAACAATATTTAATAAGGTTAACTGGGTGATGGGATTATAGGCCATTTTAAATTTTTTATACCTTTTTAGTTAGAAATAATGAATAAGTGTTATTTGAAAAAATAATTATGCCCAGAAGGAGAGTCATCCCTAAGACTCTCTGTTAATGGTATCAAGACTCGTGCTTTACACAAACTCAGCTGCCTCTTTCCCCATCTCTCTTCCTTATCGTCAGTGATGGTCCAGCAAACTCAGTGGTAGAAAGGTCGGGGAGGTTATGTGCTTTTTTTCAGGAAGAGAGACCTTATCTCTCTTTAACTCTCAGGTGGATCCATGAGCACCAAAAAGGTTAAGAACCATTTTTAGAGGTTATTTTTGTATTGGAAAGGGAAGTTGGACAATGAAAGCACTTTCAGCTCTAAAATTTTATGGTTTTTTTTAGACACACACACACACACTGGGGGAGGGGCACTAGACTCTCGCTAGTTCCTGACTGCTGATCTGGGTATTTCTGCAATTGTCTAGCTGTTGTTCCTATGTTGGGCGCAGAGGAGGAGGCCCACAGGCCATATCCATTGGGAAAAACTGTGACAAGTTTGGCATTGTGGCTCATGAGCTGGGCCACGTGGTTGGGTTCTGGCATGAACACACCCGCCCAGACAGAGACCAGCATGTCACCATCATCAGAGAAAACATCCAGCCAGGTAAGGAGCTTGTGTGGAGTCTGGAAGTTAAAGGCCACGAAGGTGGTATCCAGGAGGTAGGGAGTCGATATAGAGGCAGTGACCCTATTGTGCAGGTGTTTGTCACCATCATTGTCACTGTCCATCTGTGGCCCTTCTTGGGAGGTCGTCTGCCATAGCTTGTAGGTTAGATAAAAGCAAAATGACTTTCCATGATGTAAAGGACAATGAAATCCAACTCCATTTCCTAAAAGGAACAGAATGGACCAGAACACTGTTCCAGCATCAAAGCTCATAAGCCAGAAAAGTTCTCTTGGTTGCTTTTATGAGTCATTTTTGCTGACTTAGGCAACACATTTTTTTGAAACTGAAATACAATTAGGACAGGAGTACATATAGAAACAGTATTTCTGCCTAGAAATGTTCTGCCCCAAGGCAGATAAAGTGTCTAGATTTCTTAAAAAGTACTTTCTCATATTAAGTAATTTTATATAAAAATTCATATTGAACATGAAAATAGCTGGTTGAATAATATGGTTGCCTTAAAAGATGCTTTCAAGCATCTGGATCGTGAACTATCTGGGATTGAACTTTGACTTGTTCTCTTTTGTGTCTACAGTAGCAAGAGGAGAATTTTTGTTGTTTGTTTTTTATTGTTGTTTTGTTTTGTTTTGCAATGAGATTGATAACTGACCTGCCTGCAAACTTAGTTTAAGAGTTTGGAGTGGCATTTGGGGAGGGATGTTGGGTGGTGAGGTTGGGAAAACGTAGGGCTTCTTCTAAGCTGTAAATTTCAGTCTGTTAAAAAATGGCAACAAGAACCACCACCAACCCAGTTACTTGGCTGAGTGGGCTAACTGAGCTCTCGGAAGTTGCTATGGGCCCTCCTTCTCCCCCTTCTGCCTCCTTTCAGGTGCCTGCCTTGGTTTTCAAAGGCCTTAACCGAGTGTTGTGTCACAGGTCAGGAGTATAATTTCTTAAAAATGGAAGCTGGGGAAGTGAGCTCTCTGGGAGAGACGTACGACTTTGACAGCATCATGCACTATGCCCGGAACACCTTCTCAAGGTCAGAATCCATGGTTATGCCTTGTCTGTGTTTTACTGTGCCTGCCGCAGGCTCGGGTCAGATTCCTGGAGGTCTGTGGAGAGTGGGTCTCTCCATGCTCCTAGCACGGTTGGCATGTCTGTCTTTGAAATACAGTGTGGCCTCTGGGCTGCAGTGAAATATAATCTAATCAAGTTCCCACTAATAAGATTGAATCCCATTGTGAAGCTGGTATTCCATCATGCCCCAGTGTCACAACCAGCAAACTGAAAAAGGGACATTACTGAGAGGTTGGCTGCGATAATAACTTAAGGCTCTGTGTGTAATTTTTAGTGGGTGGGGTATCTTCTAAAGGACGTCCTTGATGTAAGCATGGTGGCATTCACCATTTCTCCAGGAGGAGCTTCGGTTTATTGGAAGCTAGACTGCGTTAGAGCTGGGGTGAGAGTGGGGAGCGCTGCTAAATCATGGATTCATTCCAGAGAGGAGGATATATTGAGGCTCCAGCCAGTTTGAGGGCACATGAGTAGCTGAGGTCAGAGTGAGAGCATAGATCCAGGTCTCCTGCCTGCCGGTCACACATGATGGTCGCTGGTATCCTCAACTATGGCGGGACCTGTTATTTATGGCTGGCATTGGCAGAATCTCTTTTGATGAGTTAGTGCTGTGCTGGACCAGGTATTAACTATTTTCAACACTGCCCCTGCTTCTAGACCACACAAGCGTTTTGTATGTAGAAGTTTTCCCCTACTAGTCCCAGCTTTGTAGATCTCTCCAACTTTGAGGTGCAAATATTGTTTTCTCTTGATACTCTTTTCTCAGTCTCCTTTGAAAACCAGCTCATTTGCTATTTATTTATTTATTTATTTATTTATTTATTTATTTATTTATGAGTTAGTTAATTATTAAAAAAAGATTTGGGGTGATTTCCAGTTTAAACATAAGACAAAAAGAAAATAAATTGGTGAGCAAATTTAAGCATGAGAGAAGGGGAAAAATAAGGGTAGATAAGCAGGTTGAAGTTTGAAGTGAATTTACTATTCCAAATATATGCCATAAAGTCATGTACAATGGTTGAGATTAGCAATAAATATTGTTCTGTGCTCCCTAGCAGTCACAGCAAAGAGGGAAACAGTTCATTTCATGAGTCACTATGTCCATAAAGGTGAAAGAAAAATATTTGTTCAGGAGACACACAGCTCTTGAGAGAGAAAAAGAAACTACTTAGCCAGGGCTCCTTGGTAAGGCTGCTGAAAGCTTGTGGTTGATGAGGACATAGAATCGTGGGAGAGGCCTCCAAACCCCAGCATCCCAAGTTCTCAGAGGGTATCGTTCCTCTGGCCACACAGCTAATATAGTTAGGAACTCTCCAGAGTCCACTGGGTGGAGTCTGGTCTACGTCAGCGTCTTTGAACAACTGACCTAAGAGTAAGCTGCTCTATTCTCTTTATTCTTCTCCAAGCTCTTTATCAGAAGATACAACAGGCAATGTGGTGGAATGAAAAGACCACTGAACGTAGAGTTGGAAGACTGGGTTCTAGTTCTCCCAGAAACCGTGCTATTGAGGGAAATCTAGACAGTAATTAGGGGCAGCTATGTGCTGGGTCGAATAGCCACCTTTGTGGGTCTCAGTTGCCTCATGACAGAGTTGGATTAGGTGTTCTCCACATCCCCTTCAGCTCAAGCTGTAATGTCTAAATCTGGTGCAGATTTGGAAGGCTTAACAGCTATGATCTCATTTGTTGCCATGTGGAAATCTGAGGCTTCCTCCTCCTTCATTGGGAAACTGAGGTTTTGAGGCAACTATTGGGGTTGGGAGGGAGAGTCTCAGGAAGTCAATGGGGCGAGCAGGATGAGATCCCCTGCAGAGGCCAGAGTCGGCAGAGATGCCTGGGCGTTGGGGCCGGGCTGGCTCACAGGCTGGGAAGTGGTGCAGGGAAGAGTCGGGTCACACCACATCAGCCCGAGGGGCTGCCAGCTGCCGAGTAAAGACGAGATAAATTTATCCATGAATATTTGTCTGCTGCATCCCCCTTTCCCTCCTTAGACTGAGATCTTTGAGGACAGACACTATCTTACCCTCTTCTAGTTCCCAGCACCCAACACAGTGCCTGGCACGGAGTAGGTGTTCAATAAATATTTGTTCAATGGATAAATTAATGAATGGATCAAAGGAGGCAGGGAAAGAGTTCCTAAAGTACAAGCTGCAAGGCCACGAGACTCTTAAGACCCAGGCTCTGGAACTTGCATGATATCATTTCTGTCACATTCTGTGGGCCAGAGCAAGTCACAGGCCAGCCCTGATACAAGTGCTGGAGAGACTGGTTCTACCTCTTAATGGGTGGAGTGGCAACGTCATGTTGCAAAGGGATGTATTAGGGGCACAGTTCGTTATTTTATCAACCCACCACAACTACCTTCTCACCTCTGCTCCGGAGTGGTTTCAGCAAATCTATTTTGTAGCCAGTGGATACCTGCATTGTCCTTTGTGCAGCTTTCTGCATGGATTTTCAGAAAACTGTATTGTTTGGTAGGACATTTATCAAGCACATTCTTACCACTGGGCTTTCCTGGCCCACTTTTTGTCAGATGTTTCCCACTCTCTAACTCCATGTCATTACTTCTGGTCACATGTCCCCTAAAGCTAGCCTGCACATCATCTTTGATTCTGTAAAAGAGTAGAAAATGGCCTATAGGACATTTACTCATCTGGGGGCAAATGCTATTCCTGCTGATGAGAAACCCAGGCTTCGTATGTCTTTACGACTGAGCTGTCTCCCTCCAACTTTATTCCCTCTGGTTTATGGCAGCTCCTCCCCTTTCCCCCTGATTGGACCCAGGCTGTGGGGAGTGGTGTCCTTGGAGGTTTTGTTGGGCAGGGGTCCAGGAGATGAGGAGGCAGTTCTGTGGTACAGGGGCATCTTTGTATAGAGAACTCGGGGTTGACAGTTTTATTCCTTAAGGCATCGACCAAACCCTTCCTTAGTTTAGCAGAATGTCAATGCTAAGTATTGTCCTACTTAAAAGGGGGATGCTACTGCAGTGGTTTACACAGAGGATACGTCTTGAAATAAACATCTTCCAGAACCCACCACTTTGCTAGCAGCTCATGATGTGCTGGGGTGGGGTGGAGGTCGGGTGTCCCAGCCCCTAAGAGCTGTCTCAGCATGAGCCCATGCTGTTCCTGCTGCTCTGAAGCCACCAGTGTTCTTTATTCTATCCTTTATCTAAAATACCTTAAGGATTACTGTTTCTTGGGCAGTGGGAAGCACTGGTTGGAAGGAGGAAGATGCCAGAAGGTGGGCTCCAGGCCGGCCTGGGTTCCAGGGCTGGCTCTTTATTACTAGCTCTGTACTCTGGGTGAGTCACTTAAGTTCTGCAGGCTTGCTCTTCTCTCCAGTAACGAGGAACCCTAATAATATTGGAACCCGCTTCCTAGGGTATTATGAAGATTAAATGAGGTGGTGCATGGAAAGTGTCCATCCAGGGCCTGGCACACAGAAAGGTCCTGTGAACAACTCGTTGAATATGAGCGCACATTCTCCACCTAGCAGGCCACTAGCCAAGTCACCCATATGGTATGGTCATCAGCAGGGTCATTTAGTCTGGGGTGCTAAGAGATTGTGGTGAGCCTTGCATTTTGAGCAGCAAAATTTCTTCAGGAGAATCAAGAAAATAATTACAAATGAACACCTGTTAGGGCAGAAGGATCTATTTTTTGATTAGTAGGTAGGTGATCAAATTTTGGATTTTATGTAGAGTTGTCGCGTGTGATTTGAAACTTATGAGGTCAATGAAGGAAGCCAAGGATTCCACTGAAGTTTCTCTCGAGGACTCCAGATCCAGAGCTGAGATGATGAGAATTAGAGACAGTAGGCCAGGTGGCTAAATGTTGAGGGTCGGGTGTTAAAGAGTATTTCAGCAGATGATCTAGGCTCCTGTGTGCTAACGTTGGAAAGAAGGTGAAGTTGAAGTCTAATTTAGAAAAAAAGTATATACGAAAGGTAAAAAGGAGGAAATAGGGATAACAAATGTTTTCCAAGATAGTGCAGAGTTTAGGGGAAAGGAAATATTTGAAAGAGAAAGAGAAAAGAAAGGACAGTGCAGCTAATAACTAGATAGTGAGAACTGTTGCATTTCCTTTTGGGCATAAATAACTATTTTTCAAAATCTTTTGAAGACAGTGTTCTACCTTGGCTGCATAATTTAGTTCAAGAAGTATTTCTTGAGGCCTGCACTGTTCTAGTCCCGGAGTACTTAGAGATGAAGGACCCGGTCTCTTTGCTGGAAGTTTGTACTGTTTAGCAGAGAAGACAATTATCATCACCCCTCGAAAAAGACAATACAGTATCATAAGAGGTTAGATGAATAAGACCCAGAGGAAAGAATGATTAACTCAAGATGGGAGGGAAAGAAGGGCTCAAAAGACTTTTAAGAGGGAAAGCCATGTGATGGGGTTTTGGAGAATGAGCAGGAGTTTGCTAGTGGATAAGAGGACGGGCAGTGGATGATAACTTCAGCAGAGGATAGCATGTGCAAGGGTATGTTTGGGGCTAGCAAGAGCTAGCAAGAGTTCAGTGTTGCTTAAGATAACAAGTAAAGCGGAGGTGTCAGGAAATGTGGTCAGAAGCCCGTGAGCCACGGGCCTGGAGATCCAGGTGGTGATTGGAGGTCAGAGAAGGCTTCTAAATGCCCTTGCATTTCAGGACAGTCACGTTGCGGCAGTGTCTGGGGTAGAGCAGTGGCAGCTGAGTCTACAAAAAGGGAAGCCAGTCAAGAAGCCCCTGGGATGAATTCAGGAAGGGGAAGCTGATTGCCTGAGCTGAGGCAGTGGTCTGGAACAAGGAGGAGGGCATGGATTTAAGGCATGCATAGAAGGTGCCATGGATAGGACCTGGTTCCGGGTTTCTACAAGGGAACATGAGGGAGAGGAAGGAGCTGCAGTCACCTTCAGTTTCAGTCTCGGGAGACAAGGTTCGTGGAAGGAGCAGGAGAATAATAGAATTCATTCTGTTTGGAACGTGTTGGATATAAGAGGCCCATAGGACAACCCAATGGAAATTTCATGAGGCATCTGGCTTAGCAGATGGCTCTGGGACTGGAATCAGAGAATTAGCTGTGAGCCTATAGGTGATAGTTAAAGCCCAGGAAGCAGGTGGAACGGGAAAGAGGAGATAAGGGTGAGAGAGAGAGGCCGAAACCAGAGGAACACTCCTTGTAGGGGAAGCAGAAGAAGAGGATCCTGACTTAGTGCTCAGAGAGAGCAGTGCCCTGGGAACCAGGAAGAAGACAATCTGAGGAGGGAGGGGACAGCATAGGTGTCAGTGCTGTAGAGAGGGCAGGTGAAGATTGATAAGTGTCCATCCAAGTCGTCAGTTGGTCTGTGACTGGTGACTGTTGCTGATGTGGTCAGATTGCAATTGGATTAAGGTCAGCATCCAGACAGAGAATGGAAACAGTTCTTTCCAGAAAGTTGGTTAAGAAGAGAAGAAACAGGGTGGTAACTAGAGAAGGAGCCTGTTCAAGGAAAGCCCCTCCCCTCCAGAGAGGTCCCAAGTCGGGGGTCTGGGAGCAGAGTGGGGGGGCTCAAGCAGGGGATAAACCATGCCCACAACGTGGAGGTGTGGATAGGCCCAGCATTCAGCCAGGCATGCTGGCGTCCACTTGTCTGTTTCAATCATTTTAGAGTCCATTCATGTGGGAGTAGAATAAGACATTAGAGTTAGAAAGAGCTGCCATGTCCATCTAGGCCAGTTTCTTATTGTTCAGAGACATAAACTGAGGCTTAGAGAAGGGAAGAGACTTGTCCGAGCTCAGGGGGCAGAGCTAAGCCTTACACAGAAATCTCTAGGCCAGGGCTCCCGACTACCTCTAGCTGTCTGCATTCATCTCATTCTCCATCTGATTATTCTCCTGACCAGCAAGGCCCCTAAAATCCAACCCCCATTACTCACCAAATCATCAACCAGCACTTGCTAACCAGCCCCTAAGAGTCTAACACTGTTCTGGTTCCCAAGTTCCCTCCGGAGCCTCTCCAGGACTTATTCATGCTCAGTACTGCCCTTGTACAACTCCAGGGGCTTCCACTCACACCATAGTCTCTCTCAGTGGTGCTCCCTGCAGCTGTGCATGTGGACCTGCCAGGGGTTTCGTGGAAATGCTCAACAGACATCAGCAAGGAAGCCCTTAGGCCACAGGGTTAGGGCATATTTTTAAACTTGGCAGAGTCATTTTCCCATTGGAAGGTGAGCAAGCAGCTGATGACATAAAATGCTCAAATGCCAGCCTGAGAGCAGGCCAGGGGCTAGGAATGTTGTTGAGGTTATGAGCAAGGCAATGAAGACTGTAAATCCCAGTGTGGACAGCCTGACAGCCTTGACTTTTCCTTCTCCTTTCTCTCCCTCCCTCTTCTTCCTGTAGAGGAGTTTTCTTAGACACCATCCTTCCCCGCCGAGATGACAATGGCGTCAGGCCAACCATTGGCCAGCGTGTGCGGCTCAGTCAGGGAGACATAGCTCAAGCCAGGAAGCTGTACAAATGCCCAGGTAACTGTGAACCCCGTGGAGTCCCAGGGCCCCATGGCACCCACAGAGCATGACTCCACTGCCCTGGGCAAACATTCCCCTTGGCTGGGAAGACATCCTGGGGAACCTGGAGAGACTGCTCCCTGGCAGCTGTGATTTCTGAAGTGTTGCTATGAGGAGGTGTTGGTATAGAACCCCAAATGGTGAAGTGATTGCTGATGGTGAAACAAATAACAGGTTTTGGAGCCCTCAGCTCAGCTCGTGGGAAGCTGCAGAATTTCCTGGTAAAGGCCTGATATTCAGCAGAGAAAGAAGCGGTAGCAGAACAATCGTGAACCCGGGGCCAATGCACTGTGCACCATGTAAAGGCGAAAGCACCTCCACTTTCCATGGGACTAAGGGATTTGTTCTGGCAAAATAAGAACTAAGGGTTTTGGAGGAATACAAAGAATGAAGGCGGATGCTTTTGCAAGGGTGGGAGTCAGCTTCCCAAACACTGGGAGGGGAGGGGGTCTCGGTGCTGTAAATGAGGTCGTTTCTATGGCCTTGGGGGCTCTCCCAGCCATCCAAGGCGCTGGTCAGTGGCTACCAGTCTGCCACTGAGGTCTGGACAGTACACAGGGGTCTGAGCAGATACCCGCTTCTCTGCCAGTTCGGAATTGAATTTGCCCTCTTTGCTTTCTGTCCCGTTGGCTTTAGCATCATCACACCCTCTGCTGGCCTGGGGGAGAGCTCACATTGACCCTTTCAGTCTGTTGAACTTCAATGAAAAGCTTTGGTTACAGCTGCCGAATGTTTATCATCGTTGGGACCGAATGCATTTCAGTGGTTCGGGGAGGAAGAACGAAATTTTGTTACCAACAAAGTCCAGTAGCCTTTTCCAAACCCCCAGACAAGGCATACGGCTTGACCATGGGACAGAATATTTGAAATAGGGACCATCTTAGAAAATCTGGGCTATCACATTGCCCTACTGAGCCTTATCACAGGGCCTGCAAGGAACCATGCGAGGCTTGCTTCCTCGTGAAACTCTAGGAACTACGTTCATCCGGCTACTAGCCGTTTGGGAGCATGCTAGGGCTGCAGTGCAGGACACACATATCATATAACCTTGCCGAATTGAAAGGGAAACCTTATAGCATTCCGTGGGAAATGCCGTAGAATTTACTTAGTTATAATGTATGTGCTTCTTACTTCCCCAAAGGATTCAAGGCAGCTGGTAAATACCATGGAGCCATACAGCAACGTATCTGTTCCTGCAGAATGTTGACGATTCTTCTGAAATAATTTCCATGGAGGCCTCGGGGGTGTTGACTGCCGGGCATAATTCTCATGAAGCCTGGCAGTTGTTCGGTAATACGATACCGAAGCCCCGATATCCAGGATTTCCTGAGGCCGACGATGGGCCGCTCTCCAGCTCTCCCTTCCTGCGGCTCCAAAAGTGCAGCCCCCAGTCGTTTCGAGTGGTGGCTGAAAGCGAGGGTGTAGCCGTGCAGAGTTTGCATTGCCCTAGGAAAATGTGGAGCAGAATGCTTCTCTCCCACACTTTGGGGGAGGCCATATAAGATGGGGGGCCCTAGCAAGCCAATGTCTTTGTCTTCAGAGTTTGAGTCCCTGGGAGTCTGGGGAACGTGACTTCCAAGCTTATTCATACAGGTGTCTTTTTTTTTTTGAGGACAAATTAGGGAAATATTTCTCACATATGTAAGGATTATGTTCTAGGCTCCTGACCTAGCAACCCTCAAACATCGAAGGGCAGAAGCACCTGTAGAGTATTGCAGCTTCCTGTGCCTCCGGTCATTTTTCTGTTTTCTTGACTATTTGGGAGCTCATTCAGAGGTGGATAGCAGAAAACGAAGAGGCAAGATTCAAACTAACAGCTGAAATAAGTTTTAAAGGTTGCTTTTTTTCTACTTCATCTGCTTGCACGTCATATTCTCTCTGCCACAGGTATCGTTAGCAGTAGTTATGAGGCTGCTCCTGAGGTGATCCATTTCATTTCATGCAGATGATTTCACTAACCTGGGCAGGTCTCTCCCATTTCACACATAAGAAAGCTGAAGTCACCACCACCTAATAGGCTGGAGAGCTAAAGTTCAAACCCAATTCTAGGCCACGTTCAAGCCTGAGAGCCCCAGAATCCCTGGGGGGTTCCTTTGTGGAGCCTGGACCCTATTCCATTGTTATCAGCCTGGAAGATGTCAGTGTGCCCGGCGCGCTGCTCGCCAGTGTGTTCTGCGGTCTCGGGCCGAGCAGCCCCGACAGGGAGTGCGCAGGCGGGGACTGTGTGCGGTGCCAGGATCACAGTTGTCGTTTCGCTTGTGCAGCGTGTGGGGAGACCCTGCAGGACTCAACGGGAAACTTTTCCGCGCCTGGGTTTCCCAACGGCTACCCTTCTTATTCCCACTGCGTCTGGAGGATATCCGTCACTCCGGGGGAGAAGGTAGGTGTGGAGCTGCCTCAGGAGCCGACAGCGTCCGTTGAGCTGGGTGACATGTGACGCTTATTATTATGAATTGTAGTAATAATAATAGCTGATATGTTATGGGCACCCCCTATGCTTAGTCTTATTGATTTCTAGACGTTTCAGCCAGGCCCCCTCATATAAATGGAGCCTGGGTACTAAATGTGGACGTGAGTTATAAATCAGGCTCACAGTTTATAAAAACAAAGGAGGCTCTATCCGTCTGCCTTGATAAACACACTGTCAGAATGCCCTGGAAGGCAAGGATCCAATTTAGAATTTCTCGACACCTTGAAGTGCTGCTCTGGCAGGTCGCAGTGTGGAGAGAGGTGGCTGCCCCCGTGGCTGGCCCCTCCTTCTCCACCCAGCCCCAGTGTATGGCAACACCCAGCCCACGCTCCTCAGCACGTTCCGCCCCTGCCTGGCACACAGCCGCTCCTTGGCTGCCCCTCCAGTGTGAACGGACTTACCAGGTGTGCCTTCTACCCTCGGGAGGAGGGATCTAGGACAGACTTCCTTGCACATCGTGGAAGTGGGCTCAGGGCTATTTAGACTGGGAATTCCAGGATCCTGGGCTCCTAGAGTGAGGTCTAGAAGCTGGACAGACTCTGGGTAGGCATGTTCCTTTGGCCCTGACTATTTTAAGACTCTAGAGCCAAACCTAGGACAGAAGCCTCTCTTGCCTTGGTCCGTGGATGGTATGTTCCTGACCCTACTCCAAGGCGCATCTCCTTATATCCATTGACATGGACGAGGATTCTGAAGCTCAGACATTTTACAAATTGCCCCAATTCACAGTAAGATATAGAACAGAGAACTGGGGCTCCTGCAGTCCAAAGCTTGTGTTTTCTTCACTATACCTCTCTACAAATCCAAGACTTCTTCGAGTTGTCTCAAAGTAGGTGCAGCTATCTTTGAGATGCCCGCTCTATCCCTTGGGTCTAGCTCCCTGCAGTCATACCCATCGTAGCTGATCTCACAATATCACGACCGCTGGTTTATTGGGCTGTCCCCCTCTTCTAGACCCTAACCTCATCGGGGACAGAGCTTGTTTACCCCAAGTCCCCAGCACCCAACACAGCCCATGTATAGGGTCACACAATAAGCATTTGTTGAATGGATATGAAGATGGATGAGTGGCCAAGTGAAGATCTTGCAACTAGGGGATTGTTGGCGGGGCGGGGGGTGTTAGAGTTTTTCAGGTACCTGCGGCCAACTTTCAGGTATTCCTAATTCATAATGTTAAAAAAAAATGTTCATTTAAACATCAAGTTGAACATAGTATGGTAACTAGAGAGAAATAATGTCTAGGAACCACTGGGAGCATTTTCTATGGATTGAGTACTCTTCCCAGCAGATTATGTGGATTCCCTCATTTAATCCTCACAACAGCTGCGTGTCATAGGTGCTATTACCACACTCGAGCCCAAGCCAGCTCAGTTTGCTGCAGAGTTGGGATTTGACTCTGAGAACCTGGATGCTTAAACGTCATCCTGTATTATTCTACAAAGGGGAGAGGCTAATAGATATTTGAACGTGCGTTCTCACACACTCACACGCCCACATGCACACATACAATACCCATAAGCACACACCTTTCCTCTGGCTGCATTTATGCCAGTGTGGTTGTCATCTTGAGCCTGAGAGACTCCAGACCTGTCTGCTTAGCGTGGAGGTGCCATCCCTGTGCCTACAGGAGGCCTCAATGGGAGAGAGGCAGGAAGGAGGAGGAGAAAGGGGAAGAGGGTCTGGCAATCCCCAAATTGCTGAACTGCTCTGTGTCGCAGAGACTCTGTGATACGATCGAACTGCTTAAGATTCACCCAGCCTTAATTATTATTGCTTACTGGGAGCAAGGAGAATACATATCATTGAAATTCCTGCACCAATTATTTCAATTTCTGCTTCGACCAGCTTTCCCCAGAGCTGCGAGTAATTAGCAAACTTGATTAATTCGAGTATCACCTCCTGTTCATCACCTCTTCCCCTATGGTCTTTATGGCTCACTAACATACTTAAAATAATTAGCCTGAATAATTATCCCATTCATGCAGATCACGAATGTGTTACCAAGGAAGTTATAATAACGTTTCCCTTCTGAAATTTTAAAAAGCAAAGGCTAAAGAATCATACTGCAACCAGTTAGCAAGCAAGCATTTCTGAGTGTGAGCACTGAGAGGTGTACAAAGGGAGTCGAAGGTACAATAGAAGAGAGTTAGGACTTAGGCGTCTCCCCTCAGCCCTAGGGAGTCTGATTTAGTTGAAGGACAGGCTTTCACTTGGCACCAGTATTATTTTAAGCTTCTAAGGTGATTCTAATGTACAAGTAGAGTTGGGAAACACTGGTCTAGTTTAAAAGAAGAGCGACATATCACACCCCACCACACACACACACACACACACTCTCTCTCTCTCTCTCTCTCTCTCTCTCTCCCTCCCTCCCTCCCACCCCCCGACACAGGAGATGAGCTGGCTTGTCTTGTACTGATTCTTCATTTTTTAGGAGGGCTTCCTCAGGGCTTTGTGGAAAAAGGTGGTAGTCGTCCTGAGACCTGAACATTGGTGGCATTGTCCCAAGGAAAGGAATGGGCACTCTCAACATCGGTGAAGACGGGCAGCCTGTGAAGTGCACTTAGTGTATCCAGTCAGTGGCACACTCTGTGTACACTCAGTGAGTCTCGGTTTCTGAAACTGCCACTTACTGAGTGACTGTTATGTGCCAGGCATAGCACTAGATACTCTCTATGTTGTTTCTTGTGCAGTCCCCCTAACAACCCAGTGGAGAGCGTATTGTTTTATAGATGAGGGAACTAAAGGTCCAAGAGGATAAGTATTTTCCCAAGATCCCAGAGCTAGTTAGTAAGTGGTAGGGCTGAGAAGAAATCCAGATCTGCCTGACTGTAAACAGAACTGCTCTGAAATTATTTTAAGAAAGAGAGGAGATTTTTAACAAGGGAAAGATCATGTCCATCCAGGCAGTCACAGAAGGACTAGGGGAAGAGAGGGTTCTGTTTACTTCGATATATTAAGGCACACTGGGAAATAAGGTCACCTCTTATAGTGGGCGCTGGAGGTTCTGAAAGGTGAGCAGAGAGTTTCATTTATGAAATGGGGGCCAAGGAAGCCACTGAAGTTTTCTGAGCATAGGGAGGCTCTAGCAAACATCAGCTCTAAGCACAAGATTGATCTAGAAGTCCTAGTGTGCAGAATGGATGGGGACATAACAAGCAGGAGTTCAAGAGTCACCTGATCAGGAGCAATGCAGGAAGAAGAGCCGACGAAGGGGCGGCGAGACTGGCTTGGAGCAGGGAATGCAAACATCTTAAAGGAAAAGCGTCTGTCCACATTAAGATGAATAACGGGGGCAAAGTAGAGATAACACCAAGGTGTTCCACCGGAGCGATTGGGGCGATGGTGTCACCTGCAGACAGGGAAGCTGGATGAGAAGTGCTTCTTTTTGAGCTTCCCTCACAGTTCATGGGAAGCAGAGAAGAGAGACATTGGAGAGAGGACAGGCTTGCATGGTGAAAACCATAGAGGAGAGGTTCAAAGCCGGGGGACTGTGGAGAACAAGGACAAATAAATGACAGTCTTCGATTTGGCCAAGAGGGCACGGAACCTTTCAGCTGCAGCCTTCCAACCTAAGGGTTTACTCGGAAAGTGGGGGAATGAAGAACCTAGAGAGAACTGAACTAAGAGCAAGGCCCCCCAGGTAGGAAAAGGAATAGGGTTGGCTGCAGGGGCTGGGGCAGGGCTGCCTTCAGCGGGACCCTGCAGAGCAGGACGGGAGAGATGATGGAGCAGGGACATGCTGCGCATGGCAGAGAACCATCTCGAGAGCTGGGTCTAGGCAAGCCACTGCTGCTCAGTGCAGGAGAAGGACACCTTACCTGGTGGGGATTGAAGGGGAGTGAAGGGGAAGGGAAAACCTGAGCTCTGGGCTGTCTGCTCCAGGAGCCATAAGCTGGAAGGGTTGCAGTGGGAATTAGGGGCCAGTTCATGGGTCTAGTGCCTGTTTGTCGACTCTGCAGGGCCACCCAGCTTCCCCCACTGTGTGTGGGCAGGGCCATCCACCAAATGGCCTCAGGATGGCCAGAAAAACTGAAACCTTCCTTCCCAGTCCATCTGAACCCCCCAGCTCCCCATCCTTCACTCCTCTTCACCCCTTCCGCCGCCTCATTCCAAACACACACAGTGACCGAGGCTGTGCTGCGCACAGTCCCCTAAACATGTCCTTGCCTTTGCTTATGTCAGTCCCTCTCACCAGAATGCTGTCTCACCCTGCCTCTCCTCCCACCAGACCTCCCCTGAGAAGCCTTCTCCAGTATCACCAAGCAGAATTCAGTTCTCTGTCCTTGGGGCTCCCAAACACCCTTTCTGTCCACTCCTCTCTTTTCAGCATTTATTCCGTAGCACTTGACTCATTTGCCTTTCCCCCTTTCTCTGAGCTCCCTAAAGGCAAGAACCCTTCATTGTGATCTTTCCCTCTCAGCTGGCTAACACATACCGGCACACAGTAGGTGTTCAACACACAATAGTGGAATGAATGAGTGAAGGAAGGAAGGAAGGAATTGTAGGAAGGCTATTAGACACACCATGTCTCAGAAGAGGGAGGTCATGGCCGAGGGGACATTGATCACGGAGGTGCCCAGATGCACTCAGGCTAACCCCGGGCCCTTTGGAATGATTGATGATGTTATCAGATCTCTGCGTATCTCTGAACTTCATTGACCCCTTACCTCCTTCCAAATCCCCAGGCTCAGAGCATCCTGGCCCCTCTTTAATGCATCTTGCTTTCTGTAAACCACCCAGTGACTTCAAAAGCTCAAGCGATTCCCCAGACAGAACCAAAGGACCATCTCCTCTTGTTTACTCCCCATCCTGCTTAAGGTTTATTATTTAATGTCATGAGGTTTCCTGTGAGTATGTTTTCGAGAGGCCACTCCTCCTGCGGTCTGAGAGCCCCGTATGCTGACAGTAACGTGAGAACCCTGCTGTGCAAGATGTATCTTTCAGAGCTCCCCGGGCTTTGTCGCCAAAACTCACTCTCTGCTAACTCTTTACAGATCATCTTAAACTTCACATCCATGGATTTGTTTAAAAGCCGCCTGTGCTGGTATGACTACGTGGAGGTCCGGGATGGTTACTGGAGAAAAGCCCCCCTGTTGGGTGAGTTGCCTTAAGAAGGCCCTGAGAGAGGGGTGGTCGGATGTTCCGTGTGATGCTATTAATGTTTGGCAGAGTCCCTCCAGACGGCAGTCACAGGAAGCTCTCAAGGGTCTGTGTCATTGTAAAACTCTGAACACTCCATTTGGCCACACATGTTAAAAGCTTTTAAAACTGCAAACACCCTTTGACCCAGCAGTTCCACTTCTTGGAATTTATCGTAGAGAACTAATTAAGGAAGTGTGCAAAGCTCTAGCTACAGAGGTGTTCACTGAAGCAGGACAAATTGAAAACAATTTAAATGTTCAACAGTAGGGGTTAGCTGAATAAATTATGATACATCTTTTCAATGGAAACTGCAACTTGATTTTGAATGGCTGGATCATTTTCCATTGAAAAGATGTATCATCATTTATTCGGCTAACCCCGCAAAATCAAGCTGGAGGTGACTACTCAGTGATTCAGAAAGGTATTCCTTGTACGTTGGTACAGAAAAATGACGTGACAAAATAGCATATGCAGTCGGGTTTCATTTTAACAAAAAATACACGTGTACATCTATTACGCAGGCACTGCAGACTCAGCTGCCTTCAGAAATAAGGTGTAAATGAGTGAGATGGGGTTGGCGTGACAAAACGAGGAGTGGTGGGGAGTGTGGCAAACTCAACAGTGGGTAGCTCAACCAAAGTTACCCAAAATTAAATTACCCACATCCTTGTGTGGGCTAAATTCAACGGGAGGAACTCATGTTGTGATCGCCAACGTTAAATACCAATAAATTGCACAGTGGTTATTTCAGGATGATGGAGTACTTTTTAATTTTGTTCTTTTTGTTGTTTCTGGTTTAGTTGTGTTTTCTAATTTTCCTGTGATGAGCATGTGTGGATTTGGGGAGATGAACAGTGCATGAACTCCTACACAAAAAGGCAGCGTGGACCTTTGAGTGGGAGGCAGTGGGCAGGTGGCGTAAAGAGAAGGGTCAGTTCACTCAGGATCGGTCACCAGAAGAGAGCCCTCTCATGGGTGACCAGGAAAGATTGATGTTGCCTCGAGGACCAGTGGCTTCAGTGACCAGGGAGTGGACATGAGGACTCATTTGGGCCACGAATGACGACCGCAGTGGAAACAGAGAAGCGGATTTACCAGGAGCCACATGGGAGGGTCTTAGCTGAGAGTGGGCTGTCCTCATTTTTAGGGGGGTCTGTAGGGTGGGCTTCCAGACTGTAAGTCTAAGCTCTCAGTGAGAACTTCGTCCTTGGCATAAGGTCCCATGGGCAGAAAAGCCACTTTGTTATGCTGCAAGTGACTGGCTTGAGAGTGAGCCGCTTTGGGGACAGCTGACTGAAAATGGAGGCAGGCAGTAAGGAAAGGAAAGAGCTAAGTTGGGGAGTTTCACAGTCAGGCCAAGCCCAACTTCCTATCACCTTCCATGGTAGTTCAGAAGAGACTGGGACAGAGGCTCTAACTGGATCCACGGGCCCTGGCAGATATAAGCCTTTGTATGGCCACGGGGTCTCAGCCAGCTCAGTTACCATTGGGAATAGCACACATAGTCCAGAGAGAGGGCCATGGATTTAAAGTCCTAGAAGTACAGACATAGAAATCCATGTCCATGGATGCTCTAGAAAGCGGTGAAGGCAGGCACTGCGTGGGAGCACCAGGTTACCACCACAAGGAAGATTCAGGTAATTAGCAGTCCAGATAAGCGAGCCAAGAAAGTGACCCCTGGGCAGAGCACACACAGGAGCCAGTGGATTATGCCCCCCACCCTCGATGGCAGAGTGGAGGCTGTCTGCCCTGGGTTTCTGCTTCCTGTCTGTTATGAGCAGACATGGTGTATGGCAGCCGCCAGAAGGAGGCATGGCCTTAAAGGCAGCACTGACCGGATGTGGCAGAAAGGCAGAGGGTCTCATTCCTGGCAGCAGAGATTCCCAAACCTGAGTGAACACAGCATCAGTTGGGAAGCTTCCAAGAGTACAAATTCCTGGGAGACTACTGAATGGAAATCCCTACGAGCCAGGTCAGGGAATGATCCTGCCTACCTACAGAAATGTATGTGAATTTGTCTAGTACCAGGTACACAGAAAGGGGGCTGCGAGGGTGCTCGTCCAGCGATGGAAGGTGGTTACCTCGGAGAAAGGAAGCACGGAGGTGGTGGGCAGCTTCGTGGTTTGCTCTGCATACATCTGGATTTTTTAAATCTTTTACAAGAATGCATTCAGGTCTTCTTTTATAATTAAAATTGTAAAAGGAGCTGTGTGGAGAACATGGAATCACAGACCCCTCAGCCTGGCAGGGACCTCAGAGTCACTTTTCCCAAACCCTCATGAGAAAACCATGCTCCCCAGGAAGACCACACAGCCTGCTAGTGGCTGAGATCAGACCAGAACCTAGCTGTCCTGGTGTTAGGGAGAGGCGACTGCTCCCTCTGAGAAGGATCTCCCCCTAGGATTGCTAGATAGGATGCATGATTCCTTGTTTATCCAACATTCATATTGAACTGGGCTTCCTGCATTTTTGTTTGCTTAATCTGGCAACCCTATACTCCCCCAGGAACATGATAGACTTAAAGGGCTCCGGAGGAGGAAGCTCTGTGTTACTGAGGTTCCCCAGAGAGGGCCAAGGCACGCTCCTGAGAATGGGCACAGGCAGAGGGATTTCCAGTCGCTCCCTTTTCTAGAAACAAGAATTTTCTCACTACAGATCCTGGCATCTCTGGCTGCACTCTCATGGATTAGATGGGGCTTTTGTGGTTCGTTGTTGTCAGTGATGGTTTGTTTTGTTTGGGGGTTTTTTGGCTTATATTTTACACACTTTTGCGGTGTGTGTGTGCTGCAGCCAAGGCATGGCCCGGTGCCGGCAACCATTCTTCCTCATTCGCAGAAATTCTCCTTTGCCAACTATTTGGCCCGCTCTGATGTTTCCAAATGCAGTTGTTAGTGCACTTTTGTGTTTGGAACGAGTGCATTGTGTGGGCCGAGCTGGTCCCTGGGAGGGGTCAGTGCCATGAAATCTGCCGGGAGGGGGCAGGTCAATGCCCCTTTGGCAGGAGGGAGAGAGGATTAAGGCGGATTGTGAAAGTATGCATCTTGCTCTGAAAAACTGTGCGTTGCATATTTTCCCAGGGCAGTGTGTGAAAATCCAGGCATAATGGGCACATAACTTTTTATGAATGAACCCTTTATGACTCCCCATGGAGCCCACTTGTCGTGCCCTCATCTGCATTTCCTCTTCTTGATATCCTTATTAAACTCCTCCTCCAAAGCCAGGAACCAGATTTCACTTTAGGAATTTGATACCTTTTCTCATGTCCAATTTCTCTCCAGCCTGTTAGTCTTCTTGGAAGGAGGCTGTTTGGGACCCAGGTTTTCACATAGTGATTAAAGGGAAATGCAAGTAGATTGAGAACATTTCACGGCTGGTTAAAGATATCAAATTGGTTTTTCAGTTTCAGGGGTCATTTATGAGATTGTACCTGGGGGGGGGGGAAGGTGGCTGCACAGAGAACTCATCCAGTGATCTGAAATACTGTCCTGTTAATTGGATTCCCCTCCCTTATTGCTGCTAAAGGAATGACTCTAACAATGCACTTTTGTATGCAGAACTGTCCTTGAGTATTCTCTACCACCACAATGCACACAAAAGCCCTTTCTCCCCCTTTCCCTGAAATGGGGAGGGAAGTCCAGAAAGGCTAGGCTGGCCAATCAGTGTCGTGTGGCCCCTCTACTGGGGTCCGTGGGCAGGCACAGCCTCCCAAATGAGCAGAAATGATAGCGCGAGTCAAAGAGCCAAGCCTGGCATCACCACAGCCTTTCTTTATGGCTAAGGCTTTGATCTTCATTCCTCTGTGTCTGATTTCGAACTGGGAGAATGTTTACATTCTCAGAGAGTAGATTTGATGTCTATTGATCCAAAGACATACAGTGTTCAGCATTGCACGTTAAATGGGCAAGTTCCTTTGGTGGTGGTGATGGTGATGAAGAAGATGAGATCGATGATGAAGGTCAAGATCTCAGACTGCTAAGGTTCAATTCCTGCTTCTACTTACAACTTTCAGTGTAATTCAACTCAAATTTTACAATCTTCAATTTTTTCATAAGATGAATGATAGCACCTAATTCAGGGGGTAGCAGGGATGCGATTAGATAATCCATGTGAAGTGCTTAGAATAGTGTCTGACAGAAACATACTTAATAAAAATAAGCTTTTATTGGTACTATTATAGTGAAAATGAGAATGTTGAGACATCAGGCAAAGGATAACATAGAAGATTCTAGAAAAGAATTACAAGGTGATTTGGGGAGAGACATGAATTGAAATAATTTTTAATTTACTCTACCAAGTCTAGCTCCGCCACAGCAATAAACCACATCTAGTCTGTAACTCCTACCACCTCCAGAGTACTGAGCAAGGATGGGTTGTCCAGTGGCCTTGGGGTGGGGTGGGTGGTTTGTCACGTCCGGTCGATTTCTTAGGCAGTCAGATGGTGGCAGTTCCTCTGTCTTTTGGAAATAGTCCCCAGCAGCTGTGATAGCCTAGATTTAAAAGGAGAATTTAGACTTGACCTTTGGGCGAGGCTAAGAAGGATGTCCTTGTGAACTGGCATTGTCTAGCTGTGGGTTCAGTGTCTCTGTCTCCTCATTGGTAAGCAATACTTCTCCACGCCTATGTGTTGTTTTCCAAGAACGAATTGACACTAGTTGGCCATGCCAGAGGCACCATTACTGAAAATTTATAGGCTTCTGATGGATTTTCCCTTGCCAAATTCTTGGCAGCCATTTCAGCTCATTTCTCTTAATGTTAAGCTCGCCAAATCCAAAGGGCTGCAGGTGGCCAGAATCGGAAGGAAGCAGAGGGAGATTAGTGGCCTCTACCCCTGCGTCTCCCCCAAAGAATGTAAGCCACATTTGGCCATGAGGAAGTTATTCCTCCCCCAGCCTTACTCCCCCATTTCTCAGAAAGGCAAAGCAGAATTAACAACTTCAAAGGATCAATCCAGCATTTAACGTGGTGCTGACAGTAAGAGAGTACCCACTAACTATCTGTTAAATGGATCTTTAAAAAATATATTGAGATATAATTCACATGCCATATAAGTCACTGGTTAAAGTGTTCAAGTCAGCAGTTTTAGCCAGTGATTTTAAGCATGCTCACAGATTTGTACAACTGTCGATCCCCAGTCAATGTTAGAACATCTTCGTCACCGCCAAAGGTAAACCCATGCCCATTAGCAGTCACTCCCACATCCCCCTCAATGTTAAATGGATTTTCTGAGTCACTCACAGTTGATACTTGTCAGAACCATGACCTCTAGTCCGAATAGGCCTTCATGGACCTGGGTTGAAAACTAGGAAGAACAGCACAGCCCTTTTCCCACCTGCCCCATCCCTGTCCTTGCCCTGGCTACCATTCTTACGTGCCATGAGGAATCATGTGGCCAAGGATGACTATGCACTGGGAAGACAAGGTCTTCTCCCTTTTCCTCTGTAGAGGATCCAAATTTCAGACCTATACCCAAGTGTCTAAGAAATACAAATTATTTGTATTTTTAAATAACAAAAGTTCAATAATAATTATGAGTTTCTTTCTCTCAGGTAGTGGGAATTTAATTTCAAGTCAATTTGTATTTTCTTACCCCAGGGTGGGGATGCTGGTGGGCAGCAGACTTTGTGCCAGGAGTTGGTAGCAGGGGAGGCCTCCATATTGCCATCTTGATGGCATTGCTGGGAGGTCCTCATCCCTGTCTAGTCTCAGTCTTCTGTCCATCTAAGTGGCTGCTCTGCCTCCTCCTTGTCTCGACCTTTGTCTAGTTCAGATTGGTGCCAAGTCCTAGAAGACATCCTATGGTTCCCTGATTCTTCTGGGCAATTAGAAAGTCATTTCTATATTCCTCCCAGGAGACGGGAACCATGTTGCTGCCATCACACAATGCTTTGCCTGCAGAACTCTGCCTGCCTGTCTCCTGGCCTCATATCTTAACAAACCATGTGGACACTCTTGTACTGACCTGAGGTGGGACAAGAGGGTCTTGTTGCCCCTCCAGGGTCTGCAGAGACAGGAGACACAGTTATCTGCTTCTCCCAGATCCTTAAACCTACTCAGCATCTCTATAATCCTTTCCACCCAGGGTCTCAGCTCAGGGTGGGACAAGGCAAAGGGTCCTTTGAGAGGCCCCAAGGTGCCCTTCCAACCCCTCTCTCCCTAGTTCCCTCACTCCTCCATCCTAGGAATCTAAGGCTAGGAAAATGTGCCCTTATTCATTGTGAGTTCTTCTAAATCTTTGGTATTCTGACTAGGCTTGTGACATTCAAAAAGCAAGAAGATCTGATTTCTTCATCAGGTGATCTGAGGCCAGGAAGGTGTGATGTCTTCCCAAAGGAGAAGGGTATCTGTATAATAGGAAACACCATCTCAGACCATTATCTCTTCACACCTGAAGCACCTCAACTAGACCCAATTGGCAGGAGAGCGGGTGCCTGGGTTATACTCTGGGTCCTTTGATTAACTGGCATCTGGAATTCTCCCGAAAGCAGGTTGCGTGACTGTGTCCATCCCATCCTTTCATCTTGTATACGCTGCAGGGTGAGTTGCTGCAGCAGGGTCTGTTGCTCGCCCTGAACCACATTTGAAGGAACCTGCTTCTGCCTGCTGAGCCCCCTCTTGCTATCCGCTTGACCATTCTTTTCCACCTCCCAGGTAGGTTCTGTGGGGATAAAGCCCCGGAGCCCGTCACCTCCACGGACAGCCGGCTCTGGGTGGAGTTTCGGAGCAGCAGCAACATCCTGGGCAAGGGTTTCTTCGCGGTGTATGAAGGTTTGTTCATGGCGGAGGAAGCCACCTGGGTAGCTCCTGATACGCCTCTGTCCTTCACATGCAGCCCACTGTCCCTCTCCCACCCAGGCTTGCGTGGCAACTGCCACCAAAGGGGCTAAGCTGAGGAACTCATTGTCCTCTTCCTCCACATTCCGGAAGCAGAGGGGCCAGCTGTGCTCACTTTGGGACAGATGCCATCTCCCTGTCACCACCTTGCTGAACCCTCATTCCAGTCCAGTGAGGGGTGATATCGGGGATATAGTACCCTGTGGAAATGAAAGCAGCCTCTGAAGAGCTGTGTGAGCCTGAGCAATCTTGGAGCCTCCATTTGTTTCATTTGGGAAAAGCGGTCTTCGAACATTGTCAGGGAACTTTCCAGTACATTTCTTGGAAGGGCCTCTGAGGTCACCATGGTGGCTGAGTTGAGGGAACCAACAGGTCTGAGCTCTAGGAAGCTGCCACCAGGGTAATTCTGCTTCTATGTGTTCTATAGATTTCTCTGGCCAGCTACCTCTGTGCCTCCCGTTCCAAAGGAAACCATTAGATAGTTATGAAGGCCCCTTTTGGCCTTAAATTATAATTTTGGAGAGGCCAAAGTTTTGTTTCCACAAAAGAAATAACATGTGTGTGCATGTGTGTGCGTGCACACTCACACATCCCTTTGTACCCGTGGTTCTCTACCCTCTACATGAGCATCACCTGGGGGAACTTCTGAACATCACTGGGGCTCCGAGCTACCCCAGGCCCACTTCAGTCAGAATGTGTGGGAATGTGACCCCAGCTTCCATAGCTCAGAAAATCTTCCCAGGGATTTTGATGCACAGCAGAGGTAGAGAACCATGCTCTGCACGGTTATTTTCTGTATATGAAAAAAATTCAGAGTTGCAAACAAACGAAATTACACCTTTCTGGAGGCACAGTGTTGGCTGGTTGGAAACAAAAGCGCTGGCAAGTGGAGTCACCTAGTGGTGGTAAGTGTCCAGCTTCCTTCGTAAGACAGGGAATCCCTGCTTTTCTCTTTCTGAAGCTGGTTCTCTGGTTTTCTTTCTAAAGCTACGTGTGGGGGAGACATTAACAAAGACACAGGTCAGATTCAATCGCCCAACTACCCGGATGACTACAGACCTTCCAAGGAATGTGTTTGGAGAATTACAGTTTCAGAGGGCTTTCACGTGGGGCTGACCTTCCAGGCTTTCGAGGTAAGTGCCATGCAGATGGCCTTTCCAAGGATGAAGTAAATGCCTTCTTTTGCTAGACACTCTCTGATCTAGAAAGATGGGTTTCCATATTTTGGTTGATAACAGGAAGCTAAGAGGCCATTTCAAACTCGTGGTGCGTTATACCCGGAGACATCTAGTATCAAAACCTTTGCAGACTTTGAAATCCCATCTGCCACCTTTCTCAAGGCTGCTAGAGAGGATGAGGGGACAATCGAAGTGAAAATCTAGGGTGGGATCCCGGGAAGTTCTGTAGAATTGTTCTTTCCCATTTATCGTCTTTTAGTAGCTTTGCAGCTTGATTTGCCCTTGACTTCTGCAAGTAGGAGGTGGCTTAGAGAAGCTGGCCACACTTGGGTCCTTTGGCCTCTTGGTTAGATTTTTCAGAGTGATACTGAGGTTCACTTCTTAAATCAAAACCTTTAAGGCCCAGCCATTGGTTGTCTTCCATGTTGCCTCTGTTTCTCCATGTAGATCGAAAGGCATGACAGCTGTGCATACGACTACCTGGAAATCCGTGATGGCCCCACAGAAGAGAGCACCCTGATTGGCCACCTTTGTGGCTATGAGAAGCCAGAGGATGTGAAATCGAGCTCTAACAGAATGTGGATGAAGTTTGTGTCTGATGGCTCTATCAATAAAGCGGGCTTTGCAGCCAATTTTTTCAAGGGTATGAATTAGCAGTTGTTTCCGTTTTTAGTCACAGAAAGAGATATTGCTCCCCTGGCTTAAGAATCACAAAATTCATTATAGACCCTCAGCACTAACCAAGGCTTCCTGCAGGAAAGAGGCAGCGGCCCATTTTAGGGCTGTGCTGGGGGTCCCGGCAGAGTTCATGGCCGACTCGGGAACAGGCTCAGCCTTGGCTTCTCTGTGGCAGAAAGTTCTGCTACTGTACTTGGAAATGAGATTTAAGTTTAATTAGATAAACTTACAAGGTCAACTTAGTGAACCTTCATGAAACTGGACGTTGATAATATTTGTATAGTCGCTAGTGATAATTGAACACCTGCTATATGTCAGGAACAGGGTATTGATTTACATGATGACATTTCATTTCCAAAATAACCCTTTGAGTTCAGTTTGGTTCACGTTTGATCAGTGTTGAGAAGGGCTGCTCAGGGTCAAAGATCCAAACACAGTGAGTGTGACTCCTAAGCTCAGACTCCTTCTCCATTGCATTGCATTACCTGACGTAGGCCAGAGAGGCAGACCAGGCCTTCAGCTCCTGATGCATCGGCCCCTAGCCTACAAGTGAGTGGGGGTAGGGAGGAGAGTGAGGGGGTGGTATTTGGGGAACAAACCTCCATGTCGCCTTAGGGACCAAGTGTTCTGCAGGGTCTTGATGAAACCAGAACCAGAATGGTATGGGAAGACCAGCATTCCTGGCCCCAGCACAGCAGGCTTCCCGGGATTCCTTTGAATGGGTAGGTCTTCCTTCTCTGTTCTCAGGGCCCTGGCAGCTCCTCAGACCACACCCTATAGGGAATATTGGGTATTCCCCAGTGCATTGTGACTGGGCACCAGCAGCACACTAGCAGCCATTGCATGGAGATGTCCAATCTGAAACTGAGGCCCCACTCACTCCCAGGAGAATGCTGCTTTTCCTTCCTTGTCTCTCCTCCCAGGATTCCCGGCTGTGCCAATCTAGAAATCCTGATCCCTTTCTTATTCCAGTCTCCCCACTCACCCCCTCTCGGCCCCTTCCCCCAGTTTCTGCATGAGCAGGAGGGTATCAGAAGAACCCACTTGCATCCATGTGACCCTGAGCAGGCAGGCATTTGTCCTTATTGAAGCCTCAGCTTTCCTCTCTGTAAAATGAAGGGGGTGGGGGAGTAAATCTGCCCATTTTACCTAACCTGTTTTGAAGCTCCAATGATATGATGGCTGTGGAGACATTTTATAAACTGAAATGTGCCACACAAGCATGGGAGATAATATTCTTTTTTGTCTCTCTTGAGGCATCTGAGGAGAGCAGAACCCAAGTAGAAATGACAGTTATAATTCTCTGAATAATTGGTGACAAAACTTATGTCTTTTCCAAGCCAAAAAGCCAGGCTACAGTAAGTCAACTAACTAGTGGTTGTACAGAAAGAAGGGCATGACAGTCTTGGTTGCAATGCCTGAAAGTTCACAGCCCCTGCTCTACCCTGACCCAGACTGCATGTGACTTAGCAGTAGCAGCAACACTGTCTGGGTGGCCTTGAGCAAGTTACAGAAACTCTTTGAGCCCCACTCCTTCCACTTACAGAAATACTATCAGGTTATTGCATAGTTGTCAGGAGAAAATGAGATAGCATCAGTGAATACACACGGTATAATGTTTAGTCCCATCAATTTTCTTTGCTTAGGAAGGCATCTATGAGATGGTTATTTTTCTCTTTGGAAAAAAAAATGACATGACAATTTCTTCTTTCTGTTGCCATGTATCAGTTTCTTGCTGCTGTAACAAATTACCTTAAACTTGGTGGCTTAAAACGACACAAATTTATTACCTCATGGTTCTGGAGGTCAGATTTTCTTGCCATTTCCAGCGTCTAGAGGAGGCCCCTGTGTTCTTTGGAGCATGGTGCCCTTCCATCTTCAAGCCAGCAATAGGCAGTTGAGTCTTTCTCAAGCTGTATCACAGATACTTGCTTCTTTTGTCACATTCCTTGTTCTGATGAAACTCCTCCTCCCTCTTTGAGTTATAAGGACCCCTGTAGTTACACTGCGCCCACCTAGATAATCCATGATAATCTCCCATTTCAAGATTGTTGATGTCACTACATCTGCGAAGTCCTTTTTGCCATGTAAGGTAAAGCCTCATTGGTTTCAGGGACTACATCATAGGTAGCTTTGGGAGGCCTGATTTTGTTTACCACATGTCCCAAATGATTATGAGGTTTTATTCTAATTCTCCTGTTTGTTTCCTTCCCTGACTTCTACCCCCAGGTCTATATGTTAGGTGCTGGGACTTCTTTCCAGTGAGATAACTGGTAACCGGTTGGCACCCATCCACCCATACCTCATACCTAGTTCTGCTGATAATTAGCAATACACATATTTGAGAGGACCAGCTAAAGCTGGAGATTAATGTTGCCAGATTTAGAAAAAACAAAAACAAAACCAAAAACGGAATGCCCAGTTAAATTTGAATTTCAAGTGAAGAATGATCTTTCCGTATAAGCACATCCCAAATATTACATACCATGCTAGGAAATGATTGGTTGTTCATCTTAAATTCAAATTTAACTGAGCCTTTTGCATTTTGTGGCAACCCACCTGGAGATGTCAGGGCAACGGAAAGGAGTATTTCTCTCTATGATGCTAAAATGATTTGCAAGGACTGAGTAGAAAGCCATGGCAGACACTCAGTAACATGATAACCACCTCCCTTTGCTGATTAGAAGATCTAATCATCTCATCTTCTCCCTCCTCTCCATTTAACACTGGTTCAGTCATCAAACAAGTGTCAGGCACTGTGCCAGGGCGTGGACACAAAGGAAAGCACAATCATTGTTTTCAGGAGCTCAAGGTGGTGAAAGACACCTGGGAATAAAGGAGCAATGATATTCCTAGAGGTGTGGACCTGGGAGGAAGCCAGGAGGCCTTCAGACTCAGCCCGTGGGGTGGGGTCAGGTTACCCAGGCTGCTACTTCAAGGGCATTTCAATTTGCAAACAACTGTTTAAATGCCCATAAAGGTGTTAATTGAATAGGGGTGGGGCAGCTTGACGTTTTTTTTTTTTTTGTTTTTTTTTTGTCACATTGGATGACCTTAACCCTGAATCTTAAAAGAGGAGAAACCTCATTGGAACTTATTAAAGGGCAAAGAAAAGACATCGACAGAGTCTGCTAGAAACTCCATTAGTTAACCTCACTTTATTTTCAAAACATCCCCTTGGTAGGCATTATTATTGCCCCCATTTTCAACTGAGGAAACGAAACTAAGTTCTAAAGTGGCAGAGCTAGAACTACACCTTGGATTTGTAGGACTCCAACAGGGCACTCCCTATCCATGACAGAGACCTAAAAGCCATAGGCTAGTACAGTGAAGGAATTTGAATTTTTCATTCATGTTCGTGATTTGATTCTGACACTTTGTCACCTTTCTGCCTTCTTGATACCGTGGGAGCATAGGGAAAAGGGCCTGGGTTTAGCATTGCAAGTTCAGGTTCTAGTCCTGCCCACACTTCTAACTAGCTGTTCATTCTCAGGCAGCCAATTCTCTTTTTCTTTCTTTTTCTTTCTTTCTCTTTCTTTTCTTTTCTTTCTTTCTTTCTTTCTTTCTTTCTTTCTTTCTTTCTTTCTTTCTTTCTTTCTTTCTTTCTTTCTTCCTCCTCCTCCTCCTCCTCCTCCTCCTCCTCCTCCTCCTCCTCCTCCTCCTCCTCCTCCTCCTCCTTCTCTCTCTCTCTCTCTCTTCTTTTTTTGGTTGAGATAACCCTTTGTTGACCTCACAGATTGCAAGGACCTTGTCAGTTTACGATCCTTTTTTTTAAAAAAAAATTTTATGCCTACAGCACCGGGTCTTCATAGGTGGCCTTCCATCCATGTACTAACCGGGCCCAACCTTGCTTAGCTTCCGAGATCGGATGGGATCGGGCTTGCTCAGGGTAGCATGGCCATAGACCAATTCTTATTTCTGAGACTGGATTATACCTGCTGTGTTCTTCACTCTGTTCCCAGTGCCTGGCCTGCAGTGAGCTCAGTAAACACTTTCTAGGCAATGAATGAATGGATGAATGAATGGATGAGGCTCAGATTCCTCATTTGTGGATTAGGCATCCTACCACCTGCTCTGCCTACATTTTGGGGTTCCCATGATGATAAGTAAGGCAGAGACCACAGTCTAGAGCTGAGTTGTCCAACAGAAATAGGAAGTGAGTCACAAATGTGAGCCATATGTATAATTTTAAATGTTCTATCAGCCACATTAACCACCCCCACCCTTCTAAAACCTCAAAACAGTACCAGGTCAAATTAATTTTAATGATTTATTTAACCCAATGTATCAAAAATACTGTCATTTTAATATATATTAATATGTACAATATTAATGACCTATTTTCTGGAGTTTTTTTATACTAAGTCTTGGAAATCCAGTGTGTTTTATACTCATAGCACACCCTTGTTTAGACTAGCTGAATTTCAAAAGTTAGATAATCATGTAGGGCTGGCACCTACCGTGTCATCAGCACAGGTTTAGAGATTGTGCACAGTCAGCTTCTTTGCCCAGTCTTTATCCAAGAAGCCATAAGTGGGATGTCCTGTGAACACACACAGTGCCCACTGCGTGTGTCACTACTTCTCCAGTGAAAGAAACTAGAAGAGCAACTACAAAGGCCATGAAGAAGAATTGGACCAAGTCAAAGAAGCTCTTGCCTTGGTGCCAGTTGGCAAGAGGTTCTGCTCAGGGTCCAGCTGGCGCAAGGCACTGACCAGGGTGCCAACTGGCCTCTGTATCCCTCTCCTGGTGCCAGACGGCAATCCCTCGCAGGGCCTGCTGGCTGAACAGCCAGCAGAGCGCCTCACATCTCTCGTTATTTTCGATGTTGGGAGCATTTGAGGGTTGGTAGGACCATTTTGGTCACATGCTTTCCACAAAAGTATATGAAGATTCCCATCTTGACCCCCACTCTCCACTGTCCCATTGCCGATGGACCACCATGGGTGTTTAATGAGGAGGACTGACATCTTTCAAGGCACTTCAAAACTTCAGGGAATGGGCCCTGCCTTCTCTTTCCTTAACCCTCTTGGAAACAATTTTTGGGACCTTACCTGAGTCATCTCGTTAACTAACCACAGTGGTATTTCCCTAATACCACTTGGAGAAGGCAAACTTTCAGCTTCTTCTCCCACCCCCCATATTCTCTCAGATTTTTTGGCCACTGTAGTCCAGAGCAAGCACACACCCATGGGCTTGGAGCCGTTGCTACTTCACTGCAGTGTGGAGGTGATACGGAGGATGTTCAGGCTCCCACTGAAAGCATGCCATCCACCCCAGCTGGAGCAGGGTTGGAAATGGCCTAACAGGCCACTGCTTTTGCTAAAGAGAGCTCAGGTGTAGATTTATCTTTCACTTACCTTCCTGGGCCAAACGCCCTATTCTTTTAGTCTCTGGGGGATATGTATTCTCTTTGCTTTAGGCTCAAATCCATTCCACCAGCCTTCCTCTCTCCTGCCTGGCTAAGATGGCATCAGGAGACTTATTCATCTGTGGTCCTTCCTTTCTTGCTTATGACATGTGTGTCCTGCCATAATCATAGCATCTTCTTGCATCAGAGTCTCCTCCCACCCCACCCCCATTGTGGTCCTTTGTTCATCTTAGTCTATTTTGATAGACTAAGGGCTTTCCCCTAATCCCTTTCTTCCCTTCCCCCTATGCCCACCAGCCAGTTTATTGGCTCTGCTGTGCTGCCCTCCTGCCCATTTAGTCTTTATGGGTCTATCTTTGATGCATTTTCCTTCATCTGTTTCTTCCTTGTCTCCCTCCCCTCCTCAGGCCTGCACTACTCCACTCTCACCTGATTCAGGTATGCCCAGATAACCTTATCCTTTTCACTATCCTCATTGTTGCATGTCTCCACCCATAGAAATTTCAACCCCCCTGTTGTCTATAGTGATGGTCACTCTGTACTGACTATGTATCTATATGTTACTTCACACGCATCATTTTCAATCACCACAATCCTAAAAGTAGGTTATTATTATTTTCATTTTATTTACTTTATTTTTTATTATTATTTATGCCTACAGCACCTGGTCTTCCTAGGTGGTCTCCCACCCAAATACTCACCAGGCCCAACCCTGTTTAGCTTCCGAGATCAGACATCGGGCTTATTCGGGGTGGCATGGCCATAGGCCATGGACCATGGCTCCACTGGGGCGCGAACCCAGGAGCTTCTATGTGTAAACTGCTACACTATGGAACCACATCCTTATTCTCATTTTAAAACAGGAGGAAGGTTCAGAGAGGTTGAATTACCTGATTTGTTGCAGGAAGATCCACTGGTGGATCCAACCCAGGTGTGTCTGGCTCACTCTAAAGCCTCGACTCTCTCCATTTCTCCTCATTATTTATTCTCCTCTTAGACTTTCTAGTAAATGTAAATATTGAAGAAAGTACTTTGCATACTGAAAAGTGATAAATAACTATAGGATTGTGACTATACAAGACTTAATACATTAAACCATAATTAATACATTGATTTGAGGCTATGGACGACTTTGACCCCTGCCTAGAGCATGTGTCCTCAAGTTGGTTCCCCCTGTTGACCAATTTATTCAAGCTTTTGTTGAGTCCAAGAACACAGCAGTCTTAGAGTTAGCTGTGGTTACCATCCAGTACATGAAATGATGGGATATTTGCAAACTGTCCTTTACCCAGTGAAGAGCAATATGGTTGATGAGTATCTTGTGCAGCATAAATAAGAAAGATTGGAAATAAATGGGTTTATTTGAGCTGGAAAAGGGCAAGAGTGGAGGGAGACATTCTGCTGGAAGGGTTTGCGTTTTCTGGCGGACCAACGGGTTGGAAGTTGCAAGGAGTCAGAACTGTGATAATTCAAATTGCAAAGGACAAGAAATACCTTTGACAAGCAGCAAGAGCCCTATTTCTGGGTGTTTTCACAACGAGTCTGAAAAGCCATCTCTCAGAAGTGTTATCTAAAGTGTCCTTGCTGAGAAGGAAGGACTGGGGATCTTTTCAGGTCTTTACCAAGAAGTCAAAGATGGCCTGATGTATTTTATGTGCAATATGGTCTTTCAGGATTCTGTGGACAACTCAGTGCTTGCTCTATTCAGACCTTTCATGGTGTTAAGAACCACCAATATTTTCTTCCCCCTGCTCCAACCCTTCCTTCTCCCTGGATTGGACTGTTTTTTTTTTTAAAGATGTCTCAATGTTCAGATGTCCCTTAACTAGTCTCTCCAACGCAGTTAGGCCACAAACTGCATGCTTTCTTTTAGGGATAGATGTACCACAGTTTGACAACAGAAAATAATGATTTTTCCCTTTTGTTTCTGATATGCTACTTGAGATGCCCAATGCCTGAAAAAATAAATTTTTTTTTCTTCAGTGATGCCCCGGATGACTTATCCAGAAAGATTCTCCAATGATCCCTTGTTCTTTTTCTCGACAGAGCTCCTGGTGTCCTACTTGCTGTTATTAATTGCCCCCAAACACATCACTAGACACAGTTGGTGCTGAATCCCATCCAGCTCCCCTGCTGACTCAGTTTCCCTGTGGCCTCTTCTTGCATTTTCTCCTCGGCATTGGCCAACCTGAAAGCCCATTGATTTCTCTAATCTTGAAGATCTCCCTGTGCGTACCTCCTCAGATTATTTATAAGAATGCTAAGTCAAGGGTTCTTCTTCTACCTCTAGGGAATACTTACACATCTTCATTTATAAATGTGTCCCTTTGTCCTTGCCCTTTATTTAATATCCTTGAGAATTTCCATATTTGGGGGTATTGGAGACAATTTTATGGCACTGAAATTGGTTAAGTCTTTGGTGTGGAAACCTTGAGCTTTTTTAAAATCAGGGAAGAATACAGCTGACCGAACAATTCAAAGAATGAAATCGTTCAGGCCTGATCTCTCTTCAGCAGAGCCCTGCTCTGACTAGCAAGTCACTCTTGTGTTCTCAAGATCCCACCCTTTACTGTAGCTGCTGCCAGGTTCTGAGATGTGGACATAGAGCTCCTTGGGAGGTGGTCCCCAGGAGCCATTCTTGTTCTTGGAGGACACTTGCTGGCGACTCCAGGATGTGGACTGTGATGTGATGGGGAATGGACCAGGCAGCTTTGTGATGATTTAACGGGGGTCACTTTTCTCCAACAGAGGTGGATGAGTGTTCCTGGCCAGATCATGGTGGGTGTGAGCAGCGCTGCGTGAACACTCTGGGTAGCTACAAGTGCGCGTGTGATCCTGGCTATGAGCTGGCCGCCAATAAGAAGACATGCGAAGGTTGGTGTTGGACATGCCACGTTGGAATCAGAGGGGATGGGGGATAAGCCTTAGGGAACGTGGGCCAGATATGGGGTGCTGGCTGGTTGTGAGGTAACAACAGACAGCTGCGGTAGATGATCAGAGGGAGAAATCCCTCGATAAATGCACAAATGTAAAAGGCCTGCCCAGATTACATGGACTCCACCCTAGAAACTGAAACTAGAACCATGGATTATTTTCTTCTGTGACTGTGAAAATTCACATGATTATTAATGTAGAAAATAAAAGCAAAGAAAAACCATGAGCACTTTGGTATGACTCAACTAATAGCCATTTAATTCACTTTATTTCTACCTGGCTGGTGTTTTCCTTCCTTACCCACCTGCGTGACTTCATTTGTTTATGTAAGGCAGGTACATTGCATAGCTTAGTACAAACACTTCTGATTCTTCTTTGGGCTATGCCACCTGGGTGACAGGTCAGTACAAATCGTCATCTTTAAAAGCAGTCATGACCTGTCTCCAACTTTGTCCCTCCAAATCCTCCGTCGAAACAGGCTAGAAGAAAGGACATTGAATTAATCAGTTCAGGCTGTCTAACTTTAAAAAAAATTATTATTAAAGATAAGCAGGGCTTATTGCTGCTGGGGGGAAATCGCAGTCACTCGGAACAGACACCAAACGAACCTCGCTTCTGTTTCCCTGTGCAGTGGCCTGTGGCGGTTTCATTACCAAGCTGAACGGAACCATCACCAGCCCTGGGTGGCCGAAGGAGTACCCTACCAACAAAAACTGTGTCTGGCAGGTGGTGGCCCCCACTCAGTACCGGATCTCCCTTCAGTTTGAAGTGTTTGAACTGGAAGGCAATGATGTAGGTTTTGCACTCTTTATTGGGGATTGTGCTAGGATGTGGCTCCAGGTTGGGCGAGGGGACAGCAGGCAGGGAGGTGGCGTCCCAGGGTCATGACATCTTAGCCGGGAGGGAACTAAAGGATGTTTGCCACAGCACTTTTTAGCCGCACATCCTCTGCAGGTAGAGTGCTTGCATCCTCTTGTCACTGCTAAATCCAAGGAGAATTAGGACAAGAGTGGAGGAGGTGGGTCTTGGGGGCCAGAGGTGGTCTGGATAGGAATGTCCCCTGGGTGAGGAATCTTGGGATTAGCATCTACCAGAGGAGAATGGAGGGGGCGAGGTGCAGCTGGGGATCAGGATGCTATAAGCATCCCTTGGGCAGTGGTCACAGGGTGAGCAAGTCAGCCCAGGCCTAGGCCTAGGGAGAACCGGGCCGCAGAGCGTGGGTGGGCATGCAACAGGTCGGCCCCTCCGCTTGCAGGGGCCTTGGTAGGAGTCAAGGCGACCCACCTGCTGGACCTGGCTGAGCCCTTCTGGCCACCTGGCAGGGTTTGGCTCTCAGGAAGGGGTCCTGCAGTGCACAGGGGCAGGGGTGGTGATGCGGGGACCCCAGGCAGCTCCCGGTGGTGCCCCCTCGCAGGTCTGTAAGTATGACTTCCTGGAGGTGCGCAGTGGCCTGTCGCCCGACGCCAGGCTGCACGGCAGGTTCTGCGGCTCCACGACGCCTGAGGTCATCACCTCACAGAGCAACAACATGCGCGTGGAGTTCAAGTCAGACAACACGGTCTCCAAACGCGGCTTCCGGGCCCACTTCTTCTCAGGTGTGCGGGTTTGGGGGCGAGGCCACAGCGCTGGGGGCGACGTGGCTTTGTGGGCTCCCGGCCTCTGGAGCACCGGCCCACCCCTCTCTGCCCCCTGCCCTGCCCTTATGGTATTTCCCTAACAAATTACCACCAACTGGGGGCCTCAGAGCAACGGAATTGTGTTCTCTCCCAGTTCTGGAGGCCAGATGTCTGACATCAGGGTGTCAGCAGGACTGTGTCCTCTAAAAGCTCTGAGAACGTCCCTTCCATGTCTCTTCCTAGCCTGTGGTTTCAGTGCTTCAGGGTTGGGTGGGCTTTGTCTCTGTATTCTTTAGGTGTTCTCCAAGGATTCTTAAGCGTCCTCATGAAATAAGAGGGTGAAACTAAAATACACAGTGTTCAGTGGCACAGGACCCGCAGTGGGCACAGGATGCAGAGGGAGACACCTAGATCCCTGAAGCTACCCCAGTGGGGAGTCTGGACGGAGGCTGGTCCTCCCTCTATCACAGGAAGAAGAAGTTGGCTTAGGAGAGGGACGCATACTGCCCTGGCTCCATAGCGGTAACACCAGCTGACACTTGAGTTCCTACATAACAATAAATGAAAGCTAACACTTGCTCCAGGCTGGATGCTGTTCTAAAGGCTTTCCCTGCATTGACTCATTCCGTCCTCTCAGCAACCCTACGAGGTGAGGGCATCGTTACTCTACTTTATAGATGAGGCAACTGAGACACTGAGGTCGAGGTCAAGGACTGCCCAAGGTCACAAAGGTTGACAGTTGTGGAGTGGGCTGGCATTCACTTACCTGCTCTGCAGGCAGTAGGTGGCATGGGGCCCTGACCTCTGGGTCACGCAGGTCTTGCTCACTGAGTGACCTTGGGCAGATTAGCATTCTCAGTCTCAAGTTTCCTTACCTGTAAAATGGAGGCACAGGAACCCAACTCCTAAAGGCGTGTAAGAATTAACTTTGATAAGGTGCAGAAAGCGCTTGGGGCAGTGCCCATTGCATTGTAAATATACAATATGTGGTAGTTAGTTTTATTATTGTTACTATTATTAGACTCTCCTTTAAGGAGCTCTGTTTCTGGCAGGGATCCAAGGTGGAGAATATATATGTATATGTATATGTATATGTACACACACACACACACACACACACACACACACACACACACACACACATTAAAGTGCTTTAGGAGCATGGGGAGTTTGATGTATACCAGGGCCACGTAATATGCAACAAAAGGTGCCTTCCCCCACGCCCAGTGAAGGGAGGCTCCCTAGTGGAGGCTACTTTTCGTCAGGGTTCTGAGTCAAGAGAGACCATCCCAAGTTGGTGGTTCCCCTAAGAAGAGTTCGTTGATCTCCCCAGACAAGGACGAGTGTGCC
The DNA here is from genome assembly GCA_030015415.1 of Cynopterus sphinx. Classification (NCBI taxonomy): domain Eukaryota; kingdom Metazoa; phylum Chordata; class Mammalia; order Chiroptera; family Pteropodidae; genus Cynopterus; species Cynopterus sphinx. The sequence goes on from CM057382.1 coordinate 22,528,550, forward strand.
AAGGACAATGGCAGGTGCCAGCACGAGTGCGTCAACACGTTCGGGAGCTACCTGTGCCGGTGCAGGAATGGCTACCAGCTCCATGAGAATGGACACGATTGTAAAGAAGGTGAGGCTGGGCTGCAGTGGGGGCGTCGAGCTAACTTGGCCGGTGTGTCAGGGTGAGAGTGAGGGGTCAGGGTGAGAGTGAGGGACCCTTCCTCCCCATGGCCACCTCCTGAGCCCCCAAGACTGGGCATCTTCCTTCCCTCATCCTGCCCTCCCTGACGTGCGATTTTCCCCAGGGCACGTACAGGCCCTCAGGTGCTCTCCCGGAGGCATTGCAGTGGTTAAACCCCCATGTTCTAGGATCAAGCTACCTAGGTGTAAATCTTGGCTCTGCTACTTACTAGCTGTGTGACCTTGGAATAGTTACTTAACCTCTCTGAGCCTCGATTTCCTCTTCTGTTTATACAGATCTAAGCATACCCCCTTCTTAAAGTTTTTCTGAGGATTAAATGAATACCTAGAAACTATTTCAGATTAAGCACTTGAAATGTAGTAAATACCAGCTATCTATGTCATCCTGTTATTTACTGTATGTGCAGGTCTAATAATAAAATAGAGTTGGGAAGTCTTTGCTTCCTGCTCTATTTACGATTAGGATTTCTTCAAAGCCAGATGGTTTTGAATGTCCAGTTATTCTGGAAAAGGGCTTCCGCTGTTCTCACCCCACCCTGCAAAGGGAGTTTGAACATTTCTGATACACCCACAGGCCTCTAGGGCTTGGCCCAGCCACAGAGCCAAGTAGATGAGGGATAAACATTTTGGAGTTAGGAGATTTGGGGTGCAGAGACTGCTCAGGGCCTTCCTGGAATATTTCAGGAAGAGCTAAGACACTTTGGAAACGGATGCTGCTTTTCCTCCAAGCCCAGCCCTGTGACACAGATGAGGGCGGTCATGGGTTGAGTTGGGAGTCGGGTTGGAAGAGCTTGGATGGAACCGTGATTCTGGAATTCAAAAAATTGTTATCAAGTCCCTGAGGGGTGGGGTGGGGGGCTGGGGCCAAAACAAGTTTGGCTTCCTTGGGTGTGGGGGAGGCCAGGGGGGAGATAAACTTCACTAAGGTCCCACCAGCTGAACAGTGGCTGCCTTCCTGTGGGTTTCCCCAGGGGACAGGGGTGCAGGAATAAATGCCCTGGGTGCTGATCCCGGCCCCCGTTGCCACCTGTTCTCTGTGTTGCTGTAAAACGAAGGCAGCAGTGAGCCGCAGAAACCTCTCAGTAACCACTTCACCCTCCCTCTTCATCTGTCCCACCCTCATCTGCCTCCTCCAGCTCCCTCAGCCTGAACCCACGATGGTACAAGGTCCACCTCCTCAGCTCCCTCTCTTTCCCAGTCAGTGTGGTGAAGCAGACCCAGGTTTTGAGTCCCAACTCCACCCCTAACCAGCAAGTCATGCAACCAACTCTAAACTTATTTTCTCATTTGGGAAGTGGGAAGGGTAAAACAAGACGATGCATTCAAAATGCTTGGCACAGTGCCCAACACAGAGGAAGACAAAGTCTAATGATTGGCCAAAATGCTACTCATTGAGCAAATCAGGGGCCACTCTTTGCTAATAGCACTGTAACCAGGGCAACATCTGTAGCCTCCAAATGAAACTGCTTGGAAAAACGAGAAGTGTGTAGACGAAGGCTTGTGATGAAGATCCTTGCCTGCACTTGCTAAGCCTCTTACATGTATTATCTCATTTAATCCACATAACCCCCCCATGAGGTTGGCAACTGTCTACAAATACGGACATTTAAGACTTATGTAAGTGCCCAAAGTCCCACTGCTTGAAGGTGGTGGAACCAAGACTTGAGTCACGGTCCATCTGACTGACCCCAGGGCCTGTGCTCTCAACCACAAATTCTGCCATATTCCCAGTGATAACCACGATGTGAATAGTCCCAGTAAGAAAGATAATCTGGCTCCAGAGCGCCCGCCAGGAAGGCAGCAGCCAAATAACTCAGCCCATCTTTGAGCTAGATGACATCGGATTCAGGCTGACCCCTGAATCAACATTAGCTAATGACCATGTGACAAATAAGAGCGCGGGGAGGAGACTCTCTTAGAAAGCCTCCTATTATGCCAGGAGTGAATTACTTCTCTCTGCCTGTGTCCCCCATCACCCCCAGCTGGCTGTGCGCACAAGATCAGCAGTGCAGAGGGGACTCTGACGAGCCCCAATTGGCCTGAAAAATACCCCAGCCGGAGAGAGTGCACCTGGAACATCTCCTCAACCGCAGGCCACAGGGTGAAACTCGTGAGTCATTTTCATAGTTTATGGACAACGGGGACCTTGGTGTCAGACAGATATGGGTCTGAGTCTCTGCTCTGCCACTCCTAGCTCTGAAACTTGGGTACTCAACATTTCCAGGACTCAGTTTCGTGGTCTGAAAAATGCGAGTGCTACCTCCTGCGGTTGTCGTGCAGGTTAAAAGGGAAGCTACACGGGAAGCCCTCAGCACAGGGTGGTGGGTGAGAGAAGCTCTAAAGAGCACCCACTTACAGTGGTACAGTGTGAGGTGGCACGTGGCACACAGTGCTGTTTGAGATTTAATTGTTTCCTGGCTTAGTTTTTTATAAAACAATACATCTCAAAGTTAAAAATGCAATCTGCAGAGGGTTGGACAGTGAAAATCAAAAATTTTCAGATCTCTTATGCCACTCTAAAAACGACCTCTTCGAACATTTTCTTGTGAATTCTTCCAGAAATTTCCTAGGTACATACAGTCATGTAAGTACATTCACAGAAAAAAAAAAGTACATCCTTTTTCTTGCCCAAACTTCTCAATTGGGCTCCTATTATTCATAGACTTCTACAACTTACACGTTTTTTCAATTGACAATAGCAAATTGTCATTTATGCCAATTTTCTGTTGAGTTAAAATATAGATCTTCCAAGTCTGTACACCACGCTGCTATTTCAAAGAGAAATGAGTCTTTCCGACAAGTCTCTATTCATCCCTCAAAGACTCCCAGATCCTGGAGTGTAAGACAAACCCTCTTGCCAGTTGGAAAAGTTGCTGTCCTCGAGACAAACGACCAGTTTTTAGCTGGTTACTCAGCCGGGAGATAAGCCAGCTCTTCAGAAGGCATAGAGGAGTGTCCCTCTGCCTGACGGACAGTCGGACAGTCGTGCAGGGAGCATGGAAGGGAACAAAGGAGACCGTGATGATAACTAGACGATGGGCCCTGGGCTTGCGAGGGTGCTGGCTGTGGGGGGCGGCGAGGACCGGTGCGTGATGGGCTCCCAGGCTAGAGGGTTGGGTGCTCGCGCCTCTCTGGGCCAGACCTGGGGGGCATCGAGGGGTAGCAAAGGCAGAGCCCCTGACCCCAAGGTGCTCCCAGTGGGCCCCTCCCATGCATGGCTGCCCGGGTGGGCCTTGCCTGGGGGGGGTCGGAACAGCATTGAACGGGGCAGGGATGAAGGAGAGAGTGCGAGGCCCCCCGTCCCCATCCCCGAGGCTGTCCCCTGCTGGACCGGGCGCCCCCGGGGCTGGGGTCGTGAGGTTTTAGGAGTTGCCCAGAAGGTCTTTCCCTGTTCTTCACAGCGTTAAGGAACCGAAGCAACCGAGCCCAGGGGCCCCGGTTAGGCCAGACCTCAGCTCTGTCTGTGGCTCCTACGCAGATGTGTTCGATTAAAAAAACCAAACGACTTCCATGGGAAGTGGATGGTGGATGCAGTGATCGTGCTCCATCTTTTTGCTGTCGTAGAATGTGGTGTTACACTGTATGGGGCCAGCGACAGGTGTCCCATGGACCTTTGGGGAGCTCCCTGCCTCCCTGGTTCACTGTCTCCCTTCCAGTGCGTCACCCGCCCTGGCGCTACTGGTCTCCCCTTCCTGCTCCTGCTCACTGTCCCCACCCCTACTCTCTGGCCCCCAACTCCCTTTCTATACGGTGTGAAGAGCTTTGCCCATT